>CM022303.1:72662587-73262587 GCA_011799875.1 Thinopyrum elongatum
TCGTTGTCTTTGTTTTGCCCGGCCTTCTTAAGGCATATCTGTTTTATCTTTTATATCTGTACTCAGATATCTGATGCTTCCGCTAACGCTTGTAAGCGAGGTTATGTATTCGACCCTCGAGGCCCCTGGCTTGTAATATAAAGCTTTTATGACTTTAATTTGTGTTTAGAGTTGTATTGTGATATCTTCAAGTGAGTCCTTAGGCTTGATCGTGTGCATTTGCGTGTATGATTAGTGCACGATCGAGCCGGGGGCGCCACACAACCCCTACGCCACCGATGGAGGAATCGCCAACGCAAACGAGGAAGAGGAAGATGAGGAAGATACTCACAAAGGCAGGTCGCCGACGTCGCTTCGTCAACCAGCCAGAGGATACACCAACTCATGGGATCCAGAGATCCACGAGGATCAAAACAACCCACATCCCGTCGCTGCCACCGACGGATCTGGGAGCCAAGCTACCGCCCGATCTACAGATCGGCGGGAGAACGACGCCGCTCGCAAGCCAGCACCACCAGCACCAGCAAGGGGAAGGAGAGACGGCAGATATATTACTCCAGCACGGCGGCGATTCCTACACCAGATCGACGCCGGCAGGGACTAGAACTACCCTATCTACACGCCTGAAGCAAAGGAACGGGATCCCCACCACCTCCCGCCACCGAAGCGGCCGGAGAAGGCCGGGATCCACGTCCTCGCCGGCGGGAAGAGGGGAGAAGTGCGACCGCTCCCTTTTCGCCTCTTGGTCTACTGTAGAGGAGGGGAGGGGAAAGTGTGCAATGGTGGAGCCAGGATCGGCCCACGCCCCAGGCCGGCCTTGTAGCTACAGTGCTACAGTCAACAAAGGATTTCTGGGCCACGCCCCAGGCCGCGGCCCGGGCTGCCTAGGGCCTGGCGCCGCCACTGTGACATGCGTGCGCATGGAGCACAAAGCATTGAGATGAGCAAGAATGCTTGTGTGCGCATCGTAAACGTCGACTTTGCGTCGGTTCTGATGCGCGTCGATTTGCTAATTATTTCGGTAGCCCCACTTTTGATACTCCTTCCTTTTCCGTTTATTAGGCTCATTTCAATAATCTAAAATTTTCTGTTTATAAGGCCTGGGAATAGGCAATCATTAGTTATGAGCACACTAATTTCTATCTAGTTTTTGGTTTTCAATGTGGAACCAACCAATACATGAAGGAGAGATGTGGTCATGCATGCTACATTAATATATAGTCTAGCACTTAATTAGGCCTTCCTTGGTTATAGTAATTTTTTAGATGGGCCTACTAAACTGAAAAGGATGGAGTAGTTTTCACCCTTAATTTTGGTATAGAACCCCCAGCATGTTCTTAAATCGTCAATTTGACCAACAAAAATTGTATACCATTAGATATATTTTTTTTAATACGAAATCAATGGTATACTTTTTGTACAATATAATACATTTTTCATTAGTCAAATTGGTGATCTAAGAACACGCATGGGCCTTCTATACCAGAACGTAGGGAGTAAACTATGTATATTTGTTCTCAGTGGTGTAGAGGCGGAGCTAGGAATTGGACATAGGGGAGGACGAGTCCACTGATTGACATACTCACTCCGTTCCAAAATACCTTGCATATTAGGTTTCGTTAGCGCAAGTCTTTGACCAACAATTACTCTATTAGTATATACTTTATGTGACCTAGTATTAATCACGTCGATGTGGGGATTTTAGCTTCTTAGCTATGTTTTGCAGTATAAAGAAAGTCACGTGCATTTTCCTGCGACCTTGCACGTTTTTCTTACCCACTAGAATCCATGCATAACATCATCAAAAAGTTAGAAGAATCTAATTTAAAAAATTAGATATAAATTTACCAATACACGAGCACCGCATTGGTCACACAAATGAAAACTACAATTGTCATGTATATATGTTCCGTCCGTGTTATTTTTATCAACACAGTAGTACGTGTTGTGAGTGAAAAGTAAATGAGAGAGAGAGGGGAATGAACCAACAGCCAAAACTCTTTATTAATGATTTCTATATAAAGTGTTACAAGGGTTGCATGTAAATGACGCACAATGGTTGCTAATTTACCAACTGACATACTAATTACAAAAGCAGGGATTAACCCTAATTAATTAATTCCTAGCACTCCCTCTAATCAATGCTTCTCCTTGTGAATATACACCATCTTGAGAAAGGCTCCTCCAAAAACCATATGGGAAAAATATGAGGAAAATAGTATTTGATATGTTGTTAAAACTCCTTTAAACCCAATGGGGAAAATATGGACAAAATGATACTCCCTCAGTACTATATAGTTTTTTGACTATTTCGAGTCATAGAGTGACTTCTGAAATTTTTACACAATACATGTTGTGATTTATTTTTGGTTTCGGAATTTTAAGCCCTTTAAGGACTTTAATATAGATATCTGAAATGAGTGACTCATATGAGTATGTAGTCACTGCATCTATCAACTGCATGGATAATATTATTTGCACTGTCAAAGCTATTTAGTATCAAAACATAATTCCACTCATACCAAGAGGCCAAGTTACATCGTAATCAATGTCAGATCTCTGCGTGAACCCTTTTTCTACAAGTCTCGCTTTCTCACCACCTCATTGACTTTGTTTATGAATGAGAAGCCATTTGTATTTCATAGAGAAGATACTTATAATAAATATGTATTACTGTGGTAAATACAACTCCTTTGTTAAGCGAGTGATATTCTTCATTAACTGCTTCCTTTTATGTGAACCAGTATGAGTGCAAGAGGCACTCTGCCATGGACTTTGGTTCAGGGCCAAAAGGGTTTAGCATTTTTTAGAAGAAATATATGTTGATAAATGTAGTTTTTATGTTATATGATTCTGGTGAAATATATGAAATTTATGAAAATTTATTTATTCCTTTTAAACTCTCTATGATTTCCTACAACAATAGAGTCATGGAGTTTCGATGTCTCGGCACCAAAACTTTTGTGCACAATTATGCCGGGCATTGGATCCTGAACATCTAGTGAGGTGTCTTTCAGCTTGATGTTGAATTACATTTACTAGTTGAGGATCTAATTTCCTCTGTTTCCATGAAAGCATATGAGACGTTACATCTCTTGTGACCAGAATTCTCCCTCTCTTGCTCTCATTTGGGGAGAAGAGTTATTTATTAGGTACATTCACTCTTTTGACACTTTACTACTGGAATATAAAATTTAGTGACACATTTGTCATCAGTAAATGTATGCGACAGATTTGCAATGTGTTGCAAATATATGATTCTCTGAACTTCTAGTTCAGATTCTTAAGTATGTGGACATTTGAATCGAATGTCAATGACATTTCTAATTTATTTCTCAGCATTCTTTGTGGTACTTATCCCCCTCTAATGCCGAAAAATGTCATTATTGCTGAAGCATCAACGTACGGGCTGAAAAATAACTTCCCTATTTGGGGCTCAATTTATTTATGATTGACAGATAAATAGTCATTCCTCACATGGATCCCAAAATTTCTATGAGGGCCCATTGATTTACGCTGGGGGTGGTGAAATCGGTATGTAACTGAATTATCGCAAATAGGAAATACTTGGTTGATTTCCACATACTTACTACAAGGAGAAAGTAATATGATATGCAGTTGATATAATTTAGATCATATCTACGGTGTGTAAGGCCGCGTCTCTCCAACAGGATGCTGATTTTATAATATTGCAAGAGTGGTCATGTAATTAATTTGACTATCTTTGATAAGAGATTTAGCTAAACCATTCTGGTATGTACATAATGCACTGAATATAATCAGAAAATACTCGTGAAATGAATTCAACTACATTGTCCATTCGAATGGGTTTATCCTGTGTTCAAGAGAATTTGCTCTTACATTGATAATTTGAGTAATTAATTTGGTAAGGTCATGGTTGTATGTGGATAAGACACATTTAAGACCATCTTATAGATATGTCTATGAGTACCATGGAGTATCTAAATAATCCAGATAATGATTAAGTAATCTATATGTATCTTTTAGAATGTGTTAAAAAATGAGTTGCTCATTTTGAAAATTAAGGTGAGAGTACCTTAGAATCGATTTCCCTATGGCACATGCGGTGCACATAAAATCTGATGATATGGGGGATTTTGCAACTTGGTAAGATGTGACCAACAGAATTCTCAATAATTTTTCTAATTATCCCCAAACTAGGATTGTTAAGACTATCAAGCCAAATATTTAATTTATTAAGATTGAGAAAAAAATATGTACGCAACAATATTGAGTATGAATTGATTCATACATTCAAATTTATCAAATATTGTATCTGAGTGATAGGGTATTGGACATCGTAGTATATGTAGTAGTACAATTATAGGCTAATGATATTTTGGGATAATTAGGAAATTACCCGAGGTCTCCAACATATATGGGGAATTTTATTCCACACGTATATTATTAATGTAAATGAGTTCATCCTCCTTTTGCCGGACTTATTTTGGTTCTCCTTCTGATGAATGTTCTAAGAATAGTTCTTTACCAGTATACTTTCTTGTTGTTCATTTCTAGAGTTTCAATTTTATCCCATTGAATTCATTTGTCTTTTTCAATAAATTCGCGGTGTGGGTTCAACCATATGCTTGAGGTTTTGGTAATCATAGGTACGATATTTGAATAACCACACATTTGACAATCTTGAGAGTTTTCTTTGTGATCATTTTTGTGAAAATGATATATTCCACTTCTTAAGAGATGATTATGTCTTTGTTTGTCTTTTAGCCTCCACTTTACTTTGAATTCCACATATTTTTATTTTTGTGACCACTTACTTGCTTAGTAAAGAAGGTAATCACCAATTGTTTTAAGCAAAGTGAGGCTTAAATAATTGATATTACCAGAAAAATACCATTTCAACATGTAATGATCATGCATCAATAATTTTTACTATGGGTGTAAATCATTTTAGTGAATAACAACAAATGCTTCACAGGAGCAATTTTAAACGTATAGCCGAAGCTTTATAGCCATATCGAAAAAGCCGTTTGGAGCTTGAGCTACATGTAGCTCGTTATCTCGTACGTTCGGTAGGCCTCGTGATTTTTTTTTTTTTTGTAATACGTATCTCATTCATATAATAAAGATCAAGGTACATGGCACGTAGACACCGACCTGACAAAACTAAAAAGACAGCAGAACGCTAGCCTTTGCACAAAGGGCCACCATCCAAGAAAGAAAATTACAATCAAGACCGAAGAATCCCCTGAGCTTGTCACCAACGCCCATCACCTTCCTCCGACACCACCGCAGCAGCCACCAAAGAAAAATGTGATAGATCACCTCTTCACCCGAGCTCGACGCGGCTCCATCGCTGATATGCAGCTTTTCGGACCTCCAAAGTGGCTTACCAAAGACAAAGCCATTGCCGTTGAACGAATTAGACTGGGACAACACCCCAGATAAGCCATCGAACTCCAGATCTGGCACCCTCGCTCGACGAAGATGTCGAAAGAGGAAACCATACCTGCCGCCAACCACGAACCCAGCGCACGATCCACCGTCTTCCCGATGTCGCCGACGTAGACCACTATCTGCATCCGCTCCTGGACTACCTCCCAAGCTCCACGCCGGCACTGGAGCAAACGCCATCGCAACGGCGGAGCCCGAGGACACAAATCCACCACAAGGATGCCGCCGCCGCCACGTCATCCCCGTTGAACAGACTAGGTCCCAAATCCATCATCGACCATAGAGCAAGACGCTTCGTCGGAGAAAGATATGCAGCTTCTTTATTCTGTGCCGCCGTCACCGTCGCCGAAGTTAAGACGTCGAACGACTAAAACCTAAACTAATAGGGCCCTAAAACCTATAGCTACACACGTCCGCACGCGTGAGATCCAGCGACCCTCTCACCACCAGCGACCAAATGGTCATCAGCGGAGGGGAGTCGCCGGAAACCGGCGCCCAGCGGCTAGATCGCTTTCTTTCTTGTACGAGAGGAAAGAAAAGAAAAACTGTGCGGAGGTGGTAGGCCTCGTAATTACTAAACCTGAGCCACGTGCAAGAAGTACTCCGGCCCATACTGTTGTATTGGTCGGTATTTCACAAATTTCAACAGTGTGCTGGCCCAGCCACTAGTACATGCCACATCGCCCGCGGCCCTGTTCAAGGGCAGTGGTGTGAATGTTAGTCCTAGGCCAGCCTGAACATGAGCCACAACATCGTCCAAACGCTGTGGGCTCGGGTTGCTCATTTTTTTTCTTTGGACTCTGATTAGGCAGCCCCTTATAAATACGGAAATGTTATCTGGGAACGTCAGATTTTTGAAGAGTCCCATCGAACGCCTTTTCTGCCGTCCGATGCAATAGCACGGATCTTGGCGCAAATCGAGTGCCACGTCACGTTCTGGACTCGTTCGCTGGGGTGACGGAACGAGCGAACGAACTGATCTTTTTTCCTCCCCACCCCGTCACTCTCACAGCACTCGCTATCTTATCCCCTCCTCCCGGCTTTCTCTTCCCGTGACCACACTTTCTTCCCGCAAAGTCCGACGAGGTGATGCGCCGGCGGTTCATGGCGATTTCTTCCAGACGCGCGTTGCGGAACTGAGGCGGGTTGGGCTCGGGCCGGGGCGCGGTGGTGGTAGCATCAGGAGCGGCGGTGGTGGTTGGGGGCGTGGTGGTAGTGGCGCATCCGCGGTGGTGCTGCCCGTCGCTGTGGGAGGGCGCGACGCAGCGGCGCTCTGTCCAGCTGCGCGGGCGCGAGGCGAGCTCGGGCGAGCTGGCGGCGGGGTAGGAGGAGAGGAGAGAGAGCAGGGGAGAGGTGGGCGTTGGCCGCGACGAGGGCGGGGGTGGCCTGTGCCGTTGACGAGGCGGGCGGCGAAGGTGGCGCCGCGCGCGCCGCGGGCGCGGTCGGAGGCGGAGCGGAGCATCGCGTGCAGCTGGTGCGGTTCCAGGCGGGGGTGGCGGTCGCCGAGGGAGCCGATGCAGCCGGCTGCCGTGGAGGCTTCGCCGCCTTGTCTCCACTACCATAGCCGCGTCGGTGGCCGCTGGGGGCGCTCGTAGCCCACGCGATGGCGCTCCTGCTGCTAATGCTCTGCTCTGTCAACTACTTCTTGAGGGCGCCCCCGAGGTTCGTCTTCCTCGTCGACGCAGGACCAGCAGCCCCACAGCTCCCTCGCGCGCCTCCGTTGACTTGCAACAGTACTGGGATGCTTTGTCCTGCTCTTTTTGTGAGATGAGGTATGAATTTGCACCCCTGTACTCTGATTTGGTTTTGAGGAGTTTTGAGGTATGAATCGCACCCTGACTGCCATGCCGTAGAAGAATCTGTAATTCAAATCCCCCTAAATTACTTGTACAAACTTCGTTCTATGTTTTTTGGCATGGACCATGCTCCATGGCAATTTTTGTAAAGTGACATGGCATATTCTTAAAAAATGACATGGTAAATTTTCTGAAGCTGTTAGTACTATTCCATGGCAATTTAAGAGATAACGTTCTCAAAAACCGTGTCAATTCTTGTAAAGCAACATGGCACATTTTAAAAAATTGACATGGCAATTTTCTAAAATATCTGTTAGCTAGAACATGGCAAATTTGTTTGAAATAATTTTTTCCTTTTCTTGCCATGGCAATTTTAAGAACATTTTTGTTCTACAACATGGAAAGAGTAGTATGACAGTAGCTTCTCAAGCAATCAATTTTAGGTCAGCTCAACTTTCATGTGCTTGTATATATGACAGCAGCTTCTCCAATCAAACAAATTGGCCAAATATTAGTTAATAAAAGTTTAGAAATTGTTCTTATAACAGATTTTTTTAAGTTTGTATTGATCAAATGGCAAGTTTATAAATTGTTCTTATAACAGATTTTTGTTTGAGAACAAAAACTCCCCAAATTTGCCTTTTGTGCAATTTCATTGTAGTTAGCATGGCATTTTTATTATTTAAACTATGGCAATTTTATTAACTAGACCATGGTAGTTTTATTTTGTAGGTACCATGGCATTTTTTATTTTTTTATAGCACGGCAACTTTATTTATTAGAGCATGGCAAGTTTATTATTTAGTCCATGGTAGCTTTTTATATGTAGGTAGGATGGCAACAAAGTTTTTCCCAAAGTTGCCATGAAGTGTAGAACAAAATTTTCAAATTTTTGCCATGTTTTCATGATTTCCTATAAAACATGGCATTTTTTGTTTTTGGGAAATATGTTCTGGTCACATAGCAATTTTTAGGTTTGCCAAATTTTTTGTTTTACACATGAAGGCAACTTTACATTTTTAAATGCATATGGACAATTCCAGAAAACATAATAATATGGCAATTCTTAGAGAAAAAATAATCAAGTAAAAACATTACAAATTTATTATAGGCACCACGGCAATTTTCGTAATTAGACCATGGCATTTTAACTATTGAGAACATGGTAGTTTTATTTTAGGTACCATGGCATTTTTATTAGTTAGAGGATGGCAATTTTAAAAAATTAGACCATGGCAATTTCAATTTTTGTACCATGGCAAAATTTATTGTTTTCGATCATGACAACTTTTTTTCATGGCACAATTTTTGATTCTTTTGTGTTTTTCACATGTCAAAGTGTATATATATTTTTCCTTGTGTGTGTGTGTGTGGGGGGGGGGGGGGCCAAGTAAATATGAATGTTTTTGAAATGTTCACACGGCAAATTGCATGAATGTTTGAAATGTTCACATGTCAATTTTTTCTCTCACGGCAATTCTGTAGATAATCGTCATGACATCATAAAATGTTTTTGACTTATGCTAGTTTGCCATGTGCAACTTTATTATAGGGCACCATGGCATTTTCATTAATTAGACCATGGCATTTTTATTATTTAGAACATGGTAGTTTTATTTTAGGCACCATGACAATTTTATTAGTTAGAGGATGGCATTTTTTTTAATTAGACCATGGCAATTTCAAGTTATGTACCATGGCAAAATTATTCTTTAGATCATGGCAATTTTATTAGTTATACCATGGCAAAATCATTATTTACACCATGTTATTTATTTTTTTGGTGGCATGGAAGTTTTTTTTTAGACCATGGTACTTTTGCTATTCAGACCATAGCAAATTTATTAGTTAGGCCATGGTAGTTTATTGTATGTAGCATGGAAAAAAAATCGTGCACCATTGAAATTTTTGCCATGCTATGTTAAAATATTTTATGTAGCATGGCATTATCTTAGACCATGGCAATTTTATCATTTATACCTTGGCAATTTCAATTTATGTAGCATGGCCTTTTTTATTTTTTCAGTACATGGTAATTTTTGTCCTAGCAAAAATATTAAAAATGTTGCCATGTAACCAACAAAGATTTTCATCCAAATCATGGCAATTTTGTAATTGTATCCTTTTTTTGTCACATAGCAATTGTAATGTTTTTAATAGTGTTTCATATAGTCTCATGGCAATTTCACAATTTTTCTATCTTCCAAAATACTTGTATAATGAAAAATTACATGAATTACAGATTTTACTACATGACATGGCATTTTTTGCAAATTTACTTTGTATGGTTTTTTTTTCACATGGCAAGTTTTATGAATTTGTTGTTTGTTCATACTATAATGGCATTTACAGTTTTTTTTTGTATGTGCGTTTCTATATACATTTTGGCAAATTCATGCTATATTGCATGGCAAATCTTTTTTGTATGGCAATGTTTTTCTGATTTTTGTAGAGCATTTTTTCATGATTTTAGATGTGTTTTTCGCCATGCGACTATTTTTATTTATTTATTGTTCAAAAGGGAATGGTGATTGGGCCTAGAGGGCTGAAAAAGGCCTTTCCAGTAAAACGTTCGCTGGGGAGGGGTTTCTGTAGCGAACCAAAACGTTCGCTGTGGGTGTCACGCCCAGTCCTGTGATCACGCCCCAGCGATCAATCGTTGGCGATATTGGCGTCCTATAAATAACGGTGGATAATCATAGCCCAAGAAACCTTCGTCTCCGCCACATCTAATTCATCTTCTTGTTCAAGCGCTCCTCCCGCAGCGAGCCTCTTCACTGTTCAGCTCATCCAATGCCCTCGTTGTGGCCAGGCAAGGGTCGAGACAAACATCAGCCTACGCCCTGGCGTGAACGACCGGAAGAGGTTCTACAAATGTCCTTTCGATGAGGAACGAACATACCGTGCTCGTATTTGTTTGTTTAGAGTAATGTATGCGGATGGTGTCTTCCCGTAGGAAGGAAAACGCTAACAGAAGAAATCGCTAACTACCCGACCTGACTACGGGGTGCAGCTAGTTTATTTCCAGCAATAAGCAGACGTGAGTCTCGATCCCGTGCTGCTGTGCATAGCTCGTCCGGGCAAAGATCAGAACGTAGATGCAACTTTTGAAATACTGACGAACATGCAGCAAACCACGAATTCTAAACTGAACTCGCCTACAACGAGTCAACTAGTTGAAAAACTTCTCCAGTTTGCACTACAACGAGTTTTCACAACTTTTGGAACACACGGCTAAAAGATTTAGCACATGCTTACAACTTTTCCGTCAACAAAACTTGATCTGCACACCAAGACTAACCTCAACGGCGTCACATGTGTGATGGCCTGCAAAATAACAATTTGAGTTGCGCGAAACTGGCTCGCCGAAGTAACCACCACCAACTCGACCCACGTGAGCGGTGCATCCAGCATTAATCGGTTTCGGAGACCGAACCCTGTGCCACTATTCAAAATCTCTGGGCCAGTCCATCTTGTTCCGCACACGTACATCCAGTGTAACCTGTGGGCTGCCCACGGACGGACGAGTCATATTTCTCAGAGTATTTCTAACTAATTTCCACTAGCGCACATCTCGGTGCTACTTCGGACGCCCCAGATAACGGGCTAACTATCGCCCGAGCGCCAAATCGCCACACTCCATATATAGACCTCCATTTATATAGGATAACACTTTGAAGATAATCACCGTTATGGTGTAGATTTTGCAGTAATAGAGAACATAATCTGATTTTGTCATATCCCAAAAGTTTCAAATTTTGGAATGTGAATTACTTAAACTAGTCGCCAACCCGTGCGACCGCACGGGCTAGTTATTTGGACAATATCTTAGTAGAACAATTTTGTAAATATTGGTGATACGTACAAAAGAAACTAATTATGAATTCATAGACTTTGTATTAAGCTCTTGAAATTTTGTTCTTTAAAACACGACAGTTTGTTCTTAGATCATAAATTTAACATTTAAGTAACATTTATATGTCATATCGAAACATGATAGTTTGTTTACCTTACCCCCACAAAATGTTAATATTTTCTTCAACATGTGCAAAAGACTCCCACTAAAAAATGTTAAAAAAAATGCTTAGGCTTTCAAAGTTGTTCCTCCATTTGTTAACTCCCCCAGGTGTATTAATTATATAAATATGTTATGTAGAAAAAATAAAGCATATAGTCAGTAATGTGTCAGAAAGGACAATACAATTGCCGGAACAAACAATATTCCGATGTTTACAACCAAAACCAACAAACACATCTGCTCATTACTTTATTAAATATAGTGCATAATTATTGAACCATGGAGAGAGCAGCATGATGTGTATAAACATGTCAATCCGACAAACAACTAAATCGACATGAGCCCATGAGTTTCTGCCGTGTTGTTACTTTGAGAAACACATGGTTTGTTCCTGCTTACCCATTCTAAATTATTCAAGTGGAATTGTTGCACGATTGTACACTCTGAACATCACAAACACAATGAATTTGTTCTCATCCAAATAAATTATCAAAACTTTGAGTACCAACTATAACTTAGACAAATTTGGCAGCAGTACACCTCCAGTATCATCTCTTCCATGTACCTAATAATAAAATCGCTTTCCTGTACCTAGTAAAAATTATTTCTTCCCTGAATCCACCAGTAGCAGCCATGTACTTATTTTGTCTAATCTCATAAATCAAGTGGAAGTGTCATCAAATATTCAAATGGTTATATAGATGAGATGCATCACTGTGGATCAGTGATGCCATGTGATGCACACCACTGTACCAAATATAAAACAAAATGGACTATATATCTTTACAAAATGTAAAACAGAACTGGACTATATAGACATATATACTTGAACCGAGAACATAATAGTAATTTGGGATACAATTTAGTTCTTTTCAACATCAACCAAAATTACGTGTTGGTTTTAATTAGAAGGAGAAACAAAAATCTTGCATGTACAAAAAATATTTGTGTAGAGATAAATGTCAGCTTGATTTGTGTAACACCCCCATGTATTAACTACAGTGGACACCCTTATGATAATGCCAAGTCACCATGCTTAACAGTGCTTGATCATCATTTGCATCATATCTCATTTCAAATTCCAATTCAAATTGGAAATTCAAATATGAAGTAAAAATAAAAGTTGTTCAAATTTGAAAAACTAAAATGTTCATCATTTAGCAAATAATCCATAACTAATTTTGTTCAGGAAAACAACATCACCTAAATTACTTAGATGACTCTAACAACCAAAAACAGCACCAAGACAGTAGCATTTAAACCCATTACATTTAATCAAAATTCAAATGAAATCATTTTGCATCCAAACCTTTTTTTGGCAGTGCTAAAAATTGCATAATATTTATTGAGACAAGTTACACATTTTACAAAAGTCTTTTGGAGAAAAAAGAAAATGCAAAATAGAAATACAAAACAAAACAGAGAAATAAAAAAGAAAAAGGTAGAAACGCACTGCTGGACTGGGCCTAAGTGGCGCACAGTGCGGCCCAGCCCAGCCTGGCCGGCCTTTCCCCTACCTCGTGCCAGAGGCAGAGGCCATGGCGCCAGCCGCGCCCGCTCGCCCTCGCGTCGCTACAGGAGCCCTGGGGGGATAAGAATGCCGCCGTGGACCTCGGGGACGCGGCCAAGATCTTTTCCCCCCTCTCCCTCGCTCGTCCCCCTCCATGGCCGACGCGGCCATCGTCGTCCGCAGCTCACCCGAGTAGCCACCGCCGCCGCCTCACCTCGCCACCTTGCCAGATCGATCCGCCGGCCTCGCCTACGCCCTCTCCGACAACCAGCGCGAGCCCGGGAGCCTTACATCGCCAGATCGCGTCGTCGTCTTCCTCGGATCCCCGCCGCCGTTCGTCGTCGTCTGCGGCCACTCCGAGCCTCCCCCGAGCCCACTGAGCTCAACTACAGGCGCCCAGTGAGCTCCCCTTCTTCCCCTCCCTCTCCCCTGTCCGTCTCCGTGGCCGTAGACGCCGTACCCGTCGTGACCGAGCCCGCCACCACGCGAGCTCGTCGCCGACGACCATCCGGTGACCAAATGGTACCGCGCCTGTGCCCGTTGAGCTCGCCCGCGCGCGTAGATGCCTCCTGACCCATCCATTCGACCTAAGCGCGCCCGCGTCGTCAATTTCGACGAACTCCCGCTCCGGCCGCCGCCCGATGTTGTCGCCGGCGTCAACTCCGGCCACGGCAGCCCCCGCAACCACCGCCATTCGACGCGCGACGAGCTCCGCGTTCGATCCGTCCCACCCGCACCTCGAACGGCCGCCTGTGGCAGTTTTCCGGCCAAGTCCGGCGAGCCCCCGCCGCGAAACGGCTCGCCGGCGATGTTTCGATCGCCGGAGCTGACGTGGTTGCCACATGGTCTCCCCTGTGTCGATGACCGGTGGGCCCGGTGGGTCCAGTTGACTGGTTTGACCAGTCAACTGTGCTGACTGAGCTTGCACAGTCACTGACATGCGGGCCCCCACGTTAATTATATGTTTTTTATAAAATAAGTAAACTGCTAATTAAACTATTAATTAAATCTGTTAATTAAGCAGTCGCTGACATGTGGGTCCCGCTAGCAGATTAACTTAATTAGATAAATTAAACCCCTGTTTAATTAAAACAGTCACTGACCAGTGGGACCCACTGATCAGGTTTGACCCTGGCCAGTTCAATTGACCCGATGATGTCACACTGACGCCATGCTGACGTCACAGGTCACTGTTTTGGATAATTCGGATTTAATAATTAAAACAATTCCAGAAATTCAATAAAACTTTGAAAAATCATAGAAAATAAACCGTAGCTCGGATGAAAATAATTTATATATGAAAAATGATCAGAAAAATATGAAGAATCCGAATATGTGATCAAAATGTTTGACCATCACTCCTAACTAGATGAACATGGAACTTTTCCCTCCGTTTCATCTGACCGATAATCACCAGGAGCTGGGAGAACACTCCCGGATACTTTCCCGCTCCGACCAAAATACTTAGTGATGCATTAGAACACCCTAGCACAGCATGTTGACATGTCATGCATCCCTGTTGCATTGTTTGCCGTGTATTTATTGTTTCTCCCCCCCCCCCCTTCTCTCCCGATAGACCCCGAGACTGCCGACGACACTGCTGAGTACGACTACGTCGTCGATGACCAGACCCCTTCAGCAGAGCTTCCAGGCAAGCAAACCCCCTTGATCATCCAGATATCGCCTACTCTTTCTACCTTATGCTTGCATTAGAATTGTTTCTGTTGTTGCTCCGATAGCTCCTATTCTGATGCATAGCATGTTTTTGATAGCCTCCTGTTTGTACTTTACCTAATATCCTATATGCTTAGCTTAGGTGGGTTAGTGATCCATCAGTAGCCTTACATCCTTGTCTGTGTTGCCATGTTGTACCATATGGATGATCTGAGATGACCGATAGTCGAACCGAGGCCCGAACAGCCCTAAAGGCCCTTACAATTGTACGACTCTACCGAGCCGTATCCAGTATGATCTACCGAGGGTGATTCCTTGTTTTTCACTCTCGATGTCGACTCTGTAGTGTAACACATCTAGGGGACTATCGAGGGTGATTCCTCGTAGCTCACTCTCGGTGATGTCTCAGTCGAGCAGTATATCAAGTGTAAACCTATCGAGGGTGACTCCTCCGGTTTCACCTTGATGGTATGGACCTGAACCCCGACAATTACAACGATAAAGACGGGTCGGCCCCAAGGGTACCCGCGAGAGGTAAATAGAAAAGTCGGGTGGGCCCGGAGAGCGCCCGCGAGTGATATTGTGGCGGAACGACAGGACAGGTGGAGACCACCTAGGAGAGAGGTGGGCCTGGTCCCTGGTCGTGGTCCGCGTGTTACCAAGTCGGAGCGACAGGAACCCTGTTCGTCTCTGCGAGTTACTAAAACACGCCTAACGGATTTGGGTATTTGATCTGAGTTGGCTACGTGCCTTTACGCACTAACCACCACACGGGATAATGGTTTAATGGGGCCCTCTACGTCGTACGTTCCTTCCGAAAGCGATCCAGATGTCACAGTTCAGAGATGAAGGCTGATTGTTAGGGTGGGCTGGTTACGTCACTTGTGTATACAGTGTCGCGCCTGGGCCCCGACCACCCACGCAATGTGCAGGAGTGCAGAGGGCGATGGGCCCAAGACCCCTTCGCACTTAGGATTTAGACTGGCGTGCTGACCTCTCTGGAGAGTCTAGGTTGGTCTACGGTGTGTCGATTACCCGAGGCCGGGCATTACCCAGCAAGTGTGTCCGGCCAGATGTGATCGAGCGTGTTGGGCTATGTGGTG
Source organism: Thinopyrum elongatum (assembly GCA_011799875.1). Lineage (NCBI taxonomy): Eukaryota > Viridiplantae > Streptophyta > Magnoliopsida > Poales > Poaceae > Thinopyrum > Thinopyrum elongatum. Next base: position 72,678,125 of record CM022303.1, read on the forward strand.
CACCCCTGCAGGGAAGTATATCTATTCGAATAGCCGTGTCCATGGTAACAGGACGCTCGGAGTTGTATCCCGATCTACTACAACTACAAATGGATACGGATACAATGTTAAACTGATACTACTGCTCTCAGGATCACTTTCTCGCAGGGAGTCGAGGAAGGATCTCAGGGCATTGCTAATATATGATTGCTAATATACACTACTATGTTCTACTCTCTTTTGATGCTGCAAGATTGCTTCAAGATGCTAGTCTTCGATAGGCTAGGCGTTTCCCCCTCTACCCTGGCATTTCTGCAGTATAGTCCAAAGATATAGCCCCATTCCTTTGATACCGATGCATAATTAGTATAGATCTGATGTAAGTCTTGCGAGTACTTTGGATGAGTACTCACGGTTGCTTTGCTACCCCTTTTTCCCCTTTTCGGATATTGCGATCAGACGGCGGAGTCCAGGAGCAGGAGATCCCCGGAGGCACCTGTAGGGTAACGCAGCAGAAAACAAAAAATTTCCGACCTACGCACCAGCCCAGGAACACTATGGAGACTGCATACAAGGTTTGATCATTTTCGTTACCGACTCGTAGCGCAGCGGAAGTAGAGTCGATGACGATCGTCGGTGCAGATCCCCGCAGCTAGGATTTACAACCTCCCAACCGTGAGGATGTACTCCCTCATCTGCCCTTCGAACAGCCCTCCGGGAGGCGGTCGGACAGTCCCTCGGACGGTGTCACGGACAGCCCTTCGGGAGGACCCTCGAAACTCGGACGATTACTCGGACAGCCCCTCGGGCAAAAGGACGAAACTACGACCTCTCTACAGCGTTGCACACATACGGTGTCATCTATCCGGCAGGGCTTCGCCGTCCAGAACTAGTTCCCACCGGAACCCAGACAGCCTTTCGGCACTACGAAACTATTTCGTGGGAGGGAGAAAGAATGCCAGATCATGCATGGCTTGTGTGAGAGAGTTGGAGTGAGGATGGAGAGCTCCTCTCCACCTCCTTTTATAGGGGAAGGAGGGGGTGGGGTGGCTGAAAATTTCAGCCACAAAACATGTGGGGCCCCCCCACAAAACAAGCTCCCACCAAAGGTGGGGAGTTGTCTCATGGGGGCCCCCCTTTGCCCCATGGCGCCCCCATGAGGGGCTGCCACCTCCTCCCAACATATCCCATAATATGTGGGGGCTGCCCCCCACCATGGGGGGCCCCCCCAACACCTTGTCCACCAACAAGGGGGCTGCCCCCTAGGGGGCCCCCCCCAAAAACAGCCCCCACGAAACGTGGGATCTTGCCCCCCCTCGCTGGGACAAGATGTTTTCCCGCGTGTAATTTCCAGAAAAATTCCCGAAGGTCCCAGAACATTTCCGGCACCCTCTAAAATTATCCGGACGCGCTCCGGAACATTTCCAGTATGGTGTTTTAATTTAAAACCATCTTCGTTTACCCGGTAAACAATTCCGGCAGCTCCGAAAACTTTTTTCGGTTTTTTCTCCAGAAAAATTCCAGAAATTACCAGACCAATCTGGCAACCTCCAAAACATTCCCGGTGCTTGCCGAAACCTTTTTGGATCAATGGTTTTATCCGAAACAACTTTTCGGTTTTACCGAAACTTTTTCGGTGTTCTCTCCGGAACTTTTCCGTTGTCTCTGAAACTTTTCCAGTGACTTTCTCTCGGACTCCTTGTCTAGTATTCAGCAGATAGATGACCCTTAAGCGTGTGACCCTATAAGTTCGGTGAAGTATAGACATGACCGGAACACTTTCCGATCAATGATCAGCATCGGAGCCGTGGACACCCATATTGACCCCTATACCCACACGAATGAATATTCGAGTGAACCTCCAGTTGCCATGTGCTATTCCTGTTGCTTCGCGATATGTTACAAATACCCGAGGTGAGACATGTTGGCATTCCCGTGGATCAACAGCTTGTCCACTATGCTAGTTACCTCGTTACCGGTATTGTTCTCTTTTCTCGTTACCGTGTTCCGGCATCCCTGTGATCAAATCACATTGTGTCTGGCCAGACGATGATGGATACCGTAACACCGAGAGGGCCCAGAGATATCTCTCCATCGCCGGAGGAGCAAATCCCAATCTTGAGCTATCAAGTTACTTGACACACTTTTCCATGAACCCGTAAGCCGCCGTAATAGCCACCCATTTACGGATGATGTTTAACAAACCCCAAAGTTCATGAAGCAAGCATGAAGAAACTCGATACTCTCATGGTCTAAGGAATCATGCAAACGTTAACCATCTATGTGTTATTAACCATTAACTTGTGACGAATGTAACTCATAGCATAACATCAATTCGGGTCGATTCAACACAAATGTTCTTCTAACATTGTGCCCTCAAAGTTGCTGGCATAGACATGCCCCTGATCAGGAAAACAGAACCATCATGCAACACTTGAGCTAGTCTTAGAGGCCAGACTAGGAATACATTTTATCATTTATTATTCCACACGTGCATATGAGTCTTCCTCCGAGCCTCATTTTATTTGTAGACTCGAGAACCATAGCAGTTATAGCATGGAACATAAACCTAATTATGAACAGGGAGATAATCAATAACATTTATTATTGCCTCTAGGGCATATCTCCTACAGACTCCCACTTGCACTAGAGTCAATAATCTAGTCAATGCTAATGCACTTTACACCTGTGGCACACTGGTGTAAATATGCTTCGCTTGTGGTATAGCCTGAATGTCCAACGGATCTGACGACTTCAGCTCCGTGTGTATCTTTGCATATCCTCGCGTTTTCACGCTTTCACAAAATTCATATTTTGTGTGGACTTGGCTTGGTATGTATGTGAATCACAGGTCGAACCTGGATTCCTCAGACTGAGTTATGGAGCAACTACTTGCAGTAGTGTCCCATTGACAAAAGCCATCTTGGAACCATACTAAGTTCATGAATGAACTATATGATTCAACATCTTCTTTGTCACTTTAAAGGCGGCAACATACTTCGCCTCTGTTATAGAATTCGCCACAGTAACTTGTTTGGAACATTTTCCAACTAACTATGCCACCACATTGTGTGTTACACAAAACCCTTAATTTAAATTGAAAATCGCTTGGAGCATGGATGAAGACTGTATCGATGTAACCTTTTACAACGAACTCTTCATGATCTCCGCTTGCGAGAAAACATGTCATCAGTGCTACTATAGTACTCAATGACCCTTTGTCCCATGATCAGTACTTTTGATCACCTTGGTATCCATACTCGCAACACCTTGGGAGTATTGGACATATCTAGTTGTTTTACATACCATGGAATACATGATTAATCCAAACATGAAGGTGTGTGGAATCTCCATCATGTATTTTACTCATCAGTGTTTTGAGACACCGAGTCTTGTAAAAACTCTTTCCATGTGACTTCGGCAAGAATCACTCCTTGGTGTTTTAAATGCTAAAAGGTTTTAGCACCTTGTCAATATGTATTCATTGCTTAGCCCCATTAGGTAAATCTATCTCCATAGATCATCATGCCTAATATTGAGGCTATTTAGCCTAAGCACTTCATCAAAAAAGTATTTTCAAACGAAGTCCTAATTCGTGTCAAGAAATTTATTTCCAATTACCAATGTGTCAAGCACACAAGGTTTTTAGAAATATTATTATGCTCCCACTTACTTTCTTGAATTACAAGCATCTTCGTTACCCATTGATGAAGTCAAACCCCTTTGACCATTTCATCAAAACACGAAGATTCCGACTCCATTTTGCTCTCTTCTGTCCATCGCTGGAACTCTGAAGTTTGCATACCTACTAGCATCCTCTGGATCGACAAATTACTTTGGACTGTATCACATACAAGTCCTAGGTTTTATTTCCATCAGATGGAAATCTTTTGTCATCCATGTTTCATATCTCATGATTGAAATATGTATTAATTGCTAGTTCAACCCGAACCGACTTTAAGCATCGCTACGGTGAGACAATCTCATCGTAGTCAACTCTTTGAACTTGTTATTGCAACAAGTCGAGCTTTATGGATAAAACATTTTTATCCGTATCAGTTTTAAGTTCCATAAATATTCATTAGACTCTAAGTCTTCCGAAAGGTGTATCAAGGTTTTAATCTTGAATCACTTATGTGGAAACTAACTCGGGTTGCATTGGCATTTAGCCAATTCCGGAGTCAGGGCCCATCAACGCTTCCTTGTGTATCGTAGGTATATTGTTGTCTAACAACAATATCTCGTTTGCGCACCTGAGAGGTTTGCACGAGCCTTGCCTACATGGTTCAGCTGCAAGTTCGACCGGAGTCCATACATTTTATTCTAGAGACTTCCATATTAGTCGCAGTAGGAAACTCTGGAATTACTTCCAAGGTCTCTTTCCTTTGACCTGATGACGAAGATACTGGTTATCTCGTCGAGTTGCACTGTCCTCCCACTCACCTTTTGTAAGAACTATTCTCTTTAAAGGCATACCGTTTTGTGACGAAAACCTTTGCCTCGGTATAGTGGTGGGGGAATACCCAATGACTTGGGATAACCTACAAAGTAGCACTTGTCTGATTTGGAATAGGTTTGTAACCTTTTACACAAGCCCCATATTCCAAATGTTAAGAAAAGATATAACATGGTTGGGCGTACCATACCATTGCGTCATTTCAACAGACCTGATGAAGCTCTTTTCAGTGTAAAAGCCGCAGTCTCTAAAGCATCACTTTTAAAAGGGATAATGCCAAATTTATTTATGTCATCTTTGATCTCACCATATCATAAATGGTTCGATTACATCTTCACGGACTTTCCACTTGCAGTGGTGTTCCGGGAGGTGCAAGTTATGAAACCCCTTTCACAACTCATCAGACATTCGCTAAACTTGTAACTCAAATATTTCTTTCTGCAATCGAATTGTAGAAACATAATTTTCTTGTTACAATAACTTCTACTTCATATTTGAAAACCTTTCAAATGATTTCAAAAGATCCAAACTTACGTCTCATCAAGTAAATATCCACATATCTACTTGAGTCATTTCTGAAGATAGATAAATCCACTACTTGCAACAACCTTTATCGGACTACACACATCAAATGTATGATCACCAATAAGTTTGTTGTCCGTTCCTTATGGCCTGTGAACGGTATTTCAGTCACTTCTCTTTTCGGAGGAAAGTTGCAAGTGTCAGATGATTCAAAATCAAACGACTTCAAAATCCATCATAATGGAATTTATCCATGCGGGTTTCTCCAATGTGACCAAATGCAGTGCCACACTTGTGTGGTATTCTTTTAGTCTTGCGACATTTAGCGTCAGTGTTATGGATGTATCATATTACCATCAATATTCATAACATACATCCCATCTAGGATGGAAGCATGGCCCTTCATGTTATTCATAATACTGAACAACAATTGTTGTTTTTATGAACAACTCTTTTGCAACAAACATTGTGCAATGGGCTAGAGTGTATGAAACTCTAAAATGAATTATGAAAGTAAACCCAGAGGTAATGTATTATTATCAATATTCATAACATACATCTCATTCATAATGAAAGTATGGCCCTTATGTTATTCATAACATCGAACATCAAAAGTTCTCTTATAAACAACCTTCTTGCAAGATACCTTATGCAATGGGCTAGAGTTTGTGAAACTCCAAATGAATTATAAAAATAAATACATACGGTAATACATCGATGGAAGGTATAGTAACATTTACTATGTTCCCTGTGTATACCTAAAACTCATTTCTGGCTAGTCTTTCAGGCCATAGTAGTTCTTACATCGAGTTGCAACAGAATGCAATCGAGCGGGTATCTTTGTGATTAACTCACAATACCCAAAAATTAGTGATTAACATGTTTAACCATAATTCCCAAGAACTATATCTTTGACCAGCCTTCTATACATCAAAAACTTGTATGACATTCATACATGAGCTGGATATTCCAGTCTTCTTTCCTTTTTGCCATTATACTTCTAACAGTTTAACTTTTAGTATTTATCCTACTCTCAAAAGAAGCACCGAACTTAAGAGTGGCGTTAGCCCCGGACTTCCTAGGTGTGTAAGTCACACTAACATCCTTCGGACACTTCCTTTCTCTTTAAGTTGTTGTTTTATTCACCTTTCATCATATGACAGGCGTTCTTCTGGATCCCTCTCTTATCAGTCTAATGCATAGTAAACTCCTTTACTAATAGTTTGCAAACAAACATTGCTTTGGATATCTCATATCTTTTAGCCTTTGTCTGTCTCTGAAAATGATTTTCAGATTCCATGAATATCACATAACTATCCAAACTTTCGAAGTTCAGGTCTCATGGAAGCAAATGCATTGCACTTGACTGAAACGGAATTCTAGCTTTTGGATCGAAGGACGAGAGTCACATGATCCATAGCATAAGCGAGAGAATACCAAAGTATGCGATAGGACAAAGTCCTTCTCGGCACTCTTGAGGACAATCCTCACATTATGTTACCAACCGTAAAGTTTTAACCAGATATTTAACAGCTATTCAATTTTAAATAGGGAAGGTGGAAATGCGAGCCATTATTCTACAAATATTATGCATATAACACTTAGACAGTGTCCACAATTAATTGCACTGAGAATTAAACAAGTTAATTCAACAGTGCGCTCCCACTCAAATCAATATCTCTCATAATTGATTGTGAGTGATTCAAGACCCGCATTTCCATTCAACGCCATTGAACGAGATGAACACTGATGGCGCAAACTTCAATCGGTAGGCAAACTTGCCGATCACATCTCTATGTGACTCTTGTTCATCTTTCGATGGGCGTGTTCCGAGCTCAGGGAGATCCTTCCAGAACGTCAAGACAACCAAGTGATCTCGCTGCGAGGTCTCAACTCACCCGCCTCACACATCCCTAATCGTTCGCACCCAGGGAGATCCTGCGATGCCCCGAAAAGTTAGGTGCCGTGACGGTGCTACACTTGGGAGAACACTAACTACTTGATATTTTGTGAGAGATCACCCTAATAAAAAGCGACTACCGCGCAATCAAGAAGGGTGCATCATAAGGGATAAACATCTCAGGCAATTCATAATAGCATGATATGGTATAGCCCTTTCTGACGGAGAAGTCTTGTATTTCTTCGTCTTCGGCATTCGCGTCGGTGTTTACCTTTGCGAAGATTGCCACCACCTTGTCGACGCACCAGATAATATTGCTATCTCTATAGCTAATAAAATAATGCATTGCAACAAGGTTGACACACAGGTCATTTAAAGTGCAATCATATGGCTCCAGCCATCATGCCAAATCATGACACGCAGGTCATGTTAATCAATTTACATCATATAGTCATCTCATACATAATCAAATTATTATGAGCACTGCTATACCACATCATATGCACATGCAAACCCTCCTGCAAAACCAAGTTAGACGCCTCTAATCGGTTCATGCAAAAACTTGTTTTACGTGGCTTCTAAGGTTTCGAAACAAACCGAAGCTACCAACGTCCATCATCAAGTATAATAATTCAAGTCGCTAGATTAACTTTCCAGGGTATATGAAAACCGAGATAATAAAATCTCGAGCCCCATACTAAACTTCGTCATACGCATGACCCCCATGCAGATCATATCTGCATTGCCCTTTCGTCTGTGAAACATCCATCTTTCTTTAACTAAAGTGGAACCCAAAGAACTGTTAGCACTTCGTTGATTTGTCAATCAGCATACTCAGGAGCAGCATGAAAGGATCGCGGATTGCCAGAACTTTGTGAGATTCCACAATGCTGTCAAGATCAGGACTACGCAAATTCAAGGGAAGTAACAAGAACATCGGGTAACAGATTTCATCTGCTACCCGCACAAATAATTTTCAGTAATAGAACTCATCTACTACCTAATTATATTGTGCAACACCCATACATCTCATGTATTCTAGATCGCAACCTGCATCTACGCATAGCACGGCTCTGATACCACTGTAGGGTAACGCAGCAGAAAACAAAAAATTTCCGACCTACGCACCAGCCCAGGAACACTATGGAGACTGCATACAAGGTTTGATCATTTTCGTTACCGACTCGTAGCGCAGCGGAAGTAGAGTCGATGACGATCGTCGGTGCAGATCCCCGCAGCTAGGATTTACAACCTCCCAACCGCGAGGATGTACTCCCTCATCTGCCCCTCGAACAGCCCTCCGGGAGGCGGTCGGACAGTCCCTCGGACGGTGTCACGGACAGCCCTTCGGGAGGACCCTCGAAACTCGGACGGTTACTCGGACAGCCCCTCGGGCAAAAGGACGAAACTACGACCTCTCTACAGAGTTGCACACATACGGTGTCATCTATCCGGCAGGGCTTCGCCGTCCAGAACTAGTTCCCACCGGAACCCAGACAGCCTTTCGGCACTACGAAACTATTTCGTGGGAGGGAGAAAGAATGCCAGATCATGCATGGCTTGTGTGAGAGAGTTGGAGTGAGGATGGAGAGCTCCTCTCCACCTCCTTTTATAGGGGAAGGAGGGGGTGGGGTGGCTGAAAATTTCAGCCACAAAACATGTGGCCCCCCCCCCCCACAAAACAAGCTCCCACCAAAGGTGGGGAGTTGTCTCATGGGGGCCCCCCCTTTGCCCCATGGCGCCCCCATGAGGGGCTGCCACCTCCTCCCAACATATCCCATAATATGTGGGGGCTGCCCCCCACCATGGGGGGGCCCCCCAACACCTTGTCCACCAACAAGGGGGCTGCCCCCTAGGGGGGCCCCCCCAAAAACAGCCCCCACGAAACGTGGGATCTTGCCCCCCCTCGCTGGGACAAGATGTTTTCCCGCGTGTAATTTCCAGAAAAATTCCCGAAGGTCCCAGAACATTTCCGGCACCCTCTAAAATTATCCGGACGCGCTCCGGAACATTTCCAGTATGGTGTTTTAATTTAAAACCATATTCGTTTACCCGGTAAACAATTCCGGCAGCTCCGAAAACTTTTTTCGGTTTTTTCTCCAGAAAAATTCCAGAAATTACCAGACCAATCTGGCAACCTCCAAAACATTCCCGGTGCTTGCCGAAACCTTTTTGGATCAATGGTTTTATCCGAAACAACTTTTCGGTTTTACCGAAACTTTTTCGGTGTTCTCTCCGGAACTTTTCCGTTGTCTCTGAAACTTTTCCAGTGACTTTCTCTCGGACTCCTTGTCTAGTATTCAGCAGATAGATGACCCTTAAGCGTGTGACCCTATAAGTTCGGTGAAGTATAGACATGACCGGAACACTTTCCGATCAATGATCAGCATCGGAGCCGTGGACACCCATATTGACCCCTATACCTACACGAATGAATATTCGAGTGAACCTCCAGTTGCCATGTGATATTCCTGTTGCTTCGCGATATGTTACAAATACCCAAGGTGAGACATGTTGGCATTCCCGTGGATCAACAGCTTGTCCACTATGCTAGTTACCTCGTTACCGGTATTGTTCTCTTTTCTCGTTACCGTGTTCCGGCATCCCTGTGATCAAATCACATTGTGTCTGGCCAGACGATGATGGATACCGTAACACCGAGAGGGCCCAGAGATATCTCTCCATCGCCGGAGGAGCAAATCCCAATCTTGAGCTATCAAGTTACTTGACACACTTTTCCATGAACCCGTAAGCCGCCGTAATAGCCACCCATTTACGGATGACGTTTAACAAACCCCAAAGTTCATGAAGCAAGCATGAAGAAACTCGATACTCTCATGGTCTAAGGAATCATGCAAACGTTAACCATCTCTGTGTTATTAACCATTAACTTGTGACAAATGTAACTCATAGCATAACATCAATTCGGGTCGATTCAACACAAATGTTCTTCTAACATTGTGCCCTCAAAGTTGCTGGCATAGACATGCCCCTGATCAGGAAAACAGAACCATCATGCAACACTTGAGCTAGTCTTAGAGGCCAGACTAGGAATACATTTTATCATTTATTATTCCACACGTGCATATGAGTCTTCCTCTGAGCCTCGTTTTATTTGTAGACTCGAGAACCATAGCAGTTATAGCATGGAACATAAACCTAATTATGAACAGGGAGATAATCAATAACATTTATTATTGCCTCTAGGGCATATCTCCTACAGCACCTACTACTACATTGAGCCCGACGACCAGGAGTAGTTCGGAGGCCCTAGGCAGGAGGCCTTCGCCTTTTCGATCAGTGTCGCTGTTATGCTAGCCTTCTTAAGGCAAACTTGACTAACTATGTCTGTACCCAGATATTATTTGTTTGTATGACTTATGCATTCGGGTCCTCGTGACCCCTGGTTTGTAATATGAAGATTTATGTTTAAATTTGTTTCTAGAGTTGTGTTGTGATATCTTCCCGTAAGTATCTAATCTCGATCGTGCACGTTTGCGTGTATGATTAATGCATGGTCGAGCAGGGGCGCCATAATTTGAAACTCCAAGTAATAATAATCTACCAAATTATAAGCTGAAGCATGTAGTCCTACTTAACAAAGGGACACATTTGGCACCTGCAAGTGAGTCCCTGTTTTTTTTTCGTGCCTTTCATCAAACATAGATGGGAAAACTGAGTGTTATTGGACAGAAAAATTCCATATCTTAAAAAATAAAAAATATGACCGTACCGAAAGGTGGAACTAGTATCATCTAAGCTAGACTTTTTCCAGTACAGATGACAATTTCAATTGTCTGGCGGAAAATTAATATTTTTAACGACTAATTTTCTTTGTTCTAAGCTCGTTGCAATGCCAGGTGACAAGGCTCCGGGTCTGGATGGTTTCACCGGTGCTTTCTTCAAATCCTGCTGGAACACTATAAAGGGGGCCATCATCAACGGCGGAGCCAGGGGGACCAGCAGGGGCCACGGCTCCCCCCAACATCCAGAATATTTTTGAAGACCCCAGCTTAGCTATGTATAGAACTATGTGGCCTCTCCTGTTTCTCTCTCCCAAACAGCATTTTGGTGAAATAGAGATGCATGCTCACAGAAGATCCTACTAAGTAGTGAAAAGTGAATGCTTTTTTGACTTTTGCTCCCATTGCTTCAGCGATGCCCTTGCTTTTTTTTCATTCATGCGGCCTCTCTGTCTCCCTGTTCTGCGCTTATGTATGATGATTACAGGGACAAATTATAGGAGGACAAGGCAAAATTTGATGTTGAAATTTATAAATACCTCCTGATTACTTTGTTTCAAAATAAATAAATAAGTTTAGACTGATGTGTTACCAACTTAGAACCTTAAAATATCAATCGGTGAATTAAAAAGTCTATGCAGTCTGACTGATAATTATTCATTCATCGATCATCACCATTTAATTGTACATATGTCTATGTTATCAAAAATTTAGTAATAATGCTACATATTTTAGTATACCCATGGCCGTTCCTATATATTTTTCACGAAAAAAATCAAACATATTCCGTCTACCATGTTGTATTTTAGAAGAGTTTAATTCAATGTTCAGAGAACTGGGTGAGACTAGGCACGCAAGGAGCGAGTTAGCCCACCTAGGCTCGAGTCCTGAATGACCCGTGGTGCTTTGAGATTTTTGCTATAAAAATATGCCTTGAAGAGTTAGTTGTGGATGGTCTCATTTTTTTTAGTTTAATGTTCGGCCCCCCTTACATATAATTCCTGGCTCCGCCGTTGGCCATCGGATGCTTCTCTTACCTTCAAGCCTCGCACTTCCATTCGCTAAACTCTGCTGATGTCGCCCTCATTCCAAATAAAAGATGGTGCCGAAGATATCTCCGACTTTTGCACCATTAGTCTTATTCATGCCATTGCGAAGATTATTGCTAAAGTCATGTCCAACCGCATAGCCCCCCATATGAATGGCCTCGTTTCTCAAGCTCAAAGTGCTTTCATAAAAAAAAGATGTATACACGATAACTTCATGTATATGCGCAATCTGGCCAGACGTTTCCACCGCAACAAAACGCCGGCTCAGCTCTTCAAGCTCGACATTAAAAAAGCTTTCGACTTGGTTCGTTGGGACTACCTTCTTGATCTGCTAAACCACCTGGGCTTTCCACCACGTTTCCGAGGTTGGGTCTCGGCCCTCCTGTCCTGAGCGTCGTCGCGGGTTCTGCTCAATGGGGTTCCTGGCTGCCCCATCAAGCTGGACCGAGGTCTGAGGCAGGGAGATCCATTGTCCCCTCTCCTCTTTGTTCTTGCCATCGATCCTCTTCACCATATTCTTCAGAAGGACACTGAGCAAGGCAAGCTGCACCCCCTTGGCGGGAATGCGATGATGATTAGGGCCTCTCTTTACGCGGACGATGCTGCTGTTTTCCTTGCGCCCATTAAAGCCGAGGTCAAATTCTTCGCGGACTATCTTATGCGCTTCGGAGACATCACCGGCCTGGTCACGAACTGCTCTAAAAGTTTGGTTGCTCCTATCCGCTGTGAAAACTTGGACCTTGACGATATTCTTCACTCTTTTCCGGCCAACCGCTCATCCTTCCCTATGAAATATCTCGGATTGCCTCTATCGGTTAAAAGATTGAATAGAATCCACTTCCAACCCCTTGAGGACAAGATCGCCGCCCAGCTCACTCCCTGGATTGGCAAGCTTGTGGCATCGCCAGGAAAGGCGGTTTTAGTCAAGTCTGTCATCACGGCCATTGCCATATATTACATGACAGCGCTAAACCTTCCGATTGAGGTCATGAAAAAGATTGATTCACTTCGACGTGCCTTCCTTTGGGCTAGTTGTGACAAGGTCATTGGTGGTAAATGTAAGATCAACTAGGATCAGGTGTGCAAATCCAAAGTTCAGGGTGGCCTTGGTATTTTAAACCTGGAAAATTTTGCTGTTGCTCTCCGCATTCGTTGGCTTTGGGCTGAATGGTTGGATCCGGTCAAGCTTTGGGTCTGCCTGGGGAACCCTTGTGATGATAGAGATAAAGACATCTTCGCGGCCGCCACCAGGGTGATGGTTGGAGATGGCCTACGTGCCTCCTTCTGGGACTCTGCTTGGCTGGATGGGATCAGGCCCAAAGACATCGTCCCGCAGATTTTCAATCTTTCCAAAAAGAGGAGTTGTTCGGTCCAAAAGGCTTTGCAAAACAACTTATGGGTCTCCCAAGTGAATACTGCTGGAATCCGCAATGTTAGCCATCTTACTGAGTTCGTCAACCTATGGGGGAAGCTCTCACACTTTCATCTCAACCCCGATGTGCCAGATTATATATCCTGGAAGCTTACTAATGATGGCCTTTATTCGGCGGCGGCGGCCTATAAGGCTCAAGTCCCTGGTTTGGTTGACACGGAAATGCCCCTGATGGTGTGGAAGAATTGGGCTCCCCCAAATGCAAGTTCTTTGCTTGGTTTGTTATCAATAATAGGATTTGGACGGCCGATAGGCTTCAGCGTCGGGGATGGCCTAACTGCCCTTTGCCCCCTCCGCAAGCAAGTTTAGGAGTCGGCGGCTCATCTTCTTTTCCAATGCCGCTACACCGTCAGAGTTTGGGAGATGATTAAATCCTGGCTTGGCCTGGTTGATGTGCACCCTTCAGATTGGGTGGCTGTGAATACTGTCAAAGAGTGGTGGCACCTTAATGCAGTGGCGGATCTAGGCCCCAGGCCGGGGGGCCCAGGCCCGGGGCGTGAGGCCCATTTCCTTTGTATACTGTAGCAAAACACTGTGGTATACAAAGGGGGCCCGGGGCGCTGGGCTGGATCCGCCCCTGCCTTAATGCATGCAGCATATCGCAGTCCTGACGGGCGCTCATCTCTCTAATGATGCTAATCTCGTGGGAGATATGGAATGAGAGGAATGCACGCGTTTTCCGCAACAACGCGGTGCCGCTGGGAGTCATTGTTGCTAAAATCAAAGAGGAAGCTTCACTGTGGTGTCCTGTGGGGGCCAAATTTCTGAGTAATATAATGCCGCCAGAGTAGTCCTTTGTAGTTCGGCCTATGGCCAAGACTCCTAAACCATCTTCTTAATCAATGAAAATGGCAAATCTTTTGCCTTGTTTAAAAAAAACACCAGTTATGTCTGCTTTGCAGTAGTATTTGGGTCACAAACAATCATATTATAATCTGGAGATCCTAAAAAACTTTGACTGAACTATCAACATGCCCGTATACTGGACCAGTATAAAGGAGAAGTTTCTCGCAGAGCTGGAACCTTTGGCGACATGGGCAGACAGTAATACTTCAAGCCAACCCCGGCAGTTTTTTTTTTTCAAGGGAAGATCCAATTAATGTTATAGCAAAACAGTGCACGTCTGAAGATGCAGCAAACTATGAAGAAAAAAAGAAGACTAATACAAGAAGATGGTTCAGTTAAGACAAGAGAAACTGTCTGGAGTACCACGAGAAGTAATACAACTGTTTAGTACGATTCTGAAAACACCCAGCAAAGATGCTCTAAAATAAAAGATACTACTATCCCAACTATGAAAAATCAACGCTGCATGAGATGTGGCACAATATCAAAGTCCAGATTGGTCATAGCCCAGCTCACTTTTCAACACAACAGTTCAGTAATTTGACAAGGGCAAACTGTAGATAAAATTCATAGACCTTGTAACCTTATTCAAGAATTGAAATGCCAAAATCTCCTAAACATAGTCAAATTATCAAAGTCCAGATTGGTCATAGCCCAGCTCACTTTTCAACACAACAGTTCAGTAATTTGACAAGGGCAAACTGTAGATAAAATTCATAGACCTTGTAACCTTATTCAAGAATTGAAATGCCAAAATCTCCTAAACATAGTCAAATTAGACATTTCAAGAGGCAGCTTATTGTGTTTGCTGATGTGTGCTCATCAGTCCTAACTGAAAATCCCAAACCAGACAAACTGACAAAAGTGGGGGATGTACTCTAACTAGACAGTGTACTGATTCTAGAGACAAAATTGCAAGGATCAAGGTGATGCTTATATGTAAACCTTTGCAGTAATATCAAAGCAAATGCAACACAATGATAATGCGTACATGAAACATGCAAGTAGATCAGAATCATGTGAAATACAAACAACATTTGCAGCGTACTATGCTGCTCTAGGAATCAGTCAGTAGTTTCTGTGTTCACCTACTCAAGTGCATTATAGACTTCAATTTGTTTCCCCGTTATACAACAAAAGGATCCTACAGAACAAAAGCACCAATAAGTGCATACAGGTAATGTAGAATAAGTCAGAGCAACAATTTGCATCATATGAATCAACAAACTTAATCATAGTCAACTTCTTTTACCAGACAGAAAGTAAACATCTAGATACAACAATAGCTACAGAGGTACAATGAAGAACAGCTCATCTCAAGAATGTATTTAGGTACAATCAAGCTGCTGCATTGCTTGACACACGCACACACACAGGGTGGTTGATACCAAATTACAGTAACGCAAAATGTTAACTAACTTCAAATGAAAAACAAAGGGTATGGACTAGATACCAGTCTCGCATTTGTCTTGTGAAACGCATTTGTCCTGTGGAAGCACAAATAACACCCGTGCGGCACTGGCAGGGAAAAGGCCACCAAATTTTAGTACTCATAGCTCAAATTCATCATCCAACTTGAGTGCTTCAGCTGCAGCATCCTCCTCATCATCATCTATCGCAAAGTATGGGTTATGCACCTCAGGACGGAACCTGTACCCAGTGAATACATAGAATGCAAGGGTGGCAATCTCTCCGGCCACGACGCTAGTCCAGAGATACCGGTACGAGGTGATGGTCACCAGCGCATACACCACAACACGCGTGAAGTAAATGTAGCAGATGACAACCACGTAGTACTGACGGAAAAGGGTGAGCTTCATCAGGTTCACGGCCGCTTTCCCATCGGAACGGGCAGCCTCCCGGAGGTTCTTGATTGACCACACAATCGGGAAGAGAATGGCGCAGCAGCAGACCACATCCACCAGCAGGAATATCTGCCTCCAGGTGACCCAATCTCGGGCATACGGACCAGATTCATCGATGACCACCTGTGCAATGTTGGCCACTACCTGCAGGGGGATGACCACCATGAGCACCTTCTTCTCACGGTCCGCCAGGTAGGGCTTGAGGAAGGACCAGCCAGTGCCAATGAGCACTATCAGCGTGAAGAGCGAGATCCCCTTGAGGAAGCTGAAGATGTAAAAGAGCACATCCCAGCCGTGCGCGGTGCCGGTGCGCTCGATGTAGGACTTGTCCTCGGCCTCGGCGAGGAGGTTGAAGCCCTTGAGCACGAGCACCGCGAGCATGAAGTAGTGGATCCGGAAGACGGCGGTGCGCTTGCGCAGCAGGATGGAGACCCAGCCGGCGGCGAGCGCGGCGTAGACGACGCAGAAGAGGAAGTAGATGGAGGGCAGCGCGGAGGAGCCGACGGAGAGGTACGCGCGCTGGCCGGTGACGGGGTCGACGTTGTACATGGCGGAGCTTACGTCCATGGAGACCCTGAGGTCCCCGCCGGCGCCGGCGAGGCAGTTGGCGAAGACGAGCGTGTACTGGCCGGGCTCGGTGACGCGGAAGGCGTGGGTGAAGGAGGAGGAGCGGGCGACCGGGACGCCGGCGGGGTTGGAGGGCGGGCGGAGGCGGTCGAAGGAGTAGGCGAGCCTGACGAGGTCGGACTGGAGCGCGCAGGTGACCTCGAGGTCCTGGAGCTGGCGGAGGACGTGGACCCAGGCGTCGAGGGTGGAGAGGAAGAAGCCGAACTGGGAGAGGTCGAGGTCCGGGGAGGCGGGCGGGTCGAAGGCGATGCCGGTGACGTTGAGCTCCAGCACGCCCTGGTTGGAGAAGCCGAACTCGTCGAGCGGGATGATGGTGCGCGGGTCGGCGCGGATCGCCGTCGACCGGATCTCGGCCGCCGCCGGGGCCGCGAGCAGGGCGAGGGCGAGGGCGGCCAGGAGCGCCGCGGCGAGCGGCGCGGCGGCGGCGGCCATCGGGGGCGGTTGGTGCGATCTGGGGGGAGGGGAGGGGCGGAGACGGTGAGATTTGGGATTTGGTGGGCACGCGGTCGCGTGATTTGTCGGTAAAGGGGACGGGCTGAGGGCTGAGGGCTCCGTCGGTCCGGCCGGCCCGACGACGACGAGGAGACCCTCTTAGAATTTTTCCTCTTTTATTACAAATCGACTCACATTTAAGGCTCATTCGGCTCACAGGATTTCCAAATTAGAAAAATGTATCTTCACTATCTCTATCCCTAAGTATTATTAAAGGAAAGTTAGTACGATTATCCTCACCTCCTTCCCCCTCATTAAATCAAATTGATGTATTAACTCAATCAAATTTCACCAAAAACCTATGTCGTGCATTAACTCAATGAAATCAAATCAAATCTTACCAAAATCTCAACTAAATCAAAAAAAAAATATTGTCTTCCCCTACGCATACTCAAATCAAACCCAAATGTTACCAAAATCTAGAGTATGATAGGTGTTAGCTTATGTTGGACACGATTAATGTTGAACCATTAAAATATGTTGCCCCTATTGCAACACTTGGATAATTAGCTACTCCCTCCGACTAAAGTTGGAACAATTAATATGGATCTGGGGGAGTAGTAGAATTGAAATGTCATGTCTCTATAATTTTTTCACGATACCTTACCTAATGCTAAGAATCATTAGAAACTAGGCCAACCCTAAACAAATCTAGTACCTTCATTCTCGTGAAACGATGTTATGCATCAAAAAAATCTAAGGACAAAAAAACCCTACAAACATAATGACCCTTAAGCAATGTTCAGATCAATTATTGCCTACACACCAGATTTTCTTATGTCTAAATAGATGGAATACCGTTAAAACCATATAATTTAATTTTATCCCCCGATGCTAATCTCAAAATATCAATCAAGTTAATGTGTAAATTTAAAGAAAAAATCTCGGTTACTTACAATATTGAATCTGTTGATGATTTAAAGAACAACATTCACAAGTTATAGACTTAGGAAATGAGCCATATGTCTTCTTATCCTTTGTCCTTTCCTCCCCCTCTCTCATGGCCTTCAACGGCATCATGTCGGGTTGTCGCCTTTCCTCGGTTTGGCATTTTTCTAATACCATATACAATGCATGGTGCTTAAATGGATTTTTAAAAAAATAAATCAGTTTTTACTTAAGAACCGATGCTCATTTTTTTAGAGTGCATACGCTTAGTTTAATTAGACACCTGCCGTAGAAATAAGCATTGGTGTTTAAGAAAAAATAGTCTATTTTTTAAGCAAATCTCTTAGCATGTTGCATTGTACAGGCTTAATCCCCGGTAGGTGCTAACTACCTGGCTTCAACTATTTTTTTATAATAATCTCCTCCTGTATTCAACTATAAGGGTAGTAGCATCATTTACAATCATGGAAATCACCGCATTCGCGGGTGAATCCATCAAAACACTAGGAGGAGAGAATCTAGCTATCCTAGCTAGTTCATGAGCAACTTGATTATTTTCTCTATTAGAATGATCATATAAAACATGATTGAAATCTAAAGGCATGAAATAACAATCATCAAATATGTCAGTTGCGACAGAGGACGAGATACCATCTTTCAAGGATGAAACCACCTCTTCACTATCCGTGTTAATCTCAATTTTGATGCATCCAACGGATCGAGCTAGGTTCATACCTGGCTTCAACTCTTCATATAAATGGTGGCGATTATTCCTTTTTAAGTAGCATTTCTTCCATTTTTGGACGACCAATCCAATTTATTCACTTTGTATATCATACACAAACTAAAAACAATGTGTTATAGTGTGCCAACTTTATGAATTGTCATTTTCAACTATTGTATCGATATAAAATCTTAGGAAGCTAAGATTAATAAATGGACAGAAAAATTGTTTTTCATCCATCGAAGCCTAAACATTGTCCCTCACTAAATTAAATATAATATATAGTCCCTTGACTTGTGAAAAAACATATACTTTTGGCCCCTGGTGCAAGTCTTGGGAGGTTTCGTGAAGATGTGACCTGGTTTTGACTTTACAAAAAGTTCATGTAGTCCCCATGTGCGGTTTTTGTAATTAATGATAATCCTTATGGACTATTGTTGCATCAAGATATACATTTGAAGGAAAGTTTCATTGGCAATGCATGAAGAATATTGGATGAATTGAAGGATGAAATCCATCAACACAAACATATGTATCAAGACTTAATAATGAGTGACAATTCCTATGGAGAAACAATGGCATCAAGTTATGTATGAAGGTTGTTCCATGGGTAATGCAATAAGAAGATTGAATGGATTCAGAATGAATGTCATCTACATATAGTTGTGCATCAAGAATGAGTTCAATGATTGAATCAAATATGATCGAGATGAATTCCATGTGATGAATGAAATGTGATCAAGATGGAATTCATTGGCGGATCTCAAAAGTTGTCATGCTTCAACTTATGAGTTGGGTTATAATAGATCAAGATCTTGAAAGGAGATTAAAGATAAAAATGATATATATGGCTTGAAGACGAGATCATGATGAGTTCATTGAGCCATGGTTGGTCAAGTCATGAAGCAAGTAATATTCAAGTGAATAATTCATCGTGCCTCTCAAGAGATTGTGATGGAGCATGGATAATAGCAAGTGATGACCAATATGATACTCGTCTAGAGAACTCCAATATGGTCATGACATATTGAGGTATTAATGATAATGTTTTGAAGCAATGAAGTAATGAAATCATTCAATGTGGCTTTCAAGACATAAATATAGATCATGGAATAAAGATATAAAGGTTGACCAAGATAAAGATCGAAGATTGAATTCTAAATGGTCAACACATAAGCTCAAATCATGTGTCACATGGTATCATGTGGTATGGGTAAGAATTTGTCATGTGTGCATTGTGTACTAACCTATACCATGTGTTTTCTATGTCTGTGTGGGTTAGGTGTTTCTCATGATCTTGCATTAAGGGAAAAATTCCATGTGCCCATGAGACGATGATATCAAGTGATGATGACATGGTTGACAAGGGAAAGTTCAAGATAGGCATCCCAAAGGATTACATGCTTGAAGCTTGCAACAGATCACGTGATGGACGTGTGAAGGTAGTCTGTGAGAAGAGGCTTCCCATAGCGTATAGGGGAGCAATTTGGAGTTTTCACCGAGTTACATGATCAAGATTATCTTTCTACTTGAACAAAGCGTAAGCGTCAATATCAAGCTCAAGTGGAATGCTCTAGTCAAATGTATTAGTTCCTTTGGCTTTCAGTTGCATGAATCGACGACCGTCAAAAAATATATATGTTGAAGAATGGTTTAGTATAGCTTCTTTTATGTTCTTGAGTTACAGGGATCCCAAACTATTAAGAGAGAATAATTGTGGGCATGCAAATGACTTGCTCAGGACACGTCCTATTTAGCCTACCTAGAAAAATCTAGAGCCAAATAGGTTCCCAAAATCTATGATCAATCCTTCGCATATATTGCACCCTCCATTTTGGTTGATCTTGGTTGGTTATATATGTGAGGACCTTGAGTTGTTCGATAGCTTCGAAACAAGCCCAAGATCATCAAAATTGAAGCCCAAAATCGGATGTTCGGCCCGCCACGGCCACTTACTAAAAAAAGACTAGTTTTCAAGGCTTGCTATATATATACCCATCTACCAATCTGGTAGAGGGTTAACCACTTCATCCAAAAGAAGCCTAGACCCAAGTGGCTCCCTCTCACTTCTCCTACACCAAATCTTAGATCCCGGAGAGATTTATGTGAGTTCTTGAAATTTACCCATTGATAGATTCACTCATTCTCTCTCTTTTGACCAAAGCAAATTGTGATATGAGGAAGTCTTGAGCATTTCCTCCTCAATCTTGTTACTCTTGGAGGTTGGAGACTACTAGGCGGTAGGAGTGCTCCGGCGAGGAATCAACTTATGATTTGTCCCTCAGAAAGTTTGTGAAGGTTTGGAGGCCGCTTCAAGGTCTACCACTTGTGGTTAAGAATCACCTTCATGGTGATATATCAAGGAGAATAGGTGAGCCTTCGTGGTGTTGGTGTGAGTTTGTGGTAACACACATCCCTCCAACAGTGACTAGCTTCCCTCCAAGGAAGTGAACATCTGGATACATTCTCGTCTTCATGTCTTCAATTATCCCTAACCCTAACTCCTTACTTGTGGTTTAGTTTGGTCACTTGACCTTCCATTCACTATATGTTGTTGTCCTCATTATACTGTGTTGGCTATCCCTTTGTAGAGATCATTCGGGTCTACACTTTATATTCTGCAATTCACACTTGTCTCTATTGATATATCTTGTGGTTAGTGTGTATTGCTATATTGTGCCATACTATCATACATTTATATATCTTGTGATATAGCTCATGTAAGTTTGTATAACTTCCTTGTGCTTTCTTGTATTATCATTGTGCACTCACTTAGTTGAGCCTAGTATATTTAAGATTTGTGCTTGAAAAGTATCCGCTTAGTTTATTTTCACATTAGGATAGAGCCAAATTCGTAGAAGTTTTTAAAACATGTATTCACCCCCACCCCCTCTAGGCGACATCGTGGTCCTTTCATTTGCCCTTACCACTGACCTTGTCACATCAGCATCCATGGAGGTGTGACAACGCCGGATCTAAGCATGTGCTTAGCTCGGGCGTGGTCACGCCAATGAATGTGAGGGCTACCTGTCATCGTACTCAACACCTTTATGCTCTCTTTGCGACCTCTGATTGGTGATTTTTTTCAGCACTCCTAGTGGAGGCGCCTCTACTGATGTTGGCCGTGTCCAGGAACACGAGCAGGCTATCACGGCCGTCCACCATTGAACCATTGTCACGGATGGTGTGAGCGACCATCTTCTTAGATGCAGCAGCCACCGTTGCATGAATGTAGGTAAAACAAATCACAAATACCCTGAGTTATAAGTCATCCACGGGCACTACCACAAGAGTTGCGCTACCCTCTAGCATTGCACTAGAGCATGCTCATGCTCTTGCTAGAAGTGAGTGAGTGAGAGAGAGAGGGCAGGTTGTTGGGGTTGGACATAAACAACACAATGCGCCATTTCACAGACACAATAGAGGCACACCCTCACCGTCCCACTCCCCCACCCACCCCTCAATTTATAGTGAACACTGAACAAGTAAGCGACGTAAATAACAAATACTCCAACCCATCCACTCCAACCTCCACTATTAGTGGAATGGATACAATCGAGTCTTCTCTAGAATCGTGCAGAGGTTCACAACCGCAGAAAGTATAAGTTACAACTTGCCAACAACAACAAAATGCTCCTAAATGGGAGCAAATAAGAGGTAGCTAAAAATATGTTAAACAAAGAAATCGATGTTTTTTCTTCTCTTCAGTTTCCAGATACCTGTTTTTAAATGGCTCAACCATATTGCATGAAACTTGTCAGACATGTAGTACAGTGAGTCCTCAACGTGCTAACGAAATTTCATCTCAATTCAGCTACATTTGACACCCTGATATGTCTCCAACGTATCTATAATTTATGAAGTATTGTTGTCATGTTTACAACAATTTTATATGGTTTTGGTATGATTTGCATGGAACTAACCTGGACTGATGCTGTTTTCAGCAGAACTACCGTGGTGTTGTTTTTTGTGCAGAAATAAAAGTTCTCCAAATGCAACAAAACTTTTTGACGATTTTTTTGGAACAAAAGAGGCACTAGAAGCTTCGTGTGAGGACCAGAAGTTGAAGGAGGTGAGCACAACCCACCAGGGCGCGCCTGGGCCCTTGCCCGTGTGCTGGTGGGTTGTGGTCACCTCGAGGCCCATCTTCGCGTGAAATCGATGCCAAAAAATCCTATAAATTTAGAAACCCCCAGAAATAACCCTAGATCAGAAGTTTCGCCGCCGCAGGCCTCTATAGCCACGAAAAACCAATCTGGACCCTGTTCCGTCACTCCGTCGGAGGGGGAAATCATCATCGGAGGCCATCTTCATCATCCCTATGGTCTCCATGATGAGAAGGGAGTAGCCCACCCTCGGGGCTGAGGGTTTGTACCAGTAGCTATGTGTTTAATCTCTCTCTCTCTCTCTCTCTCGTGTTCTTGATTTGGCACGATTTTAATGTATCGCGAGCCTTATTAATATAGTTGGATCATATGGTGTTTTCCCCTCTCTATCTTGTTGTGATGAATTGAGTTTTCCCTTTGAGATTTTGTTCTTATCGGATTGAATAATTTTATGAATTTGAGAACACTTGATGTATGTCTTGCTATGAATACCCGTGGTGACAATAGGGTATCATATTGATTCACTTGATGTGTGTTTTGGCAGTCAACTCGCGGATTCCCGAGGTGACATTGGGGTAATCTATGCATAGGGGTTGATGCACGTTCTCGTCTTTGTTTCTCCGGTAGAAATCTTGGGGCACTCTTTGAGATTCTTTGTATTGGATTTAGTATTATGAATCTGAAATTGTTTGATGCATATCGTATAATCAACTCACGGATACTCGCGGTGACATTGGAGTATCTAGGTGACATTAGAATTGGTTGATGTGTATCATATGGTGTTATTTTAGTACAAATTCTTAGATAGATCGATCGGAAAGGATAACTTGTTTTTATTTTAGTACAAACTCTTGGATAGATCGATCGGAAAGGATAACTTTGAGGTGGTTTCGTACCCTACAAACAATTTCGTCTTATGTTCTTCGCTAGATAGGAATTTTGGAGTGATTCTTCATCGCACGTTGAGGGATGGTATATGATCCAATTATATTAGCATTATTGGGAGATTGCACTAGCGAAAGTACGGACCCTAGGCCTCATTTTTAAGCATTGCAATACCGTCTGTGCTCACTTTTGTTACTTACTACCTTGCTGTTTTTTATTGTTCCTATTACAAAAATAAATATCTACTATCATTACTACGCTTGTATCACCATCTCTTCGCCGAACTAGTTCACCTATACAAATTACCATTGTATTTGGTGTGTTGGGGACACAAGAGACTCTTTGTTATTTGGTTGCAGGGTTGTTTGAGAGAGGCAATCTTCATCCTACGCCTCCCACAGATTGATAAACCTTAGGTCATCCACTTGAGGAAAATTTGCTATTGTCCTACAAAACTCTGTGTTTGGAGGCCCAACACGAGTCTACAAGAACAAGTTGTGTAGTAGACATCACACACCTATAACGGATAATATCTCAAGACTGCACACTTTTGATTCCTCACCAAGCAGGTCTGACTTAACCACTCTCGATTTTCGCGTTCCACTCAATCAATCCTCAAACAACTAACCAAATCACATTGCCCTAAGTGTGGAACAAAATCACCAAAATTGGAGTCAGTCCAATCACGTTTGAGCCTCGATGAACAAATTTCCACCAATCTAGATAGGCTTTCTCTTCATCTCTGGTGGGTGTGGTATGTTTTCGATGCTCTCATACAGTATACACTAAGTTTTTTTTTCTTTTGCTTTCTCTACTCACTCAAGGAGACATCCCAACCATGGGTTCAACCGAGATCAACCGTCCACAAGTGTTGGGTTATTCGCGATCAGCAGATGGGTTTTCTATGCATCTGCAGATAAGATATCGTGCTTTAAGCCTCGAAGTTAGTTGCGAGTGGTGCTTCAGTCGCCATCTCGATTAGTTTACATGTCAGTGGATGATCTGCCTAAGTCAGTGACCAGTGCTCTGATTAGCTTCCAGCTCCCATTCCCACTGGCACCTCATGTTTAATACTCCTACTTGTGTGCATGTGTTTTTCTAGATCAACTTGATGCGACGATGTTAGCTACGGACAGTGCTAAGCCAAGCAACTGTACTGTCACTGCGCGCATGTGTGTTTTTTATGATCAGCTTGAGGCCAAAAAAAATGTTCACTTAGCTCAAAAAAAAAAGAGTTCAGTAGCCGACAGTGCTAAACCGAACATATGTTCTGTCACTCCATGCCACTGAGGAATCAGGTCACGCCCCCCAAAGAAAGAAAATTCGAGGTGAAAGAATCTGCCGGTTTGAGTTTCGTGCTCCTGGCCTCGTCAGAGAGTCTGTCAAACTAGATCGGGATCGCGCCTTGGCGCGAGGGTGCCAGTCTCAACGTTTTGGTCAATCAAGTAATGCGAAGTCAGTAGGAATCTAGGTTTATCATGTGCATCCATATAGGGTAACAATAAAGTGGAAAGAAACTTCCATCTGTTTCAGTCCTGTCCCAGCTATAGCAAGTTAAAACGCAGTACAGAATATAAAACAACATCATATATTATATGGAATGAACATGAACAATTATGGAATCCTATCTTAAAGGCCCTTCTCGAAAGGAAAGCAGGAGGAAGCAGAACGCACATAATAGTAATGGTTCAGTACAAAACAGAGAACTAAATGATACATGGTATTAATGTTTAGTATGAAACACCTTAGTAGTTTAAAATCAGTACAAATGCTTAACACAAGCCAATTCTACAAAATCCTCAAAGTTTAGTCTTTAGACCATGTCATGGTAATCAGCGGTAAAACAAATCATGAGGTAGTTGCTGTACAGGCAGATGATCCCCAACGTCAACCGGTACGTGGATCCTTTTTCCCGCAAAAGCTGAGATGCTTAAAAAAACATTGCAATTAATGCCATGCAGTCATTTAGCAAAATGCTTAGAACAAATAGATGTTACTCTCTCCCTAAAGAAATATAAGAGCATTTAGATCACTACTTGTACTCTTATACTTGAGCTTGTCTTCTCAGCATGTGTAGTTTCAGCTGGTTTCGCTTGTGTGGAGCCATTTAGTAAGCATCCGTTGAAAAGCAGTAGGAGTACTAAAGGTGCAGAGATACCAAATTATTCAGGCTTTGATGCATCTCTTACCACTGTCTTATTCACAGACTGTATACTCTTAAGATCCAAATCAGGAAGTAGTCAACCAAAGGATCTTCAGTTATCACTTATTTCCCGTTCAATTAGATCATTATTCTCTTCACAAAATAGACAACAACATTCTGTCGTCTGAAGATATTCTCAGAACGAAATGGTATTTTTATCTCTAAGAGGGTTAAGGTGGGTCACCTGACATAATGCGAAGAGCTTGTGATTGTATACCTATGTTCCAGAAACGATCATCAGTTTTAACTTAGTTGAGAGGTTCACTTTTCTAAGAAACCAAGTCATGGTTAGAACTTAGAAGACCATACTAAATAAAGCTACTTTCATGTGCATAATAAATTAACACAGCCAAAAAAAGGTTTCACACACATGGACTGTTTGTAGTTGCTACTTGCATCAACGATAGCAAGCTACCTTAGAAAACAACAAAATATTACATAGAACTAAGGCGCAACGTTTACAACGTGCATGAAGAACAAATTATCATTCTATACCAACGTTGTAGTCCCTCCGATCCATATTAATTGTCGGCGACAATTAATATGGATCGCGCGGGGGTGGGACGGGGGTATTTTTTTTCCTTGAATGTTTAGGATTCAGTTTCTTCAGCTATTGCATTCACCCTATGTGCATGTGCATTAACAATTCTTAGACAACAGAAACATGGAAAAAAAGCAAGAGGACCAACATACATGAGATACAATTTTTTCTTCTGTAAACAGGAACATACCTTATTAGCCTATAGAAGTGCAGTGAGTGTTCTTCAGTAGATGAGAGAGAGCCACTTTCTAAATCAAATGGTACAAAACTGCTGAAAGAGTAAAGTGCTTGATCGAGCAAATTAGTCGGTGCTCGCCAACCATATAATCGAGACAATTAGTTCATAAAGTATGCAATTTGCTCTTTCTGCAATAATGTATCAAGGTGAAGGCATCAATAATAGTGGACATCATAATTTAACCGCAGGACCACTATTTTAAGTCCCATTAGTATGCAGGCCAGATTTAGAATCTAAAGTTGGATGGATGTGTTTAGTACAAGATAAAGAAAAAATTGAATCCAACGATTCCTCACACATATGGATAATTTGGAAAGGAATGCAAATGACTATGAGGACTAATCCTTAAACTTTATATTCGCACCTAGCTTTCAAAAAGTAATGCATATATGAATATCCAGAATAAAACAAAATATAAGGACTATTACTTAAACTTTATATTCGCATCCAGCTTTATATTCTCACCCACTATCATTCTGTGCATTTTTTTTACTTTTCCAGTAGAATTAGAAGTTGAAATCATTCCCCCTTTTGTCAGAAGCAAAAAAACAAAACAAAAATAAATGCATATATGAATATTCAGGATAAGAAATAGAGTGCCACATGTCAAAATGCAACTTCCAAGCCACACATCAAAATGGATAAAATGCAACAATGTATATAGAAAGCATTGCGTGTTACCCAGAAATTTCTAACCGTGCTAATGCAAACAAAATATAAGATATCACTCTGTAAGGTCGCGCACCTCCGGAGCGAACCGATGTACTCTTCCCTGGATTGCTCCTCCATTTCCTTCAACTCTTGGTCGTAGCTAGACAGCTGCAAAAGGTTCGTCAAAATCCAATTAAGAAGTCAGGTACGTGTGCTTGCATTGTGCAAGTTCTAGGCATGCCTCCGCGTCAATGAATAATATCAACACACTGAGGAGTAGCTTGGAAGCGGTACCGGGAAGTTGAGGACGGTGTCACGGCCACAGTACTTCAATGCCGCCAGGTCGTAGGCGCGCTCCGCCGCTTCCTCGCCGCCATACGCCCCTGCAACAACGGCCGGCTTTCATATATCTCAACGACGCCAAGACTGAGCTCTAATATCAACAGCTCAGTACACTATGAATGCCTACTAAGAAGAACTAAATGCCTACTAAGCAGAACTGAATGCCCACTCAGGCAACTTTGTTTTTTTGCTTTCCGGCTAGATGATATAGGCTCACGTACATATGCTCATTTTACTTTTTTCTACTACAGTTTCAGGAAGCTGTGTCTTTTGTAGAGCAAGAACATCTGAGCTCCTTCCTTTTGCATGATGTTGCTTAGTTAATAGGAGAGCTCACACATGCGCTAACAAACAAATAGTAATACTGCTATTTAACCATGCTCAAGAGCTATTTACCAGTTCAACGGTTATCCTATCCTACTAATTTCACAGCTTGAGTTTAGTACGGACTACAGAGTATAAGTATAACATAAGCTACACTTTATAGAGAAGAAATAATCAACTATACTGTACTGCTTGCATGTTTTTCATTAGTGTATGATTACAAAGTCAGAACAAACTTGTGGCCTGACAAGTGACAACTCAGCTAGAGCAAATATACAATTAATTAGTCAAAACCATAAACCATATTCAGGCTATCAACATCTTTCTATGGATATACAGGGGATCTCCTTCTGAAGCCCAATTTCCTTTGTTGGTGCTCTTGCCGGCAGCCCAACAAGTGACAGAGATACTGAAAGGATCTAGATGACGACTAGAGGGGGGAGGGTGAATAGGCGTTTTAAAACTGTTACGGATTTGGCTTTATCCTAATGCGGAATTAAACTAAACGGATACCTTTCAAGCACAAAACCTAAATATGCTAGGCAACTAAGTGCACCAACAATCTATGCTAAACAAGATAGGCACTTAAGGAAACTAGCAAGCACAAACTATATCACAAGATATGGAAATGTAGGAACAACTAAGCAATTCAACTAGCACAAGATATATCAATATGAGCAAGTATGAATTGCGGTAAGTAAAGGGTGAGGGTATGAGATAACCACAAGTCAGTCGGAGACGCGGATTTATCCCGAAGTTCACACTCGTGAGAGTGCTAATCTCCGTTAGAGCGGTGTCGAAGCCAAAGCTTCGGGGCGCCACCAAGTGGCTCACCGTATTCTCCCTTTCGAGTCACCCCCAACGGATGAGCCTCGATTCACTCGGGGTTGGTCTTGAAGGCGACCACCACACCTTTACAAACTTCTCCGGAGCACACCACAAGCAAGGAAGCTTCCGGAGGAACCTTGACCACTTAGGCCACTTCAACACCCTTCCCCGGAGCACACCACAAGAGGAAGCTTCCGGGGGAACCTTGACCACCTAGGCCACTTCACAATATGTCACCAAACCGTCTAGGAGGCGGAAGCCTCCAAGAGTAATAAACTCACAAGCTCTCACTCGAGCTAATCGATGCGGGGAGCTCAAACCAATGCAAAAAATGCAATGCAAGGTTAAGCAACAAATGCTCAACCCACTCTCTCAATCTCACAAGATGCAACTCAAGAAAGTAGGAGATTGAAGAGAGGGGATGCAATGGATAGGATCAACAAATGGCTCACAAATCCATCCACAAATCCCCCTTCACATAGAGGGGAGATAGGGGTTTGGGAGAGGTGGGGAGAGGCTCAAAATGGTGTTTAGAAGGTGTGTGAACCGCCCCCAAACCGGAGGGGGGACGCAGCCCTTAAATAGCCAAACACAGAAACTAGCCGTTGGGGCTCAACGGGCATTTCCTGGGCACCCCGTGCACACGGGGGGGTTAGACCCCGTGCACACGGGGTCCCGTGTGCACGGTACAAGTCCGTGTCCACGGGGTACCGCAAGACAGCCAGCAGCAGCCCACTCAATCGATGATAACTTTGGCATACGGACTCCGAATTCGATGATCTTGGGCTCGTTTTGAAGCTATGGAAAAGCCCAAGGTCCTCACATAGAGAACCACCCAAGATCAACAAGAAAGAATGATGCAAGTAATGCAAAGGTTTGAGCTCTCTACATGCGACGCGATCAAGCTACTTGCCCGAGAGTCCCCCTTGATAGTACGGCTATCGAACCTATAATCCGGTCTCCCACCAAGCACTATGAGACCGGCAAAACTAGGAAAACCTAGCTAAGTTATACCTTTGCCTTGCATATTCAACTTGAGCTTGATGATGACTTTAATGCTTGCCTCAAGTTGGAATCCCTTTCTTGTCCACAACCACTTGGTGAAGATACTCGAATTGCTTCCTCATATTGTAATGAGGGAAGCCTTAACTTAAGCCCACCTTCACATGTGCATTATCATGATGTGGACCGCAAGCTTCAAAGTATATAACCTCCGGCTTCTCATCTTGCACTTGGACTCCTCGAACCCGATGACCATCACCTCTTGATGTCATCCACACATAGGCTACTTGAAATCTTTCCTTTTGTTGCAAGCCCATGAGAAACACCTAACCCACATAGACATAACAAACACATAGCATGGGTTAGGTAACAAAGCACAATTCACAGTTACTTACCATACCACTAGATCACTTGATCTCATATGGTACAATGTTTGTGCTTTGTGGGTTGACCACTTAGATATAATCTTTGAGCTTCATCTTGGTCAACCAACATATTTACTTCAAGCTCCATCTTGGTTTCTTGAAAGCCACAATGAACTCTTCATTTCTCTTCATTGCTTCAAGACTATATCACCAAAGACTCTTTCATGACCATATCAAGTTCCACTATGAATATCATCTTGGTCACCACTTGCCCTTCTAAGAACTCCATCACAAGCTCTTGAGAGGCACCATGAATTCTTCACTCTAGTTGCTTGCTTCAAGACTTGATCAACCGAAACCCAACACATGAGCTCACCATGATCTTGTCTTGAAACCATAACTCAAATTCTTTTCTTTGATTATTCTCTCAAGCCTTGATCCTCAGAAGCCCAAATATGTCAATCTTTGAGATCCTCCAAAGAACTGAAACCTCACTGGATATGGGATCTCGAGAGCCAACACCTAGGCCCCATGAGCACGGGGTATCCAAAGAGTTGACACTCGACCCCGTGCACACGGTACAAGCCCGTGTGCAAGGGGTATCCAGAGAGGGATACCATGAGGACTTCTTCGGATGCTTTGATGGCAATCTTCACATAACAACCCAAATAACTTCAAGCATCACTATGGAACATATCTTCATATAAGATCCAATGCACTTGATGCTCCATAGGAATTGTCATTTAATACCAAAGCTTAGAGCACATATAACTTCATCTATATGGACTTCATCCTTGATTCCATCCAATATCCTTGAGACACTATCTTCATATATATGGACTTCATCCTTGATTTAGTCCAATATCCTTGTGGCACCATCTATGGACAACCCTTCAAATATATCTCACTGAAAACATTAGTCCATGGAGATTGTCATTCAATTACCAAAACCACACTTAGGGGCTAGATGCACTTTCAGATACCCTGCTTCTGAATCCCGTTATCCTTTGGTGGTTCTCTTGCCGGTGGCACAGCATGACACGGGGAGGGCAGGGAGATGGCGCGGGGGAGAAGTGGGCACTACCTGGTGGCTGAATTACCGGTGGAGTGGCTGAAATCACCCACGCCCTGCTAGGATGGAGTCGAACTGCAGGAAGACGTCGCCGCGAGAGGATGCTGCTGCTACCTCGCATTTGATTTTTTATGACTACTCTGGTGACTTGTCCTTCCTGACATATTTCTCCTTCTGTCCATTCTGACAATTTTATGAAACAGTTTGAAGTTCCTCTTCTTAGATGGAAACTTCTTAAACATTAAAAGTTTGTGCAGAGAAGCTAGAGGACATAAAACTTAAGCTTTGGTGCTTCTTGTACCTGATCCTTCGTTAGAAGAGTAGGACAAGACTTCATCTTGATGCACACTCTTCTCTAAGTACCTTCTGGCCATGTACATATATGATTATAATCGGCACACCAATCAGCAGGAACAAAAGGGCCCATAAATCAAACCTCGGAAGTGCACACTTCAGCCTTGACATGCTCCGAACAACCTTTGAACCATGTTGCAAATGAATAGAGAAACCATGTGAGAAATCACTCAGGCAATAGAAGTCACAAGAGGCAAGAAATTGAGCTAAAAATAATAATACGCAAGTACACCCATCTTCTTCACACAACTATTTGAACAACAAAAGAATATACAAACTGCAGGGGTATGCAACAACACTGATATACCTAACTTAGGAAACCAGTTCTACTGCAAATCAAATAGTAAAGGTTATGGTGTATTGCATAACTGAATTTTTTGGCTAAAAAGAGTTACTAATTTGTTCAGCATAAACTGGATGGCTGTCAATGGAAACAGGGAAAACTTTTAAACTCACTCAACATGGGAAGCCCAAAATAATGTTATGTTATTACTCATGGAAGCAGTCTCCATGTTATGTCATTACTTATGAAGATCAACCATGGCAACAACAAGTAGCCAGGTCGATATGTGTTTATTTTGTTATACAAAGAAAATCAGTGACACCCTAATTTAGATCGACCGATTAGAGCAAGCTGCATACTATCTCCTTATGGATTCCTCTGTAGTCTATTTTCGTAGCATGAATCCTTAGCGTGCACAAGAATCAACGTGCAGCTTTTTTACTAAAAGGTCGATGCTTTCATTGCCGCACGTCAACCAGGAAAGAAAAAATTCCAGGATTAAGCGGAACCCAAATCCGGCTAGCTCATGAGATTCCACCAGAACAAGAAGCATCAAAACTTTGAATTCCTCCTAATACCCCCATGTGTAGGACCAGAACAGAGCAGAGACTCTTCCTTCTTCTAAAGCAACTAAGCAAGCATCTTGGACCCGGACTCGACAAATCTCATTGATACTTAATCCAAAACCAAAACTATCCTAAAAAACCCATCTCACTCATATTAAAAGTGCAGACATCATGCCGCACTGTCCTCAAAAAACCATTTCGGTCATATGCAGAATACTACTGGAAATTATAGCTTTTGTTGCCGGGAGTCCGGCAGCTACAACCTCTATGATTGTGATCACCAGATAAACAAACACTGTACAGGAACCACAAATTGTCAAACAAGTTTGATTGCCTCTATCATGATCATACATAAAGTACATGGTAAGAGAAGTGAAGGTGTGCCTTACTGCACCTTGAAGTGCAGTTCGGATCACTTTCACAGGGTCGATGATACCATCCTTGATCATGTCAAATTAATCCTCTACAGTAATCAAAATGCAGGAATCAACCACTGGACTGCTAAAGATTCCTGCTATGTTGGAGAAGTATGAAACATACCATTTTTATGTTGATTCACAATGAACAGCTGAAGCACAGTTAAACAACACACATGCATTTTGCTGCATCATAGCCCAAACTAAACATTACCTTCTTCCAGTAGCTTCACAATAAATATAGCACCATCAACGCTAGCATTTGCAGCTATGGTAATCAGGGGAGCCTGCAGAAATTTTGGAATAATTCATATATGTCAATGAACTATGGAATAATAGGCCTGAGACATTAATTGGAGAGCATGTACAACATACTATGTTGCAAAAAACAGAGCAATAAGAAACAAGTGCAGAAATATCTTTATTAAGATGCAAACCTGTTAGAACATAATAGGAAAAGTTTACCAGCCGAACTCTGAATTACCTTGTTTTTTGGGTAGCTTACATGACGTCAGAACTCTGAATTACCTTGTTGTTTACCAGCCTTTAATTGACTTCCACAACACCTATTCTCTCAATCCCCATTTAATTATCTTCCTGTAACATTGTACTCAGTCAGTCCTAAAACTCATCCTATGTTGGTCTTTGTAATTGTCTTTGTGAGAATAATTTACAAAAACGAGGGGAGCTACTAACTGATCGTATCTGTAATTATCTTTGCAGACTCACAATGTCAACATTTTAGACTATGATATTCTATCAAATCAAACCAAATTTGTACTTGGCAGTATAAAAAAGAAGAAGACTCAGTTCGGTCATCCACGTGAACGCCCCTGTGAGAAAGGGCTCTCGTTCTTTCTCTAGGCAGTAAAACAAACTCAAAGTATACTATGAACTCAATTGATCTTGTCTTTCTAATTAATAATCCAAGAAGCAGCAGGTTAATCGGAGTACTGACCGCAGCATGAGCAAGAGGGAGAGAGAAGGGGGGGCAGTAGTACCGGGAGTGGGCTGCTGCTGGGTGTCGTCGGGGATGAAGGCGCTGCCGTGGAGGAGGGGGTCGGCGTCATCAATTTTCGGCCGCTGCTTCTCTCGCTGAGAAGCAGCAGCGTCAACGCCTCATGCTTCTCCCGCTGGGCACCGAGGAGGAGAGGGAGACGAGTGCGCTGAGGGCGACACAGGAGAGGACGGCGAGCTGGACCCGGTAGGACGCCGGGGCCGAGGGCGACCGGGGGTCCTCGAGCGAGAGGAGGACGGGGGCGGGGAGGAGTACCTCTGGTGGAGCGGAGGGGGTGGGTGCAGCGCGCCGTCCTTACCGCCGTCGCCGCGTGGGGACGAGAGGAAGGAAGAGGACGCGTCGGTGTGGGGCTGGCCTGGACGGCAGCGGGGCAGGGAGGCACGGGCGGGAGGAAGAGAAGAGGGGGGCGACGACGGTGGCGCGAGCGCGGGATGGGTGCCTGGGCAAGCGACGGCGGAGGCGGCCGGCGGCGGGGCAGAGAGGCGGGTTAGGGTTAGGATGTGGAGGGAGAGAGAGAGAGAGAGAGAGAGAGGCGGGCAGGAGGAAGAGCGAGTGCGGGAGGAGGTCGTGCAACAGGAGCTGGCCCCTTTTATACCATAGGACGCGAAATGACGAAAATGCCCTTGGCAGGCGCTGGAATTACACGCGGTGGCACGATCGTTGCTACATTATTCATTCCTACAGTCGCCCCTCTCCGATCTGACGGCCGAGGCTCTCCAGCGGCTTGATCCGACGGCTCAGATCCCATCAAGCACACAGATCCAACGGCCAGGGATCCAAACGGCTGAGGAGCCGGGAGGATCCCCGTCTCTCTTATTTCTCGATGCGGTGTTCACAGCGCCGGAGACACCAAAAGAGACGAATATCATTAGATTTTACACGCGTCCGATCACAAAGTGTTCACAAGAAAAAGTATTTTTGCCCTGCCAGACCGGTTGTCCGAGCCTTCTCGTTCACTCTGTCGTCGGCTCCTCGCCCTCCTCCTCATTCTCGGCTGCCTTCATCTCGGGCGCCAAGCGCTTCAATATCCTAAACACAGACGGCACGCACGATCATCGCCGCATCGAATTCAACTTGTCCATTCTCATGGTCAACATCTTGATATCCTCCGAAGCAGTCTTGAGCTCAACCTTCTTCTTTTCGAGCTTGGTTTCCCTCTCTTCGAGATTGACATTCCTCTCAACTGCGCCATCAAGATGTTAAACCTCTCTGCCTTCTTTTTCTCCTTCACGTCTTAGGTTTGACACATGCCTTCTCCTTCTTCGCCAAGATGTCCTCGAATCTCTCCGTTATCTTAGCCGCCGCCCTTCTTGCTTCAACTTTTCTCCTCCCACTTCTTTCAACGAAACACCCTTCTAAACTTCTTGGGCGGCTATTTTGTCCGGTCGGTTGGATCACCCGCTTCTTTCTCATTGCCAATGCCGATGGACTTGATGAATTGGCAATGCCAAGTTGCTACTTGGGTTGCGCGTTCAAATTCAACCAACAATGCATGAAGAGAAAGCTCTTCTTCTCCACCTTCAAGTTCATGTTGCACGCACGGGAGGACTATAAGAAAAGACTTTGTCAACAAGATGCATACCGACAAAATGACCAATCATAGTGCATATCCAGGCAAATGACCAACACGTAGAACAACTTACTTGCTCGACGATTTGCGCACCACCTGGCCACCGACTGACTAATTGTTTTTAATAGCCGCAACACTTGCTCACGGTCTCTTGGATGGTGTACCGTCAATGGTTGAGTGACTTTGTCCAATGACCGTGAATGAGTTCGCTGCGGTGGGGCTCGTAATTCTTGTGCCCATGGAACCAAGGATGAATGTTGGACAAGAATATTGCACCCCTTTGCTCTACGCCATGGACGGATCGATGCTAGTGGCCAATCACACATCGCATAATAATTTGTCCTCCCACATGTTAAAACTTTCTCCTCTACCCATCTTCTTCGGATCGGCCAGCCAATCCTCCAGATCAAGGCCCGTCTCATCGCTATTCTGCTTTAGCTATTGGGCGTACACCTCCAGCTTGGAGTCATCTACTTGGCCTTCCTCGAAGTCGTCTCCGCCTCCATCATCACATGGCGTTTCGCCCGTTTGAGACATACTGTTGAACAGAGAGCGGGCAGCGAGCTCATCCATGCCCGACGTCCATAGCTGGACAAGCTACGGCGATGCCGAGTCGGTGAAATGGAGCACCACCGTATAGATGTCGATGCAATACGACACACACCCGATGGCGGAGGCCGGGGAATGCCGGCCGAGCTGCTTGGCGGCGTAGAAGTAGGGCGACTGATATTACTTCGGCGACGCCCAGTGTCCCCGCCCTTTGCACCTTGGCCTCGCCCCCGCCTGCACGCCGCTCCCTTGAAGCCTTGATGCGGCGGGTTTGCCGTGTCGCCGAGTTGATCTTGCCAGAGTCCCCGCCCCTTGCACCCTGGCTCCAAAATGCACTGGCGGAGCCCGCTTTGGAGATACTCTCACAGAAAGACTCATGAGAAAACACCTCTTTTTTCAATGCAAGTTTGCACGTTCTACGTGGCCAGTCATCCAAATAGCGTCCAATTTGTATCCGCCCACAAGTGTTGCCAATATTTTTTATCACTGGTTGGATGGTATTCCAAATAGGTTCAAAACGCTAATAAGGATGGGAGCGTACGCATTAATTTGGGAGTTGTGGCTATGTAGAAATGATTTGGTTTTTAAGGGCAAAAACTCCTCTCCTTTGCAGGTTATTTTCCGTTGTACACACTTCCTTCGTACGTGGTCCACACTACACCGGACGGAGTACCAACCGCTATTCAAGGTGGTGTGTATGCGGTTGAAGCGGGTGGCCGAGGAGGTTTTTACCATACATGAATGGCAGCATAATCTTCGGATCAGTCCACCACCTCCTTCGATATAGGCATAGTGTAGATCTTATATGACTCTATTGTTGCCGATATGTCGGTTTTCTTTCTTTTGTCATTTTGTTAGTATTTGGTTGTGTGCATCTTAGTCATATAGAGGCCGGGTGTTTCTCGTCCTGCTTTGTATCCTCTTGGTGCTATATTTTGAGTTAATAAATACACCCTTTATGGGAAAATGAGAAAATCTCAGAATGAGAAGGAAGTGCATACAAGCAGAGCTGTCTGTGTTCCAAGAATTAA
The DNA here is from genome assembly GCA_011799875.1 of Thinopyrum elongatum. NCBI lineage: Eukaryota > Viridiplantae > Streptophyta > Magnoliopsida > Poales > Poaceae > Thinopyrum > Thinopyrum elongatum. The sequence goes on from CM022303.1 coordinate 72,714,992, forward strand.
AATTCAACAGATTCAAAGCACGCTTCTTCGCCGGCACAAACATGGATTAGCCATTTTTAATCAACAGAGCTCTTTAACCAAAGACCATGATTTGCGGTTCCTACTGGTGCTTGTGGAGCAGCTGGTGCACCCTGAGCTCCAGCTCCCGGATCCTCGGCGCCCACTCGCGCCTTATCTCTATCGGCCTCGCCTCCCCCGCCACGACCTCCTCCGCGGCCTTCGCGCCGCCGCTCTTCTCCTGCCGCCGCGCCGCCGGCCGCGCTGCGCCCGCGCTCCGCTTGCTCCTCTTCTTGGCCTCCTTCGCCGCGGCCGCCCGCTGCAGCGCCCGCAGCACGTCCGACCCGCGCAGCTGCCCCCCGGGCGACTCCGGCGATGCGGCCGCCCGTCGCCCCGGCCCCAAAGGCGACTCCTCCTCCTCCTCCGGCTCGTCTTCCTCCTCGTATCGCGCGTCCCCGAAGAAGCTCTCGTCGATGCCGTCCTCGTCGCCGCTCCCGCCGCCGCCGTCGTCGTCCCACGAGCGGTCACAGCGCGCGCCTCCGCGGCGCGGCCTCACCGAGACGGCGGTGACCGCCCGCGCGCACCGGCGGGGGACGGGGACGGCGACGCGCGGGTGTGGGTGGACGGGGAGGACACTGCAGCGTGCGGTGGGGAACATCGCACATCGAGGGTTGCTGGTGGCGCCCTGCATTATCTGCAGCATAGCCGCTAGGGCGCGCGCGCACTCGACTATAAACAGAGCACTCTGTTTTATCCACATGTTTTCACTGACTCTGAGTGCACTGGCATGGCATGCAGACCAGAGCAATGCATAGCTTTTATCCAAGAAGAAACTCATGGCACAATGCCGAGCTTTGATGCAGCGTGACAACAAGAACGAATCATGCTTAAACCACCGAGAGATTAGGGATACATACATCAGCTACACTCTACAAGGCATGGCAAAAATCGAGTTCCGCCAGGTAGAATACAAATTCCGAGAACGAACACACGGCGCGGCGTCTGTCCCGGTCCATGAACGCATTCGCTACGACGAGCCGCCGGCGACGGGGACGGCCTCGTAGAGCTTGGCGAAGTAGAACTGGGTGGAGATGAAGCCCTTGTTCTTGACGCGCCAGCCGGCGGCGCGGAGCGCCTCCTCGATGTCCTTCTCCGAGTGGAGGTAGGCGCGCGTGGCCTTGGACGGGCCCGGGAACAGCTCGCCGACGCGCTTGAGCACGTCGAAGTAGAGCGTCTTGGGCGCGAAGCTGATGACCAGCCGCTTCCCGGCGAGCGAGGCGAGGTGGCGGATCATCTTCTGCGCCTCCTCCCGCGGGTAGTGGATGAGCACGTCCAGGCACACCACCACGTCGTACCGCCCCTCCAGGCTCTCCAGGTCCCGCACCTCGAACCGCGGCATGCGGAACCCCGGCGACGACGACGCGGCGGCCTGCGCCTGCCGCTGCGCCTCCGAGACCATGGCGGCGGAGATGTCGGACGCCAGCACGGAGGCCCCCGCGGAGGCCAGCGGGATGGAGAGCGACCCCGTGCCGCACCCGGCGTCGCACACCGTTGCGCCGGACAGGGGCACGTCCGGGGCGTCGCGCAGCATGGCCAGCGTCGCCGCCACCGTCTGCGCGTGGCCCTCGCGGATGTCCAGCTGCACGCGGTTCACGTCGTCCGTGGCCGGGTCGTAGATCCTGCGCCACCGCTCGAAGCCCGTGGAGTTGAAGTAGGCGCGCACCGCCTCCTTGTCCCCGCCGCCCACCGCCTCCGCCTGCGCCTTGCGCCGGCGCTCCGGGTCGGAGAGGGACACCGCCGCCGCGAGCGCGGCGGCCGCGGCCGCCGCGGCGGACAGGGAGAGCCCCGGGAGGTCCGCGACCTCCGGCAGCGCCGAGGCGACGGTGAGGGGCTTGCGCTGCTGGTGAATGCGGAGCTGCGAATGAGCGTGGGAGAGAGCGTGGCATGGGACGGAAGGCGTCGGGGAGTGGAGGCGGGAGAGCGGCGCGGTGGAGAGGGCGGCGCGCGCCATGGTCGGTCGGAGTGTGGAGGAGCAGCTGAATCTTCTTCGAGTGGTTCGCGGGCGCTGGAGATGGGATTTTGGGGATAGGGTTTTTGTGGATAGACCCTCAGAGGAGTTACTATTTAGGATAGGTCCCCCGGCAATTCTCGTGGAGACTGGGCGTTTTAAAATGGCAAGATGTTTTTTTTCTTGAATGTAAAAAGAAATTTACTGAGCAGTAGATTCAGCAATATCGCTGGCAACAAGAACGAAACAAACTCCGGCAAGATATCACCCCACACAACGGAGGCAACAGCCAAAACATAACGAAACTTTGCAAGAGCATGCGCTACACTATTACAAGAACGACGGCGGTGCACAAACTGAAAGCTCTCAAAAGACAGTATGCAACAGCTTCTCGCCTCCCTGATCAGAACTCCGATCCCTGACAGATAAAAATGGTAGGGATGGTTGATGGTTACTAGTAGTTGGGGCGTCACCCTGTGGCGCCGCTTGAGAGGAAGTTGTGCGCATGTTTCCATTTAAAATAAATAAATAGAGTCCTCGCTTCCGTCTAAAAAAACATCTCAAAAAAAAAATCCTCACATTCATCTAAAAAAAGTAAAAAAAAAAGAAAAAAATTACCACCACAGCCTACAGCGAGCGCCACTTTGCATAACCATCCATTTAAAAAATTCTAGAGGTCCTCACCTCCATCGAAAAAGAAAAAAATACAGTTAAAAAATAATCCTCACCTTCATCTAAAAAAATTCCAAAAGATTGCACACCGCGGCCAACCAGCTTGCGCCATGTGGCATAGCTGGTTGGCCGCCTTTCACGCGACATTTAATGGGTTTAATGTCGGGCACGGCTATGTCGGATTTCCTATTTGACGCATTCATCGACAAATTGTTAGGGCGCCGCACATGCATCGACCGAGACGGGCCGGCCCATTTAGAAGCGAGGCTTTCGCTCGAGCTATCCCGGTATAGGGAATGTTTTGGAATTTGATTTGGGAATTTCTAAAAAATTCCAGCTTTCCAAATCTATATCTATACCTACTAATAAAGCAAGGTGCTTTTTGCCATTTTTTCATCCGTTCACCATCGAAAAGAATTTTTTTCTATCGGAGGTGGTAACAAATTCTTATGCGTTCGTCTGCTAGAAAAAAAGGCTTTTCCAGAATTTTGTCCGTGGGCCGCACGCTCTGGCCCAGCGAAGCTAGCCCAATTACTTTTCTGCCCATGCAAGTGAGAAAATTCTATTTTCCGCATGGGGCGTCAAATAGTTGGAGCTTCGCACAGGACAACTAATAATGGGCTGGCCCATTTTTCTTTGCTTTTGTGTTTTACTTCTATTTTTATTCTCCTTCCCCTATCTTCTTTTTCCCTTTCAAGTTTTTTCTTCTTATAGAATTCATTTCATAACTTCAAAATTATCATAAAAACGTTTGAAATTTCAAAAAAATACATACTCTGGAAAATGTTCAGAATTCCAAAATTGTGTTGCTAATTTGAAAAATATTCGGAATTTGAAAAAAAAAATCCATTTTTTTTAAAAAAAAATTGTTTTGCAAAATTGTTCGAGATTTCCAAAAAGTAACTGACATTTTTTAAAATGCTCCAAATTCAAAAAAATATTCTTGGTTTAGTGAAATTTGCACAATTTAAAATAATGTTCGTGTATAAGATACACATTTTCGAAAAATGTTATGAATTTTCAACACATGTTCCTGTTTTAAAAAAATGTTCACAAATTCAAACAATGTCCATGTTTTTATTAAAAGTTGGTGTTTTCAAAAAATATTTGTGAATTTTAAAAGATGTTCCTGTTTCAAGTTTTGTTCACATTTTTTTGAAAGTGTGCGTAATTTTCAAAAACCTGTGCAGGATTTACAAAATGGTTCATGTTTCCTACAATATTCAGAAACTTCATACCTTAAATCTCCTCGATTGAAAGGAAAAGTAGGTTGAATAACTCATGGGCCTTTTTCGCAAAAATAATAATAATTCATGGGCCTTCTCTGGTGTACGATTACATAACAAAACTCTTAAATGCCCTCGATATTGAGGTAAGGATATAAAATAATTATTGTCTCCCGTTGCAACGCACGGGCAATTTTTCTAGTTTATTTAAAAATCCAAAAAATATCCATGTTTTCAAATTTTGTTTGCAAATTAGAAAATGTTCAGGCAATTTTGAAAAAAATGTTCATAATTTTGAAAAATGTTCTTGTTTTCAATTTTTGTTCCTTCAAAAACTATTTGCGTCTTGTAAAAATTGTTCAAAATATTCTCGTTTTTTATTTTGTTCCTTTTTTCAAAAAATGTTTGAGAATCCCAAAAAATGTTCGTGTTTTCACGATATGTTGCAGGTTTTAAAATTTCGTTCACAATTTTGCAAATGTTTATGTTTCAAAAAATATTTATTTAAAAAAAAGAAAATGACGTTCGAAATTTTAAAAAAGTTTAAATCTGTTGCGGCTTATAGTTCATATACACCGGGCTATTGTTTCACACGCAGATTCCTAGGAATTACAATGGATAGCGACCTGGTTCACAAGTAGGAGGTCCTCGGTTCCATCACTCACTAAGACATTAGCTTTTGCGAGTGTTTCAGTTTTTGCCGTTCTTGTTTGTTACTTTAAGTGTTGGGCTGCAAATCTGGCACAAGAGCCAGTCGGTCGCAGCGGCTAGTGTAGCATGTGCATCAGTACATCAGGGGTTCGAATCCCAGCGCCAGCAAGCTCCATTTTTTCACCTCGCGAACGCCAAATGGGCTGGCCCAGGATGAGCCGCCCCATTGCGAAACGTCGACTCTTTGACTCAAAGAGCGTGACATAGAATCTCCCCGACTATACCTCGCTTCACGCGAGACAGAGTCAGCTCTCGCCTAAAAGGGAGCTCGTGAATTGGTTGTTCCAACAAACGGGCGCAACCAGGCGCATTCAAAATGGCCGGCCCAGCGTGGAAGGCCACTGCCTAGTTTTTTTCCTTCTGTTTTCATGTTTGTTTTTGCTTTTTTTTGTTTATACTTCATAATATTCTAAATATATGTATTACAAAAAGCACTTTACATAAATTCATGAAAAATGTTAATCATGCATTATTTTTTTTAATGTGTATAGAAACAATGTTTCTAATGTATACAAAAAAAATGTACGATGTGTATGGAAAAAGAATTATACATAAAAAACTAAAGTATTCAAAAATATTAATCATGTACTTCAAATGTTAAACGTGTATATAAAATATAAGTTTAAAAATTATTCCTGATGTATACGAAATATTCAATATGTATAGAGAACGTAGACATCCAAAAATATATGTTTAAAATAATGCTAATCTTGTATTTGAAATATCTTAAAAATTTATATATATAATGTTAAACATGTATAAACAAATGTATCGGATGTATAAAAAATATATACATTGTGTACAAAGAAAAGTAGACATGAAAACATATATGAAAAATGATAAACCTATATTAAAAAATATTTTAGATGTATACTAAAGATATACAATGTGTATGAAAACAATAGACATCAAAAAATTTATTTTAAAAAATGTTCCTGATGTATACCAAAAATGTAAAATGTGTAACAAAAATGTAGACATGTGTTAAAAAGAGGAAAAAACCAAAGAGAAAAATGATACAAGAAAATCGGAGAAAAGCAGTGAAAAAAAAAGAAACAAAGAGACTAGGAAACCTGAGAAAAGCCCAGATAGAAACAAAAAAAAACCATAGACAAACAACGGAAAGAAAAAAAAATCTATGAAAACCAAGAAGGAAACAAAGGAAACCAATGAAAAAAGATAGGAAAATGAAAAATCGAGAAGAAACAAATAAAACCGGAGTGAACCGAAGAAGAAGCAAAGAAAATCGATAAAAAACAAAAGAAAAAGAAAAAAAAACAGAATGAAGCAACAATGATCAATCAGACCCAAACGAGGACATTACTGGGCCGGCCCATACACGTTGTCTCTGCTCGGCTCTGCGAGCGACACGGATGTGATACTCGCTATAAGCGAGATATAGCTTAAGCGGTATATTTATTTTTTTGAGAAAAGTTAGCTAGGCATTTTATTGATTGATTAAAATGTTTACATGGATAATAGCTGCATCATGCGGATTCCCTAACCAAATGTGTCTCCCCACAAGAAGGGTGACACCATACCTAGCTAGCCTAGGAACTTCAAAATTTGATGTTCTAGATTCATAACTAAAGACACAAGAATTGAAAACTTGAGAAGTTTCTTTCAGTTCCTTTATAATGCTTCCATAGTTGCCTCCTGCTCCTTGCTGAATGTGCGAAATGACCTGTTTGCAATCAGATGCTACGTGAATATACTACAGGCCAAGATCCAAAGCCTAAGGTTGGGCTTCACAACATGCCATTGCTTCAACTGTAGCTGGATCGATTGCACCTTGGACGATCAGAATTGATGAACCCAAGTAGCTTTCATCACGGTCTCGACAAATGGCTGATGCTGCACCCACATTGTGATCGAGGGAAATACCTGCATCCACATTGGTCTTAACTGAACCCTCCGGTGGCTGAACCCACCTTGCTTGAACTGCTCCAGTGTTTGGTATCGCATGTGAGGGATGAGGGTCTTCTGCAATAAACCTAGTTACAAATAGATGAGTGGATAGCGGGCTTTGGTTTAGCCTCTCCTGAATCAGCTTCCTTCTAGCGTACCGCACTAGATCATCAGCTCATAGCTGGCTGTTGTCTATGATCGAGGGTCTGAGCCATGAGGAATTGACCAGCATGGGCATAAGCGGTATATGTTGGGGACACAAGCAAAAAGTAGACCCCTTTATTCACGGGCTATTGGAGGTAGGTATTTGTTGGGGAACGTAGTAATTTCAAAAAATTCCTACGCACACACAGGATCATGGTGATGCATAGCAACGAGAGGGGAGAGTGTGTCCACGTACCCTCGTAGATCGAAAGCGAAAGCGTTAGCACAACGCGGTTGATGTAGTCGTACGTCTTCACGATCCGACCGATCCAAGTATCGAACGCACGGCACCTCCGAGTTCAGCACACGTTCAACTCGATGACGTCCCGCGAGCTCCGATCCAGCAAAGCTTCACAGGAGAGTTTCGTCAGCACGACGGCGTGGTGACGGTGATGATGATGCTACCGACGCAGGGCTTCGCCTAAGCACCGCTACGATATGATCGAGGTGGATTATGGTGGAGGGGGGCACCGCACACGGCTAAGAGATCAATGATCAATTGTTGTGTCTATGGGGTGCCCCCTGGCCACGTATATAAAGGATGGAGGGAGGAGGAGGCCGGCCCTCACAGGGCGCGCCCAAGGTGTGGAGTCCTACTAGGACTCCCTAGTCCTAGTAGGATTCCACCTCCCACATGGAATAGGAAAAGGGGAAGGGAGAAGGAGAAGGAAGGAAGGGGGCGCCCCCTTTCCCTAGTCCAATTCGGACCAGTCCATGGGGAAGGGGCGCAGCCACCCTTGAGGCCTTTCTCTCCTTTCCCGTATGGCCCATTAAGGCCCAATACGAATTCCCGTAAATCTTCGGTACTCCGAAAAATACCCGAATCACTCGGAACCTTTCCGATGTCCGAATATAGCCTTCCAATATATCGATCTTTACCTCTCGACCATTTCGAGACTCCTCTTCATGTCCCCGATCTCATCCGGGACTCCGAACAAAATTCGGTCATCAAATCACATAAACTCATAATACCGATCGTCACCGAACTTTAAGCGTGCGGACCCTACGGGTTCGAGAACTATGTAGACATGACCGAGACATGTCTCCGGTCAATAACCAATAGCGGAACCTGGATGCTCATATTGGCTCCCACATATTCTACGAAGATCTTTATCGGTCAAACCGCATAACAACATGCTCATATTGGCTCCAACATATTCTACGAAGATCTTTATCGGTCAAACCGCATAACAACATACGTTGTTCCCTTTGTCATCGGTATGTTACTTGCCCGAGATTCGATCGTCGGTATCTCAATACCTAGTTCAATCTCGTTACCGGCAAGTCTCTTTACTCGTTCCGTAATACATCATCCCGCAACTAACTCATTAGTTACAATGCTTGCAAGGCTTATAGTGATGTGCATTACCGAGTGGGCCCAGAGATACCTCTCCGACAATCGGAGTGACAAATCCTAATCTCGAAATATGCCAACTCAACAAGTACTTTCGGAGACACCTGTAGAGCACCTTTATAATCACCCAGTTACGTTGTGACGTTTGGCACACAAAGTGTTTCTCCGGTAAACGGGAGTTGCATAATCTCATAGTCATAGGAACATGTATAAGTCATGAAGAAAGCAATAGCAACATACTAAACGATCAAGTGCTAAGCTAACGGAATGGGTCAAGTCAATCACATCATTCTCCTAATGATGTGATCCCGTTAATCAAATGACAACTCATGTCTATGGTTAGGAAACATAACCATCTTTGATTAACGAGCTAGTCAAGTAGAGGCATACTAGTGACACTCTATTTTGTCTATGTATTCACACATGTATCAAGTTTCCGGTTAATACAATTCTAGCATGAATAATAAACATTTATCATGACATAAGGAAATAATAACTTTATTATTGCCTCTAGGGCATGTTTCCTTCAGTCTCCCACTTGCACTAGAGTCAATAATCTAGTTCACATCGTCATGTGATTTAACACCAATAATTCACATCACCATGTGATTAACACCCATAGTTCACATCGCTATGTGACCAACACTCAAAGAGTACTAAGGTGTGATCAAGTTTTGCTTGTGAGAGAAGTTTAGTCAACGGGTCTGCCACATTCAGATCCGTATGTATTTTGCAAATTTCTATGTTTACAATGCTCTGCACGGAGCTACTCTAGCTAATTGCTCCCACTTTCAATATGTATCCAGATTGAGACTCTGAGTCATCTGGATCGGTGTAAAAGCTTGCATCGACGTAACCTTTTACGACGAACTCTTTTATCACCTCCATAACCGAGAAATATTTTCTTAGTCCTCTTAGGTAACTAAGGATAACTTTGACCGCTATCCAGTGATCTATCCCTAGATCACTATCGTACCTCCTTGCTAAACTCATAGCAAGGCACACAACTGGTCTGGTACATAGCATGGCATACTTTATAGAACCTATGGCTGAGGCATAGGGAATGACTTTCATTCTCTCTCTATCTTCTGTCGTGGTCTTGCTTTGAGTCTTACTCAACTTTATACCTTGAATACAGGCAAGAACTCTTTCTTTGACTGATACTTTTTGAACTCCTTCAAAACTTTGTCAAGGTATGTGCTTTGTGAAAGTCTTATTAAGTCTCGATCTATCCCATAGATCTTGATGCTCAATACTTAAGCAGCTTCACCGAGGTCTTTTATGAAAAATTCTTATTCAAGTATCCTTCTATGCTATCCAGAAATTCTATATCATTTCCAATCAGCAATATGTCATCCACATATAATATCAGAAATGCTACAGAGCTCCCACTCACTTCTTGTAAATACAGGCTTCACCATAAGTCTGTATAAAACCATATGCTTTGATCACCTTATCAAAGCGTATATTCCAACTCCGAGATGCTTGCACCAGTCCATAGATGGATCGCTGGAGCTTGCACACTTTGTTAGCACCTTTAGGATTGACAAAACCTTCTGGTTGCATCATATACAACTCTTCTTTAATAAATCCATTAAAGAAATGTAGTTTTGACATCCATTTGCCAGATTTCATAAAATGCGGCAATTGCTAACATGATTCGGACAGACTTAAGCATCGATACGAGTGAGAAAATCTCATCGTAGTCAACACTTTGAACTTGTCGAAAACCTTTTGCGACAATTCGAACTTTGTAGATAGAAACACTACTATCAGCGTCTGTCTTCCTCTTGAAGATCCATTTATTCTCAATGACTTGCCGATCATCGGGCAAGTCAACCAAAGTCCATACTTTGTTCTCATACATGGATCCCATCTCAGATTTCATGGCCTCAAGCCATTTCGCGGAATCTGGGCTCATCATCGCTTCCTCATAGTTCGTAGGTTCGTCATAGTCTAGTAACATGACTTCCAGAACAGGATTACCATACCACTCTGGAGCGGAACGTACTCTGGTTGACCTACGAGGTTCTGTAGTAACTTGCTCTGAAGTTTCATGATCATCATCATTAGCTTCCTCACTAATTGGTGTAGGCATCACTGGAACTGATTTCTGTGATGAACTACTTTCCAATTCAAGAGAAGGTACCACTACCTCATCAAGTTCTACTTTCCTCCCACTCACTTCTTTCGAGAGAAACTCCTTCTCTAGAAAGGATCCATTCTTAGCAACAAATATCTTGCCTTCGGATCTGTGATAGAAGGTGTACCCAACAGTTTCTTTTGGGTATCCTATGAAGACGCACTTCTCCGATTTGGGTTCGAGCTTATCAGGCTGAAGCTTTTTCATATAAGCATCGCAGCCCCAAACTTTAAGAAACGACGCTTAGGTTTCTTGCCAAACCACAGTTCATACGGTGTCGTCTCAACGGATTTAGATGGTGCCCTATTAAACGTGAATGCAGCTGTCTCTAATGCATAACCCCAAAACGATAGTGGTAAATCGGTAAGAGACATCATAGATCGCACCATATCTAATAAAGTACGGTTACGACGTTCGGACACACCATTACGCTGTGGTGTTCCAGGTGGCGTGAGTTGCGAAACTATTCCACATTTTTAAATGAAGACCAAACTCGTAACTCAAATATTTGCCTCCGCGATCAGATCGTAGAAACTTTATTTTCTTGTTACGATGATTTTCTACTTCACTCTGAAATTCTTTGGACTTTTCAAATGTTTCAGACTTGTGTTTCATTAAGTAGATATACCCATATCTGCTCTAATCATCTGTGAAGGTCGGAAAATAACGATACCCGCCGCGAGCCTCAATACTCATCGGACCGCATACATCGGTATGTATTATTTCCAATAAGTCCGTAGCTCGCTCCATTGTTCCGGAGAACGGAGTTTTAGTCATCTTGCCCATGAGGCATGGTTCGCAAGCATCAAATGATTCATAATCAAGTGATTCCAAAAGTCCATCAGTATGGAGTTTCTTCATGTGCTTTACACCAATATGACCTAAACGGCAGTGCCACAAATAAGTTGCACTATCATTACTAACTTTGCATCTTTTGGCTTCAATATTATGAATATGTGTATCACTACGATCGAGATTCAATAAACCATTTACATTGGGTGTATGACCATAGAAGGTTTTTATTCATGTAAACAGAACAACAATTATTCTCTGACTTAAATGAATAACCGTATTGCAATAAACATGATCCAATCATATTCATGCTCAACGCAAACACCAAATAACATTTATTTTGCAATAAACATGATCCAATCATATTCATGCTCAACGCAAACACCAAATAACATTTATTTAGGTTCAACACTAATCCCGAAAATAGAGGGAGTGTGCGATGGTGATCTTATCAACCTTGGAATCTCTTCCAACACACATCGTCACCTCGTCCTCAACTAGTTTCTGTTCATTTTGCAACACCTGTTTCGAGTTACTAATCATAGCAACTGAACCGGTATCAAATACCCAGGGGCTACTATGAACACTAGTAAAATACACATCAATAACATGTATATCAAATATACCTTTGTTCTCTTTGCCATCCTTCTTATCCGCCAAATACTTAGGGCAGTTCCGCTTCCAGTGACCAGTCCCTTTGCAGTAGAAGCACTCAGTTTCAGGCTTAGGTCCAGACTTGGGCTTCTTCCCGGGAGTAGCAACTTGCTTGCTATTCTTCTTGAAGTTCCCCTTCTTCCCTTTGCCCTTTTTCTTGAAACTAGTGGTCTTGTTAACCATCAACACTTGATGCTCTTTCTTGATTTCTACCTTCGTTGATTTCAGCATCACGAAGAGCTCGGGAATCGTTTTTGTCATCCCTTGCATATTATAGTTGATCACAAAGTTCCAGTAACTTGGTGATAGTGACTAGAGAATTCTGTCAATTACTATCTTATCTGGAAGATTAACTCCCACTTGATTCAAGCAACTGTAGTACTCAGACATTCTGAGCACATGCTCACTGGTTGAGCTATTCTCCTCCATCTTGTAGGCAAAGTATTTGTCAGAGGTCTCATACCTCTCGACACGGGCATGAGTCTGAAATACCGATTTCAGCTCTTGGAACATCTCATATGCTCCGTGGCGTTCAAAACGTTTTTGAAGTCCCGATTCTAAGCCGTAAAGCATGGTGCACTAAACTATCAAGTAGTCATCACATCGAGCTTGCTAAACGTTCATAACGTTTTGCATCTGCTCCTGCAATAGGTCTGTCACCTAGCGGTGCATCAAGGACATAATTCTTCTGTGCAGCAATGAGGATAATCCTCAGATCACGAAACCAGTCCGCATCATTGCTACTATTATCTTTCAACTTAGTTTTCCCTAGGAACATATCAAAAATAAAACAGGGGAGCTATACGCGAGCTATTGATCTACAACATAATTTGCAAATACTACCAGGACTAAGTTCATGATAAATTAAAGTTCAATTTAATCATATTACTCAAGAACTCCCACTTAGATAGATATCTCTCTAATCATCTAAGTGATCACGTGATCCAAATCAACTAAACCATAACCGATCATCACGTGAAATGGAGTAGTTTTCAATGGTGAACATCACTATGTTGATCATATCTACTATATGATTCACGCTCGACCTTTCGGTCTCAGTGTTCCGAGGCCATATCTGCATATGCTAGGCTCGTCAAGTTTAACCCGAGTATTCTGCGTGTGCAAAACTGGCTTGCACCCGTTGTAGATGAACGTTGAGCTTATCACACCCGATCATCACGTGGTGTCTCGGCACGACGAACTTTGGCAACGGTGCATACTCAGGGAGAACACTTTTACCTTGAAATTTAGTGAGAGATCATCTTATAATGCTACCATCAAACAAAGCAAAATAAGATGCATAAAGGATAAACATCACATGCAATCAATATAAGTGATATGATATGGCCATCATCATCTTGTGCTTGTGATCTCCATCTCCGAAGCACAATCATGATCACCATCGTTACTGGCGCGACACCTTGATCTCCATCGTAGCATCGTTGTCGTCTCGCCAACTATTGCTTCTACGACTATCGCTACCGCTTAGTGATAAAGTAAAGCAATTATAGGGCGATTGCATTGCATACAATAAAGCGACAACCATATGGCTCCTGCCAGTTGCCGATAACTCAGTTACAAAACATGATCATCTCATACAATAAAATATAGCATCATGTCTTGACCATGTCACATCACAACATGCCCTGCAAAAACAAGTTAGACGTCCTCTACTTTGTTGTTGCAAGTTTTACGTGGCTGCTACGGGCTGAGCAAGAACCGTTCTTACCTACGCATCAAAACTACAACGATAGTTCGTCAAGTTGGTGCTGTTTTAACCTTCACAAGGACCGGGCGTAGCCACACTCGGTTCAACTAAAGTTGGAGAAACTGACACCCGCTAGTCACCTGTGTGCAAAGCACGGCGGTAAAACTAGTCTCGCGTAAGCGTACGCGTAATGTCGGTCCAGGCCGCTTCATCCAACAATACCGCCGAACCAAAGTGTGACATGCTGGTAAGCAGTATGACTTGTATCGCCCACAACTCACTTGTGTTCTACTCGTGCATATAACATCTACGCATAAAACCAGACTCTGATACCACTGTTGGGGAACGTAGTAATTTCAAAAAATTCCTACGCACACACAGGATCATGGTGATGCATAGCAACGAGAGGGGAGAGTGTGTCCACGTACCCTCGTAGACCGAAAGCGAAAGCGTTAGCACAACGCGGTTGATGTAGTCGTACGTCTTCACGATCCGACCGATCCAAGTACCGAACGCACGGCACCTCCGAGTTCAGCACACGTTCAACTCGATGACGTCCCGCGAGCTCCGATCCAGCAAAGCTTCACAGGAGAGTTTCGTCAGCACGATGGCGTGGTGACGGTGATGATGATGCTACCGACGCAGGGCTTCGCCTAAGCACTGCTACGATATGATCGAGGTGGATTATGGTGGAGGGGGGCACCGCACACGGCTAAGAGATCAATGATCAATTGTTGTGTCTATGGGGTGCCCCCTGGCCACGTATATAAAGGATGGAGGGAGGAGGAGGCCGGCCCTCACAGGGCGCGCCCAAGGTGTGGAGTCCTACTAGGACTCCCTAGTCCTAGTAGGATTCCACCTCTCACATGGAATAGGAAAAGGGGAAGGGAGAAGGAGAAGGAAGGAAGGGGGCGCCCCCTTTCCCTAGTCCAATTCGGACCAGTCCATGGGGAAGGGGCGCAGCCACCCTTGAGGCCTTTCTCTCCTTTCCCGTATGGCCCATTAAGGCCCAATACGAATTCCCGTAACTCTCCGGTACTCCAAAAAATACCCGAATCACTCGGAACCTTTCCGATGTTCGAATATAGCCTTCCAATATATCGATCTTTACCTCTCGACCATTTCGAGACTCCTCGTCATGTCCCCGATCTCATCCGGGACTCCGAACAAACTTCGGTCATCAAATCACATAAACTCATAATATCGATCGTCACCGAACTTTAAGCGTGCGGACCCTACGGGTTTGAGAACTATGTAGACATGACCGAGACATGTCTCCGGTCAATAACCAATAGCGGAACCTGGATGCTCATATTGGCTCCCACATATTCTACGAAGATCTTTATCGGTCAAACCGCATAACAACATACGTTGTTCCCTTTGTCATCGGTATGTTACTTGCCCGAGATTCGATCGTCGGTATCTCAATACCTAGTTCAATCTCGTTACCGGCAAGTCTCTTTACTCGTTCCGTAATACATCATCCCGCAACTAACTCATTAGTTACAATGCTTGCAAGGCTTATAGTGATGTGCATTACCGAGTGGGCCCAGAGATACCTCTCCGATAATCGGAGTGACAAATCCTAATCTCGAAATACGCCAACTCAACAAGTACTTTCGGAGACACTTGTAGAGCACCTTTATAATCACCCAGTTACGTTGTGACGTTTGGCACACAAAGTGTTTCTCCGGTAAACAGGAGTTGCATAATCTCATAGTCATAGGAACATGTATAAGTCATGAAGAAAGCAATAGCAACATACTAAACGATCAAGTGCTAAGCTAACGGAATGGGTCAAGTCAATCACATCATTCTCCTAATGATGTGATCCCGTTAATCAAATGACAACTCATGTCTATGGTTAGGAAACATAACCATCTTTGATTAACGAGCTAGTCAAGTAGAGGCATACTAGTGACACTCTATTTTGTCTATGTATTCACACATGTATCAAGTTTCCGGTTAATACAATTCTAGCATGAATAATAAACATTTATCATGACATAAGGAAATAATAACTTTATTATTGCCTCTAGGGCATATTTCCTTCAGTATTGTACTCTCAGCCCCGAGTCCACTATCCGAAAAGCCATTTGGCCCAGTTCTTTTGTGGACTTCCCCGATAAACTCCCTGCCCCCGGAAAAAACCCACATAACCCATCCCTTAGTGTTTCCTATTTGATGCACGTTGCGTCAAACTAATGAGGTAACACATAGCTGAGGGGAGCGAGCAAGGTAAATTTGTCAGCCCATATGTAGGTAGCAAACATGGCCCGATTTTGAGAAACTTCTAAATGGTAACTTTTCTTCTCTTTAACGTTCTTTTTTGTTTCCTTTTTTTTTATTTTGTTCAAAATTTTGAAAACTATTAGTGTATTTCAAAAAAATGGGGTTTGGTTTTTAAAAAATGTTTGGGATCTCAAAAAATGTTTGGATTTTCTGAAAGATGTTAGAATTTTAAAAAAATTATTGTATTTTTAGAAAATGGTAATTAAAAAAATCTCATGTTTTTAAAATACTTCAATTTTTTTAAAATATTATTATTTTTGGAAAATTGTTCAAAATTTCGAAAAACATTAGTGTTTGAAAAATATTCTCAAATTTAAAAAGATGTGTGCTACAGTAGCCCAATTTGCTATGGTGCATAACTCGCTGTACTTCATATCATTGACGGCCGACCAAAGATGCCCCTTGTGCCGGAACCCTCCTACTTGAGGCAAAGAGCGTCAAATATGAGGTCCCAGGATATTCAATTTGGTTCCCGGGAACATTTGCTCATGGTCGCCAAATTTTTTGTTCTAAACGTAAAAAAGAGTGGAAGTATTTACACATATATACATATTCGTGTCAACATGTTATTTGCAAATGTTTAGATGCAATGCCCCAGCATTTAGATCTTGCAAAATTTAAGTAAGTTGGAAACATTTTTTCCACATTTCTCGACTATTTAACATTGTTTTTTTTTCATTGGCGAGACAATACCTGTTTCCCATGAAAATTGCCATCCATGCTTTGGACACTAACATTTGCATGTGCACAAAAAGAAAATCAGATTTTTAAAAATTTATTTGCTATTGGTTTTTGAATTTACTATTCATCGCAAGAGCAAAATGCTCTCGGAGCCAAAACGCCATGCTCGTCATATGCCCTTAAGAACTAGTAAGGGATTTTCCCCGCCTCTGAAGTGCCACAAACCCCGATGATCAAATCCTTTCGAACCCTCGTTCTAAGGAGGGGAGAGGAAATGTCTCTCCTCTAGAGTTTATTCAAATCAGAGTGAGTGATTTCGCAAAAAAGTGAGAGTGAGTGGTTTAGATGCCCGTGTAGGCTATCTATGGCTTAGGGGTCCTTGATAAATGTCCAAGACGACCCTTGATGAGATGAGGATGTGAAAGGGTAGAATGAGATAATCTTCGGTCCTTAGAGTCTATGGTTTCTAGTGGGCTAGGAGGAAATGTGAGGGAGAATTTCATCTACCCTCCGAGAATGCTTTCTTCTTGGGTTTGCGCTTCTTTTCTTATTTGCTTTCATTTTAACTTGGTCTTTTATTTTCTCTCCTTTCTTTGATTTATTTTTATAGCTACATTTCTTTGACTTGTTGACCATAAAGACTTGCGTTGACTACCTTGTAGGACTTTGGTGGGACCTCCGATATAATTAAGTCATTCGCTCAATATATGTTATTGTACATTACAGATGGAGAAACGAGTACAAAGAATACAAAAAAAATCAAGCAGAAAATGAAAAGGAGAAAAAAGAAAAGTTAAAGGAAAGACAAAAACAAAACGCGAAAAATGGGCCTAAACCCAGAATGGCCGAGCCAACCAACTAGGTGCACATTATGGTGCGGTGACTTTTCGATGCAACGGGAAAGATCAGGAAATCCCGACATACCTTGCATAAACGCATGGATCTCCGCTTCAAGAGCATCATTATATAGTTCTCTTGAAGTCAACACATACATACATGATATGCGTGGTTAGTGTACAGAGGAAGGCTAGATAGTGCATAAGAGTGCACAATTACCAAATGGAAAATACACGTGATCGAACTACCGTACATTTATTGCAACAGACTTTTAGGATAAAATACTATCGTCCTTCGTTGGAGTACGCAATAAGGTAAGAGCATCTACAGCCGGGTGCCGCAAACCCGCCTCATATGATCGGGCGGGCCACCCGGTCACTGGTCATGATTTTTCGATCCAGACGCCCCTCTTAAACGAGTCTCAAACGCCCGCCACGCATGACTAACGATGGGGTCCCACGCGGACTCGCTCGGAAACCCAACGGTCCGATGGACGTCAACTTCGTCGCTGTGGTGTGAACGCCACGTGGCGCCGCTCTGGCTCGCCGCTCGAGGCCAAATCCGGCTATTTAAGCCGGCCGACGTCCCCCAACCCTAGCCCATCCACCTTCTCCCTCTTTGCGGCGGCACCCGATCCCGTCCGCCTCCTCTCTCCCGCTCTCCCACGCTCTCCGACATCGCCATTGTCTGGCAGCTGATCACCACATATGCTATGCTCATGCCCGAGCGCCGGAGACAGATCGCGGAGGAGATCTAGGCAAGGCGCGCCGCCCGCATCGATGCCGGGTAGCCTCCGGACTCGTCGGAGCTGGAGGAGGACGAGGAGCAGCAGCCGGATGAGGACGGAGGGAGAGCCGCTGCTGGAGCCGATGGAGGGGGCGGATTCGGAGGAGGACGAGGCGGAGCTGCCGGAGCAGGGCTTCAACATGGAAGAGGCGGAGGCAGAGTTCACCGTCGCCCAAGCCGCGGAGATGGCGGAGCAGCAGGCCATCTTGGAGTCCATCCAGGATGAGGCCTACGTGGAGGCCAACCGGCAGTTCCTCCGGCAGGAGCAGGCGGCGTCCGACGTGCTCTTCGCCGAACTCAAGACGAAGGTAGAGGAGGAGGAGGCGCTCTTCACCGAACTCTCTATTTCAACTTAGAGCGTATGTAATTAAGTGTTGTTGGTTAATCCACACACACCTTCGGAATCACTATAAACCCGACGTCAGATTTATTGCAAATTGGAGCGAACGCATTGGCTGTCGTTGGATCTTCTTTAGAGATCTCATAGCAAGTGATAGTGCCACATCGTCACATGAAAACATTCGTGTTGTGCAAAACAAAGCGAATGTTTGTATCCATTGCTTCCTGACCACTCACCAGGCGATACCAAGACGTCATCTATCCCCCCCTCCCACTTGGTTGTCGAACCCTTCTTCTCTACCCGCCAGTATTTGTCAGTACTGGTGCGGGCGGCGATTCATAGCGGTGGCAGAGATGTCGGGCTCGACAGTGCGGGGTGCTAGTGGTGACCTTTGGTAAGGGACGCCGTAGGTGGTGGTGGTCGACGCCGAGGTGGCATGAGCTCTCCGGGCGGCACCGTGTCTTTTTCTCCTCCCCCCGATCCGGCTGTTCCGCCTCTCGCCCGTGGCGGGCTCTTCCGACGACGGCTGCATTTAAAGCAAGTCGGCTGCATCACGGGGGGTTGCCGTCGGCCTCGCCAAGAACGACTGTAGGTACCCTCTTTACTCACCTTACGTCCGTTCCTCTTCTATTCGACATTTCTTCCTTTCCTGCTTGGTTCTGATTCTGTGTGTGCGCGCATAGGTTAGTCATGGTGGGCAACGAGGGTGGCCTGACTGCGGCGGAGGATGGGCGGCACCGCGGGATTTGGACGCACGGTTCAAGAGATATCTTTTTTTTAATGAACGAATCTACGAGAAAAGAAGAAACCTCACAGGTTGCGACAAGTGGCGCACATACAATGCGATACTTGTCAGCGCCGGAGAAGGTGGGAGTGACCTTTGCAGGGGTAACTCTTAACTAGTTATTTTGGAAACCTCCTCGTCAACGCCTATAGCCAAAAACCAGAATTGGCGCTCACGCGAACGACGGCGGGCCGCAGCCCGTTAAGCTTCGCTCCCTCCCTCGCTCTCGCTTCGCCTCTTTGTTCACGCGCTCAACTGGGCTTGCACGCTTCCAATTTTTTTTATCAACTGTGTTGTGCTACTGATTCAGGAAAGAGATCGACCACCGGTTTTAGGATCTTGAATATCTTTGTAATTTCGAAAAAACTTAGTGATTTTAAAAATCATGAATAGGTAAAAGTTCAAGTTTTTGAAAATTTTCATAAACTAAAAAAAGTTCATGTTTTGAAAAAAACGTTCACGGATTTTGACCTTTTCATAAATTTGAAAGAAGTTCATGGACTTGAATATATTCATGCATTTGAAAAAAATTCACAGTTTAAAAAAAAATCACGGATTGGAAAAGAGTTCACAGTCTTAAGAAAAATGTTCGAGAATTTGAAAAAAAGTTCACACTTTTTTTAGAAAAAATAACGTATTTTAGAAAGAACTGAATTTTAAAAAATCATGAATTTTAGAGAAAGTTCACAAGTTTGAAAAAATATTGAACATGAAATTTTCATGAAATTAAGAAAACAAGTTTACGAATTAAAAAAATAATGAATTTGGGAAACGTTAGCGAATTTGAAAAATAAAATAGTTCATAAAAACTAAAATAAAAAAGGAAAAAAAATGGAATAGAAAAGGGAAATACGACCAAAACCAGCCAAAAAATGGACGGAAACAAAACAGAAAAAATGAAACTGGCCAAAAAATAGTTGGAAGAAGCATATTCCGCTACAGTATTATCAGGCCGGCCCATTTTGGTCGGGGTATAGGCCGAATAAGTATTAGCTTCTATATGGCGCGTGAAGCGCCAAATAAGATTCAGCCAGAAAACCACTACTAAGTTACCTCTGCCACACAAGAGGTCGCCGAATCCTATTTGGCGTTTCACGCGGCAAATAGAGGCTAATCTGCACAGTAGAGGCAGTCTACTTCTTCTCATATTTTTCTTTTCTGGTGGTTTCTTTTTTTTTTCTGTTTTGTTTCTCTCCGTTTTTAGGCCGGTTTTATATTTTTGGTCTCCTCTTTGGTTTTCCTTTTTTTTCTGGTTTTAGTTTTCATGAACTTTTTCTTTTTCAAATTCATGAACTTTCCCAAATTTGTGAACTATTTTTCAAATTCATGAACTTTTTTTTCTTAAATCCATAAAATTTTGAAATTCTACCCTTTTCAAATTCTTGATCTTTTTCTTGAATTCATGAAAAAGATTCTTGATAGATTTTTTTTCAAATTCATGAAGCTTTTTCAAATCCTTGAAATATTTTTTGGATCCATGATTTTTTTTTCAAATACATGAATATATTCAAATCATTGAACTTATTTAAAATTTATGAACTTTTTAAAAAGATTCATGACTTTTATTTTTTAATGTCCACGAACTATTTTCAAATTTATGAACTTTTTCATATTCATGAACTTTTTGCAAATCTATGATTTTTTTTTCAAAATCCATGAACTTTTTAAAAAGTTTTCAAACCTATTCAATATCACAAGGTGGCCTGTCTTTTTTTCTGAACCAGCAGCACAACACTTCTGGACAAAAAAAAATCAAGAAGCGTGCAAGTCGAGTCGAATGGAGAAGCGAAGCGAGAGCAAGCGAGGAGCGAAGCTTAATGGGTTGTGACCCGCTATTATTCGCGTGATCGTAAGTTCTCATTTTCGGCGCTATAGGCGATGACGAGGAGGTCTCCCGTGCCGGGAGGGGGCCTCCTGTTCGGCGCTCCTAGCCCAGCTTATTCTGTTCGCGCTCGAAGGCGAGGTATAATGGGCTGGCCCAGGATAGCTCACTCGCATGCATTGCATCGTCGCTCGCTCGCATGTATCGCGCCCGGTTCACTGGTTGCCCAGTTGACCGGCTCACTGGTTGACCAGTTGACCGTTGACTTTTTAAAAAGATCATCAAAAATAAAAAACCTAAATCTGAAAAGAGTTCAGAAATTTGGAAAAAAGTTCATTAATTTAAAGGAAAAGTTCACAAATTTGAAAAAGAGTTCATCGATTTAGAAAGAAAAAGTTCATATATGAAAAAAATTCACACATTTGAAAAAAAATCATTGAATTTGAGAAAAGATCATGGATTTCAAAGAAAAAATCACGAATTTAAAAAAAGTCATGAATTTGAAGAATTTTTCATTTGCAAAAAGTTCACACATTTTCAAAAGAAAAAGGAGCAGGAAAAAAAGCAAATACTGTAACATCCCGATTCTCGGAATGTTTAAGGAAAAGTTTTCCAAAAATCAGGGCGAGAAAATTTCATTTGTGTTATTTGTTAACCAAGCTTAAATTGGAATTTTATAATTTGATGGATTTAATTTGAACTAATGTGAACCTAAATTAAAATTTGAGTTTACTTCTTTTCTTTTAGTCGGGCTTTATTTTCTCTTCTTTGGCATATTTAAATATGCACCTTTGAATTTACTGTGGTTTTTGTGAAATCCGTTTGATATTTGTTTGCGCTTCTTTCCTTCTCTAAATTTTCCTAAGAGGAAAATCAATCTATTTTTCCTGTCTCAAACTCTGGGCGAAATTCCATCTGTCCAACATCTTGCCTTCTCTTCCCTGGGCTGAGCCACTGGTATTTTTTTTCTGTCTAAGTCGCATGGGCCTAGCCCATCTATTTTTCTCTTTTTTTTCTCCTCCCCTCCTCTTCACATGGGCTTCCATCCACTTGGCCCATCCAACGAACGCCTCTCCTCCTCTCCTCCTGTATGTTCACAACTCCAGAAGGGAAACAGCCAACACACAAGTACACGAACAGGAAGAGAAAAGGTCACCTGCAATTACATAGAGGAGACGGCTTTGCCCTCCTTTAATTCCTTCTCCGTCCTTGGCCTGTTTCTCTACCCATCTCTTCCAGCGAGCGAGCGCCTCTTGTGCTTCATATTCCTTTACCTTCGTTCATAAACGCACAGAGAGAGCAAGAAACATACAGCCATGATTCCCTCCTGCTCTAACTCCCTTGATCTTTGACCGTTTCCAAAACCGAAGATATCTAGACGTGCGCCTCTGCCTCCTCTTCCATTCCAGCAAGAACCCCTGCCCTCTCCCTTACCGGTGCTTCCAAGTTTTCTCCTTGAACTCTTGTTGTCCATGAACGCGAGGTCTCCATCCCGATGACTCCAAGCACCTCCGTCCAAACCCTTGCGCCAAGTTCTTCTCCTCCACACCATGAGTCCATTCAGAGAAGAATAAGTTTGTTCCGTCGATCACACGCGAAGAATTTCACATGTTCGTCTACACCGTTCGTCGAGTTCATCGCATCGTTTCGTCAAACTTGGTGAGCTTCTATCAAATTCCTTTTGCACGCGTACTTGTGATCATCTAGTGTGTCTCGTAGACATCATGATTCAACCTATCTATGTTGTTGGTTGTGTGTGTCCAAAACAGAATTCGATTTGATGGCATCCGCTTGTCTTTTTACTTTTTGAATGATCTTGTGATCAACATATGACATGTTTCATGTGGCTGTAGAAACCATGTTATGGAGTTGGATTGATAGTTTGATCTTGCAAGCGGTACAATATATATTTTCGTAATCATTTTTGCGGTAGAACACAAGGGGCTTTCTAGTTCGATGATCTTTTTGTAATATGATATTGTTCATATGTTTGCGATATGCCTAGGAGTACATCCTAATCGTCTCATAATTTTTACGTGTGGCAAATGACTTATTAGATTTATTTGTTTACCGATTACAGTTTTTGTTGTCGCTAGTTGATATTTTTATTGTCTTGTGTTAGACATGTCTATAGATTTTAATATAGTTTTGTATGGTTTCATGTATATAATTCATGTCTAATTGTAGTAGTGTGTTATACTTTTGTTTCATATTAGCTCTTGGATTTATTAACACGCGTTGTAGTTGATCGGTGAACTTTTATGCTAGTATGATATTTGTATGTTCATTATATGCCTAGGAGTCACTTCTACTTATTTCATAAATTCTAGGAATTAGATATGATTGACTAGATTTATTGTAATGGTTTCTTTCTGTAGTTCTCATAGTTTTGTACGATGTCTCATCTTGTTATTTTATTTTATACATCATGTAGTCATGTCTTGTGCACACGTGCACATTTTTATTGAATGTTCGCCATGCTTATAATTCCGTAGGATTATTCTAGGCTTTGCTTTGTTTATTGAATCATGAATTACTTCATGTCTTGATTATTTTAATTTTTGCTTAGCATGGATATATATCTTAAATATGGTTTATATATTAATTTCCATCCATGTCGCATGCTTGTTTTATTGGTTTGAAATCAGTGTCATGCTTACGATAGATATATTTTCTTTTGTACATGTTGTTGCATAGTTATCTTCATAGTGGTTGTCAATGAAATGCTTTGTTATTTGGAAATGACTACGCTTATAGTTCGTTGCATAGAATATTATTACCTATTTGTTAGCATAGAATATTATTACCTATTTGTTACTCTTATTTCGTAGATGATGTTTTCCAAGATTACATGGTGTTGGTTTCTTTATGTCATGTTGTAGATTTGCATTGCTACATTCAGGTTATGCTTGTAGCATATAACCTAGTTTATTACTTATTGTTGATTATCTAAGGTATTTTATTTACCTAGGATGGTAGCTATGCGTGCTTAGTTGATTGACATGCCATGCGGTGTACCAATTCATGTATTAGTTAATGCCTAAGGTGTCCGCTATGTATTTGCAAGTGTAGGTTGTACTACATAGGAATGCATACCATCTTGTTAACTCATTCTAGTATAGTATATTGCTTGATATTGTTGATGGCATGATTTAGTTGTTTAATTTGCATACATGCTTAGTATGATGTGTTCATGCGTTTGCATGTTATAAACAACAATTGTTGTGTGCTACTTTCATGCTTCCATGTTCATACACGTCAACTAGTCTCCTAGAGTTGTGTCCTATTGCCATGCTTGCTACTTATGTTAGTCGATATAAACTAAGTTAGGTGTTGTATTGTATTGTATTGATATCGTAGTGTGGTATCGTGTGATGACCATCCATGTTACACTTTATATTAGTTTATCTTGTCATTGCATTGTTGTATGCCTGGCGTTCGATATATTGTGTTTACCTTTCTAATTATGATATGACTACACATATTTCATGCAACTAATCTTTCATGTCTTATGATGTTGCGTGTGTTATAGTTGCCTAGTTTAGATCTTCCTTATAGATGTTAACTTCATCACATGCTAGTATTAGGAGTGTTTTAATACTTGTTGCTATGACTCATATGCTTAGGACGAGTCATATATCATGTTAGTAGAATTGTGCTTTGATTACACACTTGGTGTGTTATCATGCTTTATTATTTTAAGCATGTGGTGTTAATATTATTGCTAGTGGTTATTGGTATTAGTTCTATATTTAAAGAGCTTGTCCTAGTTTAGTATCATCTCATGATCACTCATATGTTTAATGCTTGTGTTATTAGATAAGACCTCTTCATGATTCTATACTCACATGCCTTGTATGATGTCCAATTAGTTTTGTGATAGCATTGGTTTGTCTTTCATTATAGAAATGCTTGCTAATAGTTGTTATGATTGGTGTTTAGTCTTTGTTTGTTGGTTGATTATAATCTTAATCATATCATGTCTGGATAGGTGTTCATCCATTTATTCCATCTGTTCAATAGTTTCTTGTTAATTGTTTGGCAGATGAATTGGTTTGTTATAATAGAGTTGATCCTATTTTTCTTTAAAAATGTTTTAGGGCTAGACCCAGATCAATTCAATTCATTTTATTGACTGATGTTTGATTGCTTGACTAGTATGATTTTTTATGTTGGTCTGGCTGTGTTAGGGTATGCTTCCTTTTGAATTAGCATATAGCTTATGTAAATGTTTGGCTGCTATTAACCATTATAAATATTTAGATTCTATCTAAATATTTATTTGTGATTAAATTTTATCTTCATGATGCCATGTTGTGATTGTGTAGTTAAAATGCATACGTTGGTTTCATTCCATGTGTGTTGTTGCCATTGTGTTGGTTATTTAGTAGTTTCCTTTATAGTTAGTCTGATGTGTAGTGGGCACTACTTGTGGTCAATATCATAGTTCGTATTAGAACGTTAGTCTTGATCGTCAAGCCTTCCTGAGCCGTGTTAACTTAAACCCTGTCACTTCATTGCATCCTTTCTCTTATCTTCCTATCATACTACCTCGTTCTGTAATATCCATCTTGAGCAATATCTTGTTATCCATCCACTCTTAATTTGTTTTGGATGTTATTGGATTTACTTTTGCTTTGGTATTTATTTGATTTTCATTTGCTATCGTTACGACGAGTAGGGAGTGACGGCGAGGTTGGACATGGACAGAAACATGTTACCGAAGAAGGACTCGACAACGAAGGCATGCCTCCTTCTTTGATCATACTTATCCTATGTTTTACAAAATTGCATTGTGTTTTATGATTACTATATGCATGCTATTTTAATTCTCGTAGTTAGTGTGTCGATTGACACATTATCTTGATCCGCTTGTCGCCTATTTGCTTGACACCTGAGTAGAATTATAGTATTCTGGTAGAGTAGAAATGCTTAGCCATGCTTATTACCCTATAGGTGCTTTGTTGAATGATCTTTGAGTCATTGACACTTGAAACTTATTGTTGAGCTCGCTGAGCTAGGCCGGTTGGCTCTTGTTAATCTCCTCTACTCTCTTCTACTCCGGATGAAACTTACCACCTGAATACTGGCGCGGGCGACAGCTGAATCAAGGATTGAAGGAGCGATTGGCCGCCCTTCATGAGTTGAAGGGGGCAATCAGTCGTCCGTGCCGCATGAGGCCTAATAAGTCTTGGATTTGAAGATTGTGATAACAGTACAACCACATGCTATATGGGCACTGGCTTGGTTAATTAGTTAGTTCACTCTTATTGTCGTCATCGCCGTACCGCAGATGGGATAGCTACCTTGCGAGGAGTATCCTCGGCACAAAAGGGGGGCCCGGACTGTGAACTGCGGTTACTTCCGTGTTGGAACCTAGTGGGCTTGGCATAGTAAGTTTAGTCTAATGAAAGACCTCGTCACAATCTCCCTGCTGGTATACCAAATGGTGTACTACGCCAGCGGCCACTGGTGGCAACAAGTCGGGATTGTGTCGTGTGGGTAAAGTGTACAACCTCTGCAGAGTGTAAAACTATTTGAATAGCCGTGTCCACGGTCATGGACGACACATGAATCTTTCTTGACGTACAGGACATGTCTTGCTTATTCCCTCTTTGTCCCTATTCTTGGAACCTATGAAGAGTGTGAGTTGATCGAGGATCCTCACTTTGATGAAAGTTATTCTGGAGATAAAACATGTTTCATAAAAAAACTGCTTTTATCCAACTGCTATATTTTTCAAACAAAATTAGCTTTATGCAAATGAGCCATACAGCCTTCCTTTGAAGCCACATGTAGCTATTAGGTCCTTCCCCAAGGGAGGCATGTTGAGTACGTAATGTACTCATGGCAATAATTTTGTTGATAACAGAGTTTCGAAGGTGATGACTATGACAACTATGGCGATCCATATGAGTGAGGTCACGTGGACTGCATCGACTGCCTGTGGCTGAGATGGAGTCGCTACGCATTGTACTTTCCGCTGTTTTCTGATTGTAATAAATGTCATGAGACATTTCTCTAGGTATGCCTTGTGGCAAGATATATTTAAAATTGTAATACCTTTTATGTATTGTGCAATGATATAATTTCGCTGTGTTGTCAACAATGATTCTGAGGTTGACAAATATACACAGGAGGGTCTGGAAGTTAATTCCGGGTTCTCACAGATACCAACTGACCAGCCAGCAAAGAGTCGAGAGAAAAAGGAAGAAAGAAGTAAATCCGCACAGGCAATTATGTGTCCTAGTGGTTATAAGTATTCAAACTGAATGAGAGGTCTCAGGTTCTACTCACAGCGCGCCTGTCTTTTTTAAAGTTTAAACAGAAAATATGTCACGCGTTTGAAAACACATGCACGTGACATCTTAAAAATACAATGAAATTGTTTTTTGGGTAATTTGAAAAAAATGTTTCATACATTAAAAAAAAGTATGTTACATTTGAAAAAAATACGAGTTTCAAACATGTGTTCGTGACATTTAAAAAATGTTTGTACAATGTAAGAAATGTTTTCACTGTTGAATCATTTTTTTATCATTCAAAACATGTCCCCATGTGTATTTGAAAAATGTTTAGCACATATTGGAAAAATGTTCAAAAATTGTTTTTGAAAAAAATGTTAATGATGTATTTTAAAAATGTACAGCTATTTTTTAAAAATGTTAATGATGTATTTTAAAAATGTAAACGTGTATGAAAATATTTTTGGTGTATAGGAAAAATGTATAACGTGTATGAAACATAGACATAAAAAAATATATATTTGAGAAATATTAATCATGTATTTAAAAAATATTAAATATGTATAGAAAATGTTCCTACTATATACGAAAAATAAACATTGTGTGTGAGAAAAGGTAGACACATATTGAAAAAAAGAAAACAGAAAAGTGAAAAAAAAATGAAAACTGGAAAGCAAAATACAAAAAAACCGACAAAGGAACAAAGAAACCCCAAAAGAAACTGAAGATAGAAGAAAACAAGGGGGAAAACCCCAAAGAAAACACAAGAACAGACCTTCTACAACAGTGAAAAGACCAAATAATAAAACAACAACAACAAAACTAATGTACATTGCTGGGCCGGCTCGATAGTGCCCGCTCATAGTCAATTCATAATAGGAATCGGTACGGGCGAGACATAGCTGCCGTGGGCCACATGGTAGGATGATGTCAAGGAGGCAAGTGAGAAGTGGACCTCTTTATTTGTGGGCTCTTCCATTATATTAGACCGATATTGTACTCTCAAGCCAGAATCAACTTTTTTTTTGAGAATTTGAAAAGCTATTTGGCCCAGTTCTTTTAGGGACTTCTCCAATAACCCTCCCCTTTCCAGCTTCTTCTATAAGGCCTCCCCACAGTGTTTCCTATATGATGGATGTTGTGTCAAATTGTCGAGGAAACGCACAAGCAAGGGGAGCGAGTAAGGTAAATGAGCCCACCAATTTGTAGGTAACAAACATGAACCGGTTTTCGGAACCTTCTAGAAGGTTCATGACCAGTTTTTTCTTCCTCTTTAACGTTTATTTGTTTTTCTATTTTTTAATTTATTCCTAATTTTACAAACTGTTTAATTTTTAAAAACTGTCTGTGTTTCTAAAAATGTTCATAGTTTTTAAAAAATGTTTGTGTTTTTAAGAAGTATTTTTAATTCTAAAAATTGTTTGCCTTTTTTTAATGTTTATAAAAAATGTTAGGGTTTAAATAAAATGCAATCTCAAAAGAAGTTCCATGTTTTCAAAAAATGTTATTGTGTTTTCAAAAAATATATGAGTTTCAACAAGAGTTCAAAATTACAAAAAATATTCTAGTTTATAAAATATTTTGAATTGAACATATGTTCGCTACAATTTCTGAAGTATTGATATGGGAAAAAGAGCCTATGCTGATTCAGGTTACCGATATCACCATGTCAATGTCTAGAAGTCCAACATCAACGACATATTTACCATGATTACAATAGTGAATGTTCTCCTTTATGCATGTCTATTTTTGCTACTTTAGAGAATGGCATATTACTTGACTCTTCTACCTTGTGCACATTTTAGGTTTGAGCCGAATGACGCACGTGTAATGGAGGAGGTCATAGGCTCCAGAAAAAGTGCGCCATCTGCGAGATAAGAATGGAAGGAAAAAAAGTTGTTCATGTTGTCGTTCTTTTGATTAGGGGAATACTTAGTAGTGTGGTTTTCGAATGTAGGCGCGGGGTGTGTAAGGCAGTCTTATAACCAAGATTGCTATATATTGATAAAGTGACACCATGATCTTTTTCAAACTGGTTTAGTCGCCTCATGGGAGCATGACCTATGTCCTGTGAGGAGAGTCATCGAGACCGGTGCTCAATGCATGCACTTAGAAGGTCACCGCCTCCGAAGTCCCATGAATCCCGATAGTCTGAGCCGTACAAGGTCGCTCAGACTTTGAATATCGGCCCCCTTTTGAATCCTGGTTCTAAGGAGGGGAGAGGGGAATGTCTCTCCTCTTGAGTTTATTCAAGCGACGGTGAGTGATTTGCATGCCCATGTGGGCTATCTATATAGTCTAGGGGTCCTTTTTTTAAACCTATAACCTAAGGTTCTTTGATAAATGACCAAGACAACCCTTGGTGAGATGAGGATGTGGGAAGATTGAATGAGGTAATATTTACCCCTTAAGAGTCAATTGGCTTCTAGTGGGCTAGGAGGAAATGGGAGGGAGAATTCCCTCTACCTTCTTGATGCTCTCTTTTTGGGCTTGGGCTTATCTTTTCTTCTTTGCCTTCATCTCTAACTTGGTATTTTTATTTTCTCTCCATTCTTTGACCTGTTGATCATGAAGACTTGTGTTGACTGTCCATACGAATGCCTTGTAGAACTTAGGTGGGGCCTCTGATATAGGTAAATCATTTCCCCAAAATATATGTTAATGTATAAACAAGTTTAAAAGATGGAGAAAAAGTTGAGTAAAAAGAAAAAAATGAAATTCAAAATAAAAGAAGATAACTAAGAAAAGACAAAAAAGAGAATGAAAATATAGGCCAAACCCCAGAATGGCCGAGCTAAGGGCATCTCCAAGCTGACCTCCAAATCGGACACCGTACGGTATCCGTTCGTAGATTGGAGGGGACGAGTCCGCAGACACGGATTGGGAGCCGACCATCCAACCATAACCGCATACATTTTAAACCGGGTTTCAAATAACCAGACAAATTACATGCAAACCAGGCAATTTTCATATAAAACAGACGAAAACATTTATATTTAAGCATATTTCAAATAAATTATAGCGGATTAGGCTAGGCTATTCTAACCTAGTCCATCTCTAGTCGCGGCGGAGCCTCCCACGACATGCCTTCGTCATGTCCGGCATCCCTCTCATCGGACTGCTATGTCCCCAAGAGGGATATGCTTCAGCGAAAGGGGAAGAGTAGCCTTCGCTTCTGTGACGCACATATCAAAGTTGATTTTTGGGGCGGAGGAAGACGGTCGCCGTGGCCTACGCCCCCCGCGAAGCGGGCAAGTCACCGACTGTGTAACCAGGCGAGGTGGTGGCGGTGGCCTTCGTGAGATCCAAGCGGCTGCGGCCTCCCATGGTCTACTTCTGCTCGCTAATGGTGGCGGCCGCGGGCATGCCGACTTCGTTGTTGGTGCCCTAGTCAAATTCCTCCGCCGTCGCGTCAACTTCCATGAACATGGCTTCTTTCTTCGCCCGCCGGACGCGTTGTCGCCATTGCTCGCGGTGGATTTGCCGGGAGACTGTGCTGGTGAGCTTGGACGGGCGAGGACGACCTGGCGATGGCAAGCCAGCCTGATTTTGGCTAGCTCATCGGGCAACCTAGGGTGCTGCAATGCCGGAGAGCTCCTTCTTCTGCTTGCTGGAGAGGCCATCCCACAAGACTTTGGAGCCGGAGGCCATGACGGGTGTGGTAGAAGGAGGAGATGGAGAGCGGAGGTGTGGTGTGGTTCTTGCGTGGCGCCCCTGGCCACGTTTAAATAGCGGGCGGATGTGAGGCGCCAACTAGAAAGGTGTCTAATGAGGGCCGACACAGGGGCGGACATGTGGCGCTCGGGGCACCAGAGTAGATTCCTCGGCACACGTGCTGGTTTGATGGAGGTAGGTGGGCAGACGGATGCCGTTTCAATGCAAGGAGAAGGCGTTGCAGCGGGCGGTGCTCTCGGCCGGCACGCCGCTTCAATGCCTGCTCCAGTGAGATGTCGCGTCCGCTCTGAACCGGCATGAATGTGGAGTGACGCTCTGGCGAAAAAGAGCGTGGGCGAGCAAAGGGTTTCTGGGTGGATCAGGTTTGTCGGAAGCGGGTACTTGCTAACGGT
Source organism: Thinopyrum elongatum (assembly GCA_011799875.1). Taxonomy (NCBI): domain Eukaryota; kingdom Viridiplantae; phylum Streptophyta; class Magnoliopsida; order Poales; family Poaceae; genus Thinopyrum; species Thinopyrum elongatum. The sequence goes on from CM022303.1 coordinate 72,746,223, forward strand.
GGCAGCCGCGGGCATGCCGACTTCGTTGTTGGTGCCCTAGTCAAATTCCTCCGCCATCGCGTCAACTTCCACGAACATGGCTTCTTTCTTCGCCCGCCAGACGCGTTGTCGCCATTGCTCGCGGCGGATTTGCCGAGAGACTGTGCTGGCGAGCCTGGACGGGCGAGGACGACCTGGTGAAGGCAAGGCAGCTTGATTTTGGCTAGCTCATCGGGCAACCTAGTGCGCTGCAATGCCGGAGAGCTCCTTCTTCTGCTTGCTGGAGAGGCCATCCCACAAGACTTTGGAGCCGGAGGCCATGACGGGTGTGGTAGAAGGAAGAGATGGAGAGCGGAGGTGTGGTGTGGTTCTTGCGCGGCGCCCCTGGCCACGTTTAAATAGCGGGCGGATGCGAGGCGCCAACCAGAAAGGTGTCTAATGAGGGCCGACACAGGGGCGGACATGTGGCGCTCGGGGCACCAGAGTAGATTCCTCGGCACACGTGCTGGTTTGATGGAGGTAGGTGGACAGACGGATGCCGTTTCAATGCAAGGAGAAGGCGTTGCAGCGGGCGGTGCTCTCGGCCGGCACGCCGCTTCAATGCCTGCTCCAGTGAGATGTCGCGTCCGCTCTGAACCGGCATGAATGTGGAGTGACGCTCTGGCGAAAAAGAGCGTGGGCGAGCAAAGGGTTTCTGCGTGGATCAGGTTTGTCGGAAGCGGGTGCGGCAATGGACCTGGCAAAGCCCCTCCCTTTTCTTCCGGTTTTGCGGAGAAAAGGATGTCCGGACCGGCCCGCGGACAGATACATGACCGTGTTGGATAACAAACGCGTCCGGACCATGTGATCCAGACGATTTGAGAGTCCGCGTTACAGATGCCCTAGCAAACTAGGTGCACATTATGATGCGGTGACTTTTTGATGCGACGGGCAAGAACCAAGGAATGCCGGCACATGCTAGCGGAGTAGTGTGGTACATGTATATGGATCACGAACTCCACGAGTTAATTGTATAAACCTCTTAGTGTCGTCGGGTTTTTGTCCTGCAGTGGGTTATCTCGATGGCGAGTGCTCACAGTAGGTTTCCCGGTGATGCTTGAACTCGCTCTCCCCTCTCCCGTCTCATTCTGTGGACCTGGTTGTATTTCCGTTATGTCACAGTAATGGAAAAGGGTTATGCCCGGCTAAAAAAAAAAGTCAACACACTGCATGATGCGTGATTAGCGTACAGAGGAAGGAATACATAGTGCATAAGAGTGCACAATAACCAAATGAAAAGATACGATCTAACTACCGTACATTCGTTGCAACCGACTTTTATGATAAAATACAACCATCCTCCTTCGTTGGGGTACACTAGAATATAGAGTTTTTGTTTTGTTTTGCGGGAGACTAGAGTATAGAGTAAGACGCGGCTATCATACAACTACTCCATGATCAAGTAACATGGCAATACAAAGAGCATCACTCTGCTTCCAGTTCCATGTGCGTTTGTTGCCTATAAAAAGAGCACGCCCTGCTCTCATCTGGACACCACCTACACATTGTCACTTCTCGAGGTAGATTGCACCATCTTCCTAGCTAGCTAGCTGCCTAGCCAAACCACTCCTTGGTACCTACCGTCAATGGCTGCGTCCGCGCTCAAGATGGCGGCCATCTGCGCCGTGCTGCTCATCCTCCTGTCTAGCGCCGGGCAGCCAGCGATGGCCTACTACGACGGGCTATCTTGCCCTAGCGCCGCGACGCCATGCCTCGCAAAAGGAAAAAGTCCATTTTAAACCTTGAACTTGTAGAGGTCGGGCGAAATGAACCCCCAAGTCGAAATCCCGGTCGATTGCACTCCGAACTATGCAATCCCGGTCTAAATCGAACCCTGGCATCGTTTCAACTGGGATTTGTCTGGTGGGCCGGCCCGCTAGAGTATTTTTTCGTTCAAGAACAAAAATTCCAAAGGGCGCACACCCTGCTCCCCGCTGGACCAGCCCGCTTTAGTTCTTTTCGTTAAAAAAAAATTTGACGCGCGGTGGTGGCTCGAACAGAAAATCACATGTTGTTGCTCGAAGCAATAAACCACCAGGACACCACTTGCTCCCTTTTTCCTCCTTTTCTTTCCTTTTCCTTTTAAATTTTTTATTCATTTTCATTTTTTTCCTAAATTCGTGAACCTTATCTGAAATCTACGAACTTTTTTTTCAAATTTACATATTGTTTTAAAATCCCATAAATATTTTTTAATGCTCAGATTATTTTAAAGTATATAAAAACCGGCCCATTTGGAGCTATTGAATAGCAGGCGTGCAAAAAAACTATAAATATATGTGTTGAACATTTTTCGAATATGCATTGAACATTTGTATTATGTGATAAACATTTTTGAAAACAAATATGTATTGAACATTTTTAAATACGCATTGAACATTTTTTTAAATACGCATTGAACATTTTTGTAATATATGTCAAACTATTTTCGAATAAACATTGAACATTTGTATGATATACACTGAACAAAATTTTAATATACGATGAACATTTTTATAAATGAGTGAAATGTTTGTAAATATACCGCGAACATTTCCTTAATATACGCAATGAACTTTGTATAAATACAGGAAAAAAGAAACAAAATAAAAAAATAAAAGTAAGTTAGAAAAGAAAAAAAAATCCATGAACTCTTTTTTCATGGACATTTTCGAATCCGTGAACATTTTGTTCAAAATTCATGATTTTTTCTTTTGAAATTCTGGTTCACAAGGTTTTTTTTTCGTTTGCTATTTCCTAGTAAAATGGCCACCGGTTTGTATATAGTTTGAAAAAACTCGAGCTTTTAAAAAAATAAAAATTTAGGGGCTTAAAAAATAATATGCAAATTTGGAAAAAAAGTTCGTCAATTTCAAAAGAAATCACGAATTAAAAAAAAGTAAACTAAAAAATAAATAAAAAAAAACCAAAATAAAACGAAAGAAAAAGGAGAGAAAAGAAAGAAGAAAATAAGGAAAAGGGAAGAAGTTAACACAATATATGTAGTGTCCCTGGTGGTTAGTTGCGTCGTTCGAACAACGCCAGCACGGGGTCTCGACGAGTTCGAGCCACACCGTGCGCTTCTTTTTGTTTTTTAACGAAAAAACAAAAGCGGGCCGGCCCAGCAGGGAGCAGGGTGTAGTGCCCTTTGCATATTTTTATTTCTGAAAAAAAGGCGGGCCGGCCCAGCGGGGAGCAGGTGTGCGCGCACCAGCGTCCTCAGCGAAATCCCATCAATCCCGGCCATCCAAACGACCCGAAGGTTCGATTTAGACCGGGATTGCATAGTTCAGGGTGCAATCGACCGGGATTTCGATTTGGGGGTTCGTTTCGCCGAATGTCTACGAGTTCAGAGTTTAAAATGGACTTCTTCCCTCACAAAATGCGCTCCTCTGTGCCACGGGGGTGCGCAGGTTATGTGCAACAAGCTCTGCGCGCTCACGCCGTCAGGGCTCGACGTGGTGGACCAGGCCTGTGTCAACCACTTCGTCTCGTCTTGCATGGTCGCCTACAAGAACATGTGCGAGCCCACGCCGTTCACACTCCCTGATCGGCGCCCAATGATGCGCTGGGGTATGCCGGCCGGTCATGCATGCTACTGTACTTCGGAGTTTTCTATCGCGCGGCGGGCTCTTCCAGCGACGGCTGCATTTGAAGCAAGTCGGCTGCATCACCCGGGGGGGGGGGGGGGGGGGGACGGGGGGGGAGAAGAGGGGGGGGGGGGGTTTGGGGGGGGGGGGGGGGGAGAGGTTGCTGTCGGCCTCGCCAGGAACGGATGCAGGTACCCTCTTTCCTCATCTTACATCTGTTCCCCTTCTCATCGACATTTCTTCTTCTCCTGCTCGGTTATGACTTTGCGTGTGCGCGCATAGGCTGGTCATGGCGCCCTGGCCGAGACGGCGGAGGATGGGCGGCGTTGCGGGATTTGAACGCACGGTTCAAGAGGTAAAACATTTTGAATAAATGAATCTATGAGAAAAAAGGAGAAAATTCCTAGGTTGCGACTAGTGGTGCATGCACTGTGCCACTTGTCGGCGCCTAAGAAAGTGGGGGTGACCTTTGTAAGGGGTAACTCTTACCTAGTGAGACCTTGTGGGCACCTATAACGTCAAAAACAAGAATTGGCGCTCACGCGAACGAGAGTGGGCCCCGGCCCATTAAGCTTCGCTCTCTCGCTTCGCTTCTTGGTTCACTTGCTCAACTAGGCTAGCACGCTTTCATTTTTTATCAGCTGTGTTGTGTTGTTGGTTCAGGAAAAAGATTGGCCACCGGTTTTGGGGATTTTCAATATGTTTGTAATTTATTTTAAAAGTTAGTGATTTTGTAAAAAAAAGTTCATAGATTTGTAAAAAAACATCATGAATATGTAAAGGTTCAAACTTTGGAATTTTTTTTATGGATTTTAAAAACTTCGTGGATTTAAAAAATCACGGATTTTGATTTTATTTGTAAATTTGGAAAAGTTCATGGATTCAAATATATTCATGCATTTGAAAAAAAATCATGGATTCGACAAAAATTCATGGTTTTGAAATAAAGTCCACAATATTAAGAAAATGTTCATGAATTTGAAAAAATTCAAGGATTTTAAAAGAATTGAAATTTAAACAGATCACGAATTTCAGAAAAAAAAATATGAATTTGGTAAAAAATAATAGAATATGAAAAAGTTCAGGAATTTAAGAGAAAAAGTTTATGAATTTGAAAAAAGTTTACAAATTTTGGAAGTGTTCACGAATTTGGAAAAGAAAATATTTCCTGAAATTAAAATAAAAAGAAAAGGAAAAAAAATATAAGAGAAAAGAGAAAAACGAACAAAAACCGGCCTAAAAACGGACGGAAACAAAACACAAAAAGAAATCGGCCAGAAAAAATGTGGGAAGAATCATACTACTGCTACAGTGTTATATGGGCCAGCAAGTTTTGGTCTGGGTATGCGTCGCGTATGGATTAGCCTCTATACGGTGCGTGAAGCGCCAAATAGGATTCGAGCATAGAACCACAATTGAGTTACCTCTGCAACACAAGAGGCCACCGAATCCTGTTTGGCGCTTCAGGCGCCGAATAGAGGCTAATCCGTACAGGGCACACACACCCTAGACAAACATGCCGACCCATTTAGCACTATAGGGGTAGTCTACTTCTTCTTCCGTTTCTGGTGGTTACTTTTTCTATTTTGTTTCTGTCCATTTTTAGGTCGGTTTTGGTTGTTTTTAGTTTTTCTCTTTTCTTTTCCTATTCTTTTTCCCGTTTTTCATTTTAATTTTTCTGAACATTTTCTTTTTCAAATTGGTGTATTTCCCGGATCTGGCAGAAGGAGATGACGGGTCTGGCAGAAGGAGGAGATGGAGAGCGGAGGTGTGGTGTGGTTCTTGCCCGGCGCCCCTGGCCACGTTTAAATAGCGGGGCGATGCGACGCACTAACCAGAAAGGTGTTTAATATCGGCCGGCACAATGACAGATGTGTGACACTCGGGGCACAGGAGTAGGTTCCTCGGTACACGTGATGATTCAATGAAGGTAGGCGGGCAGACGGACACCGTTTCAATGCGAAGAGAAGGCGTGCGCAGCGGGCATGCAGCGGACGACGCTCTCGATTGATGCGCGGTTCAATGCCTGCTTCAGTGAGCGGTCACGTCCGCTCTAAGCTGGCATGAATGCAGAGCTAATGCTCTGGCAGAAAAGAGCTTTGGGTGAGGGAGAAGGTTTCTGGGTGGGCCAAATTTGTCGGAAGCGGGTGTGGCAGTGATCCGAACAGTTGCGTGCGGTTTTACGGTCCGCGGTGGAGATGCCCAACTAGGTGCACATTAGGGCGCGGTGACTTTTTGATGCGAAGGGCAAGAACCAAGGAATGCCGGCACATGCTAGCGGAAGAGTATGGCACATGTACATGGATCACGAACTCCACGAGTTAATTGTATAAACCACTTGAAGTCAACACACAACATACTACTACATGATGCGTGATTAGCGTAGAGAGGAATGAGTAGATAGTGCATAAAGAGTGCACAATTACCAAATGAAAAAAAATACGATCTACCTACCGTATATTTATTGCAACAGACTTTTAAGATAAAATACTTTCCTCCTCATTGGAGTACACTATCGAGTAGTAAGACGCAATGGTGGATGATACTGCATACATACTCCATGATCAAGTAACATGGCGATACAAAGAGCATCCCTCTGCTTCCAGTTCCATGTGCATTTGTTGCCAATAAAAAGAGCACGCCCTGCTCTCATCTTGACACACCCTGTCACTTTTCGAGGTCTTCCTAGCTGGCTGCCGAGCCAAACCACTCCTTTGGTACCTACGATCAATGGCTGCATCCGCGCTCAAGGTGGCGGCCATCTGCGCCGTGGTGCTCATCCTCCTGTGTGGTGCGGGGCAGCCAGCGATGGCCTACGACGACGGGCTATCCTGCCCTAGCGCTGTGACGCCATGCAACACAGATTGCGCATCTGCGTGCGACACCGGTTCGCAGATGGTGTGCAGCATGCTCTGCACCCTCACGCCGTCAGTGCTCGATGGGGCGGACCAGGCCTGCGTGAACCAATTCCTCTCGGCTTGCATGGGCACCTGCAAGAACATGTGTGAGGCTCAGACTCCCTGATCGCCCCCCGGCGATGGCGCCGGCGGCGCTGGGGTATGCCGGCCGGCCATGCATGTTACTTCCGAGTTTTCTTACCATCGTGTAGTGAACACGGTGTACTTAGGCTGGCAGGGCCAATTCTTTAATGTTTCCTTCAGCAATTATTTCTGTCACGCATCACTGGCCGTCTATCCATGGATCAACCATTGTGATGTACTACTATTTTGTTAATTGCCTTTTGTGTTAACACACTCAGAATGCAGTGATGTATTCTTTTGAATCCGTCACAGGGGGCCCGGAGGGAGAAATTCCCACATGTATATTGATCTCAATTCAAAAGAAATTTAGACGGTTTACGTGGGTAACCGGGGCGAAAACCATGATCTAGTTTATAAGGGAAAAGGGATCGAAAACCTTACATCCTGAGGGGCAATACATCTTGCCGAAGCAAAAACACAGAAAATACAAAAATAATTGCAACGCCACACACATGAGATCACTAGCGAAGGGGGGAGGTGGGGGGAGGGGACTGTCGAGGCAACACATTACGCCAGAGGACAGCACGGAGGCAAACTCTGAAGGGCATGTAGTGAGAGATCCAACAACAACAAGACCGAGACTAGCACGGCGATCAGGGAGTCTTAACCGGGAGGGGCTCGCACAAGTTCTTGCAGATGGCCATGCAAGAGAAGAGGAACTGAGTCACGCAACCCTGGTCCACCCCGTCGAGCACCGACGGCGTGAGGCCGCAGAGCATGTTGCACACCTTCCGCGAGCTGGTGTCGCACGCAGATAAGCATCCTACACGGCATGGCGTCCCGGGGCTGGGGCAAGCTAGCCCGTCGACGTAGGCCATGGCTGGCTGCCCCGCGCTAAACAGGAGAATGACCAGCACGGTGCAGATGGCTGCCATCTTCAGCGCAGATGCAGCCATTGATCGTATGTAGGAGTGGCTTGGCTAGCTAGCTAGGAAGACGTTGCAATCTACCTTGGCAAGTGGCAATGAGAGCGGGGCGATGTTCGATATAAAAGCAACCAAAGCACATGGAACTGTTGAAGTAGGGGGATGCTCTTTGCATCGCCACGTTACTTAATCATGGAGAGTATGTGCTCCTTCCATTCCAATATACAGGCCTAATATGTTTTGTGAGGTTGCCTTTGACTATTAATAAAGTAAACAATATATGAGATAAAAAATTATATAATTGAAAACTCATTTCAGATACAAATTTGTTGGTATGCATTTTTAACATACACATCATGTATTATTCACTACGATGTCCTTGGTTTTCTTTTATTGTTTTATCTCACACCAAACCTGCTTTCTCATGAAATTATAGAAATGTAGTATACGTGCATATGTTTTTTCGGATTTTTTTAAAACTCCAAGGGGCTCCATTGAGGCAGCCAGCCTTTAGATAAAGGGCTCCATGGAGCCTGGATTCTTGAAAAAAAACATTAAGCAATGAAGATAAGAAAAATCTGGAGCCTGGTTTTTTGAAAAATTCAAGAAGCGCATTTTCAAGATTAAAAAAATATATCTGAAAACAGTTTCCGTGCCAAGCTTATGTCAAATTATCTGGCCTTACATTGTGGTACTAGCCTAGGCTGGTCATAGTGCAAGTAACTTAATGTAGTAGTAGCTAGTAACATAATACACCCCAAAATAAATTTTCTTATGTGACAAATAGTTAACGAAGAGAGAGATATTTGTGGTATACCCAAAGCAAAATGAGTCAACATCTAAATAAATGAAGATCTGCATGATACTACGCTAAGCACAATAATGGGCTTATAGTCCGCTTACGTGACATTTTTGCCTATGTGGAGAAGAAAGACATGAAAAAATGAGGAGAATGGGCTCTCATGCAAGGACCTAGCTATATGCTAACTTCTAGGAAAATACAATAAATGCAAAGAAAGAGAAAGAGAGATGCATAAAAAAGTGCTAATCTTATAGCCAACCTTGTAGCCCGCTTTACTACATGAGTGAGTGTAGTAGATGACTATAGATGACATGACAGCGTGTATACTATTAACCATGCTTTAAAGGTAGTACATTGACTAGTGTCATACGCATGACACTTGTCTAAGTTAGTGCATCTCCAACCCCGACCCTTAAACGTCCTGCATCTGTCCGGACAGTGGAAATCATTCAACGCGGTGCTGTATTGGTCCACGGGATGGTACGGACATACTTTCTCCCGCGAACTAGAGACAAACGTGGCGGGGGCTTTGCGGGAGTCCGGACCGCTCCTAAGTCCGCTTCTGACTGCCCTGGCCCACCAAAAAACCATCCCCCTCCCGCGCACACTTCCCGCTTGAAAAGGTCAGCGCCGGTCCAGAGCGTCAGTGCCCGCATTGATGCCCGGCCAGAGCGGACGCGACCGCTCACTGACATCGGCATTGAAGCAACGCGCCGGCCGAGAGAGCACTGCCCGCGCCGCTTCCCGGTGCAGGCGAGCGCTGCGCGTTCAAATGACACGACGGCCGCCAGTCCGTCCGTCTGCCGCCCACATTGATGGCATGCGATTGCCGAGGCATCTCCTCCGGCGCTAGCCGTCTGTCCCTCTGCCGCCCGCCATTGTTATATAAACCGCTGCCCCGGCCATAGCCGCAGTCATCCGCCTCTCATCCCTCTCCGCACCACCCCCACCATGGATTCCTCCCCGGCAAAGCTCTCTGGCATCGGCTGACACCGGACCAGAAGAAGGAGATGACTGCCATTGTTGCCCGTAGGCTGGCTGGCAAGCAGCTGGAGGTCAACAACGTCCCAATGGAGGACGCGGTCAATGACCAGCCAGCGCCACCCTCCTACTCTTCCGTGCCACCCTCTTCCTCCTCCTCCTCCTCCTCTGGGCCACCCTCGGTGGTGCACTGCACCATGACTATCGGCGAGGCCCGTGCCCATTATGTGGACATGGTGCGGGAGGAGCAGTTCTGGGAGGCACAGGCCGACGTCGCCTACAACCACCACCTCCTCCAGGAGCACAAGCAGGCGGACGAGCAGCTCGCCACCGGCAGGGTGGTCGTGCTGGACACGGACCTGGTGGAGCAGGAGGCACTGCTCGAGTCCTACCGATCCGCCCGCGAGACCCGCCTCGCCCGCTGGTGGTACCGCCAGCGGGTGGCGGAGGGAGAGGCCGCCTACAAGGAGGGGGACGAGGCGGTGTTCGGCGAGACCGTCGACGACGAGGAGGACATCGCCGAGGCCGCGCCCCGCCGTCACGACCACGAAGCCGGCACATCCGCGGGCAACGCCGGTAGCGAGGAAGAGTAGTGCACGGTAGGTCGCCACCATTCGGGTCCCAGGAAGGCCACCGCTCCTCCCCTCCCGTCGCCGCCAAGCTTGGTGGTCTCAACATTGGTGGCTGATTAGTCGCTTGGCGGCGATGTGAAAGCTGACGTCTTCACTTCTCGGGTCTCCGGAGGCGGAGCTGGAGTGCGCCGAGGTGGAGCTGGAGAAGGAGAAGCTTCACTTCTCGGGGATCATGGCCAGACACGGGGAACAAGCGCCGGCAATCATTTAGATTAGGTATTAATTATACCTCCAGAGCCGGATAGTTGATGTCAATATAATGAAACCCGTCATGTTTATATGAAATACAGCTGTGTGTGAACGAATTTCGTCCGGTTAGTTTGAATTATTGATCGGATGTATGCGAGCAGTGTTGGATGGCGGCCTCCCCTATCCATATTTGCGGATTGCCCCCTGTCCACGGATGAATGCGGGAGGAAATTTGCAGGTTGCTGTTGGAGATTGCCCTTACTCTCCACTACGACTATCCTACCAATAGAGGGGGATGGTAGTATAAGTATATATATATATATATATATATACACTCTACTATATTAAAGCTGCTAAGCAGGAGCTCCTCCCGTGCGCTCCCAGTGCTGGGCGCTGCGCTTCCCCCCGGCGACACGTGTCCCAGGTGAACAGTGCACCAGACAAACAGAAATCCTGAATGACCACTACTATTCGGGGAACAGTATTAAGGGTGAACAGTAGCTCCGGTAAAAAGGGTCGGCTTGTAAACAGTAGTTGCCCATAAACAGTACACGTTACGAACAGTACCCCTAATAAAAATGTCCCTTTTTTTCTGTGAAAATCATACTTCTCTTTATAAACACATGCCCATTTTAAAAAATGCACAAACAAATTTTTAATACATTACATGATTTTTGTTTGAAGTACGTGAACCCTTTTTAAAATGCCACATTTTGTCCAAAATAGAAGAACATTCTGTTATAAATGTCATGAACACTTTTAAAATTACAAGATTTGCTAAAAAAATATGTGAACAATCTAAAAAATACATGATTTTTTTAGAATGTTTGAATACTTTAAAAAATTGTAAGAACATCTTTTTAGAATACCTGAATATTTTTTTAAAAGCCTAAATACTTTTTAAAATTGTATGAGATTTTCCTAAAATGCATGAACTTTTTGCGAAATTATATGAACAGTTTAAAAAACGAACACTTCGCTAATATTCACAAACACTATTTAAATTATCCAAATTCTTTTCAAATGAGTGACACTTTTTAAATTTACAAAATCTCTTTTTTTCATTAGATGAACACTCTTTGAAGCTTATGGATTGCTTAAAAAAACACAAAGGTAAAAAAAAAACCACTGAAGTAAAAAAAATATGGACGTAATAAATACCAATTTAGTTTGATCTGAATTATATTCATACTATGTGACAATTAATTTAAACTACTGGCATTGCTCTTAGTAGTAATGAAGTGATCGTACTTTCACTCTAATTTTACTAAGAAGCCAAAATCCAAGGAAAAGTATAGCATCTTTGATGCCAACCTTATTTTACTGCTTAAAAAGGGGTTGCCCATTTTATTTTAAGAGTGCAGCATGTTTCAATTCATCATCTTATAATACTAAAAGCGGACGGAGTAATTTCTCAAACAACAAAGTAACACATAGATTTCACTTAGCTGAAGGAAGATTTGACCATGACATGGAAGACTACTATGCAGCAAAGTATAAATTCAAAAATAATCACAAACTTGGTCCCTTTACCATTTATGATGGCCATTTGGAAGATATCGTGTCCAGTTTTTTGAAATCTTTTTAACAACATAAGTCTTACCTATTTGTTTTTCTTTTCCATTTGTGTCAAACATAGATTACATGATATCTAAATATAATGCTAATGTGATGATAAGTTAAGTGGTATTTTTTTAGCCTCCCTTTTGTACAAATCCTCAAGAAGTGATTAAAAATGTACACGATAATGATACAACTATTTGCATTGTTTTCTCCCAAAGATATTATTGTTACTCTTAAGAAGACAAGATCAATTACTCTGGAATATTTTTACAATATATAGTACACAACTGTCGCCTTGAGAACATCACTTTTTTTGTAATATGACATAAATTGAGATCTGATCAACATTGTAGCTTACTACAATTACAAATCACTACAACATCTGAACGTATCTGCTGAAGAGTTTAATCAATTATTGCGAGTTATGCCTATCAAAGTAGCTTTATGCCGATCCAATATTGGGTGCATATATACAGAAAAAACATGTTCTAGCTAATGAGTTCCACATGCCTGCAAGTAGCATGCTTAAGCATTTTCATGTTATTCTCCCCCCACCTTAATGTTCAACACTAATTGCAAGGAATTTTTATTCCAGCCAGCTGAAACACTGAGCATACCAACAATAATATCTATACTAATTTATCTTCCTCACAATGCAAAATCAAAAGGCTTTTCTATCAGCAAACCCGCATCCATCACTAGATGCTTCACACCTCCATTTTCCGCTCCATCATCCTGCCAAGAAGCTCTGTAAAAAACACACGCACAAAACAAAACATGTTAAGAACTTTACGAAAAGCACACGCACAAGCTTCCCAACGGGGTTTTCAGCATTAGATTTTCCAAGCTTCCATTCTTAACTTAATTCTATTTGTTAATTTTGCAACTAATAAAAAAATTCCAATTGGCAATCCATATTGTAACCATGCTTCGATTCAACAACATTTTTTGTATAAAAAAAGGACCAAAGGCCCATGCTAGCTCAATCGATTCCTAAATTCAACTTTAAAAATTAAATTATAATGTTTATGTATGTATGCACAGGCTTCTTGACGGGCGCGGCGTGTCGCCGCGCCTCTGCCTGCTAGTACTATAACTAAAGCGGCAGCGATCCGAATTTTGTGGTTTTTTTGAGTTTTTTTCGACGTCTACTGTTCGTATTCACGGCAACAGTGAACAGTAAGCACATCCGAACAGTGACTACCAGTGAACAGTATGTCCTACACATGAACAGTACCTCATAAGCAGTGTCTTTAAAAAAAAGATCTCCTAGAGGAAAAAAAATGCAATTTTTTAACTAAAGCGGCAACGATCCGAATTTTGTGGTTTTTTTGAGTTTTTTTCGATGTCTAATGTTCGTATCCACGGCAACGTCAGCGTCAGTGAACAACAGTATGTATGAACAGTACTATGCATGAACAGTACCGCATGCCCAGTGCCTTTAAAAATAAAAAAAATCTCCTGAGGAAAAATATATATATATTTCACACAGCATTTCTCCCCCTTTCTCTTTTTTGGCGCAACGTCGGCGTCAATGAACAGTAAGTATGCATAAACAGTAACAATGTACGAACAATAACCGCTGGTGAAATAATATGTACACCTGGACAGTACGTGCGAGCAGTGGATTCCGTGAACAGTACCCAGCAACAGTGCGACGAACAGTGCAGTGACGTGGACAGTACTACGCACAGTATATTTCCTGCTGCTTCGTCGACGTCACCACTGTACGTCGAACAGAACGAGACATGAACAGTGTTGATGAACAGCCCGTACAAACAGTGCATCATGCCGGTTTTTCCCCTACTGCTAATTTTTTTGCTACGTCGCCGACGGCACCACTGTATGGTGAACAGTACGAGGCACGAACAATGCGCGAAACGTAACGTGTTTGAACACTACATCGCGCCGGTTTGAATTTCCTACTGGTTCAAGATGTTTCTCGATCTGGGCAGCCCACCGCCCACCGCCTAAAAATTTGCTGCGATACGAAAATATTATGCAGAACCATGGCTCCGCCGAACCTATACTCAGCACCACACATCTCAGGGCAGCCTATTTCGGGATCTGTGTATGGCAGGAGGGGTAAAGGATGGCGGGAACGATCAACTCACATGACGAAAATTATCCTTCGTTAATGAACCTACTGACTGCTAATAACATAGGGAATAAAATAATGAACCTGCCTGGCAAGATACAACGTTGCCTCTCTCTCCAGTATCCGCTCTGTCCGTATCGGATCGATATATCACCTAGCCTTAAGTGTCAACAGTTCCGGCAATGAATCGTCTTGAATAATCTTGATCAAACATCCAGATTAACAACAGTATTGGATTAGCGGTGCCATTACATCCCTAGGCAAAATGATTAGCAACACAGTGCAATGAACCAATTCTTCATATTTTCTCTCTTACTGTGCACATGGTACCAAGCACTGTTTGTATTTGCTCAGCGGTACCACTCGTCCAATGTAGACGAACGTTAGTTTGTACTACGTAGTATATGACGTGGACGGTGGACGTTGCCATCGACCGAGCGCATGTAAGAATGTCAGGCACGTACGCTAATTTATCACCAGCTGCTAACATCATCGCTTGGCTGAGCATAGCTAGCCGAGCTAGCAAACTCTCGAACAGTGGCAAAGCGCCGTTGAACTGAAATGCGCACATCTTTCCCTGTCAACGTACCACTCCGTCGAAAAATCTCGAAGTTGCCGCGTGCCATAAGTTGTTGCTTGCTTACGTACGTGGTGTAACCATGGACAGGTTTTTGATGCGCGATCGATCGATGGATCGAGAAAGCTTGACGGCGGCGTCCATCGGCCTCCGCCCATGCCAGCGTCCATCAGCTGTCCGCCTCCGGGCGCCGTAGGAGCACACGCACGCGCCGTAGCTTTCGTCTGCCCGCGTCTCCGTGCTACGTGGCTCTTCGATTTCTTTCCTACCGGTCGATGTGGATTAGATTCCTGATTATATCCCGGCTCGGCCTGTACACGGACGTGTCCCTTGTTTTTTTTTTCTTTTTTTGCGAAGACGGACGTGTCCCTTGTTGATGGGCACGCATGAGAGCTACTAGGAAGGCCGGCGGCGCCATGCTCTTCGTACGACGTTGATCGACCGTAGCTCTACGTTAGCGGCTTCTTTCGTTTTCTTGAAGTTTACCGGTTCATTTGCTTGCGATTACAAGGATGGCATTGACACCGGCACCACCGCATGAACAAGCTCACCGAACGCATCCCCTAACGACACGCTAGAATTGAATAGGAAAAAAAAAACTATGATACTAGTATTATCGAGCTAGACATAAAGAAATTATCGGTCTACTTATAGTCGGATTTGAGAAACATACTCCCTCTGTAAAGTAGTGATCTAAACGATCTTATATTAGTTTACAGAGGGAGTACTAAATTACACCAGTTTTTATTTAATTTGCTCTTACTGAACTACAGTATATGTTGAGTGTTGCTTATGGATTCTTCCTGAAAGTTTGGACGGCTCCAACAATGTTGGGGACGAATAACGCACATCCCATCGTGCCACCCTGCTATATTGTCTCTATCCAAATTAACCCCACTAATTCGTCCACTGAAAACAGGAGGCACGTGCGACGTACGGTGTGGTGTCACATGCCATTGCCATCGGTCAAAATCAATCCGGGCTTAATTAGCTCGGTGTGGTGGCACATGCTATCGGTCAAATCAGTCCGGCCAAGCTAACAAGCTAGCTGCATTCTCGGTTGAACCAACCACGTGTCCTCGAGCAGCACGCATTGATGCAAATATGTTCGCACACGAACACGTCACCGTGTACCCTCGACACCGGGGTGATGCACCGTAGCTCATGTCGAAGGAGACTCGCTGGAAGCGCGGTACGCAAGACAATCCGGCGGGCGCTTTTCAAGACCCGAAACTCCACGCGCCCGGGAGGGACCCCGTCTGGACGCACGGCGGCTATGGGCTGCCCTAGGTCGGTTCGCCCGCCCCTAGAGCCTCAAGGATCGCTGCCCTTCAACGAAGAACGAACGAAAACGAGAGAGAAAGAACAATGAAGAGATGTAAAACTAGGGTAAAAGTAGTATATTGATTTGTTCGAGTGTGTATTGTTCAATCGGCCGTCACCCCCAACATATATAATAGGCGGCTGGACTTCCCGTACAAGTAAAGAATTCATCTAGACTTTCCTTACAAGAAAATTATATATCCTACAGTTCTAGTTTCAGTCCAACTCGGATTCAGCCCGAATCTGTCCCATACTTCTGTCCTGCTTCTTGCGTGGGCTGTAGAAATCGCATACTAACTCGGATGGAGTCGAGTTCAACATCAAACTTGTCCGCCTTGATGATTTGCCACTTCTCCTTTTAGGACCATCTTTATGACTTTTAGGGCCCATCTTTTAACTGTGGGTCGGATTCAATTATACAGTTTTCTGAACTGTCAGAGTCTTATAACAACTTTGCAAGCCGTATACTATCTCCGATGATGATGACTCCAAAAGCAAAGTTGACCATTTTGACGATACGCACAACTTCCGTGTAGAACACTTTTCAATCCGAGGTCATCTGAGTAATCTTTCGAGCCCACCTCCAACTTCTGGTCGGATTGACTTTGACAGCTTCCACTTTTCCGGCAAGATTTCCACCCCGGCAAGCTTTCCACACCGGCAAGGTTTCCACCCCAGCAAGCTTTCACACCAGCAAGGTTTCCACCCCGGCAAGCGTTCACACCGGCAAGGTTTCCACCCGACAAGCGTTCACACCGGCAAGCTTCCACGCCGGCAAGCTTTTCATTTTGCCGGCAAGCTTTTTACTCGGCCGGCAGAGGCCGAATAACTCACGCGACCCATCAGACACCACCTAGGTGGGTGTCTGGTCCCTCGCGTTTTCACTCAGGACCGGTCCGCAAAGTGTTGCTTCTAACTTTTGCATACGAACTCGGATTGGAATGATTTTTATATCAAAATCAACCAATTCGACGAGTCGAAAATAATTCATGTAGAACATTTTTTCATATGAGGCCATCTTAATTGCGTTTCATACCATGCCAAAATCTGGTGTCAACACATGCACCCTATTTTTCGGCAAAGCTTGTGTGCCGAAAAATAATTTGTACCTTGCTTTTTCTAAGGACGATGTCAACACTCCATCGGCCATTTTATGTGCTTAGGGCGATAATTTCTATATCGGCCATGTTTATGCTTAGGGCGATAATTTCTATATCGGCCATTGATTTTAACTTCTTGTTTAAATCATACCTTGGAACCGATTACCACCAATCGGCTTTAAAGAGATGGGAATGAACCCGTTCCTCGTAGCACTAAGGAAATCAAACTCCGAGAGGTCACGCCCTGTTAAGCAAGTAACATTGGGATGATTCCAATCCACCGACGCATCGGCCAAAGCAACACAAGACGAATTATCCGCGTGAATGACCTCTACCTCATCATCGACCCATTGTATTAAGAATTGTGGATGGCACGCATTGGTTAGCATGAACCCAATCGCGGCCTAATATAACATTATAGTTACCTTGCACCTCGGCGATGAAGAATGTGGTGGCCAAAGTTTTGCTTCCCACAGTGAGTTCCATGCACATCACACCTTTGGCCTTTGTCTTTTCTTTACCCTCAAACCCATTAAGTACCATATTGGTCTTCATCAATGCATCATCATCTAACCCCAACTTCTTGAAGACCGAGTAAGGCATAAGATTTACCACAGCACCACCATCAACGAGCATCCTAGCAACCGGCGATCCGTTAATATGACCTTTGAGGTACAATGGTTCAAGTGTTTCACCGGTTCTTTTGGCTTCTCAATGATAGCGTTCTTTGGACCAAAATCCAGCTGAGCCACCTCCCCTTCTTCACCTATAGCACGAAACTCGGCAGGTAAGTAATACATCATATTAATATCCATACCTTCCCGAACCGGCGTAGATTCGTAATCCATCATCTCATCTTCATCTCCCAATGTGTATATTGGGCTTAAAGTTTCCTCAATTGAAGGGGATGTTTCAGTTGGTGTGGACGATGTAATAGGGGTCGCATCATCCTCTTTTGGTGGTGAAGGTGTTGCTGTAGCTAACGTAGAAGCATCTGCGTTTTCTTTTTGTTTAGGCCTCCATACTTGTTTTGTGAGTGCCATGGACCAAATTTCATTGAACAATTCATCCCTTTGCTTCTGTTCTTTGTGCTCTACCTTCTCGTGGTTCCTCATGCGTTGTAATCTTCTTTTCATGGTTTTAGTTAAACCGGGAGGACACCACTTAGGTTGGGTACATTTGGGATCCCTAGGTTTGGCCTTGCTTGTGCTAGCCTCATGATCATTAACCATGGAACCCTGCTGAACAATAACAATATCACCATTAGAATTGGCCAGATTACCAACAATCGGCCTTTTGATCTCCTTTTGCTTGTCGCATTCTGAAATTTGTACATTAGGTGACTAAATACGCCACACTTTTTTATTGGCCTTGCTTGGAGAAATTTTTGTTGGCCGATTAGCACCATAGCTCAAACGGCTTTGTGTGGGATAATAAAGCCTCTCGCGAGCAGGCCTTCTAGGTGCTGCCCACCCCATATGAAAAGCATAAGGAGCCATTGGGGGCTGCCCCCATCCTCCATTGAAGTCTCTCATGTAATATGGCGCATACGGGGTTTGTGATGTCGGTGTCCATGACCCATATGGTCTTGCATAACGTCGAAACTCTTGCTTCGGAGGCGATCTTGAACGCTTTGAATGTGATGGCCGATTAGAGCTAGAACCGGCCGCTTGACTTGCATATTTGAATAGCAACATATCAAAAGTTGGCTTGATTCTCTTGCACTTAGCTTCACTCTTTTCCCACTTGCCAACTTCTGAATTCTTGGGCTTGATAAATTTAACATGAGTATCTTCTTGTACTTGTGGTTGCCCCCCAAGTGCAGGATTTTTTACGGTGATCTTCAATACTTCCTTGCCATCGGGTTGTTTATCAAGCACAACCTCTCTTCCCAAGACTTTGTCGCCCTCTTTGCCTTTCCTGGGTTCACCAATAACAACATTATCTTTATTAGCAGATTCGGCTATGCTAGGTCGAATTAACATTTTCTTTCCCTCCAAGTCCATGGTGTTTATCGGGAAGGGCTGTTTATCAACTTGCATCTCAGCAAAATTCAATCGTCCGTCATTAATGGCCGATTGTATCTGTCGTCGAAAAACATTGCAATCGTTAGTAGCATGAGAAAATGAATTATGGTACTTGCAATAAGCACGCCGTTTTAGCTCCTCAAACGGCGGTATGGTGTGTGATATTCTAATTATTTTGTCTTGCAAGAGAGCATCAAATATTCTATCACACTTAGATATATCAAAAGTGAACTTCATCTCATCATCACGATTCTTGCGAATCGGCTTAAGAGCATTGCATGTATAGGGTTTGGCCTTTGAGGACCAAACAAACTTAGTAGTATAGACATCAACCTCATCGTTCGAATTATCATCATTGTATTCAACCATATGCATTCTGGGACGATCGGTTGTAGACCTATGAACCTCTTTACTTCGACTCTCTTGAGCCAAAGCTTTTTGTAAGACTTGGTTAATATTCAAAAACTCATAACTTTCTAGCCTCTCTTTAATATGAGTTTTCAAGCCACTAAGAACAAGATCCGCCAAGTCTCTCTCGCTTATC
Organism: Thinopyrum elongatum; assembly: GCA_011799875.1. NCBI lineage: Eukaryota > Viridiplantae > Streptophyta > Magnoliopsida > Poales > Poaceae > Thinopyrum > Thinopyrum elongatum. The sequence goes on from CM022303.1 coordinate 72,765,553, forward strand.
ATCAAGCTATAACATCGGTTTTTTATATCTCTAAATCTCTTGACGTAATCGATGACCGATTCATCATATTTTTGCCTAACCGATGTAAGATGTGACAACTTAAGCTCATTATCGCCGCTATAAAAGTGATCATGAAACTTCTGCTCTAATTGCGACCATAAGAGAATTGAACCATGTGGTAAAGCAGCAAACCATGAAAATGCGGTGCCAGTAAAAGATAATGGAAATAAACGCACTTCCAATTCTTCTATGGAACCTGCTTCACCTAACTGCGCTAGATACTGACTAACATGCTCCCATGTTGTTTTTGTGCCCTCTCCACTAAATTTAACAAAATCAGAAACCTTGTAACCTTGAGGGTACAAAACTGCATCAAAGTGCTCAGGATAAGGCTTTTAGTACACACGACTCTTTACTTTCAGCTCGTTTCTGAAAGTTTCTAGAAACATCTTATGCAAATCCTTCCTTAATTTAGCTAAAATTGGATCTAAGGTAGATGAAGATGTTTGTGGCAATGACATCGGAGCAACCTGAGTACTAGCTAGTGGTGCAACTTGTGGGATGGGCGCCGAACCATAATTGGGCGGAAGACCAAACATGATTGCGCCTATGGGTGGTGCGACAAAGTGATTCGGCGTTGACGCCGAATTGGGCACACTCATAATAGGATTAGGATATGTAGGTGCAGCCACAATCTGGTTGGTTTGACTAGGGTAAAAATTCAACGGCATACTATATTGTTGTTGCATAGGAGGTGCCGATGAAATAGGTAAAGTTGGACTAGGGTTTTCAGATACACCAACAGTACCACTAGATGACGGAGGCATATTTTTCTTAGCATTAGTATTTGCCACAAAAGAATTGTACGTCATCACATTACCCTTACTAACAAGACTTTCAATCACAGCCACTTGTTCTGGAGAAAAAACTTTACTCACAGTGATTAAATCTTGTTCGTTAATGAGAGGAGAAGAATTGACGTTTCCAACCGGAGTGATGTTGCCTTGACAGTCCTTCTTGAAACTTGCAAGAAACGCCTCCAAATCCTCCTCCTCGTGCTTCTTCTTGAGCGCTTCAAAAACTTCTTCACGTTGCTTCTTGCGCGTTTCATAGGCTTGGGGATGTTCCTCCAATAGTTCATCAAGACTGGGCTTAATGATATTATCGGCGTCAACTTCTGAGGGCTTGGGGATATTAGATATGGTTGATGATGATTCTTGATCTTTCTTCCCCAGCGGAGTCGTCAAAAAGTGTGTTCGCACATGAACACGTCACCGTGTACCCTCGACGCCGGGGGTGATGCACCGCAGCTCACGTTGAAGGAGACCCGCCGGAAGCGCGGTACGCAAGACAATCCGGCGGACGCTTTTCAGGACCCGAAACCCCACGCGCCCGGCAGGGACCCCATCTGGACACACGGCGGCTATGGGCTGCCCTAGGTCAGTTCGCCCGCCCCTAGAGCCTCGAGGATCGCTGCTCTTCGACGAAGAACGAACGAAGAACGAGAGAGAAAGAACAATGAAGAGATGTAAAACTAGGGTCAAAGTAGTATATTGATTTGTTCGATTGTGTGTTGTTCAATCGGCCGTCACCCCCAACATATATAAGAGGCGGCTGGACTTCCCGTACAAGTAAAGAATTCATCTAGGCTTTCCTTATAAGAAAATTACATCAATTCACGTCCTACAGTTCTAGTTTCAGTCCAACTCGGATTCAGCCCGAATCTGTCCCACACTTCTGTCCTGCTTCTTGCATGGGCTGTAGAAATCGTATACTAACTCGGATGGAGTCGAGTTCAACATCAAACTTGTCTGCCTCGATGATCTGCATAATACATCGCGGGCCACTTCTCCTTTTAAGACCGTCTTTATGACTTTTAGGGCCCATCTTTAACTATGGGTCGGATTCAATTATGCAGTTTTCTGAACTGTCCGAGTCTTGTAACAACTTTGCAGGCCGTATACTATCTTCGATGATGATAACTCCAAAAGCAAAGTTGACCGTTTTGACGATACGCACAACTTCCGTGTAGAACACTTTTCCATCCGAGGTCATCTGAATAATCTTTCGAGCCCATCTCCAACTTCTGGTCGGATTGACTTTGACAGCTTCCACTTTTCCGGTAAGCTTTTTTCCGGCAAGCTCTCCATGCCGGCAAGGTTTTCACCCCGGCAAGCTTTCCACACCGGCAATGTTTCCACCCTGGCAAGCTTTCACACCGGCAAGCGTTCACACCCCGGCAAGGTTTCCACCCGGCAAGCGTTCACACCGGCAAGCTTCCACGCCAGCAAGCTTTTCGCGCCAGCAAGCTTCCACGCCGGCAAGCTTTCCACGCCGGCAAGCTTTTTATTTTGTCGGCAAGCTTTTTACTCGGCCGACAAACTTCATTCAGCCGGCAAAGCCCAAATAACTCACGTGACCCATCAGACACCACCTAGGTGGGTGTCTGGTCCCTCGCGTTTTCACTCAGGACCGGTCCGCAAAGTGTTGCCTCTAACTTTTGCATACGAACTCGGATTGGAATGATTTTTATATCAAAATCAACCGATTCGACGAGACGAAAACAATTCATGTATAACATTTTTTCATAAAAGGCCATCTTAATTGCGTTTCATACCATGTCAAAATCTGATGTCAACAAAATGAAATGCCAACTTTTATCAGCGCAAACCTTCGTTTACAAATAAGGAGTCGGACGGTAAAACGGCCGGGCAACCGAGTGTACGCGCACGCACGGCGTCGCCGGCCGAAACGCCCCGGACAGGCACGCATGGATGGAGCAACACGCGCACCTGGCCGGGGTGCCGTACTCCCTGATCACACGTATATATGCGTGCACTGCCCACCCAACATGGGAATGGTGTGATACTGCGTGCACTGTCCATTCGCCCCCGGCTCTGCGCGCGGTACAGTGGACTGGTGGTAGATAGGCGATTAACTCCGGTCGTCGGTCGTCGGTCGTCGTCTCCATAGATTCGTTTCGTTCGGACACGGCACGGGCACGGCCGACGGCACATTTATGTCCCGGCGACCCAAAGCAGTGACCGCTTTCTTCCTTTGGGCAGAGCCACCGGTTTTAACCTCACGTGCACAGTCGCATCTTTCCGGGACGACCTGACCGGGTGGTTCGGAGGCTCGCCAACGAACAAACTGAACTAAATTGAACCGTTCCAACAACGAGCAGTGTAGTTATTGTGAGGTGTTACGGTGGCCGGGGGCAGCACGTAGGACCTCTGGCTGCCGTGTCAGCGAGATTCCTCGGCGGCCGGCTCGGCTCTGGTTCGTTCGTCGTACATGCGCGGCAGCTGTAGCGGCGACTGATCGGTGCAAGCGGTGCTTCGCGCGGCGCCGGCATGGGACTCGCTGCAGACGCGACGATGTTGAGACATTCATGGCCGCCCGGATGTATACAACGCTCATTAACTGCCGTGGCGATCGACGCGGTGTTGGTTCGGGATGATTACATGGGAACCTTAGCATCTGTACAAGTACAAGGTGAAGCATTGGGAGGGCCTTGTCTATCTGGCACGACGCGTGTAGGTGTAGCTAGGTCAACACGCGGGAAAGGGGGTCAGCCGGGCTTTTACTAGTGGAACACTAACCTGACCTGCCTGCGTGCATGGGCACCTTGGCAACCGCCACCCACCCCGTCCTATGTAGAGTCTCCGTGGAAATTGGAATTTGAGGTAGAACAAGCAGATGTACTGATCATCTCCATGTTACCAAAAGCCCAGAACATAGGTCATTTTCTTTTCAACCGGGCTCACACCCCTTTTCATTAATTTTGCAATCAACGGAAATGCACCAGTCTTGTAGTTCGAAACAGGTTTGTCACACACTATCAAAGGAGCAACTACTGAACCAAACTATTGCAAAAGGGGACCGAAAGGGGAGAGCGAGTTGGCGCACCGCCAGAAAACCCACTGTGAATGATCCTAAAACAGACCACCCACCATGGGGCGAAAACCTAGCGACAATAACCACTGCCCAACAAAGCATCCTGGAGAGGGCTACCAAAGTACCACAAGCAGCAGAAACTGCCCAGAAGAACTACAGAACCCAGCGGGCATCAAACCCCAGTGGAGCAAAGGCTAAACAAGGTAAATCAACGAGTTAGCCGGACCGTATTCCAGCTCCATCTCCCAGAAGAAATCTGCTGCGAGGGTTTGCCCTATCCGCCAAAGCAGCAGCAACCTGGGCCAGCTTCTTAGCCCCAGCTTGGATCTTCACCTTTGTCACTTCCTGAACTCTCCAGCTACAAGGCAAAAAACCGGGGACACCCAAGCTGGTACAACAGTTCAAATGATCCACTCAACATGACACAAGCTGCCACACAACACCCCAAACAGGTAAGCAAATGAGTTGCTCCAGCCCCGCTCCAGACTCCAGATAAGCACTTTTTTGCTATATGATAGTCTTCTCTCCACTCTAGATGTTCACACCATCATCACCAGCCGGAACCAGAAGTGACGCTAGACGAGATGTCTCCTTCATAAGCATCTGCACCCCACTGTTTAGCTTTTCCTTGTCCCATCATATAAAATTTGTGACCACCAAGAAGAAAGGCATAGAACCACGACAAGCTTTGCCAAAGATTAGTAGGTACACATCCCGCGCCCATGACTTTGCCCACGGTTTGGAGGTCTCCTGTTCAAAACAAAAAGAGCATCTGGGATCCCCCAACCATTTTCACTTTTTTAGATTATCTCGAGTAAGGAGCGCATTACGGAAAGTCTGCCACATAAAGATTTTTATCTCAAAGGAACAGGAGCTTCCCAAATCCACTTATTATCAGCACCAGCAATATTTCTTTCTAACCAATTATAAATAGATTTAGTAGTAAAGAAACCTTTCTTATTAAGAGACCAGGTAATCCTATCAGGAGTAGAATTTAATTGAAGTTTTCGAGCCTCAGATACGATATCATTCCACTGAGTGAGGAGCCCATCTACCAATCTTCTCCGGAAAGGAATCACACAATCATCCCCAACGAAATCAGCAATGGTACATTTTTGATTTTGACACAAATCAAACAGCTGAGGGAACTGGAGAGCAAGGGACTGATTATTGTACCAGGGATCATGCCAAAATCTAGTCAGATTCCCACTATTTAAAATAGTTTTCCTCCCAGCCATATAAATGTCCTTCACCTTGAGAATACTTTCCAAGAGGGGGAATCACTAAATCTAGGTTTAACAGAGGCAACAGATTGATTCCTAAAGTATTTGGCTTTAACAATACATTGCCAAAGCCCATCTTGACTTTTCAAGCTTCCACCACCATTTACTCATAAGACTAATATTTTGCTTCTCCAGATCCAAAACACCTAAACCACCTTTTTTTCTTCGATCTACAAATGATTTTGCATCTCACCATATGGTACTTCCTTTTACCACCACTAGTAGAAAACATGGCACTAGTCCCGGTTCCAGAGGGCCTTTAGTCCCGGTTCGGCAACCAGGACAAAACGATCGGGACTAATGCCCACCATCTTTAGTCCCGGCCGTCTTACGAACCGGGACTAAAGGAGCTCTATGTGGGCGCTGTGGGGCGCCCAGGCAGGAGGACCTTTAGTCCCGGTTGGTAACACCGACCGGGACTAAAAGGCAGCCACGCGTCGGCAGCTGCCAGGCCCTGGGGTTTTTGTTTTTTTAAAGGAGGGGTTTAGGGGTTTTGGAGGGTTTAGGGGTTTCATATTGTGTTAGCTAGCTACTACATATAGAGAGAAGTGACCTCTCTTTCTCCGTGCTTGGTCGACGCTAGCTACTACATATAGAGAGAATTCGACGGTAGCTAGTAAGCAATGAAAGAACCATTAATTACACAACATCGTCATGATCAATATGTAGAGAGAAGTGACCTCTCTTTCTCCGTGCTTGTTGGTCGAACAACAAGTTTTCGTATATCTATCCGACGCTACTACATATAGTACACGTTGATGCATATATACAATATAACATCTCTTACGATCCCTAACATCATCCACCAAAATTGCATTGCAATTCCTGATGGTATTCTCCGTCTTCAGGTATGACGTGCTCAACAAAGAATCCCGCCAATTCCTCTTGAATTGCTCGTATGCGATCATTTGGTAGGAGTTGATCCCGCATCCGTCACATCTAATTTAAAGAAGGGGGTCAATATATATATATGAATGAAACTCAACCCAATTGATGGTAATAAAATAAAATTGTGAATATTGTTTACGTACTTCAAATTGTTGGTCAGATAAGCCCCGCTCAGAGGTCGAGTGGCGAATGAACTCGCAAACGTAGTATCCACATAAATTATTCCCGGGTGCCTGCCACAAGCACTTTACGAGAATAGAGTTCAATCAAAATGATAATCAAGCATGATAATGGTATTGATGAAACTAGAATCAATGAGAGATGCGCGGAACTAGCTAGTACTACTTACTTTGGTGTGAAAATCGCAGCTCCTTTTTTCTCTAGACCCGGTACCATTCTGGTGAACTTTTTCCAAACCCTGCCCGGAAAGAAAATGATTACTTGATATCAGGAAATGAGCGAAACTTGCCGATATGGTGCGATAATGATTGAACTTACTTCTGGAGCATTTCATGTCCGCCCACTCCTAAGGCTCTTTACGTCTCGAGTCCAAGACAGTTACTAGTCCCGCGTCAAGATTAATGGATAGCAGAATAAAGTGGAAGCTGCGCACGCATTACTCATCAATTACAGAACTTAACCTCAAGTAAGCGAAACTGAATATGCACAAGACAGTAACACTCACCTGAAGTTGTAAGGAAAGAGTATTTCCCTTTTGTTTTGATGTCGAAGTAACGCGTCTAGCAAGTTTTCCTCAGTATCGTTGGGTCTGTTTTGTAACGTACATTCATTTACGGTACTTGGGCTAATGAACCCAATGTCATAGATTTGTCGACCTCTTTTGCATTCGGCGATCTTCAATCTGCATAATATAGTGAGGATAATTGTATATACATGCAATGAACGAGCTGAGCTAGAGACTTGATTACAGAAGTAATACTTACAGACAATAGCAAGTCACGAGAGTTTTGTCGATGGCGTCTTGATTGTATAACTGGAATAATTCTACAAATTCAACGTACATCAGGTCGACTCCAATGAAGTCGTGCTCATCTTTAATTCTCAACAAGATACTGTCGGTCCCATCCTTCTTGCAGGTTTCCAAGTACCAGTCATGCAATCTTCGCACCATTGTTGATAGATGCGGGAGCTGCTCAAGTTTGACGAGAGGCTTCCCGTGCTCATATCTAAAGGGCGCTACTGCCTCAGCCATTTTGAATTGTACATCATCTGGTAAGTAATCACCAAGAGTGTAACCAGGATGAGCGGCCGCTACCCCCAGATCATTAGCGATACCGGTAAACACCTTGAGCGGGGGGCACGATTGCTTCTCCTATTCACCGAGCTGGGGAATTGTTTTCCCACTTCTTGCACCACTTGTACTTAAGCTTCCCGACCGCCTCGCTTCATCAAATGTCTTTTCAATACAGCGGTCATAGTTTGATAGCGGCGGAGGCGGTGGTGGTCGCTTAAGGGAATCCAGACAACGATTCACTTTTACCGGATCAAGTTTCTCCTTTGGAGGTGGACGTTTCCGCGCAAAATGGGCCTTCACTTCGGAAGCCACGATATCCTTGTTTTTCTCGTCAGTCCTCTCATATGGTAACTTGGCAGGAGCCTTGAGGCTTGGACCAGCTCTGAATTTCTTCCCTGTTGTACTGCTACCCGTCAAAGCGGCGGCGGCTCTCCGCCGTTGCTGAGGCGGCGGAGTCCGCTGACGCGGCGGAGGAGGCGGAGTCCGCTGATGCGGCGGAGACAGCTGAGGCGGAGGAGGATCCTGCTGAGGGGCCTCCGCCGCCGGAGTCCGCTGAGGCGGCGGAGATGGCTGGCGCGCCGGAGACGACTGAGGGAGCGGAGATAGCAGAGCTGGACTGTGAGGAGTCTGCTGAGGGGCCTCCTCCGGCTGAGTCTGCTGAGGCGGCGTCCAGTTTGGAAGCAAGATGTTTTCCTTTCTCCATAGACAGGTAGTCCTTAAGGCATTTTCCAGATTCATCTCCCCTTCACCTGTAGTGTACTCAAGCTCCTGCCCCTCAAATCCGTTCATTATTTCATCCACCCCGACAACAGCAAAACCATCTGGAATCGGAGCGAAATGAAAATTCCATCAGGTTGAGGAGGTGAGACATAGCCGACCGCCACCTTCAAGGTCAGGTTATGGCATTTCGTCATTAGCACACAATGTTCATTCTCCGTGATACCTTCCACGGGGTAGCGAGGAGCCGTGATATAATGCTGAACGAGCTCCGTGGAAGCCACGCTGCTTTTCCGCTGAGATGGTGGGGTAGCTTCATGGGCAGTATCGAATGAAGGATCTTCGTGCCGCTGAGATGGTGGGCCGGTAGCTCGCTGGCTTTCAAGTTCCTCTAGTTTCGCTAATCTTTGTTCCATCTTCTGCATTTGGTCTGCTTCCTCTTTCTTCTTTCTCCCTCAGCTTCTATAAGTGGCACTGCTGTCCGAAAACCCATACTTCCAGGGAATGGAGCCTGATGTGCCTCGTGTTCGTCCAGGGTGTTCAGGATTCCCGAGGGCCTTTGACAGCTCGTCCTTCACTCTGTCGAGATGGAACCTCCCTTCCTGCACTTCCTGGATTGCTTCCTGAATCTTTTTGATGGGTGTTTCAAGTTGAGCTTTTGTGTAAACACATTTCCCTGTTTCTGGGTCCAAAGTTCCCCCAACCCCAAAGAACCAAGTCCTTGCCCGATCGGGCCAGTTCAATGTCTCTGGTTGGACCCCTTTAGCAAGCAGGTCATTCTCAGCTTTGTCCCATGTAGGCCGGGCTTTGCTGTAGCCACCTGACCCCGTAACATGGTGATACTTCTTCTTTGCAACATTTCTCTTATTTGGCCAGTGATCTTTTATCTTCGCATATTGACGGGTGAATTCTGGAGTCTCGTCTTTGTCGACAAATTGGTTCAATTTTTTCTTCCAGTTCTTGAATAGTTCTGCCATCTTCTTAAGAGCTCACAACTTGACTTGTCGCTGTATAACTGGGTTATTTGGATCCTCCTCTGGCGGTAGGCTGAAATTTGTCATCAGCGAGTTCCAAAGCTCATCTTTCTGTCTATTGTCGACATAAGAAACTTTAGGGCCGTTCTTCTTATTCCATTCTTGGATGCTGATCAGGACGTTGTCCCTAACAACAACTCCACACTGATTTACAATTTTGTCTTTGGTCCGCTTGGGAGCAATCGGTTCGCCATCCGGAGCAACTACTTCGATCATGAACCTTTCATCCTGGCAGAACCTTTTCTTCGGGCCTCGTCTCCTTATAGAATTTTGGCTCGATCCGGAGGGCTAAAAGAAGAAAGAAGCGTTATGATATCCTCCCTCCTCCATTCGATCGCCGGAGCCGTCACCCACTCTTTCCTCACCATCGTTGTCGTTGAGAAACGACAAGGTGATATCACCTCTGTCGCGGATTATATCCCCCAACAACTCTTCTTTTTCTAAGTCTCTGTCCATAGTTTCTGCAAATATTACAACATGGCAATATACAACCATGAGAGATGGATTAGTGGCAAACGTTGACCTAATCACAACAAGGAATCATATGCATATGAGCAATGGATTAGTGGCAAACATCATGCAAAATTGACAAGTTTTATAACAGTCAGTTTCAGACGATCGTCGAGGACTCGATCCTCCCCCCTTATGTCTGATGAGTCGTCTATCTTTCGAGAGAGAGGATACTTTATGAACTGCCTCTCTCATGCATGTCCAGCGTCCCCCCTCATGTCGAAGTTATCGGGGTTATACTTTCGGGAGAGGATACTTTGCACATATATCCAGTTGAACATGAGTGGGCATGAGTTATTATTGTTGACATCGCCCTTGAGGTGAATACGTTGGGAGGCGAAACTATAAGCCCCTATCTTTCTATGTGTACGGTTGAAACTTTTTTTTCATGGGTATACTGTGAGTGTTAGCAATCATAGAAGATTAAATGATGGTTGAGTATGTGGACTTGCCTAAAGGCTCCGATACGTGACCCTTCCTGAAAAGATGATGAATTGTAGTTGCAAAGTTGACTGAGAACATAGTTTGTTGGTTTTCAATAGAGTTTATGCTTTATACTTCGATGTTGTGATGAATTGTTACTTGTTCATGAGAAGTTATATGACAAAAGTTATGTGACAAAAGTTATTTGATAAAGTTTTATGTTAAAGTTCTTTGCTGTTACAATAATATGCATGATGCTTCTATGTCCGTATTTTGTTTTTATCGACACCTCTCCCTCTAAGCATGTGGACATGTTTTTCAATTTTGGTTTTCGCTTGAGGACAAGCGAGGTCTAAGCTTGGGGGAGTTGATACGTCCATTTTGCATCATGTTTACCTATTGTTATTTATAATGTTTTTATGCATGACAATGCTTTTGGGAGTAATTCTAATGCCTTTTCTCTCATAATATGCAAGGTTTACACAAAGAGGGAGAATACCGGCAGCTGGAATTCTGGACCAGAAAAAGCACGTCAGAGCTACCTATTCTGCACAACTCCAAATAAGCTGAAACTTCACGGAGATTTTTTTATGGATTATTTAAGATTTATTGTAGCAAATAACTATCAAAGGGGGCCCACCAGGTGGGCACAACCCACCTGGGCACGCCAGGGAGCCCAGGCGTGCCCTGGTGGGTTGTGCCCTCCTCGGCCCACCTCCGGTGCCCCTCTTCTGGTATATAAGTCATTTTGACCTAGAAAAAAAATAAAGAGAGTACTTTCGAGACGAAGCACCGCCGTCTCGAGGTGGAACTTGGGCAGGAGCACTTTTGCCCTCCGGCGGAGGGATTCCGCCGAGGGAACTTCCCTCCCGGAGGGGGAAATCATCGTCATCGTCATCACCAACAACTCTCCCATCTTTGGGAGGGCCATCTCCATCAACATCTTCAACAGCGCCATCTCCTCTCAAACCCTAGTTCATCTCTTGTGTTCAATCTTTGTACCAGAACCTTAGATTGGTACTTGTGGGTGACTAGTAGTGTTGATAACATCTTGTAGTTGATTACTATATGGTTTATTTCGTGGAAGATTATATGTTCAGATCCATTATGCTATTTAATACCCCTCTGATCTTGAGCATGGTTATTATTTGTGAGTAGTTACTTTTGTTCTTGAGGTCACGGGAGAAGTCATGTTGCAAGTAATCATGTGAACTTGATATGTGTTCGATATTTTGATGATATGTATGTTGTGATTCCCTTAGTGGTGTCATGTGAACGTCGACTACATGGCACTTCACCATATTTGGGCCTAAGGGAATGCATTGTGGAGTAGTTATTAGATGATGGGTTGCTAGAGTGACAGAAGCTTAAACCCTAGTTTATGCGCTACTTCGTAAGGGTCTGATTTGGATCCAAAAGTTTAATGCTATGGTTAGATTTTATCTTAATACTTTCCTCGTAGTTGAGGATGCTTGCGAGGGGGTTAATCATAAGTAGGAGGTTTGTTCAAGTAAGAAAAACACCTAAGCACCGGTCCACCCACATATCAAATTATCAAAGTAGCGAACACAAATCAAACCAACATGATGAAATTCCCATGTACCCTCAAGAACGTTTTGCTTATCATAAGAGACCGTTTTGGCCTGTCCTTTGCCACAAAATGATTGGGCTACCTTTCTGCACTTTATTTACCGTTACCGTTACTTGCTCGTTACAAATTATCTTACTATCAAACTACTTGTTACCGACTATTTCAGTGCTTGCAGAAAACACCTTGCTGAAAACCACTTGTCATTTCCTTCTGCTCCTCGTTGGGTTCGACACTCTTACTTATCGAAAGGACTACGATTGATCCCCTATACTTGTGGGTCATCAAGGCTCTTTTCTGGCACCGTTGCCGGGGAGTGAAGCGCTCTTGGTAAGTGGAAATTGGTAAGGAAAAATTATTACTACGTACTGAAATATATTGTCACTTGTCATTATGGAGAATCATCCTTTGAGGGGTTTGTTCGGGGTATCTTCACCTCGACCGGAACCACAATTAGTTGTCCCTCAACCTACTACACCTACTGAAAATATTGGTTATTAAATTCCTTCGGGTATGATATAGCAACTGCTAGCTAATCCTTATGCAGGAGATGGAACTATGCTTCCTGATATGCACTTGATATATGTGGATGAAATTTGTGGATTATTTAAGCTTGCAGGTTTGCCCGGAGATGAAGCTAAGAAGAAGGTTTTCCCTTTATCTTTGAAGGGAAAAGCATTGGCATGGTATAGGCTATGCAATGATATTGGATCTTGGAATTGGAATCGACTGAAATTGGAATTTCACCAAAAAAATTATCCTATGCATCTAGTTCATTGTGATCAGAATTATATATATAATTTTTGGCCTCATGAAGAAGAAAGTATCGCTCTATCTTGGGGGAGGCTTCAGTTAATGTTATATTCATGCCCCAACCATGAGCTCTCAAGAGAAATTATTATTCAAAATTTTTATGCTCGGCTTTCTCATGATGATCAATCCATGCTTGATACTTCTTGTACTGGTTCTTTTATGAAGAAGACTATTGAATTCAGGTGGGATCTTTTAGAAAGAATTAAACACAACTCTGAAGATTGGGAACTCGACGAAGGTAAAGAGTCAGGTATTAAGCTTGAATTTGATTGTGTTAAATCTTTTATGAATACCGATGCTTTTCAAAAGTTTAGCACTAAATATGGACTTGACTCTAAGATAGTAGCCTCGTTTTGTGAATCATTTGCTACTCATAGGAGAAGTGGTTTAAATATCACCCACCTATTAAATAAGAAATTAAAGAACCGGTCATAGCTAAGGAAGAAACTATTATTTATAATGTTGACCCAGTTGTTCCTACTGCTTATATTGAAAAACCACCCTTCCCTGTTAGGATAAAGGAACATGCTAAGGTTTCAACTGTGGTTCGCAAAAGCAATATTAGAGCACCTAAACCTGCTGAACAAATTAAAGTAGAACCTAGTGTTGCTATGGTTAAAGATCTCTTGGTAGAAAATATTGATGGGCATGTTATTTACTTCTGTGATGAAGCTGCTAGAATTGCTAAACCAGATGAAAAAGATAAACATAGACCTGTTGTTGGCATGCCTGTTGTCTCAGTCAAAATAGGAGATCATTGTTACCATCGTTTATGTGATTTAGGTGCTAGCGTGAGTGCTATTCCTTTTACCTTATACCAAGAAATTATGAATGACATAACACCCACTGAAATAGAAGATATAGATGTTACTATTAAACTTGCTAATAGAGACACCATCACACCACTTGGGATTGTTAGAGACGTTGAAGTCTTGTGTGGGAAAATAAAATACCCTACTGATTTTCTAGTTCTTGGTTCCCCACAAGATGACTTCTGTCCCATTATCTTTGGTAGACCCTTTCTGAACACTGTCAATGCTACTATAGATTGTCATAAACAAACAGTCAGTGTTAGCTTTGGTGATGAATCTCATGAGTTAAATTTTTCCAAGTTTAATAGACAACCTCACAACACTACTGGAATCAGCTTCTTTGCCGTCCGCCACGGCGGACGGCAAAGGCATAGATCACGGATGGCAAAGCTCTTTGCCGTCCGCCAGCAGACGGCAAAATGTCCGGATGAACACGTGCCAGCAAAGGCCTTCTTTGCCGTCCGCTTCCTGGAAACGGACGGCAAAGGATTGTGCCGTCCGCCTATGGTGGCCAGCAGACGGCAAAGATCGTGGACGGCAGTGAGGTGGGGTGAGGGCCGTTAGGGGTTAACGGCGTGCTTTGCCGTCAGCCAGTGGACGGCAAAGAGGCTAACGTCTTTGCCGTCCGCTGGCAGACGGCAAAGTGCTCAAACATGCCAGTCCCAGGAATCACAGGTAGCTGCCATGTGGCATGTTTGCCATCAGCTAGCTGACGGCAAAGAGCCTGTACAACCCTGTTTTTAATTTAATTCATTCAATTTGACAGCAATTCGCAGATATACATATATACACAACAAGCATACCCAACACACTAGTTTCATCATATATACATACATAACCAACACATATATAGTTCCATCCTTACATATTACAAAAGTTTCACATTGTTCATCCAACACCGTTATCCATCCATCCATATAACAAGTTCCAACCATGCAAGTTCATTGATACAAAATAAAAGCACAAATGGAAAAGAAGCACTCCATCCATGCAAGCTTCCGTGAATTAAATCAAATGCTGCAAAATGATAAACAAGGTGTTAGAAGAAGAAGAATAAAATGAAGAAGAAGAACAAGACTATAAGAAGTAAGCATACTTAAGTAAAATGGAGCTAACCTAGAAGAAAATGAAGAAGAAGAAGACTAGAAGAATACTAGAAGAAGACTAGAGAATAAGAAGAAGAAGAGAAGAAGAAGAAGAAGAAGAAGAAGAAAGAAGAAGAAGAAGAAGAGAAGAAGAAGAAGAAGAAGAAGGAAGAAGAAGAAGAAAGGACTATAAGCTTATTATGTAAACTTGGTCATTTTGTGCTAACATAAGTAATTTTGGAGTTAACCTATAGGAAAGTAAGCATAGTAGAGATAACTTAGCATATTAGAGCTAACATAGGTAACTAAGCATATTAGAGCTAACATAGGTAACTAAGCATATAAGAGCTAACTTATGTCATTTCGGAGGAAACAAAGCTAAGTATATATAGATCATTTTGGAGATCAAACATACCTGACATAGTTCAGTTCTCATTGTTCTTCTCCTTCTCCTTCCTCAGCCTGATACGCCAAGAGCGGCGAGGCGGTGGAGGCAGTGGGATGTAGTCTTCTACCACAATTGGCGTGGTCATGTCGCCCAGCTGTGGGATCGCCGGCGCCACCACCGGCGCGAGGTCATTGTCAGGCACCACCACCATCGCGAGGCCATCTTCAGGCCGGACAGGCACGACCATCGCTAGGTCATCCTCAGCCACCACCATCGCTAGGTCATCCTCAGCCTGATGCCCACTCTGCTCCTCTTCTTCCCCACTCCAGTCCGGATCATCCTCCTTTCTGTTGCTTTTGCTACAGCCAGAATCGCTGTTGCTTTTGCTACAGCCAAAATCGCTGCTGCTTTGGCTGTAGCCAGTGTCGCTGCTGCTGCTCCCATTGCCTGTCCAAATGCAACAATGACCGTTAACAATCGATGCGAGACAAAGCCAAATGTAGAGGAATAAGAAGAGGCAGAACGTACTGGCATCATCGTCGTCAGTGTAGCGCATGCGACACATAGTCGCGTTGAACACCTTCACGATGAGCATGGTGGCGTCGTCGTCGTACCTGAAGAGAAGGAAGTACCCCTGCCATAGGTCGTAGGCACGGTAGAACTTCTCCCAGCCACGACACAGGTACATGTGGCCCTCCTTGATCACCAACTCCACGTCCCACAGCCTGCGAAACCCGCTGCCGGCCTGTCGCAGCTTCATATTATTTGGCGGATCTTCACCCAGCATGTTCATAAAAGTGTCAGGCAGCCTCTGCAGTTTGGGACAATGAGTGATGTAGCAAACAACAGAGTTATCATAATGAGATGGGTGAAGGGGAGATCTCTCCTTTTATATACCTGCCTCGTGGATGATACTGAAGTCCCAAGTATGATACTGAAGAACTCGAAAGCATCCAACTCGTACTCCGGTGTGGCAAAGCGGAGTCTGCGGTGGCGGCTTCCCCCCATCTCTGATAAGCAGCAGAAGATAATCAACTACACCAAGTTATCATTTCTCATTCAAAAAACAATGCACTTGTGGACATATGATGGCTCTAGTTTAATTTATTAGTAGCACTAGTCGTCAAAAATGTTGACTTTAGTTGAATTTCATATAATAACTATTTTAACTTCTTTGGGTCAGCAAACTAGGCAACTAGCTAGCAGTATAAAAACATTCAACTAAAGAAAAGAAAGAAACTGCAAAACGTGGTAGAACCCTAAATAAGAAAGTATAAAAACGTGTCTTTTTTTCTGGAGGTGGGGCCGCGTTGGCCGGGGAGGAGGCGGCCTGGAGGCAGGGGCGGCGGCTGCGGCGGCGGCACGGCGGACGGCGCTGTGGGGCGGCGGGGGCGTCGGGTGTCTTCTCTTCTTCGTCTCTCTTCCCTTCTATTCTTCTTCTTTCGTCTTCTTCTGTCTCTCTCCTTCTGTCTTCTTCTTCTTCTTTTCTTTCCTCTCCTCCTCCTTCCTCCCTCCCCTCCTCCTTCTACTCCTCTTCTTCTTCTAAACTAAAAACTAAAACTAACTAAAATAAACAAACTAAAAAAACTAAACTAAAACTAAAACAAACTGAAAATAAACTAAAACAGAAACTAAAACAGAAACTAAACTAGAAGAAACTAAAAAAAACAAAACTAAAAAAAGGGGGGAAGAACAAAACAGCGGGGATCGCCGGTGGAGGGCGAGGTCGGCCGGTGGGGCGGGGCGGCGCAGGGGCCGCGGGGGAGGAGGGCGGCAGCGGGGCGGGGCGGTGTAGGGCCGCGGGGAGGGGTCCGGCACCGGGGCGGCCCGGCGCAGGCCTCTCCGGCGACGGGCGACGGGGCGCGCGGCGTGGGCGACGGGGCGGGGGGGGGGGGGGAGGGGGAGGAGCTGGCGGACGGTGGGGCTGTGTCCGGGGGGCGGGGATGGCGGGCGGTGGCGGTAGAGCGGCGGGGTAGGAGAGAGGCGGGCGCGCGGGAGGGAAACAGAGAAAGAGAGAGAGAGGGGAGACGGCTCGGCCCGTTAAGTGGGCCTTCTTTGCCGTCTGCTAGCAGACGGTAAAGAGGGTGGCCGTTTAGGGCTAGCCCACGTCTCCTCTTTGCCGTCCACTGGCGGACGGCAAAGAACCTGACCTAGCCACGTCGTGCCCCGTGGGGCCCACCTGGCCCTTTGCCGTCTGCCTTCTAGCTCTTTGCCGTCAGCTGGCTGACGGCAAAAAAACAGCAGACGGCAAATAGACTTTTTGCCATCTGCACTTTCTTTGCCGTCCGCTTTGTGGAAGCGGATGGCTAAGAGGCTCTTTGCCGTCATCTGGCGGACGACAAAGAGGTGGCAGACGGCAAATTACCAGATTCCAGTAGTGCAAGAAAGAATTACCTAGTAAGGATGAAATAATTGGTCTTGCTTCTATTGCCGTGCCTCCTACTGATCCACTAGAACAATATTTGCTAGACCACGAAAATGATATGCATATGCATGAAAGAAATGAGATAGGAAAAAAATTTCTTTCAATAACGACCTCTGCTTAAACATATTTGCCTATTGAAACTCTAGGAGGTCCTCCTCCACCTAAAGGTGATCCTGTGTTTGAACTAAAACAATTGCCAGACACTTTGAAATATGCTTATCTTGATGATAAAAAGATATATCCTATAATTATTAGTGCTAACCTTTCAGAACGTGAAGAAGAAAGATTATTGAAAATTCTGAAGAAGCACCGAGCTGCTATTGGATATACTCTTGATGATCTTAAGGGCATTAGTCCCACTCTCTGTCAGCACAAAATTAATATGGAACTTGATGCTAAACCCGTTGTTGATCATCAACGATGTTTGAAACCTAAGATGAAAGAAGTGGTAAGAACTAAAATACTAAAGCTTCTGGAAGCAGGTATAATCTATCCCATAGCTGATAGTAGATGGGTGAGTCCCGTTCATTGTGTCCCTAAGAAAGGAGGTATTACCGTTGTTCCCAATGATAAAAATGAACTCATTCCACAAAGAATTGTTACTGGCTATAGAATGGTAATTTATTTTTAAAAATTAAATAAAACAACTAGAAAAGATCATTACCCTTTGCCTTTTATTGATCAAATGCTAGAAAGATTATCAAAGCATACACACTTTTGTTTTATTGATGGATATTCTGATTTTTCTCAAATACCTGTTTCACAACCTGATCAAGAGAAAACCACTTTTACTTGCCCTTTTGGAACTTATGCTTATAGACATATGCCTTTTGGTTTATGTAATGCACCTGCTACCTTTCAAAGATGTATGACTGCTATATTCTCTGATTTTTGTGTAAAGATTTTTGAGGTTTTCATGGATGATTTTTCTGTATATGGATCTTCTTTTGATGATTGCTTAAGCAACCTTGATCGAGTTTTGCAGAGATGTGAGCAAACTAATCTTGTCTTGAATTGGGAGAAGTGCCACTTTATGGTTAATGAAGGTATTGTCTTGGGGCATAAAATTTCTGAACGAGGTATTGAAGTGGATAAAGCTAAAGTTGATGCAATTAAGAAAATGCCATGTCCAAAGGATATTAAAGGTATTTGTAGTTTCCTCGGTCATGCTGGTTTCTATAGGAGGTTTATTAAAGGCTTCTCTAAAATTTCTAGGCCTCTTACAAATCTTTTACAAAAAGATGTTCCATTTGTTTTTGATGATGATTGTGTAGAAGCCTTTGAAATACTTAAGAAAGCCTTAACTTCTGCACCTATTGTTCAACCACCTGATTGGAACTTGCCTTTTGAAATTATGTGTGATGCTAGTGATTATACTGTTGGTGCTGTTCTAGGACAAAGAGTTGATAAAAAATTAAATGTTATCCATTATGCTAGCAAAACTCTAGACAGTGCCCAAAGAAATTATGCTACTACTGAAAAAGAATTTTTAGCAGTTGTGTTTGCTTGTGACCAATTCAGATCTTACATTGTGGATTCTAAAGTTATTGTTCACACTGGTCATGCTGCTATAAAATACCTCATGGAATAGAAAGATGCTAAACCTAGACTCATTAGGTGGGTTCTCTTGCTACAAGAATTTGATTTACATATAACTGATAGAAAAGGAGCTGAGAATCCCGTAGCTGATAACTTATCTAGGTTAGAAAATATTCTTGATGACCCACTACCTATTGATGATAACTTTCCTGATGAACAATTAGCTGCAATAAATGTTTCTCATAATACTCCTTGGTATGCTGACTATGCTAATTATATTGTTGCTAAATATATACCACCTAGTTTCACATACCAACAAAAGAAAAAATTCTTCTATGATTTAAGACATTACTTTTGGGATGGTCCACATCTTTATAAAGAAGGATTAGATGGTATTATTAGACGTTGTGTACCTGAGCATGAACAGGAACAAATCCTACGAAAATGTCACTCCGAAGCTTATGGAGGACATCATGCGGGAGATAGAACTGCTCACAATGTATTGTAATCTGGTTTTTATTGGCCTACTCTCTTCAAGGACTCCCGTAAGTTTGTTTTATTTTGTGATGAATGTCAAAGAATTGGTAATATTGGTAAGCGTCAAGAAATGCCTATGAATTATTCACTTGCTGTTGAACCATTTGATGTTTGGGGCTTTGATTATATGGGACTTTTTCCTTCCTCTAATGGGTATACACATATTTTGGTTGCTGTTGATTATGTTACTAAGTGGGTAGAAGCTATTCCAACTAGTAGTGTGATGTTTGCTTGAACTACGTCGGTATTTCCCCAAAGAGGAAGGGATGATGCAGCATAGCAACGGTAGGTATTTCCCTCAGTGATGAGACCAAGGTTATCGAACAAGTAGAAGAACCAAGCAACACTACATAAACAACACCTGCACACAAAGAACAAATACTTACAACCCGACGTGTTAAAGGGGTTGTCAATCCCTTTCGGGTAACGGCGCCAGAAATTGGAAAACGGATGTGAGATAAATTGTAGTAGATTGGATAAATAGATCGCGAATAAAATAAAGTGAAGCAAAATATTTTTGGATTTTTAGAAATATAGATCTGAAAATAAAAGTGGCAAATAAATAAAAAGGCAAATAGCAAAATAGATCTAAAAATATATTATGAGAAAATAGACCCGGGGGCTGTAGATTTCACTAGTGGCTTCTCTCGAGAAAAATAGCATATGGTGGGTAAACAAATTACTGTTGGGCAATTGATAGAACTTCAAATAATTATGATGATATCCAGGCAATGATCATTATATAGGCATCACGTCCAAGATTAGTAGACCGACTCCTGCCTGCATCTACTACTATTACTCCACACATCGACCGCTATCCAGCATGCATCTAGTGTATTAAGTTCATGGAAAAACAGAGTAATGCAATAAGAACGATGACATGATGTAGACAAGATCTATTTATGCAGAAATAGACCCCATCTTGTTATCCTTAATAACAACGATTCGTGTCGGTTCCCCTTCTGTCACTGGGATCAAGCACCGTAAGATCGAACCCGTCACAAAGCATCTCTTCCCATGGCAAGAAAAATTGATCTAGTTGGCCTAACTAAACCAAAGATTCGAAGAAGAAATACGAGGCTATAAGCAATCATGCATATAAGAGATCAAAAGACTCAAATAACTTTCATGGATAAAAACATAGATCTGATCATCAAATCAAAGTTCATCGGATCCCAACAAACACACCGCAAAAAGAGTTACGTCAAATAGATCTCCAAGAGACCATTGTATTGAGAATCAAAAGAGAGAGAGGAAGCCATCCAGCTACTGCCTACGGATCCGTAGGTCTACAATGAACTACTCACGCATCATCGGAGAGGCACCAATGAGGATGATGAACCCCTCCGTGATGGTGTCTAGATTGGATCTGTGGTTTCTGGAACTTGCGGCGGCTGGAATTTATTTTCGTCGACTCCCCTAGGGTTTTTGGAATATTGGGGTATTTATAGAGCAAAGAGGCGGTGCGGGAGGTGGCCGAGGTGGGCACAACCCACCTGGGCGCGCTTGGGCCCCCAGGCGCGCCTTGGTGGGTTGTGCTCCCCTCGGAGCCCCCCTCAGGTACTTTCTTGGCCCAACTTGTGTCTTCTGGTCCAGAAAAAATCACCAAAAAGTTTCGCTGTGTTTGGACTCCGTTTGGTATTGATTTCCTGCGAAGTAAAAAATAAGCAAAAAACAGCAACTGGTACTGGGCACTATGTCAATAGGTTAGTCCCAAAAAATGATATAAAGTTGCTATAAAATGATTGTAAAACATCCAAGAATGATAATATAACAGCATGGAACAATCAAAAATTATAGATACGTTGGAGACGTATCATAGTGCTGATCACAACACCTCTATTAAAATGCTTAAAGAAGTTATTTTCCCAATGTTTGGATTCCCTAGATATTTAATGATTGATGGTGGTTCACACTTTATTCATGGTGCTTTCCGTAAAATGCTTGCTAAGTATGATGTTAACCATAAAATTGCATCACCCTATCATCCTCAGTCTAGTGGTCAAGTTGAACTTAGAAATAGAGAAATAAAATTAATTCTACAGAAAATTGTTAATAGGTCCCGAAAGAATTGGTCTAAGAAATTGGATGATGCACTTTGGGCCTACAGAACAGCATATAAAAATCCTATGGGTATGTCTCCCTATAAAATGGTTTATGGCTAAGCTTGGCATTTGCCTCTTGAGTTACAACATAAAGCATATTGGGCAATTAAAGAACTCAACTATGATTTCAAACTTGCCGGTGAAAAGAGGTTATTTGATATTAGCTCACTAGATGAATGGAGAACCCAAGCTTATGAAAATGCCAAGTTGTTTAAAGAAAAAGTTAAAAGATGGCATGATAAAAGAATCCAAAAGCGTGAGTTCAAAGTGGGTGAGTATGTTCTATTGTACAACTCTCGTTTTAGATTCTTTGCAGGAAAACTTCTCTCTAAATGGGAAGGACCATATATCATCGAAGAGGTTTACTGCTCTGGAGCTATCAAAATAAATAATGCTGAAGGTACTAACCCGAAGGTTGTCAATGGCCAAAGAATTAAACACTATATCTTAGGTACACCTATTAATGTTGAAAGCAATATTATTCAAACTATGATACCTGAGGAACACATAAAGGAGACCTTCCGGAACACTCCAGAATAATTAAATAAGTAAACGGACTCCGAAAAATCAGCAAAAATTTTTTTTGTCAGTTTTGGAATGTAACAAAAATTAGGAAAATAAGAAACAATCAGGAAGGCAACCCTGGTGGGCACAAGACACCAGGGCGCGCCTGGCATGCCAGGCGCGCCCAGGTGGGTTGTGCCCACCTCGGGTACCTTCCGGACTCCGTTTTTCTCTCATTTACTTGTTTCCCAAGATAAAAAATCTTTATATACCCCCCGAACCTATTGACCACCGTATCGCGGAGAAATCTTCTGTTCTTCTTTCTTGCTGTATTCTGACACATCTAGATCGCCATGGCCGCTTCGAGCTCCTCCAAGGACAAGTTCTTTGAGAACGTCATCAACCTGTATCTGCGGGAGGTGATGCAGCACCCTCAAGCCATTGAGATGCGTGAGGGGGTGCTCCACATCCGGGACGTCCAGGGCTCCAAGGGGACGGGGACCGTGGATGCTCGGCTCGAAGCTATGGAGCAGGAGGACTTCAAGTGCAAGGGGATGGTGGAACGTGGACTCAATGCCAATCACCTCATGATCGCGGATTACACCCATGATCTCAAGGTGGATGGCAAATCCATGAAGGACATCGTCTTCACCTTCAACGAGCAAATCAACTTTCTGCATAGCCAAATCTATGATCTCCAAAACCAAGTCTTTGAATATGAGGCAAGGTTTAAAGGTATGAGTTTGGCTGCCAGTTGCAGGACTCGAGAGACTCACTCCTCCTCTTATGATGGTGAGCCATTGCCATGGAAACCGGAAGATAAGATCGCCGCTACCTCATCACCACCACCACCTTCTTCATCACCAAGGGAGACTTGAGTTCATGGTATGGACACTCCCCTTGGCTTGTGCCAAGCTTGGGGGAGGTGTCCCGGTATCGTATCACCACCACTATCTTTGCCTTTATCTATTTTAGTTCGATCCTTAGTTTTCTTATGATTTAGTTGAATAAAAGTTTAGTTCGATCATTTCTTTTTGATTGTTTGCTTAATGATCTATCTATCGATGTAATCATGTTCGAGATATATAATAAAGAGTAGCTTGAGTTTTGTTTCTTTACTTTAATGTTGCAATAAAAAGAAAGGAAAATAAATGAAAAAGATCATATGCTAATCTTATGGTAAGTAATGACATCACAAAAGGAAAAGTATAAGTGGTAAAATTTGTTGGAGATTGACAAACATAGCATTGGTCAATGATGCAATTCATGAAAGAATTAATAAGGGAAGAGAAGACTCACATGCAAATACACTATCTTGGACATCTTTTATAATTGTGTGCCCCCATTAAATATTTTGTGTCAAAATAGTTGACATTGGACAAGGAAGACAACGTAATGATTTATGTTTGTTCATATTCACATAGAAGTTATATTGTCATAGATCCTTTAACATGTGGTGCTTGCTCAATATCTTTTCTAGCCAAAAATTCCGCACTAAGTAGAGATACTACTTGTGCATCTGAAACCCTTAACCCAAATCTTATTTTGAGAGTCCACCATACCTACCTATGGATTGAGTAAGATCCTTCAAGTAAGTTGTCATCGGTGCAATAAGGCAATAAAAATTGCTTCTAAATGTGTTGGATCATTTAGTGTAAGAGAAAATTGAGCATTGCACGAACTTGTGATGGCAAAATAATAAAAGTGACAGACTGCATAATAAAGGTTGCCATCATAAGGGGCAATGTAACATGACGTTCTTTTGCATTAAGGGATTTGGCATACAAACAAATAAGCGCATGACAACCTCTGCTTCCCTCTGCGAAGGGCCTATCTTTAACTTTTATGCATTTACTTTTATGAAGAGTCAAAGTTTTCTTCTCGGTTCCTTTTTATTTTCTCTTTTTGCAAGCATCATGTGGTGAGGAAAGATCTAGGCACATATATCCAGTTTAATATGAGTGGGCATGAGTTATTATTGTTGACATCACCCATGAGGTGAATACAATGGGAGGCGAAACTATAAGCCCCTATCTTTCTATGTGTCCGGTTGAAACTTTTTGTTCATGGGTATGCTGTGAGTGTTAGCAATCATAGAAGATTAAATGATGGTTGAGTATGTGGACTTGCCTAAAGGCTCCGATATGTGACCGTTCCTGAAAAGATGATGAATTGTAGTTGCAAAGTTGACTGAGAACATAGTTTGTTGGTTTTCAATAGAGTTTGTGCTTTATACTTCGATGTTGTGATGAATTGTTACTTGTTCATGAGAAGCTATATGACAAAAGTTATGTGACAAAAGTTATTTGATAAAGTTTTATGTTAAAGTTCTTTGCTGTTACAATAATATGCATGATGCTTCTATGTCCGTATTTTGTTTTTATCGACACCTCTCTCTCTAAGCATGTGGACATGTTTTTCGATTTCGGTTTTCGCTTGAGGACAAGCGAGGTCTAAGCTTGGGGGAGTTGATACGTCCATTTTGCATCATGTTTACCTACTGTTATTTATAATGTTTTTATGCACGACAATGCTTTTGGGAGTACTTCTAATGCCTTTTCTCTCATAATATGCAAGGTTTACACAAAGAGGGAGAATACCGGCAGCTGGAATTCTGGACCAGAAAAAGCACGTCAGAGCTACCTATTCCGCACAGCTCCAAATAAGCTGAAACTTCACGGAGATTTTTCATGGATTATTTAAGAATTTTTGGAGTAAATAACTACCAGAGGGGGCCCACCAGGTGGGCACAACCCACCTGGGCGCACCAGGTTGCCCAGGCGCGCCCTGGTGGGTTGTGCCCTCCTCGGCCCACCTTCGGTGCCCCTCTTCTGGTATATAAGTCATTTTGACCTAGAAAAAATAAAGAGAGGACTTTCGGGACGAAGCGCCGCCGTCTCGAGGCGGAACTTGGGCAGGAGCACTTTTGCCCTCCGGCGGAGCGATTCCGATGGGGGAACTTCCCTCCCGGAGGGGGAAATCATCGTCATCGTCATCACCAACAACTCTCCCATCTTTGGGAGGGCAATCTCCATCAACATCTTCAACAGCACCATCTCCTCTCAAACCTTAGTTCATCTCTTGTGTTCAATCTTTGTACGGAACCTTAGATTGGTACTTGTGGGTGAGTAGTAGTGTTGATTACATCTTGTAGTTGATTACTATATGGTTTATTTCATGGAAGATTATATGTTTAGATCCATTATGCTATTTAATACCCCTCTGATCTTGAGCATGGTTATTATTTGTGAGTAGTTACTTTTGTTCTTGAGGTCACGGGAGAAGTCATGTTGCAAGTAATCATGTGAACTTGATATGTGTTCGATATTTTGATGATATGTATGTTGTGATTCCCTTAGTGGTGTCATATGAAAGTCGACTACATGGCACTTCACCATATTTGGGCCTAAGGGAATGCATTGTGGAGTAGTTATTAGATGATGGGTTGCTAGAGTGACAGAAGCTTAAACCCTAGTTTATGCGCTACTTCATAAGGGACTGATTTGGATCCAAAGTTTAATGCTATGGTTAGATTTTATCTTAATACTTTTCTCGTAGTTGCGGATGCTTGCGAGGGGGTTAATCATAAGTAGGAGGTTTGTTCAAGTAAGAACAGCACCTAAACACCGGTCCACCCACATATCAAATTATCAAAGTAGCGAACACCAATCAAACCAACATGATGAAAGTGATATGATGAAATTCCCGTGTACCCTCAAGAACGCTTTGCTTATCATAAGAGACAGTTTTGGCCTATCCTTTGCCACAAAAGGATTGGGCTACCTTGCTGCACTTTATTTACCGTTACCGTTACTTGCTCGTTACAAATTATCTTACTATCAAACTACTTGTTACCGACTATTTCAGTGCTTGCAGAAAACACCTTGCTGAAAACCACTTGTCATTTCCTTCTGCTCCTCGTTGGGTTCGACACTCTTACTTATTGAAAGGACTACGATTGATCCCCTATACTTGTGGGTCATCATCGGGGCAGGGAGCGGCGGCCGACGACGGGGGCTCGGCGTCGAGGCAGGGACGGCGTCGGGGGCGGCGACGAGGAGTGGGCGGAGCAGCCTGCGGCGTCGTGGCGATCGGCGTCGGGGGGAAGAAGAAACTGATATTGGAAAACGCTAAGTCCTCGCTTATATACCCAACCCTTTAGTCCCGGTTGGTGGCTCCAACCGGGACTAAAGGCCCCCCTTTAGTCCCGGGCCGAGCCACCAACCGGGGCTGCCCCCCTTTAGTCCCGGGCCGAGCCACCAACCGGGACTACAGTCCCGGTTGGAGCGACCAAACGGGACTAGGCAGTCCCGTCCTGTTTGGTGGCTCCAACCGGGACTGTAGTCCCGGTTGGTGGCTCGGCCCGGGACTAAAGGGGGGCCTTTAGTCCCGGTTGGAGCCACCAACCGGGACTAAAGGGCTGGTGCTGGCACAGCCGCGGGGCAGGGGAAGTTTAGTCCCACCTCGCTTAGCGAGAGGAGCCCACACTGGTTTATAAGCCCCACTGCGGCTGAGCTGTCGAGCTCCTCTCTAATGCAGGCAGTACGTGCCTAACCTTTGTCTCTGCCCTGTTGGGCCTACTTGCCCTACGGGCCTGCATCCTGGCCCATATACAGATGGGTTTCTAGTCATATGCAGGCCCTGGTGGCCTAGTAGGCAGCATTTTTTTGTATGTTATTTTAGTTTGCTATTAAAGTTTTTAACAAAAAATACTTTATAAAAATTCTTTTTGCTATTAAAGTTTTTAACAAAAAATACTTTGATATTTTTAGTTGCATAAATCTATACTTTTTTACTAATAAAGCAAGGTGCGTTTCTCCGATTTTTTCATCCGTTCATCATCGAAAAGTTTTTTTTTCCGAGGTGGTACTAAATTTTTGTCCGTTCGTGTATTAGAAAAGGAAAAACACCAGAATTCCATGCATGGGCCGCCCGCAGTGTGGCCCAGCAAAGCCAACATATTTATTTTCGTGCCCACGCAGGTGGGAAAACCCTATTTATTGCATGGAGCGTCAAATAGTTGCAGCTTCGCATAGGGCGCCTGGGCTGAACCGTTTTTTTTTTCTGTGTTATGTTTCTATTTTACTTTATCCATTTTTCGTAAATTCCAAATTACAAAAACATAATTTCTGAAAAAAATTATTATTTTTTAAATGTTCAGAATTCCAAAAAATATCCCTTTTTAAAAAATGTTTAGAACTTTAAATCTTTGTTCTCATTCAAAAATTGGTTCAATTTTTTTAAAAAGGTTCCATTTTTTCTTTGTGTTTTTAAAGATGTTCGAGATTTTTTTAAAAATTGCATTTTAGAAATGTTCCAAATATGAAAAATATTCTTGTTTTAGTGAAAAGTTCACAAATTCAAAATAAATTTTGAGTTTAAAGAAACACATTTTCTAAAATTATTCTGAATGTTCAAAATATGTTTTCGTTTTCAAAAAAATCACAAATTCAAAAAATGTTCATTTTTTCAAAAAAGTTCATGTTTCCAATTAAAATTGTGAATTTTGAATGTTTCAAAATTTGTTGTGTATTTATAGAAATGTATATAATTTTAAAAAAATGTTTGGGTTTTTCAAAATTATTCAAGTTTCCATGAATATTCAGCAATTTATATTTTTTTAAGTTAAAAAAAACAAAAATTGTTTCCAATCTGACGTTGGAGTATGTTCTTAAAGGTTCAAGCTGGCCATTGGTCAGTAGGACTCGTTTCTTCGAGTAGCTGGCAACACGTAGTTGGGTCTTTAAGAGCATGATTTTGATCCTTCAACTCATCGCTTTTTGGATTTTTTTCGTGCCTTACAAACATAGCTCGTCTTGGAGCCTACCAGTGTGTTGGCCCATACACGAACTGATGTGCGTCCCACGCGCTATTTTACGGAACTAGCATCATAAAGTAGCCCCCACGCAGTTGTCCCAAGAAAAAAATTGCTCCATCGCACAGGCAGTATTGGGCCTCAGCCACACTCGCCTACTGGGTCGTCCGCATCCGGCCCATTGATCCTCGCCGAGGGAGCCAAAAATATTTGACGGTCGCAAGGAATAAAGCATGTGATGTTGCATCCAAATCCTCATGTGGATGCCAACTGGCTAGGGCGGCTTTGTTACATAAAACTGGTTGGTCCTCCTATTAAATATACATATAGGTTTTGTTCCACCCACTCATAGTTCCCGAATTTTTTTGTTTGTCCCCCGGGTTGGACGAATAGGCCTACCCACACATTTCTTTTTGTGTGAGACGGATGAGCAACAAAAAATTTAAGCCCCAAGGGAATTGAACTATGGACCTTCCATATTGTGTCGATGGACAAAACCAACTCAGCTATCCCGCAATTATGAAGAGAATAGTATTACCTTGGAACTTTGTAGTAAATCCGCACCCGTTTGTATATGTCCATAAGTTGTCTGGAAATAAGAAGTTTGTATCAAAATAAGGAAGTTATCTCGAGAATCATGAGCAGAAGGAGGGACTCCATAAATATTTGTCGGTGCTAGCTTGCAAGTGCCAATAAAAGATAATATATTGGTTTGGCTCGAATAAAAAAATTGTGGCCACGTGAGCGCTAAAATAATCAAACAGAATAAACCCTAATAAAGAAGGGACATTGATGTCTGGTTATGCGCTAAATATGCTAATGAAATGGGTTTTATGCGCTACAATTAATAATCCATCTGGTTAAGCCATCGCAAGAGCGAGTGGTCGAAGCAACCGCGCCCCGAAAGTCGTTGCATAGCTACCAAATGAGGAGGCAGACACAACCCCGAGGCAGAGGCCGACGCGGAGGAAAAAAAAGGCACGAGTTGGATGGTTGCCGCCACGCCGACTAACTCCACCACTATCATGATCTCGCGGGATAAACATGACCTGCAAGAAGACCACAACTCCTCGCTCTATCGCACTGCTGTGGAGATCATTTTCTGTGGACACATCAATTATCCCTCCATTGCTTCTCGCAAAGAAATATCTCTCCCGTTGCAACGCACGGGCATATGTGCTAGTTTTATATAATTTTAAGTTAATATTATTTTGATAATAACTAGAGGTTTATAAAAGCTTTTTAGTTGATTCTTTTTGCTATTGAAGAATATTATAGTTTTGTTTTAGTTGATCATAACAAAATATTTTAATTGATTATTTTTAGTTTATTCTTTTTGCTATTAGAGTTTTATAAAAGCTTTTTAGTTCATTCTTTTTGCTATTAGTTCATTCTTTGAGCTAAATGACCCTGAAATTTAAAAGTACTATAAATGAACTCTGAAAAGGTTGAAACTTGGCATCGTATCATAATTTCACCCACATAGCATGTGCTAAAAAGTTGAGAGGGTTACGGGAAAAACTGGATGCACTTCGTGTACAAACTGGACAATCTCTTTCGAAGTATCAGGGTTTCGGACGAAAACTCATCTACTACAAAGGGATTTCATTTTTTTAACTTATTTTAACTCCAGACTTTTTGTGCGTTCAAAATGCACCATTCAAAGCCACATCATCAATTTTCAACCCTTTTGTGACTTCATTTGCTATTTTTCATGAATTTAATGATTTATTTTGAGCTAAATGACCCTGAAATTGACAAGCACTACAAAATGAACTCTAAAAAGGTTGAAACTTGGCATGGTATCATAATTTCACCCACATAGCATGTGCTAAAAAGTTGAGGGGGTTACAGGAAAACCTGGATGCACTTCGTGTACAAACTGGACAATCTCTTTCGAAGTATCATGGTTTCGGACAAAAACTCATCTATTACAAAGGGAGAAAGTCATCACTTTTTCTTCGCGTGTGTCCCTTGCTTATTGCACCGTAACCATGGATAATCTTCATCGTTTAACAGGATGATTGGGTCAGCCTTCACTTTGAAGGGAGGAATTTCATGAACCTTTTCATAATCTTCAGGCATGTCTGTCTTGTCCTCCACGCCCACGATGTTTCTTTTCCCTGAAAGAACTATGTGGCGCTTTGGCTTATCGTATGATGTATTCGCTTCCTTATCTTTTCTTCAAAGGGACCTTAAATTCAAGTCCATAGTCAAGTTCCCATATCTCCTCTATGTAACCATAATATTTGTGCTTTGCCCTATTGTTGTTTGCTGCATCAAAGCGGACACCACTGTTTTGGTTGGTGCTCTTTTTATCTTGGGCGATCGTGTAAATGTATTCCCATTTATCTCGTACCCTTGGTAAGTCAATACAGTCGAAGATGGTGTCCTGGCCAACAAGTACAGCTCATCTCCAATAGTGTTGTCATGCATGAGATGTGTTTGCAACCAACTTCCGAAAGTCCCGATGTGTTCACGTGTAATCCAGTCGTCAGACTGCTCTGGGTGTTTGGAGCATAGAATATTCTTGTGTTCATTGATATACGGGGCCACCAAGGTAGAATTCTATAGAACTATGTAGTGTGCTTGCGCCCAAGAATGCCTGTCCCTACATATTATTAAATCCGCTCCTAGCATGCCTTTTCCAGTCAGTCTCCCCTCATACCGCGATTGAGGGACACCAATCGGCTTAAGGTCAGGAATAAAGTCAACACAAAACCCAATGACCTCCTCTGTTTGATGGCCCGTGGAGATGCTTCCTTCTGGCCTAGCACGGTTACGAACATATTTCTTTAAGACTCCCATGAACCTCTCAAAGGGGAACATATTGTGTAGAAATACAAGACCCAGAATGGCAAAATCGTCGACTAAGTGAACTAGGACGTGCGTCATAATATTGAAGAAGGATGGTGGGAACACCAACTCGAAACTGACAAGACATTGGACCAAATCATTCTGTAACCTTAGTATGATTTCTGGATCGATCACCTTCTGAGAAATTACATTGAGGAATGCACATAGCTTCACAATGGCTAATCAAACATTTTCTGGTAGAAGCCCCCTCAATGCAACCGGAAGCAGTTGCGTCATAATCACGTGGCAATCATGAGACTTTAGGTTCTGGAATTTTTTCTTTGCCATATTTATTACTCCCTTTATATTCGACGAGAAGCCAGACGGGACCTTGATACTGAGCAGGCATTCAAAGAAGATTTCCTTCTCTGCTTTGGTAAGAGCGTAGCTGGCAGGACCTTGATACTGCTTTGGATGCATGCCGTCTTTTTCGTTCACATGTTGCTGGTCCTCCCGTGCCTCCGGTGTATCTTTTGTCTTCCCGTACACGCCCAAGAAGCCTAGCAGGTTCACGCAAACATTCTTCGTCACGTGCATCACTTTAATTGCAGAGCGGACCTCTAGGTCTCTTCAATAGGGTAGGTCCCAAAATATAGATTTCTTCTTCCACATGGGTGCGCGTCCCTCAGCGTCATTTAGAACACATTGTCCGCCAGGACCCTTTCCAAAGATTACTTGTAAATCCTTGACCATATTAAGTATATAAGCACCAGTACGGAGGACGGGCTTCTTCTGGTGATCTGCCTCACCTATGAAATGCTTGCCTTTCTTTCTTAAGGCATGCTTGGTCGGAAGAAATCGACGATGTACCAGGTACACATTCTTCCTCCATTTGTCCAAATATATACTTTCAGTCTCATCTAAACAGTGCGTGCATGCGTTGTATCCCTTGTTTGTCTTTCTTGAAAGATTACTAAGAGCAGGCCAATCATTGATGGTTACAAACAGCAATGCTCATTGGTCAAATTCCTGCTGTTTGTGCGCATCCCACACACGTACACCTTTTTTATCCCACAGCTGTAAAAGTTCTTCAACTAATGGCCTTAGGTACACATCAATGTCGTTGCCGGGTTGCTTAGGGCCTTGGATGAGCACTGTCATCATAATGAACTTCCGCTTCATGCACAACCAAGGAGGAAGGTTATAGATACATAGAGTCACTGGCCAGGTGCTATGATTGCTGCTCTGCTCCACAAAAGGATTAATGCCATCTGCACTTAAACCAAACCAAACGTTCCTTGCGTCATCTGCAAAGTCCCGCCACTTTCTCTTGATTTTTCTCCACTGCGACCCGTCAGTGGGTACTCTCAACTTCCCGTCTTTCTTACGGTCTTCTTTGTGCCATCGCAACAACTCGGCATGCTCTTTGTTTCTGAACAGACGTTTCGACCGTGGTATTATAGGAGCATACAACATCACCTTGGCAGGAACCCTCTTCCTGGGGCACTCGCCCTCAACATCACCAGGGTCATCTTGTCTGATCTTATACCGCAATGCACCGCATACCGGGCATGCGTTCAAATTCTTGTACTCACCGCGGTAGAGGATGCAGTCATTAGGGCATGCATGTATCTTCTACACCTCCAAACCTAGAGGGCAGAGAGCCTTCTTTGCTTCGTACGTACTGTCAGGCAATTCATTATCCTTTGGAAGCTCCTTCTTCACTATTTTCAGTAGCTTCCCAAATCCCTTGTCAGATACACCATTCTCCGCCTTCCATTGCAGCAATTCTAGTGCGGTACCAAGATTTGTGTTACCATCTTAGCAATTTGGGTACAACCCTTTTTTGTGATCCTCTAACATGCGATCGAACTTCCACTAGTGCAGAATCAGCCTTTAGTCCCGGTTCGTAAGGGCCTTTAGTCCCGGTTCACCAAGCGGGACTAAAGAGTGGGGACTAAAGCCCCCCCTTTAGTCCCGGTTCGTCACGGCCCGGGACCAAAGGCTCACCACGTGGCACGAGCCCGCGCTGGGGGCTGGGGGACCTTTAGTCCGGTTGGTGACACCAACCGGGACAAGAGGTTTAGGGGTTTAGGGTTTTAGGATTTATGAATTATGGTTTATTTTTCCTTTTCATTTTATGTTTTTCATTTAATTGTTTTTCATTTCAAACATATTTTACGCTACTACAGTCGTACGTCAAGTGCCACTGTGATACGTCTCCAACGTATCTATAATTTTTGATTGTTCCATGCTGTTATATTATCATTCTTGGATGTTTTACAATCATTTTATAACAACTTTATATCATTTTTTGGGACTAACCTATTGACATAGTGCCCAGTGCTAGTTGCTGTTTTTTGCTTGTTTTTTACTTCACAGAAAATCAATACCAAATGGAGTCCAAACGCAGCGAAACTTTTTGGTGATTTTTTCTGGACCAGAAGACACCCGATGGGCCAAGAAAGTACCTGAGGGGGCTCCGAGGGGAGCACAACCCACCAGGGCGCGCCTGGGGGCCCAGGCGCGCACAGGTGGCTTGTGCCCACCTCGGCCACCTCCCGCACCGCCTCTTTGCTCTATAAATACCCCAATATTCCAGAAACCCTAGGGGAGTCGACGAAAATCAATTCCAGCCGCCGCGAGTTCCAGAAACCACAGATCGAATCTAGACACCATCATGGAGGGGTTCATCATCCTCATTGGTGCCTCTCCGATGATGCGTGAGTAGTTCATTGTAGACCTACGGGTCCGTAGTTAGTAGCTAGATGTCTTTCTCTCTCTCTTTTGATTCTCAACACAATGGTCTCTTGGAGATCTATTTGATGTAACTCTTTTTGCGGTGTGTTTGTTGGGATCCGATGAACTTTGAGTTTATGATCAGATCTTTGTTTTTATCCATGAAAGTTATTTGAGTCTTTTGATCTCTTATATGCATGATTACTTATAGCCTCGTATTTCTTCTTCGAATCTTTGGTTTAGTTAGGTCAACTAGATCGATTTTTCTTGCCATGGGACGAGGTGCTTTGTGATGGGTTCGATCTTACGGAGCTTGATCCCAGTGACAGAAGGGGAACCAACACGTATGTATCATTGCTATTAAGGATAACAAGATGGGGTCTATTTCTACATAAATAGATCTTGTCTACATCATCTCATCGTTCTTATTGCATTACTCCGTTTCTCCATGAACTTAATACACTAGATGCATGCTGGATAGCGGTCGATGTGTGGAGTAATAGTAGTAGATGCAGGCAGGAGTCGGTCTACTAATCTTGGACGTGATACCTATATAATGATCATTGCCTGGATATCGTCATAATTATTTGAAATTCTATCAATTGCCCAACAGTAATTTGTTTACCCACCGTATGCTATTTTTCTCGAGAGAAGCCACTAGTGAAATCTACGGCCCCCGGGTCTATTTTCTCATTATATATTTTCAGATCTATTTTGCTATTTGCCTTTTTATTTGCCACTTTTATTTTCAGATCTATATTTCTAAAAACCCAAAAATATTTTTATTCACTTTATTTTATTTGCGATCTATTTATCCAATCTACTACAATTTATCTCACGTCTGTTTGCCAATTTCTGGCGCCGTTACCCGAAAGGGATTGACAACCCCTTTAACATGTCGGGTTGCAAGTATTTGTTTTTTGTGTGCAGGTGTTGTTTACGTAGTGTTGCTTGGTTCTCCTACTAGTTCGATAACCTTGGTCTCATCACTGAGGGAAATACCTACCGTTGTTGTGCTGCATCATCCCTTCCTCTTTGGGGAAATACCGACGTAGTTCAAGCCAACATCAAAAGGAATTTCTGGTGCCGTTGCCGGGGAGAGATCATCAACATCTACTAGGTTCCTAATCACAAATCACATCTCCTTGCAATTTACATTATTTGCCATTTCCTCTCGTTTTCATCTCCCTCACTTCACAAAAATTTGCCATTTTATTCGCCCTCTTTTCGTTCGCCGTTTTCTCGCCAGATCTGCTTTTGAGTGCAATCTTGTTGCGTAGTCACGATGACTCAAGAGAACACCAAGTTGTGTGATTTATCCAATACCAACAACAATGATTTTATTAGCACTCCGATTGCTCCTCCCGCCACTAGTACGGAGTCTTGTGATATTAATGCCGCTTTGTTGAATCTTGTTATGAAAGATCAATTTTCCGGTACTCCTAGTGAGGATGCCGCGTCCCATCTAAACTAATTCATGGAATTATGCGATATGCAAAAGAAAAAAGATGTGGACAATGATATTGTGAAGTTGAAATTATTCCCGTTTTCTTTGCGAGATCGTGCAAAAATTTGGTTTTCTTCTTTGCCTCGCAATAGTATCAATTCTTGAGATAAGTGCAAAGATGCTTTTATTACTAAGTATTTTCCGCCCGCAAAAATTATGTCCCTTAGGACGCAAATCATGAATTTTAAGCAACTTGAGCATGAACATGTTGCGCAATCTTGGGAAAGAATGAAATTGATGCTAAGAAATTGTCCTACTCATGGTTTAAATCTTTGGATGATCATACAAAAATTTTATGCGGGACTGAATTTTTTTCTAGAAATCTTTTAGATTCCGCCGGGGGTGGTATTTTTAGGGAAATTACTTTGGGTGAAGCTACTAAATTGCTAGACAACATTATGGCAAATTATTCACAATGGCATACCGAAAGAGCTCCTACATGTAAAAAGGTTAATTCGGTTGAAGAAATTTCTTCTTTGAGTGAAAAAGTTGATGCTCTTATGAAATTGGTTGCTAATAAAAGTGCTCCTATTGATTTTAATGATGCGCCTTTGTCTACCTTGATTGAGCAAAATAGTGATGCCGTAGATGTGAATTTTATCTCTCGAAACAATTTCAATAACAAAGCTTATAGAGGTAATTTTAATCCTAGGCCTTTTCCTAGTAATTCCTCTAATAATTATGGTAATTCCTATGGTAATCCTTCTTATAATAATAATAGGAACACCTCTGATTTTGAGAATAATATTAAAGAATTTATCAATGTTCAAAAGAATTTTAACACTACGATGGAAGAAAAATTGAGTAAGATTGATGATTTGTCTAGAAGCGTTGATAGAATTTCTCATGATGTAGAAAATCTCAAGGTGAAATTTTTTGTGCCTAAGGTTGAAGAATCAATTGAAGCTTAATATGTTTCTATGGATGAAAGTAAGAAAAGAACCGCTATGCTTAGAGCTAGAAGAGAATTTTTAGAAAAAGCGTTTTCCAGTGATTGCTTTCACAAAAATGATGAAGATCTTAAAATGATTGGTGTTTCTTCTATTGATTCCTTTTTTAGTAAAATTAAGATTGATGAAAAAGGGACTGAAGAAGAGTCAACTTTAGCTAGAAGGCGTCCCGATAATTTGGAGTGTGAAAATCTTGTTGAGAAAATTGATAAAAGTGGGTTTGGAGAGGTCAAAACTTTAACTAGTGATGTGCCCACTCTTTTGGATTACAAAGACTTTAATTATGATAATTGCTCTTTGATTGATTGTATTTCTTTGTTGCAATCAATGATAAATTCACCCCATGCCTATGAACAAAATAAAGCTTTTACTAAACGTATTTTTGATGCTATGATGAAAGCTTTGGAAGAAAAGTTGGAATTAGAGATTTCAATCCCTAGAAAATTACATGATGAATGGCAACCCACTATCAAAGTCAAGATTAAAAATTATGAGTGTTTTGCTTTATGTGATTTGTGTGCTAGTGTTTCTACAATTCCGAAATCTTTATGTGATGTGCTTGGTCTTACCGATATTGAAGAATGTTCTTTAAATTTGCACTTGGCGGACTCCATATTAAAAAGCCTATGGGAAGAATTAATGATATTCTTATTCTTGCAAATAGGAATTATGTGCCCATAGATTTTATTGTTCTTGATATTGATTGCTATCCGTCTTGTCCAATTATTCTTGGTAGACCGTTTTTGCGCACTATAGGTGTCGTGATTGATATGAAAGAAGGGAACATCAAATTCCAATTTTCTTTGAGAAAGGGTACGGAGCACTTCCCTAGAACAAGAATTAAGCTACCATATGAATCAATCATGAGGGCATCTTATGGATCTAGAACTAAAGATGACAATACTTAGATCTTTGCATTATGCCTAGCAAGGGCGTAAAACGATAGCGCTTGTTGGGAGGCAACCCAATGAATAAAATTTATTTTCATCTTTTTCTTTCTGATCTTGAGTGTTTGCACAATTATTCTATTGTTATGATTGTGTTATTTATGTTTTAATTAGTGTTTGTGCCAAGCAAAGCCTTTGGGATAGCTTTGGTGATAGTTGATTTGATCTTGTTGGAAAACAGAAACTTTTGCATCCAGTAAAACAATTTTGAAAATTCACAGATGTGATGCAGAATTCTGAATTTTTTACACAAGTTTGATATACAAATTTACCCTGTTGTCCCAATTTTTCATGATTTTTGGAGTTACACAAGCATGAGAACAATTCGTATCTTTGCAGACTGTTCTGTTTTTGACAGATTCTGTTTTCTTTGCATTGTGTGCTTATTTTTATGAATCTATGGTTTGTATTGGAGTTTATAAGCCATGGTGAAGTTAGAATACAGTAGATATAATTCAAGAACAAAATTTTAATTGGTTTTCTACAGTACTTAAAGTAAAGATTGGTTTTCTTATACTAACGGATCTCACGAAGGTTTTGTTGAGTTTTGTGTGATTGAAGTTTTCAAGTTTTGGGTGAGATTACGATGGTGAAGGAATAAGGAGTAAGAAGAGCCTAAGCTTAAGGATGCCCCATGGCACCCCAAGCCATTATCCAAAGAGAAGCAAGCAGCTAAGCTTGGGGATGCCCGAGTGGCATCCCCTCTTTCTTCTAACGACCATCGGTATTTTACTCGGTGCTATATTTTTATTCGTCACATATCATGAGTTTTGCTTGGAGCGTCTTGTATGATATGAGTCTTTGATTGTTTTGCTTTTTATTTTAAGTCATGAATCCTTGCTGGACACACCTATTTGAGGGAGCCAAAATTATGCTATGACTTGTTAGAATTGCTCTCTATGCTTCACTTAAATCTTTATGAGCTATGGAATTGCTCTAGTGCTTCACTTATATCTTTTTGAGCACGGTGTGCTTTAGTATTTTTGAAGAAATGCTCTCATGCTTCACTTAGATTTATTTGATAGTTAGTAATTTTTTTTAGAAACTCTGTCATGCTTCACTTAAATTATTTTGAGAGAAGAAAATTTTATGCTCATGTTCTTCACTTAGATTTGTTTGAGCTATCAAAAGCAACATATAAAATTAGTCCAAAGTGATAGATATTCAAGAGATATATAATAAAAACTTTCATGAAGATCATTGGACAAAATAAACTTGATTCCTTGTAATAGTTTTGCGATATGATGATATGATATCTGAGTCATGTTAATGAGTAATTAAGGCTTAGTAAGAATATTGATGTTAAGGTTTGTGATTCCCTATGCAAGCACGAAAGTCAATAGTTATGCAATGAAATTACATCCTACTTGTGGTGCATTATTTGGTGTTAGTTATGCTTAATGCTCGCTTATGTGATTTTTTGTTTCTTGGTTGGATGCTTCTCAATCTTTTGCTAGCCTTCATTTGCACTAAGTATGATCACTACTTGTGCATCCAAAATCCTTAAACCAGTTTTGCCATATGAGTCCACTAAACCTACCTATGTGCGGTATTTCCGTGCCGTTCTAAGCAAATTTGTATGTGCCATCTCTAATTTCAAAATAAATTTCTCTTTTGTGTGCTCGTACCGCTCATGAAACGGTAGGGGGTGGCTGATATATTTCCATGCTAGATGTGTTATTCTCAAGATGAGTGTTTATTCACTTGTCATTGCACGAGAGTACGGCAAAGGTATTAGGGACGCCCAGTCCCAAAATGAAAAAATGAATTTACTTTATGTTGTCAAATAATAAATTCCTTGGAAAGTGTTGGTATGGAGGGCACCCGTGGATACGGCTAGCCATGGAAAGTGAAAGTATGGCGGAAAAAGGAATGAACTTTATTTTTTGTTTGGGAACCGCCTATGATATATCTAGCATGGAAAGTATTGGGAACTACTCAATCATTTTCATTGACAGGAAAAGCATGCCACCCAAAATGTTTTATCTCTACTTTTTTTGCTTTGAGCTCTGGCACCTCTACAAATCCCTACTTCCCTCTGCGAAGGGCCTTTCTTTTACTTTATGCAATTTTTATTTTGAGTCTCCATCTTCTCTTATAAAGCACCAACTAAGGGGCACTATGATCGTACTTGAGCATTGGGTGTAGCTAATATGCGAGTGTGTTTCATGAATGGATCAATGATTGAGCATAATGGGCTAGGGATAACTTGCTTTAATGTTGATATTTTGAAAGACATGGTTGCTTGTTGATATGCTTGAGTATTGAAATCTTCATGTCAAAACTAGACTATTGCTTTGAATCATATAAAAGTCCAAATGTCCATGCTACAAAGAAAAGAATATGTGATGAACATGTTAGGCAGCATTCCACATCAAAAATTCTGTTTTTATCATTTACCTACTCGAGGACGAGCAGGAATTAAGCTTGGGGATGCTGATACGTCTCCAACGTATCTATAATTTTTGATTGTTCCATGCTGTTATATTATCATTCTTGGATGTTTTACAATCATTTTATAGTAACTTTATATCATTTTTTGGGACTAACATATTGACATAGTGCCTAGTGCCAGTTGATGTTTTTTGCTTGTTTTTTACTTAGCAGAAAATCAATGCCAAACGGAGTCCAAACGCAGCGAATCTTTTTGGTGATTTTTTCTGGACCAGAAGACACAAGATGGTCCAAGAAAGTACCTGAGGGTGGCTTTGAGGGGAGCACAACCCACCAGGGCACGCCTGGGGGCCCAGGCGCGCCCAGGTGGGTTGTGCCCACCTCGGCCACCTCCCGCACCGCCTCTTTGCTTTATAAATACCCCAATATTCCAGAAACCCTAGGGGAGTCGACGAAAATCAATTCCAGCCGCCGCAAGTTCCAGAAACCACAGATCCAATCTAGACACCATCACGGAGGGGTTCATCATCCTCATTGGTGCCTCTCCGATGATGCGTGAGTAGTTCATTGTAGACCTACGGGTCCGTAGTTAGTAGCTAGATGGCTTTCTCTCTCTCTTTTAATTCTCAATACAATGGTCTCTTGTTGATCTATTTGATGTAACTCTTTTTGCGGTGTGTTTGTTGGGATCCGATGAACTTTGAGTTTATGATCAGATCTATGTTTTTATCCATGAAAGTTATTTGAGTCTTTTGATCTCTTATATGCATGGTTACTTATAGCCTCGTATTTCTTCTTCGAATCTTTGGTTTAGTTAGGCCAACTAGATCGATTTTTCTTGCCATGGGAAGAGGTGCTTTGTGATGGGTTCGATCTTACGGAGCTTGATCCCAGTGACAGAAGGGGAACCGACACGTATGTATCGTTGCTATTAAGGATAACAAGATGGGGCCTATTTCTACATAAATAGATCTTGTCTACATCATGTCATCGTTCTTATTGCGTTACTCCGTTTCTCCATGAACTTAATACACTAGATGCATGCTGGATAGCGGTCGATGTGTGGAGTAATAATAGTAGATGCAGGCAGGAGTCGGTCTACTAATCTTGGACGTGATGCCTATATAATGATCATTGTCTGGATATCGTCATAATTATTTGAAGTTCTATCAATTGCCCAACAGTAATTTGTTTACCCACCGTACGCTATTTTTCTCGAGAGAAGCCACTAGTGAAATCTACGGCCCCCGGGTCTATTTTCTCATCATATATTTTCAGATCTATTTTGCTATTTGCCACTTTTATTTTCAGATCTATATTTCTAAAAACCCAAAAATATTTTGCTTCACTTTATTTTATTTATGATCTATTTATCCAATCTACTGCAATTTATCTCACGTCCGTTTGCCAATTTCTGGCGCCGTTACCCGAAAGGGATTGACAACCCCTTTAACATGTCGGGTTGCAAGTATTTGTTCTTTGTGTGCAGGTGCTGTTTACGTAGTGTTGCTTGGTTCTCCTACTAGTTCGATAACCTTGGTCTCATCACTGAGAGAAATACCTACCGTTGCTATGCTACATCATCCCTTCCTCTTTGGGGAAATACCGACGTAGTTCAAGCCAACATCACACTGCTACCACATACTGTACACGTCATATATAATATAATTTTTCATACGACCAATCATATATCATAGAATTTCTCGTACGACCAATCATATATCATAGAATTTCTCGTACGACCATGCATACACATATATATATATATACAATTTGGTATATACAATTTCTCCTACAATTTGCAAATCATTACATGCAGGCATTAGGTGTACTGGTATTCTCCTTCGGGATCTATGACCTGGTCAAGCAAAAATCCCGCAATTTCCTCTTGAAGTGCTCATATGCGGTTCGTTGGTAGGAGCTTATCCCGCATCTCCGTCATCTTTATTAAAGAAGGAGATCAATATGAATATATTAGTTGTGTGTATATATATTAGATCATGATAAAAAGAACTTTGAATTGTGTTTGCGTACCTAAAGTTGTCTTGCAGATGTGTTCCTTTCGGACGTCATAATGCGAATGTATCTCAAACATAGTACGCACATAAATTATTCCCCGACGCCTGACTCATGCACTTTACGAGAATAGAATTCAATCAGATAATAATTAATCAAGCATGATAATGGTATTGAAACTATAATTAAAGAGATGCGCGGACGTAGCTAGTACTACTTAATTACATACCCTGGGTCGCACCCATTTCAGCTCTTGTTTCCATGGGCCTCTAACCTGTTTGATGAACTTTTGCCAAACCCTACCCGCCGGCAAAGAAAATGATTAAAGAAGTTATTAATTAGTTGATATCAGGAAATGAACTAAAGAGGCCGACATAGTGCGATAATGATTGAAATTACCTGTCGATCATCCCCGTCACGATTGAGTATTCTTTAATTTCTTTAAGTAGTGAGTCCAATACTTGAACTTTTCCCAAGTCAACTTCAATGATTAGCAGGATCCAGTGGAAACTGCATGCGCACACGTTTGTATAATTAAGCGGGCATGTGCATAACTCATCAACTACACTTATTAACATCTAGTAAGCAAAACAGAATTTGTAGTACAAGATAGTAACACTCACCCGAAGTTGTAAGGAAGTAGTATTTCTGGTTGGGTATTTAGTCGCTTAAAAAACTCTAGCAAGCTTCTCTCTGTGTCTTTTTTGTGACGTGACCATGTCTTTTCATTAACGGTATTTGGGTCAATGAACCCAATACCATAGCTTCCATCTCTTTTCATTTCCTACATCTTCATTCTGCATAATACCACAGAAAATAATATAGTGAGGATAATTACAGGTAATGAACGAGCACAGCTAGAGACTTAAATTACAGAAAGAAATCACTTGCAGACAATAGCAACTGACGAGAGATTTGTCGAGTGAGTCTTGATTGAATAACTGAAACATTTCTTGAAACTCAACCCATAAATCTTTTTCATGGAAGTAATGCTCTGCCTTGACTTTCACCATGAGGCCCTCTCGCCCGTTCTTCACTTCTCTCAGGTACCACTCATGCAATCTGCGCATTCTCGTTGATAGAAGCGGGATCTCCTCAGGCTTGACCAGAGGTTGGCCGGGGACATATTTCCATGATAGTTCCTCCTCTGTAAACCCGGGGAGAAACTCGATGCCTAGGAGTTGTTCAACAGTGACACCGGCCTCTTTAGCCTGCCTTCTATGATCGTCGGTTATTACCAGCTGATCAGCGGTACTCACATGTGGTTGTACAATGAGCGGGGGGATCGATTGCACTGCCTGTTCTCCCAGCT
Source organism: Thinopyrum elongatum (assembly GCA_011799875.1). Classification (NCBI taxonomy): domain Eukaryota; kingdom Viridiplantae; phylum Streptophyta; class Magnoliopsida; order Poales; family Poaceae; genus Thinopyrum; species Thinopyrum elongatum. Next base: position 72,807,832 of record CM022303.1, read on the forward strand.
GGGGAACATTTTTCCCGCTTTTTTTACCAACTACTTGGCTCGAGCTCGACTCCTTCTGTTTTTGTGCATGATATAACTTCTTAATAGAGCGCTCATAGTCTGAGGCCGGTCTCTTCACAGCCGGTTGAGCATTATCAATAAAGTGTTGTATCATGTAACACCCCCATGTAATAGCCACTGTGATCATCTGCTAATAATGCCAAGTCACTTTCATTTGCAGTGCCTAGTCATAGTGGATAATCAAAACAATTCAAATTCTATCCTGAAGATCAATTCAAACTCAAAAGTGAAATATGAAGTTGCTCAAAACTTGTGGGAAAAATGTTCACATCATAGCAAATAATCTAAAACTATTTGCTGTTAAGGAACACAACATCATCATCTACCACAGCAGGGCGTAAGTATTTTAACAGAGCCCAATCAACATTTAAAATGCCCAAATCATTTTTGAATAAATTCAAATGGTTTTCAAAAATGCCCAAACTTCTTGAGGCAGTGTTGGAAATTGCAATGCACATGTGTGACCAAGTTTCACACTTTTGCTACTCCATTTGAATGCTCAAAATAATTCAAAACCTACTCTGTAAAAAGAAAAAGGCAGAAGCAGAGAATAAAAATAGAACAAGGCACTGTGCACTGGGCCTAAGTGCACAGTGCCCCGAAACTGGCCCAACTGGCCCATCTCCTTCTCTCTCCCTCGCGTGTCACCACCGCCGTGGCTGCGCGCGCGCGCTCCGGTCGCCCGCAGACACGGCGACGGCCACCGACAGCCACCGACGCGCGAGAGGGGATAAGGATGAGCCGATGCACTCCCCCTGGCCTCCTCGTCATTCTCTCCTCCCCTCCCTCGCTCGCTCTCTTCCTCCCCGCGACAAGCCCCGCCGCCGACACCGTGGCCGAGCTCAGTGCCGTGGCCACAGGCCTCCCCGGAGCCTAAGACCGAGCTCGATCGATCCGCCTGCCCCCTCTCCTTCCTCTCCGAGCACCGGCGCGAGCTCTACGCCACCACAGCGCGGGGATCTAGTCCATCTCCGTCCTCGGTCACCGGAGCTTCACCGACGAATGCCGCCGAACTGCAGCTCCTAAGCTTTCGCCGGGCCTACGTGTGCCTCCACGGTGAGCGCGCGCACCTTTCCCCTCTCTCTCCCGAGCTATTCCGCCACCGTAGCCGACGCCACCATCGCCGTCTGAAGGAATCGCCGCCGTGGAGCTCGCCACCGTTGAGATAGCCCATGGCATGGCCACCTGAGTGCGGGAACGTGCTCAGTGCCTCCCCGCGGTTCGAACGCGCCTAGTCTAGCCTCCCCTCGTTCCCGTTTTACTCGATCCCGAGCTCACCCGAGACGGCTGCCGCCCCACCTCGTCGCCGGCGTCGTCTCCGATCATCTCAGCCGCTCCAACCGACGCCATCCTATGCGGCTCGTTCTCCGCATTCGAACGAGCTCTTCCCTGTGCCAAATGGTGGCCGGGAGGCGATTTCCGCGCCGCTCCGCCGCGCCTGTAGTTGCCGGAACCTCGCCGCCGGCGCGCCACCGCGGAGACGCCGACCGGGCCCACTCGCCAGGCTATTTAGCCGCTAACCAGCCCCTAATCAACCACTGACATGTGGGGCTGATGTACTGTAGCGTTTAGGTTAGAACTAACTAACCCACTGGCTAACAGAGTCACTGACAGTCCGGCCCCACACCCACTAATTATCTAATTAGATTAGTTTAAATTCTGTTAATTGCTAACAGCCACTGACTACTGGGCCCCACTGGACCCACTACCCAGTCAACGCTGACCCAGTCAACTGCTGACTATGCAGTTGACTGGGCCCACTGTCAGCCTCTCTGGTGCACACTGGGTGCAGTGCACCGGGTGCACCCAGCGTTTCCGGTTACTGTTTAAATTCGAATTAATAAATCCAGAAATTCCAGAAAATCGTTTAAACTTTGAAAATTCATAGAAAATAAACCGTAGCTCAGATCGAAAAACTTAAAACATGAAAGTTGCTCAGAACGACGAGACGAGTCTGATCGTGTCGTCTGTTTCCATGTCGGAACCCCCTATGTAGGAGAACCCATAACTTTCCATCCGTATCCGGTAGATGAATAGTGCATATTCACCGGATAATAAATCCCGCGTTAATCCTAAAATAACTAAAATGACTTAGGTGCATCTGTAGGCAACCCTGCACTGCATCCTAGCATAACATGCCCTGTATTGCATCATTTGCTGTGCATTTATATGTTTCTTCCCCCTCTTCTCTCTCGGTAGACCCCGACGTCGACCTAGCTCCCGAGACTGACGCAGCTCCGGAGGTCGACTACGCTCCTGACGACCAGACCCTTGCCGCCGAGCTACCAGGCAAGCACCCCCCTTTTGAGCATTCCGATATCGCCCACTCTCTTCCCTCTTATGCTTGCATTAGAAATTACTGCTGCTGCTGTTATCCTATTTCAGCTGCATAACCTGTTTATTGTAACCTGCTATTGTTACCTACCTGCTTATCCCAAACTGTTTAGTATAGGTTGGGTAGAGACCCATCAGAGACCCCACTGTATCCCGACTGCCCCGCTGGATCATCAGAAGACCCGATCAACGGGATAGAAGACCAGGCCCCGGCACCGCACATCACTCCCCCTTAGCTGTTCGACACTACTGGGTTACTATCGAGTGCCGAGGGTGATACCTCGTCAGCACTTCTGATGATAGCCTTGTAGGTTAGTTAATCGGGCGTGGTCAGCGAGGGTGATTCCTCCTACACCACCCTCGATAACGACACCGTCGCGCAACTCCTCAAGAGTGGACCTCGAGGGTGATTCCTCCTCCGTTCACCTTGATGTTTACGTCAGTTGGGAGTCCAACGAGGGTGATGCCTCGGATTCCTTCTTGATATGGTAGCCACACGGATGCCCTTACATTATTGTTGACACTGTTCAAACTGGATAAAGACGGGTCGGCCCTGAGGGGTACCCGCACGAGTATATGATGAGAGTGATATGGAGTCGGGTGGACCTGGATGGTGCCCCGAGAGCTGAACACGAGGCGTGGCCGGGCATTCCTAGCCCTTGACGCAAGTCCTCGAGACGGGGCGACGGGGTCACATCTTTCGTGAGTCTCTGCTCGTTACCGCACTACCAATAAACTAATGGTTTGGATATTTGATCCGAGGGGCCTCTGGCCTGATAGCACTAACCATCACGTGGGCATAGTATGGGCGTTCTGCGTCGTATACATTAGCCGAAGCTTAATAGACGTCAGCAAGGAGAGGCGCGCGCTGGATTGGACTGGTTAAGCCCGTGCTTGTATTAAGGGGGCTAGGTCTGCTTTCAGCCGCCCTCGCAATGCACAGGAGTTCCCGGGGCGAAGGCGCAAGACCCCTGGGCGCATAGGATTAGTCCGGCGTGCTGACCTCTCTATTAAGTATTTGGTCGGGTTGCGGCGTGTCGTTTGGCCGAGGCCGGGCATGACCCAGAAAAGTGTGTCCTGCCGGAGTTAAGCGAGCGTGGTGGGTAAGTTGGTGCACCCCTGCAGGCAAGAACTAATCTATCGATAGCCTGTCCTATGGTAACGGACACTCGGAGTTGTATCCCAACCGGTACAACTAGAATTGGTGACTTGAGATGATACTAGATAGTATGGCTCTGGGATTGCTTTCTCGCAGGGAGTTGAGAAAGGATCTCTGGGCGAGGTTGATGACATTACTACTACTTTACATTATGTTAATCTGCACTCTTCTAATGCTGCAAGACCGATGAAGATGCTTGAAGATGCTAGTCTTCGATAGGACTAGGCCTTCCCCTCTATTCTGGCACTTCTGTAGCCCAGTCCACATATACAGCCTCCCTTTGAAAATGTTGCATATGTAGTGTAGATCCTTGCTTGCTGAGTACTTCGGATGAGTACTCACGTTTGCTTTACTTTCTTTTTCTCCCCATATCCAATTGTCGCCGCCAGAAGACGGAGCCCCTGAGATAGCTACCCTCGTCAACGACTATGGCTACTACTACTACCCTCTAGGCGAGTACTACTACGAGGAGCCGACCGACGACCAGGAGTAGGATTCGGAGGGTCCTAGGCAGGAGGCCTACGCCTTTCGATCGTAGTATTTTATTTTGCCCCACTTTTTTAAAGGCCTATCTATTTCTCTGTAATATCTGTACCCAGATATCTGATGCTTCCGCTGACACTTGTATGCCATCGAGCTATGTATTTGAGCCCTCGAGGCCCTGGCTTGTAATATAAAGCTTGTATGACTTTATTTATGTTTTAGAGTTGTGTTGTGATATCTTCAAGTGAGTCATTAGGCTTGATCATGTGCATATGCGTGTATGGTTAGTGCACGATTAAGCCGGGGTCGTCACAGGTTGGTATTAGAGCCGACTGCCTCTAGGAATCCCCCTTTCCAACCCCGTGGCCGAAGTTGAGTCTAGTGGTCCAAAATTGTTTTACTAACTTGGCTGTGTGGCTTACGGGCCCACATCGCCAACTGGGTGGTATTAGGATCTTTTATTCCTCGTCTTTACTCTGGGACTCTGATCGCTCTTCTATTCGGGTTTAATAAATTAACTAACGCCGACACTTAGGATCTCGTAATTCCCGTCCTCCCGAAGAGCTGGATATCTGTGCGATTTCCCTGTCATTGATCTGATTAGTCTGATAATCATTTTCCTTTCCATTGTTTTGTTTAACCTTTCTCTTCGAGATCTGTTATACTTCTCATCGTCGTATAACAACTCTGAATTTCCTCTGTTTCAGATGGATCGACTGTTTCCACCACGTCCTACGACACAGCTTGTGCTTCGTACTTGGGCTCGAGATGCCCCTGGCTTCCCAGCTGTCCTGATCGCCCTCCTGACCAGAATGGGTTACCGTTGGTACCCTGAGTACATGGTCTACGAGGTTTACCGCGAGTTCAACCAGGAGCAGTATTATGCTGATGTTCGCATGTATGATCAGCAGGATGACTCAGACACTGAGCTGTACCTTTTCCACGGTATCGGCGTGACGATTGAGATGGCAGTCTATGATGCCGCCTACTCTGCTATCGCACGTCTCCGAGGAGAGCTCAGCGCTAGCTTGGATGCCTCTGAGTTCAGATACATTCCGTATGCCCCTGCTGGAGATGCTACTGGATACTACACAGCTATCTGTGCCCCATACGAGCCTCGACGCTACGATCCGCGAGTTCTGATTCAGTGTACTCAGGCTCTGGATCGCACTGCTCGGGCTCTTGCCGTCGAGTTGTTCGCCACTCGAGCACGACTCTACGAGGCTATGACGCAGTTGCTACCAGCTGTTCGTGCAGGGATACATTCGGAGCACATTCTTTACCTGCGCAGGACCGAGATGCCACCAGGGATCGATTGGCCTGCTGTGGGAGGTCACACTCCTGCACGTGGACCTCTTCTTTCAGCTCGAGACCGGGTTCTGCATCAGAGTGCACATGGAGCACAGGATCCTTCTGCGACGAACATCCGTCGTCCGCACTTGCAGCTACCCCGTTTCAGTGGTTTTCTCCGACGTTGATGTAGCCTTTACTATGTCCCGTTGTGTACTTCCTTACCGCGTGCCTGCGTGCCGCCTAGAATGTCTAGCTTTTGAATTTACGCCGTTATGCTGTCCGATTGTAACCGACTCTGTATGGATCTGTATGTCTTAAATGACTACTGTTCAGCATCTGTTACATTACTTAAATTCCATCGTGTTACATCATGCTTGTTGCTAAACACTCGCAATAGCCTCTGCGAAACTACCCCTGTTGAATTTAGCAGGATGGGTGATAACAATCCACCTCCGCCTGACTATATGGCTGCTATGATGCAACAGTTTGAACTCAACCGTCAGTTCATGACGGGAATTATGGAGCAGTTCCCCCGTCCCAATGCCAATCAGCAGCCAGCTCCAATCACACTGCCAGAGTTTGTCCGCCTCAACCCAGTGACATTCCGCAACGCAGTTAATCCACTGGACGCCGATGACTGGTTGCGTGACATCTTCTATGAGATGGAGTCAGCTGATGTTCCTCCTCTCAACTATGTCACCTTTGCGACCTACTTCCTGAAGGGACCCGCAGCACAATGGTGGGCCACCCACAGACAGACTCTACCTCCAGGGACTGCCGTTACCTGGGTGGAGTTCAAGACTGCTTTTCGTGCCCGCTATATTCCTCAAGCAGTTATAGCACGCAAGAAGGCTGAGTTCCGCAACATTGTTCAAGGCAACAAGACTATAGAAGTCTACCAGCGAGAGTTCCTTGACTTGTCTCGCTACGCTGAAGAATACATCCCCAATGATGCTAGTAGGCAGGAGAAGTTCCGTGAAGGACTACATCATGACATCACTTCATCCACCCCGACACGAGCATAGCCAGCTGGAATCGAATTGCCGTGGAAGGTTGCTTCAGGGGGATTTGTTAAAGCATAGCCATTCTTCACCTTCATGGATATGTTCTTCACTTTCATGTGTAGCTCACAAGGTGTCGTACCTTTGATATCATCCACGGGGTATCTAGCCAGCAGTGCATCATCGGCCTGGGTGGAACCCACGCTGCTTTTCGACATAGATGGGACGGTGCTATCCAATGCTGGATCTGCTTGCTGCTGCAGCTGCTAAGACGCCCTTTCCTGGCTAAGTGAGTCGATCTGCTCCTGCTGCCGTATGAAAGCACGTTCCAACTCCGTGTGCTTTGATTCTACCAGTTGAAGGCGGACTGCTTCCTCCTTCCTCTGCTCCTCCTCCAGCTTCCTCTTCTCCTCCTCCTGCTGCTTCTTTCTCGCACGGCTTTTGTAAGTGGCGTTCCAATCCACAAACCCCTCAAACCACGTAACAACGCCTTTGCCTCGTGTTCGTCCCGAGTGTTCAGGATTCTTCAGGGAGCGCATAAGCTCGTCGTTCTCTCTGTCGGGCTTGAACGCCCCCGTTCGAGCCTCTTCTATTGCAACAAGTAAAGCGTCAGAGACTTCTTTAAGACTTGCCCGCTCCATAACCAGCCCTGTCTTCGGGTCCAACTTCCCCCCATGCGCATAAAACCAAGCCCTGCACCTGTCGGGCCAACTCAATGTAACTGGAGTGACCCCTGCAGCAATCATCTGTTCCTCGACTTGATCCCACTTAGGCCGGGCGACCTGGTAGCCACCTGGTCCCAGCCGATGGTGCCACTTCTTTTTCGCAGCATTAATCTTGTTTATTCTGGACCGTTCCTTAGCTGCTTCCGATTCCTTGAACTTCACGAAAGAGTCCCAGTGATCTCTTGCCTTCTCCAATGCTCCCTTGAATGCTAGAGTCTGCTTTCCGCCTGCTTCGTACTTGGTCCATATTCTTTTCTTGTGGTTGCAGAATGCTATCGCCATCTTCTTAAGAGCACTCTTCCTGACTTTCTCCCGTTCTGCATCTGTCAAATGATCTGGTAGGGTGAAATGTGACATGAGCGATTCCCAAAGCAGATCTTTTGCTCTTTCGGAGAGAAAACTAACTCCTTCATCTCCCTTTGCTGGCTTATTCCATTCTTGAACGGAGATCGGGATTTTGTCCCTGACAATAACTCCGCACTGACGAGTAAATTTGCCCGCATTCGCTTTAGGAGCGAGCGGATCGCCATTTGGTTTGATGGCATCGATGTTGTACTTTACGCCAGCCTGCAACCTTTTGGCCGGGCCTCGTACTGCCCTGCTTGTAGAAGATTTGCTCGATCCGGAGGGTTAAAAGAAGAAAGATTGATTCGTTAATATATATATACAAATCAATTAATACATGTAATGATCACCAGATGCCTTATATAAATATACATCGCCGGTCTTTGTTATTTGAAGAACATTTCCTTCGTCATCATTGTTGTGGCCTTCATCTATTCGTTCGTCTTCATCAAATATCATACCCTCACCAGAATTGTTCAGATATTGCGAGCCGTCATCTTCAGGTTCATTGTTTGGGCTCGGGGAGCGTATGATGTCGAACATGGTCTCTTCTGCGTCTCTGCCGGTATCGTCCATAGCTTAACTAATCCAGAAGAAAGATAAAACAATTTAGTATTCAAATTAGAATGCAATCAATAAGGAAAAACTGAATCATAGTAGATAATATGCATCTCGGATAATATCACTAATACATCTCGAATAATCTAGATAATATGCATCATCGAATATAATCTCGAATACATCGTCTTGAATATTATCGAATAATATAATCTCGAATACATCGTCTCGAATATAATTTCAAATACATCTCGAGTATTATCACTAATACATCTCGAATATTATCATATATATAACATCACTAGCTAATACAGATCGAATATTATCGAAGAATCTAGTTCACTCGCGGTTCCTGAGGCGCGGGCGGTGGACACCTAAGGAGAAGGAACCATCACAGGATCATAACTCGGGTGAGATCCCTGAAGAACCTGCCAGGTATTGGAGAACCTGACGTCCAACGCAACCATGTAGCGACGGACGTGCTCGTCCTCCTCCCTGACACGGCGACGTACCACCTCCGCGAGGGCCGGCTGCCTCCGCACCGAAAGTGGCCCACGCGACCGCCACCAAAGAAGCTCCGGGTCGACGATGGGAGCCCGGTTCCTCACCAAGCTGCGTGCCCCGGAAGGTAGCACCTCCCAGTGCCAGCCCGGCGGAGCCCAGTCCGGACATGGCGCCTCTGAAGCAGGTCGTCGCCAACGAGTCGACGACGAGGATGCGGGCCGGCATCGTCCTAGCCAAAAATGTTTCTATGCAAATTTAACATTTTTTTAAATGCTTGATTATGATTTTTGTAATTCTTGTTCACTTGATTTTGCAAATACATGACAAACTTTTGCAAATACAACATTAAAATATTTTTTCGATGCAACTTTTTTCTATCCAATTTTTTTCTATACTATGATGATACAACATTAAAAGTATAAAAAACAGAAGAACAAAATAGCTAGTGAAAAAGAAACAATCTATGCAAATTCCACCATTCATCTACAAATACATACATACATACATACATATACATATCTATACATATGAAAAAGAAACAATAATCTATGCAAAAAAATAGCCGGAGAACGAGGGGGCGGCGAGCTCACAGCGGGCGAGGTTGGGGCCGGCGATGGCGGGGTTGAGGCCGGCGCGGGGCGGCGTCGACGGGGCTCGGCCGTTGAGGAGGCGCGGGCGCGCGACATCGTGGGGAGGAGGTGCGGGCGGCCGGCGTCGATCGATGCTCGGGGAAGGAGGCGGCGGCGCTGGCGGCCGGCGTTGGGGCAGCGACGACGAGGGAGGGCACGGCGGCGTCGGGCTCGGGGAGGAGAGGCCGGGCGGCCGGCCGGCGCATCGGGGGCGGAGAGGACGTCGAGGGCGCGGCGGCGTCGGGCTCGGGGAGGAGGCATGGGCGGCCGACGGCGGGGGTGGCGACGGGGTCGGGGCAGTTGGCGGCGGCGTCTCTGTGGTTTGGCGTCGAGAGAATGGAGAAGAAATTCGAAGTGGCCGCTTATATATGGAAGCCTTTAGTCCCGGTTGGTGGCTCCAACCGGGACTAAAGGCACCCTTTAGTCGCGGTTGGAGCCACCAACCAGGACTAAAGGTGAAATTCACCCAGGCCAAGCGGCGGGAAGCCCAGGCCTTTAGTCCCGGTTGGTGACTCCAACCGCGACTAAAGGCCCCCCTTTAGTCGCGGTTGGAGCCACCAACCAGGACTAAAGGCCTGTTCCTGGCACGGTAAGGTGCGGTGGAAGTTTAATCCCACCTCCCCCAGCGAAGGGCGCCCGCACTGGTTTATAAGCCCCGCCGCGGCAGCTCCTTCAAGCTCCTCTCTAAAGCAGGCCTGTGTGGGCATAACGAATCTGTAACTGCCTTGTGGGGCCTATTAGGTCGTGCGGGCCTGCATCCTGGCCCAACTAGTAGTTGGGTTTCTAGTCGTATGCAGGCCGTGGCGGCCGAGTAGGCGGGCATTTTTTTATTTATTTTCCAGCTTTTTTGCTTTATTTATTTTCTTTTGTTTCTACTTACAGCCAAATATTTAGAGTTTATGAGTGAATCTTTTTGCTTTAGGTCACAAAAAATATAAACTTTCTGTTTGTGCCAGTATGCCTTTGTAACAAATGAGTTTTCGTCCGAAACCCTGATACTTCGAAAGAGATTGTCCATTTTATACACGAAGTGCATCCAGTTTTTGTCATAACCCTCTCAACTTTTTAGCACATGCTATGTGGGTGAAATGATGATACCATGCCAACTTTCAACCTTTTCAGAGTTCATTTGTAGTGCTTTTCAATTTCAGGGTCATTTAGCTAAAAAAATCAGTAAATGCAAGAAAAATAGCAAATGAAGTCAGAAAGGGTTGAAAATTGATGACGTGGCTTTGAATGGTGCATACTGAACGCACAAAAAGTCTGGAGTTGAAATAAGTTTTAAAAAATGAAATTCCTTTGTAACAGATGAGTTTTCGTCCGAAACCCTCATACTTCGAAAGAGATTGTCCATTTTGTACATGAAGTGCACCCAGTTTTTGCCGTAACCCTCTCAACTTTTCAGCACATGCTATGTGGGTGAAATGATGATACCATGCCAACTTTCAACCTTTTCAGAGTTCATTTGTGGTGCTTTTCAATTTCAGGGTCATTTAGCTCAAAAAAATCAGTAAATGCATGAAAAATAGCAAATGAAGTCAGAAAGGGTTGAAAATTGATGACGTGGCTTTGAATGGTGCATACTGAACGCACAAAAAGTCTGGAGTTGAAATAAGTTTAAAAAAATGAAATGCCTTTGTAACAGATGAGTTTTCGTCCGAAACCCTGATACTTTGAAAGAGATTGTCCATTTTGTATACGAAGTGCATCCACTTTTTGTCGTAACCATCTCAACTTTTTAGCACATGCTATGTGGGTGAAATGATGATACCATGCCAACTTTCAACCTTTTCAGAGTTCATTTGTAGTGCATGAAAATAGCAAAAGTCCTACATAATGCATGAAATATTTTGTTTGGACATAATATTTCTTCGCGTTTCAAATGCCAAAACACATAAGTACCCTAACTATTACAAAGATTCCCTATGGTTTGTTCGAAGTGGGACTTTCCAGATATATAAGTCCAAAAACTCACTAGAGAAGAAAGTGATGACGGTGAAGCCGGTCACATCCCAGAGTGGGATCTTGGGGTATAAAACTTTTTCTTCGCGTGTGTCCCTTTGCGCCGTAACCATGGACAATCTTCATCATTTAACATGATGCTCGGGTCAATATTCACTGTGAAGGGAGCAATTTCATGAAACTTTTCATAATCTTCTGACATGTCTGTCTTGTCCTCCACTCTCACGATGTTTCTTTTCCCTGAAAGAACTATGTGGCGCTTTGGCTCATCGTATGATGTATTCGCTTCCTTATGTTTTCTTTTTCTCGGCTTGGTAGACATGTCCTTCACATAGAAAACCTGTGCCACATCATTGGCTTGGACGAATGGTTCGTCTGCGTACCCAAGATTATTGAGATCCACTGTTGTCATTCCGTACCGCGGGTCTTCCTTTACCCCGCCTCCTGTCAGATTGATCCATTTGCACCGAAACAAAGGGACCTTCAAACCACGTCCATAGTCAAGTTCCCATATCTCCTCTATGTAACCATAATATGTGTCCTTTGGCCTATTGGTGTTTGCTGCATCAAAGCGGACACCACTATTTTGGTTGGTGCTCTTTTTATCTTGGGCGATCATGTAAAATGTATTCCCATTTATCTCGTACCCTTTGAAAGTCAATATAGTCGAAGATGGTAACTGGGACAGCAAGTACAGATCATCTGCAATAGTGTCATCATGCATGAGACGTGTCTGCAACCAACTGGCGAAAGTCCCCGTTTGTTCACGTGTAATCCAGTCGTCAAACTGCTCCGGGTGTTTGGAGCGTAGACTATTCTTGTGTTCCTCGACATACGGAGCCACCAAGGCAGAATTTGGTAGAACTGTGTAGTGTGCTTGCGCCCAAGAATGCCCGTCCATACATATTACTTGGTCCCTTCCTTGCATGCCTTTTCCACCCAGTCTGCCCTCATGCCACGATTCAGGAACACCAATCGGCTTAAGGTCGGGAATAATGTCAACACAAAACTCAATGACCTCCTCATTTTCATGGCCCTTGGAGATGCTTCCTTCTGACCTAGCACTGTTATGAACATATTTCTTTAAGACTCCCATAAACCTCTCAAAGGGGAACATATTGTGTAGAAATACAGGACCCAGAATGGAAATCTCTTCAACTAGGTGAACTAGAACGTGCATCATGATATTGAAGAAGGATGGTGGGAACACCAACTCGAAACTGACAAGACATTGCACCAAATCATTCTGTAACCTTGGTATGATTTCTGGACCGATTACCTTCTGAGAGATTGCATTTAGGAATGCACATAGCTTCACAATGGCTAATCAAACGTTTTCCGCTAGAAGCCCCCTCAATGCAACCGGAAGCAGTTGTGTCATAATCACGTGGCATTCATGAGACTTTAGGTTCTGGAACTTTTTGTCTGCCATATTTATTATTCCCTTTATATTCGATGAGAAGCCAGACGGGACCTTCATACTGAGCAGGCATTCAAAGAAGATTTCCTTCTCTTCTTTGGGAAGAGCGTAGCTAGCATGACCCTGATACTGCTTTGGATGCATGTCGTCTTTTCCGTGCATACGTTGCTGGTCCTCCCGTGCCTCTGGTGTATCTTTTGTCTTCCCATACACGCCCAAGAAGCCTAGCAGGTTCACGCAAAGATTCTTCGTCACGTGCATCACGTCGATTGCAGAGCGGACATCTAGGTCTTTCCAATAGGGTAGGTCCCAAAATATAGATTTCTTCTTCCACATGGGTGCGGGTCCATCAGCGTCATTCGGAACAGATTGTCCGCCAGGACCCTTTCCAAAGATTACTGTTAAATCATTGACCATATCAAGTATATCATCACCAGTACGGTGGCGAGGCTTCTTCCGGTGATCTGCCTCACCTTTGAAATGCTTGCCTTTCTTTCTTAAGAGATGCTTGATCAGAAGAAATCGACGCTGTCCCAGGTACACATTCTTCTTATATTTATCCAAATATATACTGTCGGTATCATCTAAACAGTGCGTGGATGTGTGGTATCCCTTGTTTGTCTGTCCTGAAAGGTTACTGAGAGCAGGACAATCATTGATGGTTACAAACAGCAACGCATGTAGGTCAAATTCCTCCTAATTGTGCTCATCCCACACACGTACACCTTTTCCATTTCACAGCTGTAAAAGTTCTTCAACTAATGGCCTTAGGTACACATGAATGTCGTTGCCAGGTTGCTTAGGGCCTTGGATGAGCACTGGCATCATAATGAACTTCCGCTTCATGCACAACCAAGGAGGAAGGTTATAGATACATAGAGTCACAGGCCAGGTGCTATGATTGCTGCTCTGCTCCCCAAAAGAAGTAATTCCATCTGCACTTAAACCAAGCCATACGTTCCTTGTGTCATCTGCAAAGTCCTCCCACTTTCTCTAGATTTTTCTTCACTGCGACCCGTTAGCGGGTACTCTCAACTTCCCGTCTTTCTTACGGTCTTCTTTGTGTCATCTCATCAACTTGGCATGCTCTTTGTTTTGGAACAAACGTTTCAACCGTGGTATTATAGGAGCATACCACATCACCTTGGCAGGAATATTCTTCCTGGGGCGCTCGCCCTTAACATCACCAGGGTCATAGCGGCTGATCTTATAGCGCAATGCACCGCATACCGGGCATGCATTCAAATCCTCGTACTCACCGCGGTTGAGGATGCAGTCATTCGGGCATGCATGTATCTCCTGCACCTCTAATCCTAGAGGGCAGACAGCCTTCTTTGCTTCGTACGTACTGTCGGGCAATTCGTTGTCCTTTGGAAGCATCTTCTTTAACATTATCAGCAACTTTTCAAATCCCTTATCAGATACACCATTCTCTGCCTTCCATTGCAGCAATTCAAGTGTGGTACCCAGCTTTTTCTTGTCATCTTCGCAATTTGGGTACAACAATTTCTTGTGATCCTCTAACATGCGCTGCAACTTCAGCTTCTCCTTTTCACTTGCGCAGTTTCTCTTTGCATCAGCAATGGCCCGACCAAGATCATCAGCGGGCTCATCTGATGCCTCTTCTTCAGCTTCTTCCCCCATTGCCAGCTCAGCTCCTTCCCCCATTGTAGTACCATCATATTCAGGGAACCCATGGCCAGGATAGCTGTCATCATCCTCTTCTTTTTCATTCTCTTCCATTAGAACCCCTCTTTCTCCATGCTTGATCCAACAGTTATAGTCGGACATGAAACCGGACATAAACAGGTGGACGTGAATGGTTCTTGAGTTAGAGTAATTGTGATCATTCTTACAAATAGCACATCGACAACACATAAAACCATCCAGTCGCTTGTTTGCCTCACCCGCAAGAAGAAAAGTATGCACGCCAATAATGAACTGGGGAGAGCATCAGTCATCGTACATCCATTGCCGGCTCATCTTCATTACACAACACCGAAAATACCAAATTAATACAAGTTCATACATAAAGTTCATACACACTTATTCTCATAAAATAACATACAAACTCTCTAGTTAAAGTATTTAAATGCAACAACAAATGCGATCAAGATCGGAACTAAGGTAACAATTGATCCAACAGCATAATGATACCAAGCCTCATTATCAATGGCATATTTTCTAATCTTTCTAATCTTCAAGTGCATTGCATCCATCTTGATCTTGTGATCATCGACGACATCGGCAACATACAACTCCAGTTTCATCTTCTCTTCTTCAATTCTTTTCAATTTTTCTATCAAATACTCGTTTTCTTTTTCAACTAAATTTAACTTCTCGACAAGAGGGTCAGTTGCAATTTCCAGTTCACATACCTCCTAGATAAAAATATCTAGGTCAACTTGATGGGCATAATTGTCATAAACACGAAATGCAACAAATAGTTATAAAAGAGAATATACCACATCCGAATCATAAACCGGACGAGGGCCGACGGGGACCGATATCAAAACCATGCCACTATGTATAACAAACAACGTACGGGTAAGAAAATTATACAAGTAACTATCAAAATCACACAAACATGATTTTTTTTATAAAAAGGATAAGAACAAGAGGCTCACCAAGGTGGTGCTGGCGATCGACGGTGGTTAGGACAGGGACGGGAAGGCACTAAGTAAACCACACCTACATATGCAAACTAAGAAGTTAATTTGAGCTCAAATTGCATATAAATCAAATAAATTGCCACATATAATTACTCCCAAACTAAAACCCATAAATCACTATACTTATAGAGCATTGCAAGAGCTAATCTAGCAATGAGAGATGAAAGGACAAAGTTGCTAACCTTTGTGAACACTTGGATGGATGGGGTGCCTTCAAATCTTGACAAATTTTGGTAAAAATGGAGGTGAGCTCGAGCAAGAGGGGAAGAACAGAGGGGGAAAACAGAGAGCTTCGACTCGGGCTGGACGAAGCACTATATATAGTGATCTCTTTAGTCCCGGTTGGTTATACAAACCGGTACTAAAGGTGCACCTCTAGTCCCGGTTTGTGACACGAACTGGGACTAAATGTGCTCGTGGGGGCCCAAGCCTGACACAAGCCTGCCACCACCCCTTTAGTCCCGGTTTGTGACACTAACCGGGACTAGAGGCACGCCACGAACCGGGACTAATGATGCCCGCCCCCTAGCCGTTAGAACCGGGACTAATGGTCACATTAGTACCGGGCCGTTATCAAACTGAGACTAATGGGGCTCACGTAAAGTCGTTTCTCTACTAGTGTTCAACTTCTCCCTTTCACTTTGGCATTCTCTCTGTGCATCAACAATGACCCGGCGAAGATCATCATCGGACACATCGTCTGGTTCCTCTTCTTCTTATTCATGGGGATAGTTGTCATCATCCTCTTCTTCTTCGCTATCTTCCATCATAACCCATATTTCTCCGTGCTTGGTCCAAACATTATAGTGTGGCATGAAACCCCTCTCAAGCAGGTGTAAGTGAAGGGTTTTCGAGTCAGAGTAATCCTTCCTATTCCCACAGATAGTACATGGACAATACATAAAACCATTCTGCTTGGTTGCCTCAGCCACATCGAGAAAAATATGCAAGCCCGTAATGTACTCGGAGGTGCGTCGGTCACCGCACATCCATTGCCGGTTCATCTGCGTGCATTATATAATTAAGTGTATCAAAAATCATTACAGAACATCATGAATAGAGAAATGACCAAATTAATAGAAGTTCATCATCACATTAAAACCAAACAACAGTAGTGATCAAATGTTATTACTGAAAAAATAAATACATAAAGTTCATACATAGTTCTCATAGAACAACATACAGCTCTCTAGAGCATCTAATTAAAACATACATTGAAACTAACATACAACTATGTAAAACATTTAAATGCAACAACAAATGCGATCAAAATCGCAGCTAAGGTAACAATTGATCCAACAGCATAATGATACCAAGTCTCGTTATCAATGGCATATTTTTTAATCTTTGTAATCTTCAAACGTATTGCATCCATCTGGATCTTGTGATCATCGACGACATCGGCAACATGCAACTCCACTTTCATCTTCTCCTCTTCAATTCTTTTCAATTTTTCTTTCAAATAATTATTTTCTTTTTCAACTAAATTTAACCTCTCGGCAAGAGGGTCGGTTGGAATTTCCGGTTCACATACCTCCTAGATAAAGAGATCTATGTCACGTTGGTCGGCATAATTGTCATAAACACTAAATGAAACAAATAGTTATAAAAGATAATATACCACATCCGAATCATAGACCGGACGAGAGCCGACGGGGGCGGATACCAAAACCATGGCACTATATAATAACAAACAATAATACAAGTAAGAAAATTATACAAGTAGCTATCTAAATAATACAAGTAAGAATTTTTTTCTTTTAAAAAGAAGATAAGAACAAGAGGCTCAGCACGGTGGTGCCGGCGACGAGATCGGCGCGGGCGATCGACGACGGTGAGGACGGGGACAGGGACGGGACGGCACCCTACACATGTGCAGACTCTAAGAAGTTAATTTGAGCTCAAATTGTGCATCTAAATCAAATGAACTCCCACATACACTCCTCCACTAAAACCCATAAACCACTCTACTTCTAGAGCATTTGAAATGAGCTAAACTAACAGTGAGAGATGAAAGGATGAAGTTGCTAACCTTTTAGAACACTTGTGCAGCTGGTGCACCGCCAAACCTAGACAAATCTTGGGGAAAATGTAGCTTGGAGGAAGAACAGAGGAGAAAGTTTAAGTGTGGCTCGGGCATTTCATCGAACACCTCATGTGCATATATAGGCACACAACAGAGTAGCCCACACCTCCCACCCTTCCACGGCCAAAAAAACGGAGGAGATTGGGGAGGGGGGGGCGTGGATATATATAGGCAAAACTTTAGTCCCGGTTTGTGTCTAAAACCGGGACTAGAGGCCTAACCTTTAGTCCCGGTTCCAGACACAAACCGGGACTAAAGGGCAGCAACACCTTTAGTCCCGGTTTGTGTCTCGAACTGGGACTAAAGGTCCTTGCTGAACCGGGACTGATGCCTGCCGAGGCCCGGCCGGCGTCCTAGCCTCTAGAACCAGGACTAATGCTGCCATTAGTCCCGGTTCGTAACACGACCGGGACTAATGCTCTTATCTGGCCAGGACCAAAGCCCTGTTTTCTACTAGTGCACCATTACCCTCCCAAAAGAAGCGTCTACGAGGTTTATCAAGCTTTTTGAGCGTGGTTTTATTCAACAAAGACATAGACATAATATACGAAGGAATGCCCGATAGATTGGAGTTTGCCGAGGTCAACCTAGCCCCAGAAGAAGTTGAATTACCGACCCACACATCAAGTTTCCTAATCATTCGAGCTTCCTGGAAATCCAAGTCACAAGTTTTTAGAGCAGCAAAGAAAATCCACGCGCTAATGCAAGGTATGGCTCTTGCAATTCAACGTATGGAACTCGTGCTTATTGTTCGGTCTGACTCGTCGATGGCTCTATCAGCACTTGTTGATGACTACCTAGACCATTCTGCTTATGATCACTTAGCTTTGGAGATTAAAGCTTTTATGGTTGATAGGGAGATTGTTTCGCAAAAATTACATCGTGATCAAAATCGAGTGGCTAATTGTTTGGCAAGGTATAGCCGCTCTGAACGTACCACAACTGTGTGGTTACACAGAGGGCCCCATGTATGGAGGAATTATTGCCTCTTGACTGTAACTCTATAACTCTAGAATAAAACTCCTTTTTTTCTTGCAAAAAAAAAAGAACACGCACATTCCCCCACCTTGAAGAAATATGGGCATTTTTTTCTCAAGAAAAAAAGAACACATGGACACTATTCTTGTGAGCATCGCCCAGCTGCAGCTGCCTGCTGGCTAGCATGCCCATCGTTGCGACCATCGACCAAAAGCGCAGCCTAGCCCGTGGACGCACTCGATCGGCCGCTACGTAGTCGTACGTTGCGTTGGTTACACAGATCAAAATGAGCAACCACCGTACACAAGGAGGACAGCGCCGTTGGCATCTTGCGGGCGCGCGTACGGAGCCGAAAACAGACCGCCTTTTCTAGGCTTGTAGCTGTGGTGGTTCGGCCAATGACCCGGAGGGAGGCCGGGAGGCGCTTGCGTGCGTGCCACGCCCGGCCGTCGAGCGTGTGCGGGAGGAAGACGCACCGGGCGCTCTCGTTTGGCGCCGAGGAGTCGAGCCGGCGCGCGTACGCTCGCCAAACGGGCGGCACACGCACACGTAGCCATGCACGTACGCTCCACAGCCTTTGCTACTAGCGTCCTCTCGGTGTGCTCAGCGGCGGCGTCGATGCACACGCGCCCCCGGTCAACTTGCAACACGAAGGAGAGTATGAGACACACACAAGGAACGCAGAGACGACAACGGACAATTTGCAGGTCGTTTTGCTGAAATACCTTGGTGCGATCTTCCATTAATACTCAACTCAAAGTTAAATTGATGCTGAACTTGCTGCGATCTTAGAGCATCTACAGCCGGACCTCTTAAAGTCGTCTCATACGCTCGGGCGGGCTGCCCGGTCAGGTTTTTTTTATCCAGACGGACGCCTCAAACGGGCCTCAAATGTCCGGACTGACCGGCACCCCCCATATTCAGCCCAAATATGGGGCGGATATAGGGTGGCCCGGGCACGCCCGGGCGCGTCCACCTGACAAGCCTGGCCCACCACCGACCCCACGGATGTCCCACAAAAACCCCCATCGGCATCGTCGGTCCGAAACCCTAGCTCACTCATTCTCCTCTCGATCCGTCCTCTCCTCTCCCTTTATCGATTCCGATCGAATCCGGCGCAATGTCGAGCTCCGGCAGCCGCTCCGACGACGAGCTGGATCCGGAGTATGAGCTTGCCCTCCGCATCGCCTTGGAGTGGTCCAAGGTGGACACCGGGGGCAGCTCCGGATCTGCAGCCTCGCCGCAGCCGCCGGCGCTTCCTCGTCGGCGCATCTCGGACGCCGGCAATGGCCCCTCTCGGCCCATGGGCAGCTCCGACAATTGGCCAGCAAAATCGGCGCCTCCCGCACGCCGTCCCATTGCCCCGCCGGCTGCTGCTTCCCCACACCGTCCCCTCATCCCGCCGGCTGCTGCTCCCCCTCGTGGGCAGTGGTGGGTGTTTGTGCCCGCCCCGCCGGCCCGGATAGGCACGCCGGAGTCGGAGGCGCGCGGCGCCCGCCACGAGAGGCAGCGGACACGGGAGACGGAGGATGTCAGAGCTCTGTCCGACGCCGGTGTGAGTTACCGGCGGAGCCCGACGAGGACCAGGGGCTCCTTGTGATGACCCCGGCTTAATCGTGCACTAATCATACACGCAAATGCACATGATCAAGCCTAAGGACTCACTTGAAGATATCACAACACAACTCTAAAACATAAATAAAGTCATACAAGCTTAATATTACAAGCCAGGGCCTCAAGGGCTCGAATACATAGCTCGATGGCATACAAGTGTCAGCGGAAGCATCAGATATCTGGGTACAGATATATTACAGAAATAAAGAGATAAGCCTTCACAGAGGCGGGGCAAAATAAAACTCTACGATCGAAAGGCGTGGGCCTCCTGCCCTGGACCCTCCGAATCCTACTCCTGATCGTCGGTCGGCTCCTCGTAGTAGTAGTACTCTCCGGGCTGGTAGTAGTAGTGGTCGTCGACGGGGACAACTGGCTCCGGGGCTCCGTCGTCTGGATGCGACAAAGGGATAAAGGGGGAAAAAGGAAAATAAAGCAAACGTGAGTACTCATCCGAAGTACTCAGCAAGCAAGGATCTACACTACATATGCAACATTTTCAAAGGATGGCTGTATATGTGGACTGGGCTGCAGAAATGCCGGAATAGAGGGGAAAAGCCTAGTCCTATCGAAGACTAGCATCTTCAGCTTCTTCAACAGTCTTGCAGCATTAGAAGAGAGCAGAATAACATAATGTAAATTATAGCAGTAATGTCATCAACCTCGGCCAGAGATTCTTCCTCGACTCCCTGCGAGAAAGCAATCCCAGAGCCGTACTATCCAGTTCTCATCTCAGGTCATGTTCTAGTTGTACCGATCGGGATACAACTCCGAGTGTCCGTTACCGTAGGACAGGCTATCGATAGAAGTTTCTTCCCTGCAGGGGTGCACCAACTTACCCACCACGCTCACTTAACTCCGGCCGGACACACTTTTCTGGGTCATGCCCGGCCTCGGCTAAGCAACACGCCGCAACCCGACCTGGGCTCTAATGAGAGGTCAGCACGCCGGACTAACCTATTCCCCCAGGGGTCTTGGGCCTTCGCCCTGGGAACCCTGCACGTTGCAAGGACGTTTCGCAAGCAGACCTAGCAACCCCTTATACAAGCGCAGTTGCGTTCCCAGTCCAATCCAAAACGGGCCGCTCCTCGCTGACGTCAATAGAGCTTCGGCTGATGTATACGACGCGAAACGCCCATACTATGCCCACGTGATGGTTAGTGCTATCAGGCCAGAGGCCCCTCGGATCAAATATCCAAACCGTTAGTGAATTGGGAGCGCGTAGAAACGAGCAGAGACTCATGATCGATGTGACCCTGTCGCCCCGTCTCGAGGACTTGCGGCAAGGGCTAAGAATGCCCGTCCACGCCTCGTAGTTATCTCGCGGGCACCTCTCAGGTCAACCCGACTCCACATCACTTCGCATTCATGCTCGCGCGGGTACCCCTCAGGGCCGACCCGTCTTTAGTATCATAGTATCATGGTTCAGTGTTCAGTCATAATAACCAAGTCTCAGTGTGTCTGACACCAAGCGGGAACCCTGAGGAATCACCCTCGATGGAATTCCCGCTCGATGTTATCATCAAGGTGAACGAAGGAGGAATCACCCTCGAGGTCCACACTTGAGATGTTGCGCGACGACGTCGTTATCGGGGGTGGTGTAGGAGGAATCACCCTCACTTACCACGACCGAATAACTAACCTACAAGGTTATCATCAGAAGTGCTGACGAGGTATCACCCTCGGCACTCGATAGTAACCCAGTAGAGTCGAGCATCTTAGGGGAAGTGACGTGCGGTGCCAGGTTCTAATCTTCGATCCCGTTGCTCGGGTCTTCTGAGAGTCCAGCGGGGCAGTCGGGACAAGTGGGTCTCTGATAAGGCTCTACCCATCCTATACTAAACAGTTTAGGAGAACAGGCAGTTATCAAAAGTAGGCTACAATAAAGCAGGCTATGCAGCAGATATAGGACAACAGTAGCAGCAGTAACTTCTAATGCAAGCATAAGAGAGAAGAGAGTAGGCGATATCGAAATGCTCAAAATGGGGGTGCTTGCCTGTCTGCTCGACGGCAAGGGCCTGATCATCGGGGACGTAGTCGTACTCCGGAGTGGCGTCTGCCTCAGGAGCTACGGCAACGTCGGGGTCTACCGAAAGAGAAGAGGGGGAGGAAACAAGTAAATATAATGCAAACAAATGCAACACAGTGCGTGCGATGCTATGATGCAGTGCAGGGTTGCCTAAATATGCCTCTAAGTCATTTTAGTTATTTTTAGAATTAATCTGGGATTTATTAACCGGTGTGTGTACACTATTCATTTAGTGGAATTGAGCTCGGAGTTACGATTTCTCCTACGTAGGAGGTTCCGACAAGGAAACAAACGGCACGATCAGACTCGCCTCGTCGTTCTGAGCAACTTTCATGTTCTAACTTTTTCGATCTGAGCTACGGTTTAAAAGTTATTAATTTCTAAAGTTTAAATGATTTTCTGGATTTTTTGGGTTTAATTAATTATTAAATTCGAATGATAACAGTGAAATACTTTTATTACACAGACTCAGCCAGCCACAGTCAATGACATGTGGGGCCAGTCAACTGCTGACTCAGCAGTCAACATTGACCTGGTCAAAGAGTGAACAGTGATGGTGGGGCCCAGGTGTCATTGACACAGAGGTTAATTAACCTATTTAATTGGGTTTAATTAGTGGTGGGGCCCCACTGTCAGTGTCACAGGGACTTAATTAAAGTTAAATAAGCGCTACAATACATGGGTCCCACATGTCAGCGTCGCATGTATTAACTGAAGGGTTATTTGCGGTGGGACCCATTGTCAGTGGCTATTAGCAGACTAAATTAGTGCCTAATCAATAGTTAACGACCCGGGCCCACTGTCAGAGAGACAGGGCCGGGTCAAACTGGTCGTGCGCGCGCGGGCGAACGCCGGCGACCACAGGCGCGGCGGAGGCCCGCCGGAATCGCGGCTCCGGCGTCCTCTTGTCACGCGGACGGGCCCGAGGGGTTCATAGGGTCGCAGCGCATCCAGTGGAGCACGCGGGTGGAACTGAGGTGGATTGGGCTCGCCAGAATCGAGCTCGCGGCGGCGGCGGATCTCGGCCGTTGCTCAGGCGCACGGCTGCGGGGCGTTAGCGGGCGATTCGAGGAGCGCGACGGTCTCCTGGGGTCTCCAGGAGCACAACTGCAGCCTCGGGCGCGGTTGTTGCTAAGCAGATCGACGGTGGCGATATAGCAGGTGGCGGCGCGGTTGGACGTCCATGGCGGCAGCAGCAACAGGCTACAAATCGAGCTAGGCGGAGAGGGAATCGACGACGGAGCTCATCAGAGGAGCTCAAGGTGGCTCGGCGACAGATTTGGAGCAGCAGAGGCGGCGTATTCGTCGGTCGATCTCGCTAGAGCCGAGGAGGAATATGCAGTCGTGGCGCTCGACACACTAGCTCCCGGCTTGTCCCAGCGGTTGCAGGCGTCGCAGGAAACGACGGCGGAGCGGATGAGCTCAGCGGAAAGGCAGTGGGAGCTCTGTGGCCACGCCGGCGAGCTCGGCCATGGCGACGGCTTCTGGCGGTTGCGGTGGAGATCGATGGGGAGCCGATGGGGAAGAACTGGGAGGGCTAGGGTTCGAGGGGAGGTGAGAGCGGCTCGGGAGAGACCTTATCCACGCGCGCGCGACGGCGGATGGATGACACGTGCGGCGCCGGCGATCGGGGCGGCTCCGACGTCGACACGCAGGAAGAGAGAAGGGAGGAGAGGAATGATGGGCTGGGCCTGCCACTGTTGTCGCGGTCCAGAGGCCAGGTAAGTTTTTCTGTTCCGTTTTCATTTTCTGTTTTTCTTTTGTTTATTAAACAGAGAGGAAAAAGAGGTTATTTGGGCATCCTATTCACCTAGGAGAAATATGGGAAGTGTCCCATTATTTCCCTGGTGTATTTAGACAGTGCCACAAAAAGTTTGAGGATTTTTAGTACTGATTTGAATTTCTCAAAAATGATTATGGCATTTAAGAGGGCTGTTTGTTACTGTTTGAGGTTGTTAAAGTTACTCAACTAATTTTATTAATGTGGATTACAATTTTACAATTGCATCTGAAATATTTGCAACATTAGGTACATTTTAATTTTGTTGTTTGAGGAAATATTTATTTGACTTGCATTTTAAATTTGAATTGAGTTGGATTATTCCCTAGTTGCAATTTTTTTTAGATCGATCATGATGACATGGCAAGTTAAGTAGCTTAACTAGGGTGAGGTAACCTGGGGATGTTACAAATCTCCTCCACTACAAGAAATCTCGTCCCGAGATTTAAGTGGGGAAGTAAGGGTAACTTGCGGAAGAACTGACCTTTATAGGGTCGAACATCTGGCGAACAATTCAGGGAATGTGGCAGAAGTATCTCTCGAGTTGAAACTTAGGAAACATCGAGAACAAAGTATGAAGGTACAATAAGAAATATCAATCGAATGGACATTCGATCGATACCTGAACGAAGTGTGAACAGGGGTTCAGGGTATCGGGAGTAGATCTTCTCTCGAGAGGTGGCTCGGGATAACACACAAAGTCAAGGGCAAAGGATGCTTCAGAATCAAGGATGTTACAGGAGAGTCAGGTTCCGATCCTGTGGAACTGTGGAGGGGTGTCGATCAAAGTAGGGAGAATGGTGACATCTTACCGGTCACGACAACAAGGTATGTCAGAGGAAAGTCTGTCACTATGTCGGCAACAACGTCGGTACCAGGGGCGAGGGACGAAGAGAACCATTTTCCTGCTCGTTGAACGAGGCGAACAAATAGGCAAAGTTCTCGTCCATCGGTGGTTACCGCAATGTCATCAACAATAGTAACAGGGTCTTACTGACGGAGTTGTAGACCAAGGTGTTTTATAAGCAGGGAATTATTTCTGCTTACATCACATAGATCACAAGAAAGGTTAAACAAAATAATGGAAAGGGAAAAATGTGTTTACCACAAGTATTGGGAGTATATTCTTCCCAAGGAAAAGCGGAGCATGATTTACATGATGGGACAGCAAGTTCAAAAGTATCTAGTCAAAGGGACGAGGGAAGAATCATGATATTACCCATACAACGATGCTTTGGACAATTGATCGAGACACATTTGGCATTGTGCTTCCAATGTTCATGCTGGAGTTCGGAATAACACAGTCATGCTTCGAGGCAGCAATGATTATGGTGTCAAGTAAAGATTGGGTTCGAAGATCTCAAGACATACCGAGAAACAATTAGAAGGGTATCTCGGGATGTAGGGATTAACCAAACACGACCAGGTTTGTGTCGGCAGGAAGTCAAGGATGTCATCGATGATATCTCAAATCATCGAGGGGCAGAGATGGTATTTCTAGCCATGAATTCAATTGATATCCTGAAGAGCTCGGAATGTTGATGATGATCACGGCACAATTATCGAGAGGTTTCAAGAAGATGTAAACGGTCAGCGATGACATCAAGCGAAAGGAAGGATGAAGTGAAAGGCTATGAGAACTTCGGATTCAGCATAATCTCGAAATCAAGCTCATTGTTTGGGGCGAAATGATAAGGTGAGGAAGATCGACATAAGCTTAGCTCGTCGTCGGAAGTTGCTCCGGGCCTAAGGACCAGGTAGCACAGTTAAAAGTTGGCGTGATGAAGATATAGCCGATCAGGATAGGGATGGCATGATGGAGTAGTAAATTTCCCAGCAACAAGTACTAGGGGTATTGAATCACTGAGCGGAATCGATTCATTGTTCGGTGGTCTCCGTTGAAGACAACCCAGAACCCGTGGAGTGACTAAGACAGGGAAAGGTATCACTCCATCGGAAAATTCATAGGATTTAGTACAATAGTATGATATCCTCGAGATAGCAGAGGGGGTAATACTCGAGGTAGTTCAGTATAGAGGTTGGACAGGCATATTGATTTGCAGAAGACAAGTGCTTTTAACTTGTCCGGGAAATGGAATCAAGAAGGAAATATGGTGGGAACCACGATTGCAAAGGATCAATTCATAGATACAAGATGAACTAGTACCAAGGGAATAATTATTTTTACGAGCAGCTTCCATGATAAGTTCTACACCGGATCCATGGGCATGAACACAAAGTTCAAGGTCAACTCCCACTTCTTCAATGCATAACCCTTCATTCACTTCTCGTCTTTGAAGAAGTTGTAGAGTTGAAAATTTATCTAGTGAAACACCAGAAGAGACGACTCGTAGAAGTTTCTGGGTTCTCGTAGATGAAAGAAGCATAGATACAACCCATCGGGACATTTTACGAATCCATACAACCGTCAACCAGAGCAAGGGATGTGAGTTCAAAGGCAGAGTATCGAAGTTAAAGCAGATGATACAATTTACCGGAGGTATTAAGTACCAGGGGGAGAGCTCACAAGATGTTTGGGATATGAAGGATACTGTCGGATATTAATCTAACAAAAGATCAGGTAGAGGCCAAAAGATCTGACGTGAGTAACGGTACTCAGCCAAAAAGAAGAGAGAATGTAACGGCATCAGATTATAGAAACTTTGGAATAATCCGACGTTTTTAAGTACAAAGGAGTTATGGTTCGGAAACGAGGGATCAGAAGCAAAAGCTCTGACCAAAAGACGAATAGGTTGAGTAGAACTAGATGGACAACTTTAGTGTTCCGTCTTGCAGAGATCTCCACCCATGGTTACATGACATGTCCTGGACAGTAGTCAGTCCCAAGTGAATAAGGAGAAGGAATGCACTACCTCTCCGTGCCATGCAAGCAGGGCGGATATAAAGATGGCAAGAAGTAGAGAATGCTTCAGTGCCAAAGGAAATGTCAAAGGGGAAGGAATCGATAAGGTTCTTAGAATAGAAAAAGAATCGGTCGGACATTTGTCCACAAAAGGAATCAAGTGAACCGTGAGAGCTAATGGGGTAAGGTTTTAACAACTGGTTCCACATGATAGTCCTTCGAGAAAGGACGGAAGGCAAGTACCTCAGATTAAGGAAACACTTGAATAACCCAAGTATAAAATTCAGAGGGATTACGATTTTCAAAGACAGAAGTGACAATTAGTTCACCTGATCAGAGGGACGAGTGACTTGTACATGCTTAGCTGGACAATCAATCAATACTTGATTGGCCGAGAACCAGCTCATGTCCAGAATGGTGACTGGGCCGGAAGGAAAATTTCTAAGAATCGACGGATGATAGGAACTATTCTCATTCATATTGAATCAATTGATTCGGAACGACAATGACAAAGAATGCTAATGAACATTGTGAGACCTATGGATTTAACCTTAAAGTTGACAGAAAAGACTTTCGGAAGCACTAGGTTGCAGGAGATCTTCGAGAGATCGAATTGCACTTCAAAGAATTTTGTGAGACATATGAACAACTGGGGATGAACGAATCCCCGATAAGTGTGAGGAATTATCCACAGTGCGAAAGAAGCTGCACGGCAGTAGGCTCAAAGGATTCCCGGATTAACGAGGAATATTACGGGGTATCTCGCACATAAGTGAGTAACTGGGAATGAAGATTCAAACGACAAGGATGGTTATTTATCCACGGGGGTTTGTCGGTGGTCAGGAACTGTGAAGCAGTGGTACAGGGTCTCGGTTAACATCGAGGAGTATCTTCAGAATCTTCTGATGAAGCAGACGATCATCTGTAGTGAAGGTGCTCTCCGGGAGGAAGTGGTTATGAGATCCTAATGTTGGAGTTAGTAAAATTTCAACCCGAAAGGAAGAGAGATCAGAGTCCCAGAGTAAAGGTCGAGGAGCAAAAGATCCTAATACCACCCAATTGGCGACGTGGGCCCGTAAGCCACACAGCCAAGTTAGTAAAACAATTTTTGACCACTAGACTCAACTTCGGCCAAGGAATTGGAAAGGGGGATTCCTAGAGGCAGTCGGCTCTGATACCAACCTGTGACGACCCCGACTTAATCGTGCACTAATCATACACGCAAATGCACACGATCAAGCCTAAGGACTCACTTAAAGATATCACAACACAACTCTAAAACATAAATAAAGTCATACAAGCTTAATATTACAAGCCAGGGCCTCGAGGGCTCAAATACATAGCTCGATGGCATACAAGTGTCAGCGGAAGCATCAGATATCTGGGTACAGATATATTACAGAAATAGAGAGATAAGCCTTCACAGAGGCGGGGCAAAATAAAACTCTACGATCGAAAGGCGTGGGCCTCCTGCCCTGGACCCTCCGAATCCTACTCCTGGTCGTCGGTCGGCTCCCCGTAGTAGTAGTACTCTCCGGGCTGGTAGTAGTAGTGGTCGTCGACGGGGACAACTGGCTCCGGGGCTCCGTCGTCTGGATGCGACAAAGGGATAAAGGGGAAAAAAGGAAAATAAAGCAAACATGAGTACTCATCCGAAGTACTCAGCAAGCAAGGATCTACACTACATATGCAACATTTTCAAAGGATGGTTGTATATGTAGACTGGGCTGCAGAAATGCCGGAATAGAGGGGAAAAGCCTAGTTCTATCGAAGACTAGCATCTTCAGCTTCTTCAACAGTCTTGCAGCATTAGAAGAGAGCAGAATAACATAATGTAAAGTATAGCAGTAATGTCATCAACCTCGGCCAGAGATTCTTCCTCGACTCCCTGCGAGAAAGCAATCCCAGAGCCGTACTATCCAGTTCTCATCTCAGGTCATGTTCTAGTTGTACCGATCGGGATACAACTCCGAGTGTCCGTTACCGTAGGACAGGCTATCGATAGAAGTTTCTTCCCTGCAGGGGTGCACCAACTTACCCACCACGCTCACTTAACTCCGGCCGGACACACTTTTCTGGGTCATGCCCGGCATCGGCTAAGCAACACGCCGCAACCCGACCTGGGCTCTAATGAGAGGTCAGCACGCCGGACTAACCTATGCCCCCAGGGGTCTTGGGCCTTCGCCCTGGGAACCCTGCACGTTGCGAGGACATTTCGCAAGCAGACCTAGCAACCCCTTATACAAGCGCAGTTGCGTTCCCAGTCCAATCCAAAATGGGCCGCTCCTCGCTGACGTCAATAGAGCTTCGGCTGATGTATACGACGCAGAACGCCCATACTATGCCCACGTGATGGTTAGTGCTATCAGGCCAGAGGCCCCTCGGATCAAATATCCAAACCGTTAGTGAATTGGGAGCGCGCGGAAACGAGCAGAGACTCACGATCGATGTGACCCCGTCGCCCCGTCTCGAGGACTTGCGGCAAGGGCTAAGAATGCCCGGCCACGCCTCGTAGTTATCTCGCGGGCACCTCTCAGGTCAACCCGACTCCACATCACTTCGCATTCATGCTCGCGCGGGTACCCCTCAGGGCCGACCCGTCTTTAGTATCATAGTATCATGGTTCAGTGTTCAGTCATAATAACCAAGTCTCAGTGTGTCTGACACCAAGGGAGAGCCCTGAGGAATCACCCTCGATGGAATTCCCGCTTGATGTTATCATCAAGGTGAACGAAGGAGGAATCACCCTCGAGGTTCACACTTGAGAGGTTGCGCGACGACGTCGTTATCGGGGGTGGTGTAGGAGGAATCACCCTCGCTTACCACGACCGAATAACTAACCTACAAGGTTATCATCAGAAGTGCTGACGAGGTATCACCCTCGGCACTCGATAGTAACTCAGTAGAGTCGAGCATCTTAGGGGAAGTGACGTGTGGTGCCAGGTTCTAATCTTCGATCCCGTTGCTCAAATCTTCTGAGAGTCCAGCGGGGCAGTCGGGACAAGTGGGTCTCTGATAAGGCTCTACCCATCCTATACTAAACAGTTTAGGACAACAGGCAGTTATCAAAAGTAGGCTACAATAAAGCAGGCTATGCAGCAGATATAGGACAACAGTAGCAGCAGTAACTTCTAATGCAAGCATAAGAGAGAAGAGAGTGGGCGATATCGAAATGCTCAAAATGGGGGTGCTTGCCTGTCTGCTCGACGGCAAGGGCCTGATCGTCGGGGACGTAGTCGTACTCCGGAGTGGCGTCTGCCTCAGGAGCTACGGCAACGTCGGGGTCTACCGAAAGAGAAGAGGGGGAGGAAACAAGTAAATATAATGCAAACAGATGCAACACAGTGCGTGCGATGCTATGATGCAGTGCAGGGTTGCCTAAATATGCCTCTAAGTCATTTTAGTTATTTTTAGAATTAATCTGGGATTTATTAACCGGTGTGTGTGCACTATTCATTTACTGGAATCGAGCTCGGAGTTACGAGTACTCCTACGTAGGAGGTTCCGACAAGGAAACAGACGGCACGATTAGACTCGCCTCGTCGTTCTGAGCAACTTTCATGTTCTAACTTTTTCGATCTGAGCTACGGTTTAAAAGTTATTAATTTTTAAAGTTTAAATGATTTTCTGGAATTTCTGGGTTTAATTAATTATTAAATTCGAATGATAACAATGAAATACTTTTATTACACAGACTCAGCCAGCCACAGTCAATGACATGTGGGGCCAGTCAACTGCTGACTCAGCAGTCAACATTGACCAAGTCAAAGAGTGAACAGTGATGGTGGGGCCCAGGTGTCATTGACACAGAGGTTAATTAACCTATTTAATTGGGTTTAATTAGTGGTGGGGCCCCACTATCAGTGTCACGGGGACTTAATTAAAGTTAAATAAGTGCTACAGTACATGGGTCCCACATGTCAGCGTCACATGTATTAACTGAAGGGTTATTTGCGGTGGGACCCGTTGTCAGTGGCTATTAGCAGACTAAATTAGTGCCTAATCAATAGTTAACGACCCGGGCCCACCGTCAGAGAGACAGGGCCGGGTCAAACTGGTCGTGCGCGCGCGGGCGAACGCCGGCGACCACAGGCACGGCGGAGACCCGCCAGAATCGCAGCTCCGGCGTCCTCTTGTCACGCGGACGGGCCCGAGGGGTTCCTAGGGTCGCAGCGCATCCAGTGGAGCACGCGGATGGAACTGAGGTGGATTGGGCTCGCCGGAATCGAGCTCGCGGCGGCGGCGGATCTCGGCCGTTGCTCAGGCGCGCGGCTGCGGGGCGTTAGCGGGCGATTCGAGGAGCGCGACGGTCTCCTGGGGTCTCCAGGAGCACAACTGCAGCCTCGGGCGTGGTTGTTGCTAAGCAGATCGACGGTGGCGACATAGCAGGCGGCGGCGCGGTCGGACGTCCATGGCGGCAGCAGCAGCAGGCTACAAATCGAGCTAGGCGGAGAGGGAATCGACGACGGAGCTCACCAGAGGAGCTCAAGGTGGCTCGGCGACAGATTTGGAGCAGCAGAGGCGGCGTATTCGTCGGTCGATCTCGCCGGAGCCGAGGAGGAAGATGTAGTCGTGGCGCTCGACACACTAGCTCCCGGCTTGTCCCAGCGGTTGCAGGCGTCGCAGGAAACGACGGCGGAGCGGATGAGCTCAGCGGAAAGGCAGGGGGAGCTCTGTGGCCACGCCGGCGAGCTCGGCCATGGCGACGGCTTCTGGCGGTTGCGGTGGAGATCGATGGGGAGCCGATGGGGAAGAACTGAGAGGGCTAGGGTTCGAGGGGAGGCGAGAGCGGCTCGGGAGAGACCTTATCCACGCACGCGCGACGGCGGATGGACGACACGTGCGGCGCCGGCGATCGGGGCGGCTCCGGCATCGACACGCAGGAAGAGAGAAGGGAGGAGAGGAATGATGGGCTGGGCCTGCCACTGTTGTCGCGGCCCAGAGGCCAGGTAAGTTTTTCTGTTCCTTTTCATTTTCTGTTTTTCTTTTGTATATTAAACAGAGAGAGAAAAGAGGTTATTTGGGCATCCTATTCACCTAGGAAAAATATGGGAAGTGTCCCATTATTTCCCTGGTGTATTTAGACAGTGCCACAAAAAGTTTGAGGACTTTTAGTACTGATTTGAATTTCTCAAAAATGATTATGGCATTTAAGAGGGCTGTTTGTTACTGTTTGAGGTTGTTAAAGTTACTCAACTAATTTTATTAATGTGGATTACAATTTTACAATTGCATCTGAAATATTTGCAACATTAGGTACATTTTAATTTTGTTGTTTGAGGAAATATTTATTTGACTTGCATTTTAAATTTGAATTGAGTTGGATTATTCCCTAGTTGCAATTTTTTTTAGATTGATCATGATGACATGGCAAGTTAAGTAGCTTAACTAGGGTGAGGTAACTTGGGGATGTTACCCTCCTCGCGTGGGTCTACCGCCGGGTGCTTACGACGGCGGAGACGGACGCTCGGCGGCTCTGCCAGAAGAACGCCAAGGCTTTTCGGCTTACCATCGAGCGGTCCGAGCGGGAGGCGTTGGAGAAGGCGAAGGAGGCGGCTCGGCTGGCCAAGCTCAGGCGCCAGCAGGACCGGGCCGTCCAGTGCCTGAAGGGCCTCGTCGTCATCGACTCCTCAGCAGCCACGTAAAAATTGCAACAACAAAGTAGAGGACGTCTAACTTGTTTTTGCAGGGCATGTTGTGATGTGGTATGGCCAAAATGTGATGTGATATATGTTGATGTATGAGATGATCATGTTTTGTAATAGGTTCATGACTTGCATCTCGATGAATACGGTAACCGGCAGGAGCCATAGGGTTGTCTTTAATTTATTGTATGACCTGCGTGTCAATCATTAAACGCCATGTAATTGTTTTACTTTATCGTTATGCGTTAGCAATAGTTGTAGAAGCAATAGTTGCTGGAAACAACCACGATGACGACACAATGATGGAGATCATGGTTTCATGCAGGTGACAGTGGAGATCATGTCGGTGTTTTGAAGATGGAGATAAAAAAACACAAGATGATCATGGCCATATATATCATCTCACATATATTGATTGCATATGATGTTTATCTTTTTATGCATCTTATTTTGCTTAGGACGAGGTAGCATTATAAAATGATTCATTCACTTAATTTTAAGATAAAAGGTGTTCTTCCTAAGTATGCGTCGTTGCAAAAGTTCGTCGTTTCGAAACACCTCGTGATGATCGGGTGTGATAGACTCTACGTTCACATACAATGGGTGTAAGCCAGTTTTACACATGCGGAATACTTTGGTTAAACTTGACGAGTGATGCAGCTTGAAGCTACGTGGTATTTTCCCAAAGAGGAAGGGATGATGCAGCACAGCTACGATAGGTATTTTCCTCAGTGATGAAACCAATGTATCAATCCAGTAGGAGAACCAAGCAACACTATGTAAACGGTACCTGCACACAAAGAACAAATACTTGCAACCCTACGTGTATAAGGGGTTGTCAATCCCTTTTCGGGTAACGACGCCTGGAATTGTCAAGTTGACGGGATAAAAATTATGTAGATTGAATAAAATAGATCTCGATAAAACACGAAATAAAATAAATAATAATAAAGTGCAGCAATGTATTTTTGGGTTTTTGAAATAATAGATCTAAAAATAAAAGCAAATAAAAATAGATCTTAAAGGAAATATGATAAAGAATAGACCCGAGGCCGTAGATTTCACTAGTCGCTTCTCTCAAAAAATAGCACACGGTGAATAAACAAATTACTGTTGGGCAATTGATAGAAGATCGAATAATTATGACGATATCCAAGGCAATGATCAATATATATGCATCACGTCCAAGATTAGTAGACCGACTCCTTCCTGCATCTACTACTATTACTCCACACATCGACCGCTATCTAGCATGCATCTAGTGTATTAAGTTCATGAAGAAACGGAGTAATGTAATAAGAACGATGACATGATGTAGACGCGATCTATTCATGTAGGAATAACCCCCATCTTGTTATCCTTAATAGCAACGATACATACGTGTCTTGCTGCCCCTTCTGTCACTGGGAAAAAACACTGCACGATCGAACCCATCACAAAGCACCTCTTCCCATGGCAAGAAAAATCGATCTAGTTGGCCTAACTAAACCAAAGATTCGAATAGGAAATACGAGGCTATAAATAATCATGAATATAAGAGATCAAAAGAAGACTCAAATAATATTCATGGATATAGATCTGATCATAAACTCAAAGTTCATCAGATCCCAACAAACACACCGCAAAAAGAGTTACATCAAATAGATCTCCAAGAGACCATTGTATTGAGAATCAAAAAAGAGAGAGGAAGCCATCTAGCTACTGTCTACGGACCCGTAGGTCTATGATGAACTACTCACGCATCATCGGAGAGGCACCAATGAGGATGATGAACCCCTCTGTGATGGTGTTTAGATTGGATCTCGTGGTTCTGTAACTTGCGGCGGCTGGAATTGTGTTTCTTCGACTCCCCTAGGGTTTCTGGAATATTTTTGGATTTATATGGCGAAGAGGCGGTACGGGTGGCCACCGAGGTGGGCACAACCCACTTGGGCGCGCCTAGGCTCCTGGGCGCGCCCTGGTGGGTTGTGCTCCCATCAGAGCCCCCCTCTGGTACTTTTTTAGCCCATCAGGTGTCTTCTGGTCCAGAAAAATTCTCCAAAAAGTTTCGCTGCGTTTGGACTCCGTTTTGTACTGATATTCTGCGAAGTAAAAAACAAGCAAAAAAACAGCAACTGGCACTGGGCACTAGGTCAATAGGTTAGTCCTAAAGAATGATATAAAATTGCTATAAAATGATTATAAAACATTCAAGAATGATAATATAACAGTATGGAACAAGCAAAAATTATAGATACGTTGGAGACGTATCAACGAGCCTAGCATGTACAGACATGACCTCGGAACACGGAGGACCGAAAGGTCGAACATGAGTCATATAGTAGATATGATCAAGATGGAGATGTTCATCATTCAAGACGACCCCATCTCACGTGATGATCGCACATGGGAAGTTGATTTGGATCGTGTAACACTTAGACAAGTTGAGGGACGTTGATTTTAAGTGGGAGTTCACTAGTAATTTGATTAACTGAACCAATTATAATGAACATAGTCTAAATGTCTTCGCAAATTATGTTGTAAATCAATGGCTTGCGCTATAGCTCCCCCTGAATTTTAATGAGTTCCTAGAGAAAGAAAAGTTGAAAGATGCTGGAAATAACTATGAGGACTGGGTCCGTAATTTGAAGATTGTCCTCACTGCTGCACAGAAGGCTTATGTTCTTGATGCACCGCTAGGTGAACCACCCGCTCTCGAAAATCTGGACGCTATGAACGTCTGGCAGACTAGAAGTGATGACTACATGATAGTTCAATGCGCCATGCTTTACGACTTAGAACCGGAGCTCCGAAAACGTTTTGAGCACCACGGAGTTTTGATAACACATAAGTATAGGGGATTGCAACAGTTTTCGAGGGTAGAGTATTCAAGCCAAATTTATTGATTCGACACAAGGGGAGCCAAAGAATATTCGCAAGTATTAGAAGTTGAGTTGTCAATTCAACCACACCTGAAAGACTTAATATCTGCAGTAAGGTGATCAGTAGTAAAGTAGTATGGTAATTTGATAGCAATAGTAACAGTAGCAGAGACGGGAGCTATTTTGTAGTGATCGTAACAGCAGCAACGGCGAAAGTAAATTAGCAAAGATCAATATATGAAAAGTGTAGGCATTGGAGCAGTGATGGATAATTGTTTTGGATGTCATTCATCATGTAACAGTTATAATCTAGAGCGACACAGAACTAGCTCCAATTCATCAATGTAATGTAGGCATGTATTTCGTATATAGTCATAGATACTTATGGAAAAGAATTTGCATGTCATCTTTTGTCCTACCCTCCTGTGGCAGCGGGGTCCATAAGTAAACTAAGAGATATTAAGACTTCATTTTAATAGAGAACCGGAACAAAGCATTAACACAAAGTGAATACATGAACTCCTCAAACTACGGCAATCACCGGAAATAATCCCAATTATTGTCACCTTATGGTAGGCGGATCATAACTCGTAATAGGTGCATATAACTTGCAAGATAGAATCAAGAATGCACATATATTAAAAAAATATAATAGGATCAGATCTGAAATCATGGCACTCGGTCCCTACTGACAAGCATTAAGCATATCAATCTCAAAACATAGTGGATACTAGGGATCAAGCTCTAACAAAACTAACTCAATTACATGATAAATCTCATCAACCCATCACCGTCCAGCAAGCCTACGAAAGAATTACTCACTCCAAACGGTGAGCATCATAAAATTAATGATAAAGGAAGGATAATACTCCCTTAATTAGGTGCTCCCGGCTTTGCCTCGCTTATAGCGAGACAAAGCAATCCTAAATGGGCATACCCATAGCGGAAGGAGCACTAAAAAATACTACTTCAATTTATAAAAATGTTCATCGCGTTTTCAAAGAAAATTTGCTTGACATTAAAAAATGTTGATAACATCCAAAGCAAGCAAATGTTTGTAACATTTAAAAAATGTAAATGTACATAACATTCTACAAATTCTTTTATACACCGTAAAAATAATTGACTAATGCCAAAAAAATCAGTCCGCGTAAAATGAGGCTATATCGTTTCTGAAAGGACGATGTAGTTACTGATCATTAGGATCATAATATATACTCCCTCCGTTCCGATTTATAGTGCGCCCTTGTTTTCCGTGTCACAAGTTTGACCGTAAATTTAGTACCACTGTTGGTCTCGTTGGTCAAATTCATGGCCAAATTTGAATCTCGATTTCCGTGAGCGCACAGGATCGAAAAAGACAGCACACTGGGGGAGGCAGACACTGACAAACAAAGCCGGTGGCGATCAATGGGACTGCGATGCTGGTCTCTCTCGCCCAATTCAGAAATAAATTCGGGCAGGCCCCGACGGAGCAATCCGTGCCTGTCACAACACAACGCAGGCCATGTTCATGTACGTACGAAGCACCCGTCCCATCACAGAAATCATCAAACCAACTTCGGCAGCTTAATCAATTCGGCTTTGAAAGAGTCCATTCCATTCCATTCCATAGTATATATACTACAGTATTATATATTACAGTTGTTGATGACGACGACGACCATTGGCCAAGCTGGTCCAATCAAACAATTAATCATACACTTTATCATTAATTAATTAATTACCAGGGAGAAAAGAGATAGAAAAAAACGAAGAAGAAGAAGAAGAAAATGGAAATGATACAGCTGTATGTATTTATAGTTCTTGGAAAGGATATGCCAGAGCTGCTCTCCCATGTCCCATCCTCCTCCTACTAGGACTGGCATCTGCTCTTGCATGCAGGGTAATCGTTATTGCAATCTTTCTCATGGGCCATTAATTTCCTCCTCTCTTCCTCCTCCTGCGCACTGTTGCTGGCTGATGATCACTGTGCGTAGTTGAAGTAGTAGTAGCACTAGTAGGGTTGTACATGCATGTGGTGGTTGGCGAACGAGGTGGAGGTGGGGAGAGGGAGAGGCAGAGGCAGGGGCGCTAGTCCTGGGCGGCGCTCCGCCAGATGGCCTCGAGCTCGGCGGCGAAGAGCTTCTCCTGGCCGACGACGATGGTGATGTGGTCCTTGTTGTCGTAGACGGTGACGCGGGCGCGGGGCACCCTGGCGCCGACGGCGAGGGTGCACTCCACGGGGAGCAGCTCGTCGTCGCGGCCGTGGAAGAGGGCCACCTTGCAGCTGAGCTGGCCGGCGACCACGTCCAGGTAGGCGCCCATCTTGCTGGCGCTGAGACACATGATGTTGTGCAGGGTGTGCCACGCCGCGTTGTGGGTGTGGCACATGAACGCCTCGATCAGGAACGTCCTCATCCTGCAATCCATCCATCCACACACACACGTACAGTCAGTTAGCGCCCGGCATTCACTCACTCTGTCACTCGCACCCATATATGCATGGTGCATGTGCCGGCGAGCAACGGTACAGCGCTGCCACTAATGGAAAACGAGAAGAAAAATCTTTGCTTTGCCCCGTGCTCGCATCGCCTGCCATGGTGCCGTCTGGTTGCATGTGCCACTACCATAACTGGAACCCGTTACTAGTGCACTCACTCACTCCACTCGCATTGCTTCCTGCTGGACCATGCATTGCATGTAGGAGTAGCCCGGAGTATCCTATCGTGCGTGTGTACTTGCGCAATCCAGTAATAAAAATTGCGACTTGGAGCCAAACTTAACTCCCTAGATCTCAGTCATGCCATTCATGCCATGCATGCATGCATATGGGTGAGACGCTCATTCATTGCCCCTACACTGGCCTCCGCTGTCCTAGCTTTCAGGTTACCTTCAGTACAGTACAGTGGTATCGCACGCACCAGCAGGAGGGAGTATGCATTATTTGCCCTCGTTCAGCACTTATTGGTGAATTGCAAGCTAGCACAGTGGTCATGAGGCCGGCCATGTGACTAGTTCGTCCTAGCTAGCTAGTTGCCGGCCAATTATACGTATGATCATACGTACAAGACTTTGGGGCTCACACCATCTTTTATAACGTACAGTGTGCAGAAGTAGATGATGAGACAATGAGAGGTACATGAAAGATAGCATGCAACGTGTGGTTGTGAGCTGTGCAAAGCCATGAATACCTTGTATTGTACACACGCTTGATTAATTTGGGCGTACGTAGCAGCAAGCATGCATGCAGTGTCCACCATGTAGCCACAAGCTAGGTTGAACAAGGGAAAGGATGAGGAGGCCTTTCGTGTGCCAAGACATGTGGTTTGGTCATGTTAGGTCCGCCCGTCGACCGATCGATCGACCGCACGACTCCACAACCGAAGCATTTGAAGGCACGCGAGGTCTACGTACTACTCTTGCGACCGAAGGCACATGTTTGGTCATGTTAGCACCGGGCCTCCACTATATACTCTTGCGACCGACAGGAGACAGCAAAAACGAATTTCTAAGCGTATCAGCTTTTGTTTCGACGACGGAGAAACAGCGTATCAGCTTCTTTGAAAGAGAACGAAGCATATGTTCGTCTTTTTTTTTTTTTTGCGCAGGAAAACGAAGCATATATATATATTCTTTCCGTGGAGTGAAGGAACTTTTCTCAACCAGAAAACACAGGAGGACAGAGGGGAGAGGACAGTACAGTGTCACATTCTACGTGCCATGGAGCTAGAAAAAGAGGATTAAGCAATGGTGGTGGGTGAGTGTACCGGCCGAAGACTTTTTTCCGCGGTTCGTCTTGTTTCGTGGCGCATAAGTGCGGGTCATGGCGCGCGGGCCCCGTCCGGTTGCCGTTTATGGCCGGGTGGTGAGCCACCGCCAATCTAGGCGCCGGCTGCGCGCGCGCTCACCTACGGTGCACGACTGCCGCGACCGAACCAAAAAATGCATGCACGCATCCTCCACACACACGACCACACGTACTACGCTCCCACCCACCCACCCACACCAGGCCACCACGTACCACAGCCACTGTACCCATCGCCGCGCCCGGAGGAAAGGAAACCCACGGCGATCATCATCGGGCAGGGTGATTATATTAGCCAGCCGCACGACGACTTGACGCACGGATTAGCTGGAATGGCGGGTGTTAATGAATTCCGGCCGGACAAGCGCGGCGGAGGCGTCGACCTCAAGCCGTCGACACCGGCCAAGCACTCCACTGCTACAGCATGCACCTACTGTTGCTACCGAACAACATTTGGGGGCGATCATTTAAGGGAAGATAGCGCGCGGCGGCGACAGCGATCACTAGCTTGGGCCGCACCACCGCGATGCATACGAGCCCACAGGCGTCGCCGTCGCCGTCGTCTCCTCGCAGAGCCTGTCTGCTTCATTTTTTTAAAAGAGATCCTGGACGTTCCTGCAGCGCAGGAGGTGCCAGGGGTACGAATGCAGGAAAAAAAAAGCCGTGGGATCAGAGGGAGACTCGTGGCGCCATGAATGGAGCCGACAGCTGTGGCTCATCCGCCAGTCTCACGCCAATTGAATGCCACAGCAATGTGTTTTCATTTCAAAGCCCACTAGGTAGCTAGAGATTCATCACAGCGGGATCAAGTTCGACTTAGTAGTTTACTGTGCTACCCGTGTGTGTGTGCGCGCGCGTTCCCTGTCGACACGGCGACCGTTTGGGGGGCGTGGGGTACGTCTATCTAGTTCTAGACTTCTAGTGCAGTTACTTATCGTGACTGGGTTGTCACGGGACCGGCCGAGGAACATGCAGGCCAGGACAGGTCAGGTGGTTGGGAAATATATAGAGTATGTGGTGTCGCCGGGAAAAAGAAGAAGAAAATATGCTACACGAGGCTTGTTTCTACTATCTATATTGTAAAGTAAAGTTAAAATAATATATGCAGGAGAGGAGGAGGTCAGGCGGTTGGCTTACCTGTTTCTGGTGAAGATCCTGAAGAGCCTGTTCCACACCCGGTGGTGCCTGCAGATGGTGAGGCAGATGGTCCGGCTCACGTGCTCGTACCAGCACGCCATCGACGCCCCGAACGCGATCGGCGGCCACACCCGCCGCGGCGCCACCCGCCGCATCACGTACTGCGTCGCCGCCCCGGCCTCCTCCTCCGGCACCGGGAAATACGGCTGCACCACCGTCCATCATACAAACAAAAACTATTACTATACCACTACTACACACTTTTGTTTGTGCAAAAAACGGACACGGTTGATGGAATATTACTACAAAGTGCACAGAGTTAGTTAGCGCAGGCCAGGTGATTCGCATGCCGAGCGAGTGACTTTAATTGTTACGTGATCACAGGCTACTCAAGTAGCATAGCAGTCCATTAATGGAAGTTGGTCGGCAGGGCTAAGGAGATGAAGTTCGGCGATTAAATGCATGCCAAGTTCATGCACTCCGTATGCGCAGCAGCCACGAACCAACAGCTAGCCTAGCTAGGCTGGTGGTGGACACGGCACAGGCACTGCCACCGGCACGCATGGTGGCTGGGGTATGCACGTACGTACCGGGGCGAGCAGCGTGAGGGACTTGACGGCGCCGGGGTACTTGACGGCGAGCGCGAGGGCGAGGACGGAGCCGAGCGAGTGCGCGACGACGTGGAAGGACTTGAGGCGGTAGCGCTGGAGCACGGAGCGCTCGATCATCTCCAGGTGCTCCCGCAGCGTGTACAGCGAGTCGGCCGGCTTGGGGCTCCGCCCGAACCCCAGCAGGTCCACGGCGAACATCCGGTACCGCCCGCGCGCGGCGGGGCTGAACGCCGGGAACACCGTCTCCGTCCAGAACACGGAGGAGGAGATGAAGCCGTGGATGAACACCACCGCCTCCTGGTCGGCGGCCCCCGGCGGCGGGGGCGGCGGGGCCTGCACGTGCACGTAGAGGTGGGAGGCGCGCGAGCCGGTGCTCCACGAGTGGCACATCTTGCAGTCGCAGTCGGACCAGCAGGGCGCCTGCCGCGGCGGGCGCGGCGCGCGGTCGATCTTGCCGCGGATGAGCTCCGCGATGGCCGGGCTCACGGTGAGCGCCGGCGCGATGGGGCCCGGCTTCCGGGTGGCGTCCGAGAGCAGCGAGGCGCGCACGTAGAGCGTGTCCGACACGTCCTCCAGCTGCATCTTGTTGGCCGACGACGACGACAGCCGCACCACCTTGGGCCCCGCCGCCGCAGCCGCCCGCGGGGACACGAACGACAGCGCCCCCTTCGCCCCCGCGCCGCCTGCGCCTCCGCCGTCCTCCCGCGCCGCGGCGGAGCAGTAGCAGGGCTTCCACTCGGCCTCCACGGCGTAGTCCACCACCTTGTACACGAGGCAGAGCACCATGTCCAGCACGTCGAGGAAGGAGAACACCACAAAGCTCACCACGCAGTTGAGCGCGCGCCCCGCCGCCAGCAGCAGCGCGACGAGCGACACCCTGCACTCGCCGGCCCTGCCCCCGGCTGCCGCGCCCATGGCCGCCGCCTTCTCCTGCCACACGCACGTGGCAATGTGCATTGCCGCCGGGCTAGCTGCTCCTCCTCGACCGCCGTCACGTCCCGGTGCGTGCGTGGACGCGCGCGCCGGCCGCTGGGGAAGAAGCTGGCACTGGCAGGCGGGGTGGGTGCGCTACCGGGAGTAGCTGGCTGGAGCAGAGGAGTGAGGCGGGCGAGGCTTTTGTAAGAGTAAACGGGCAGCGCGCCTACGGAAAAACAAACCGCATTTAAGCGCGGTGGGAGCGGAGGGGAGGCGGGCGGTTCTCCTCTCCTCTCCTCTCCAGCTCTCCTCACCTTCTTCTTCTCTTCCACTACACTTTGTATTTTTTTGTGGGCGTCTGGGCAAAGGGTGTGGTGGGGTTAAATAGAGTGTAGGGTTGCATTGGGCAAGCTCGAGAGGCACCAACGCGTGTCGCCGGTGATCACTGATTACACCGATGAAAGCTACGGGTCATTTGATTTCCATCCCGGCCGGCATTCAATCGAGCTTCATGTGGAGGGTTCTCTTACAGTTACGGGTCATGTATGTATATGCTCCATGCTTTGGGTTAATTCACATTTATTAGCTCATGGCTTAGCCGTCCGGGCGCCACGAACGGTTCAAACTTTGCTTGTGCGGTGGAAAGCATGGAGGGGAATGCCACTGTTTCGGTGGAAGCATCTAGCACAACGACATTGCCATATCGTAGGAGGAAAGTTCATGTGGATGTACGATCGCTCCGTTTCAAAAAGAAAAAAAAAAAAAGAACTACCGAAAGTTAAGACATTGGTGTAGCTTATCAATTACTTTTGGAGTACCTTAAATTTTGTGTCACATATCGTGTTTTTTGTTGGGAAAGTTTCAGGTGATACCGGCCCTGGTATGCTTAGAAGCTGTTGTACCTGCACAGGAGCCGAAGGTGGTTCGGCTCTCTCCATTTTCAAGGTGGTGTGCAGTCTCTCCGTTTCATAAAAATGGAAAGAACTACATGATGGTTTGCAAGTGCATATGGTTTAGTTGTAATCTTTTCGAAGTAAGAGTATCGATCCCACAGGAAGCATAAGAGTTAAGCTTTTGCCTCTTAAAGTGAATTATCGATATGTGTCAGCAAGTAATTATAGACTCCGGACAAAGTGAGGGCGAAAATAAATAGTGCTTTTTGTGTAGAGCGAACTGAAAGTAAAGTAAACAGCAACACAAGTAACGAATGCGAATGACAGAGGAGTAAGGCGTTGTCAGGGAGTCCAAAATTTCCATTGCTATGTTTCTAGCGCAACTTATGCATCTGCATAATATGGTATGGATACTTAAGCCACTCTTGACGATTTTGTTGGGCGGAGTCGGGTACAGAACATGTTCTACTCTAGGTAGACTTCGTGCCACGCACGCCACCGCCGTAGTCTCTCCCAGCGGGTTACGGCTAAGGTGATTAAGAACGCAACCTCACTATGGGTTCTCCGTAAATCCCCTATCAATTGTAAATGTTAGAAGTCAGAGCTTTTGCTGTCACCTCGAATTACCGTCGCGTCATAATCCTTACAACGACACTGATACACTTCGTGGCCTTTCGGCGCTAATCCTGAGTGGGGCCCCTTACAACATTCACGAAGTTTATTAAACTAAGCATTCAACAGGGGATCTCATATCCAATATAACATTTCAGATTCTATGCATACCAAGATTCATCTACTATTGGAAATATGCTCTAGGGATAATAATATTATATTATTATATTTTCATATTCATAATTAAGAGTTTATATTCTATATTGTAACTGCTATGATCCTGAAATATGCGATTCAGCGCAAAACTCATATGCACATGTAATGATAAACGGTAAAACCAGATTCCTAGTCTCGTCTCTAAGACTAGCTCAAGTATTATTTGTGATCATGTTTTCTGGATCTTAGGATATTGTTAAAGTGTAACGATAATCTTAAAGCAACTTTGAGAATATGACGTTGGAAAAGCGATTATATTGAATCGACCCAAACTTGTTTGTTATACTTTGAGATGCAATTTCAGTAAAGGAATTTTATAACACTTGATTCTGGAACTCATTTCACTAGTATTGTGATGAACGTTATCCCATCATTATTTGATTTTTATTGTAAGGCTTAAAGCAATGTTTCCTTGGTGAATTGAGTTGAATCATCGGTAACACTTGTTTTTTGGAATTCATTTCACTAGCGTTGCGATGAACTTTATCCCATGACTATTTGATTTGATTCTAAGGGCTGAAGCACTGCTTTTTTGGTGAAATAATTTGATTTCTTAAATGGAGGGTGGCATGTCTGATGTCTGAAATGATATTTTCGACTGCAAAAAATTAAAAAAACCGAGGAAAAAAAGCTACTGAATGTTTATATCACACACAATGTATGAATCGATCTATATTCATTATACTAAACTTTTTTACTTATCACTAATGTATTTT
Source organism: Thinopyrum elongatum (assembly GCA_011799875.1). NCBI lineage: Eukaryota > Viridiplantae > Streptophyta > Magnoliopsida > Poales > Poaceae > Thinopyrum > Thinopyrum elongatum. Next base: position 72,851,717 of record CM022303.1, read on the forward strand.
TTTTCATATTTTTGATACTTTATATTATATTTTTAAGTATAGCATGTCGAATGGACATGCATATGCATATATGTTAAGTTACATATTTATTGTTCAATTCTAGTGCTAATCATTGAAAATACATTTTTCTTGACCAAAACAATGACTATGTTTTGTTGTTTATTATATTTTTAAATATTGTATGAGATACTATTTGTTAAGATAAATTAACTAAAAAAATAAAATTATGGCATTACTTTTACTCTTATTGAGTCGTGGTAAAGTATTTTAAATCGATAAGAATTTGGCAGGCAGACCATCTTATTAATGATTCTGATGAGTGATCTTGGAATTTATAATCAAATAAAAAAACCTATATTATGCTAAAGGAAAGTAGATATGAAAAACCTTCTCTCCAAAAATAATCAAGAATTTCCCTGTCTTTTGTACCATAAGTATTCATTTGATAAACATACATCCATTAGTAAGTTGGTATTTATCTGTAGTTTCTTAAATATCCACAAAACTAGATAAAGTGATTTAGAGTTTATGAATAAAAGAAATAATATGCTAGATGATTCTAAAGTGTAAGGGCATCTCCAACGCCGACCCTCAAACCTTTCGCAACCGTCCGGGACGCGCTATCCGGACCGCGGATGCCATCCAACGCAGGTCTGTATCGGTCCGCGGAGCAGTCCGGACGCGTTTTCTTCCACAAACCGGAGACAAACGTGGGGGGAGGGGGTTGCAGGAGTCCGGACCGATACCACGCCCGCTTCTGACCGCCCTGACCTACAAAAAACCCACTCCGGCGTCCCGCATTGACGCGTGGCCTCACCGGAATCCGCTATTTAAATGCAACAACACCCGGCTATCTCTACAACACAACACATCCGCTCCACATCCTCCTCCTTTCCTCCACATCCGCCATGACCGCCAGCGGGAAAGCACTGTGAGATAGTCTGTCGCCGAAGATGAAACACGCGATGGCCGCCCTTGTCGCCGCCTGGCAGAGCCGCCATGCCAGCCGGATCGAGGCCGGCTTGCCGGCTAGCTCACGCGAGGTCTCCGACGATGAGGACGACACCACAATGGAGACGGTCTCCGACGACTCCACCTCGGCTCCCGCGCTTCCTGTGCACGCCGGCTTCACCATGGAGCAGGCGCAGACGCACTTCAACGCCGCCATGGCGGAGGTGCAGCCTGCGCCAGTGCCTTTGTCAGCGTTCCAGCAGGCGCAGGAGGAACGGCGGTACAACCTGTTCCTGCTGGAGCAGCACCGGCTGGCGGAGGGTCAGATCTAAGGCGAGCGCGCGAGCGAGGAGGTCGTGGCGGCCATGGCCGCGGTGAACCCAAATTTCGGCGCGGAGCAGCGTACCATCTACGATGCCGTCTGCGCTCAAGCCGCCGCTCGCCAGGAAGCGGCAGCTGCGGAGGCACCGCTGCATGCGATCACGGAGGAGAATAACGCCAGCAGCGCCTCCTACGTACCGCCGATGAACCATCAGACGGCCCAGTGGGACGACAACAGCGCCGGCGCCACTATTTCCCACGTGGACCTCACGTCCACCGGCGACGCGCAAGGGGCGGACTCCTCCGAGGATGAATAGACCATGAGAGGCGGCGGATCTTGGTGTCCCATGTGGGTATGTCCGTCTCCCGTGTTCTACTCTTCCTCGCCGGAGACCGCGCCTTCACTTCATCGATCTTATCGCCGGTGCTCATGGAGACGGCGGCCGGAAGACGACACGGCTTGGACGTCGGGCGCCGCCGCAGTAGGATAGGTTTAGGGGCGGGTCTTATTTTTTGTTCTAGATGTTCAAAATGTAATGAAATTCATCGTGTTTGTATGAAATCCGTCATGTTTGAATGAAATTCGACCGTGTTTGCAAGAATTTCATCCGGTTTGTTGAAAAAGAGTTTGAAATGTATGCGACTAGCGTTGGATGTCTTCCTCCCACATCCGTGTCCACGGACCCCTGTGCGCGAATGGATGCGGGAGGAAATTTGCGGATCGCCATTGGAGATGCCCTAATAGTATGAATTTTAGGTAACTAAATAGTGAATTCAAAAGTGTGTGTGGTGCCACCAAATATAAGTTCGAACCACAGTTCTGACTTCTGAGCATCAAACAGGTATGCAAGATGGCAAAATGCTCACTGTACCACCTAAGATTGCAGCAATTTCACCATTAATTCAACTTCTGCGTCAGTATTGTGTTAAAAAAACATTAATTCAACTTGAACTTTCAGTATAAATGGAATCTACAGTATAGATTGCACCAAGGTATTTCAGCAAAACGACCTGCAAATTGTCCGTTGTCGTCTCTGCGTTCCTTGTGTGTGTCTCATACTCTCCTTCGTGTTGCAAGTTGACCGGGGGCGCGTGTGCATCGACGCCGCCGCTGAGCACACCGAGAGGACGCTAGTAGCAAAGGCTGTGGAGCGTACGTGCATGGCTACGTGTGCGTGTGCCGCCCGTTTGGCGAGCGTACGCGCGCCGGCTCGACTCCTCGGCGCCAAACGAGAGCGCCCGGTGCGTCTTCCTCCCGCACACGCTCGACGGCCGGGCGTGGCACGCACGCAAGCGCCTCCCGGCCTCCCTCCGGGTCATTGGCCGAACCACCACAGCTACAAGCCTAGAAAAGGCGGTCTGTTTTCGGCTCCGTACGCGCGCCCGCAAGATGCCAACGGCGCTGTCCTCCTTGTGTACGGTGGTTGCTCATTTTGATCTGTGTAACCAACGCAACGTACGACTACGTAGCGGCCGATCGAGTGCGTCCACGGGCTAGGCTGCGCTTTTGGTCGATGGTCGCAACGATGGGCATGCTAGCCAGCAGGCAGCTGCAGCTGGGCGATGCTCACAAGAATATGTTTCCCTTTTCTTTAGAAAAAAAATGTTCATACTTCTTTCGAGGTGGGTAATGTGCGTATTTTGCAGTACTTGTCTTGTTAGGACGGCCTCTGCTATTTTTCCAAGGCGCACCCAGGATCCTCTTGCCAGCATGCACGCGATGCATGACCTTTTTTTTTAACTACTGTATGTTCTGGGCTTTTGGCAACGTGGAGATGATCATCAGTACATTTGCTTGTTCTACCTCAAATTCCAATTTCCACGGAAACTCTACACAGGACAGGATCGAGGGACGGGGTGCGTGGCGGTTGCCAAGGTGCCCATGCACGCAGGTCACGTAGTACTCCACCAGTAAACCGGTTGACCCCCTTTCCCGCGCGTTGACCTGGCTACACCTACACGCGTCGTCTCGTGCCAGATAACAATCACGCCGAACCAACACCGCGTGAGTAAAGTCTGTTTTAAACCTTGAGTTCATAGAGGTGGTCGTAATCAAACCCTGAACTCCGAATCCCTGAAATCGATATCCTGTATTAAGTGATCCCGGTCAATCTCAACCCAAAATCTGTTTGATGTTGTTTGGCGCACCAGGAAAAAGACGATCCCGGTCAGGATCCCACGCTATGCCCACTGACTATGTTGGCCCACATGTCGTACCTATCTTCTTCCGTCAGCGGCACAGAGGATGCGGCTGTAGCCGATCTCCTCGCCCGCGCCCGCTTGCATCAGCCATGCTACCGCCTCGGCGGCGAGACATGACCCTGCACCGCACCACACCAGTCGACGTGATCAATCGATCTACACCAGGCGTATATGTGCAGTTGGCTAGTGCGAAGCTAGCTACATCACTAGTAGAAAACAGGGCTTTGGTCCAGGCCAGCCCAGCCCATTAGTCCCGGTTCAGTCAGGAACCGGGACACATGGGGGCATACGTCCCGGTTCGTGCGCCCAGGGGGCCGGCCGGGGCTCGTGGGGCATTGGTCCCGGTTCGTCTGGACCCTTTGGTCCCGGTTCCAGACACGAACCGGGACCAATGGGCCTCGCTCCTGGCCCACATCCATTGGTCCCGGTTCGTGGCTGGAACCGGGACCAAAGGGTGGCCTTTGGTCCCGGTTCCAGCCACGAACCGGGACCAATGTTGTGCCTATATATACCCCTCGCCCGCGAGCAGAGCACTCCACTACTCTGTTTTTTCTGGCCAGCGAGGGGAGGTGTTTGTGGTGCTCTAGCTCACCTCCTATGCACATGAGGTGTTCGATGAAATGCCCGAGCAACACTACCTAAGCTTTCTCCTCTCCAAACTCGACCTTCAAGCTCCATTTTCCTCAAGATTTGTCTAGGTTTAGCGGTCCGTCACGTCCCGTCCCCGTCTTCACCGCCGTCGATCGCCCGCGCCGACCTCGTCGCCGGCATAACCGTGGTGAGCCTCTTGTTCTTATTTTCTTTCTAAAAGAAAAAAATTCTTACTTGTATGATTTACATAGATACTTGTATAATTTTCTTACTTTTATTATTGTTTGTTATTATATAGTGCGATGGTTTTGGTATCCGCCCCGTCAGCCCTCGTCCTGTCTATGATTTGGATGTGGTATATATTATATTTTATAACTATTTGGTTCATTTGTTGTTTATGACAATTATGCCGACCAACGTGACATAGATTTTTTTTATCTAGGAGGTATGTGAACCGGAAATTCCAACCGACCCTATTGTCGAGAGGTTAAATTTAGTTGAAGAAGAAAACAATTACTTGAAGGAAAAATTGAAAAAAATTGAGGAGGAGAAGATGATATTGGAGTTGCATGTTGCGGATGTCGTCGATGATCACAAGATCAAGATGGATGCAATGCGCTTCAAGATTAGAAAGTATAGAAAATATGCCATTCATACCAAGGCTTGGTATCATTATGCCGTTGGATCAATTGTTACCTTGGTTGCGATTATGATCGCATTTATTGTTGCATTGAAATGTTTTACATAGTTTCAATAATGTATGGTTTAATTAGATGCTCTGAAGAGCTATATGTTGTTCAATGAGAACTATGTATGTACTTTGGTTTTAATGTGATGATGAACTTCTATTAATTTGGTCACTTATCTGTTCATGATGTTTTGTAATGGTTTTTGACACACTTAATTATATATAATGCACGCAGATGAACCGGCAATGGATGTACGGTGACAGACGCACCTCCGAGTATATTAAGGGCGTGCATAATTTTCTTGAAGTGGCTGAGGCAAACAAGCAGAATGGTTTTATGTGTTGTCCATGCCCTATATGTGGGAATACGAAGTCTTACTCTGACCGGAAAATCCTTCACACCCACCTGCTTTATAAGGGTTTCATGCCACACTATAATATTTGGACCAGGCATGGAGAAATAGGGGTTTTGATGGAAGACAGCGAAGAAGAAGAGGACGATGACAACTATGTGCCCCCTGAATACGATGATGCTGCAACGGGGGAAGCTGAAGATCAAGAGGAACCAGACGATGTGCCCGATGATGATCTCCACCGGGTCATTGTTGATGCAAGGAGACACTGCGAAAGTGAAAAGGAGAAGCTGAAATTCGATCGCATGTTAGAGGATCACTAAAAAGGGTTGTACCCCAATTGCGAAGATGACAACACAAAGCTCGGTACCGTATTGGAATTGCTACAGTGGAAGGCAGAGAATGCTGTGCCTGACAAAGGATTTGAGAAGCTACTGAAAATATTGAAGAAGAAGCTTCCAAAGGATAACGAATTGCCCGACAGTACGTACGCAGCAAAGAAGGTCGTATGCCCTCTAGGATTGGAGGTGCAGAAGATACATGCATGCCCTAATGACTGCATCCTGTACCGCGGTGCGTACGAGGATTTGAACGCATGCCCGGTATGCGGTGAATTGTGGTATAAGATCAGACGAGATGACCCTGGTGATGTTGAAGGCGAGCCCCCCAGGAAGAGGGTTCCTGCCAAGGTGATGTGGTATGCTCCTATAATACCACGGTTGAAACGTCTGTTCAGAAACAAAGAGCATGCCAAGTTGATGCGATGGCACAGAGATGACCGTAAGAAAGACGGGAAGTTGAGAGCACCCGCTGACGGGTCGTAGTGAAGAAAAATCAAGAGAAAGTACCGGACTGAGTTTGCAGGTGACCCAAGGAACGTATGGTTTGGTTTAAGCGCGGATGGCATTAATCCTTTCGGGGACCAGAGCAGCAATCACAGCACCTGGCCCGTGACTCTATATATCTATAACCTTCCTCCTTGGCTGTGCATGAAGCGGAAGTTCATTATGATGCCAGTACTCATCCAAGGCCCTAAGCAACCCGGCAACGACATTGATGTGTACCTAAGGTCATTAGTTGAAGAACTTTTACAGCTGTGGAATGGAAACGGTGTATGTGTGTGGGATGAGCACAGACAGGAGGAATTTGACCTGCATGCGTTGCTGTTTGTAACCATCAATGATTGGCCTGCTCTCAGTAACCTTTCAGGACAGACAAACAAGGGATACCACGCATGCACGCACTGTTTAGCTGACACCGAAAGTATATACCTGGACAAATGCAGGAAGAATGTGTACCTGGGGCATCGTCGATTTCTTCCGACCAACCATCAATGTCGAAAGAAAGGCAAGCATTTCAAAGGCGAGGCAGATCACCGGAAGAAGCCCGCCATGCGTACCGGTGATCACGTACTTGCTATGGTCAATGATTTACACGTAATCTTTGGAAAGGGTCCCGGCGGACTATCTGTTCCGAATGACGCTGAGGGACGCGCTCCCATGTGGAAGAAGAAATCTATATTTTGGGACCTACCCTACTGGAAAGACCTAGAGGTCCGCTCTTCAATCGACGTGATGCACGTGACAAAGAACCTTTGCGTGAACCTGCTAGGCTTCTTGGGCCTATATGGAAAGACAAAAGATACACCGGAAGCACGGGAGGACATGCAACATTGGCACGAAAAAGACGGTATGCCTCCAAAGCAGTATGAAGGTCCTGCCAGCTACGCTCTTACCAAAGAAGAGAAGGAAATCTTCTTTGAATGCCTGCTCAGTATGAAGGTCCCGTCTGGCTTCTCGTCGAATATAAAGGGAATAATAAATATGGCAGAGAAAAAGTTTCAGAACCTAAAGTCTCATGACTACCACGTGATTATGACACAACTGCTTCCGGTTGCATTGAGGGGGCTTCTACCGGAAAACGTTCGATTAGCCATTGTGAAGCTATGTGCATTCCTCAATGCAATCTCTCAGAAGGTGATCGATCCAGAAATCATACCAAGGCTAAGGAGTGATGTGGCGCAATGTCTTGTCAGTTTCGAGCTGGTGTTCCCACCATCCTTCTTCAATATCATGACGCACGTCCTAGTTCATGTAGTCGACGAGATTGTCGTTCTGGGCCCCGTATTTCTACACAATATGTTCCCGTTTGAGAGGTTCATGGGAGTCCTAAAGAAATATGTCCGTAACCGCGCTAGGCCAGAAGGAAGCATCTCCATGGGCCATCAAACATAGGATGTCATTGGGTTTTGTGTTGACTTCATTCCTGAACTTAAGAAGATTGGTCTCCCTCAATCGCGGTATGAGGGGAGACTGACTGGAAAAGGCACGCTAGGAGGGGACTCAATAATATGCAGGGACGGGCATTCTTGGTCTCAAGCACACTACACAGTTCTACAGAACTCTACCTTGGTGACCCCGTATGTCGATGAACACAAGAACATTCTGCGCTCCAAACACCCGGAGCAGTGTGACGACTGGATTACATGTGAACACATCAGGACTTTCGGCAGTTGGTTGGAAACACATCTCAGAGGTGACAACACTGTTTCTGATGAGCTGTACTCGTTGTCCAGGGGACCATCTTCGACTGTATTGACTTACAAAGGATACGAGATAAATGGGAATACATTTTACACGATCGCCCAAGATCAAAAGAGCACTAACCAAAACAGTGGTGTCCGCTTTGATGCAGCAACCAAGAGGGGAAAGGACACATATTATGGTTACATAGTGGTCATATGGGAACTTGACTACGGACATGATTTTAAGGTCCCTTTGTTTAAGTGCAAATGTGTCAATCTGTCAGGAGGCGGGGTACAGGTAGAGCCACATTACGGAATGACAACAGTGGATCTGAACAATCTTGGGTACACAGACGAACCATTCGTCCTAGCCAATGATTTGGCGCAGGTTTTCTATGTGAAGGACATGTCTACCAAACCGAGAAAAAGAAAAGATAAGGAAGCGAATACATCATACGATGAGCCAAAGCGCCACATAGTTCTTTCACGGAAAAGAGACATCGTGGGAGTGGAGGGTAAGACAGACATGTCTGAAGATTATGAAAAGTTTCATGAAATTCCTCTCTTCAAAGTCAAGGCTGACCCAAGCACCCTGTTAAGCGATGAAGAATATCCATGGTTACGGCGCAATAAGCAAAGGACACAAGCGAAGAAAAAGTGAAGACAGATGAAGTCAGAAAGGGTTGAAAATTGATGATGTGGCTTTGAATGGTTCATTTTGAGCACACAAAATGTCTGGAGTTCAAATTAGTTCAAAAAAATGAAATCCCTTTGTAACAGGTGAGTTTTTGTCCGAAACCCTGATACTTCGAAAGAGATTGTCCATTTTCAATCTCTTCAGAGTTTTAGCACATGCTATGTGGGTGAAATGATGATATCATGCTCATTTTTAACTTCTTCAGAGTTCATTTGAAGTGTTTTTCAACTTTTTAAACCTCTTGTATTATTGAAACTAAAATATATAAAATTTATGCAACTAAAATTATCAAAGTATTTTCTCTTCAAAACATTAAAAGAAAAAGAATTTTCATAAAATAAATAAAAAAAGCAAAAAAGAAAATAAAATAAATAAGTAGAAACAAAATAAAATAAATAAGTAGAAACAAAATAAACTTTAATAAATAAGTAGAAACAAAATAAAATAAAAAAAAGCAACAAAGAAAACAAAATAAAAATAAAAAAAGTGCCGCCTACTGGGCCACCACGGCCTGAATACGACTAGAAACCCAACCATGGGCCGGGATTCAGGCCCGCAGCAGGCCCAGTAGGCCCACAGGCACATAGTGCGAGTTTAGGCCCGAAAGCCTGCAGTTGAGAGGAGCTCGAGAGAGTGGGCGCAGCAGCGCTTATAAACCACTCTCGAGCTCTCTCAACTAGCGAGGTGGGACTAAACTTTTGGCCGCGACGCAAGCAACACAAGGCTTTTTGTCCCGGTTGGTGGCACCAACCGGGACTAAAGGGGTGCATTGGTACCGGTTCGTGGCACAACCCCACCGTCCTTCCTTCGTTCCTCAACCCCTTGGGACCAATGCACGCCCTTTAGTCCGGTTGGTGCCACCAACCGGGACCAAAGGTCCCTGCTTCCCGCTTTGGGCTGCTGAAAAGGACCTTTGGTCCGGTTGGTGGCACCAACCGGGACTAAAGGGGTAATTAGTCCGGTTGGTGGTGTCACGAACCGGGACCAATGCTTCGTGTATATAAGCAAGACTTGTGAAAATTTTCAGTTTCATCGCAGTTCCCGACGCCGCAGGCTGCCCCGACGCCGTCGCCATCGCCCGTGCCCCTGCCCCGCCCCGAGCCCAGCCGACGCCGTCCGCCGCCCACGCCGTCGCCGTCCGCGCCTCGAGCGCGCCCTGCGCCCCGGCCCGCCCCCATCGTGCCGTCGCCGTCCCGCCGCCCCGAGCGCGGCTGGCCGCCCCCTGCGCCCCGGCCCGCCACCCGCCCCCACCGTCGCCGCCCCACCGCCCCCGCCATCGCCCTCGCCGGCCGCCCCCGCTGTGAGCCGCCGCCGCCCCGGCTCTGTGGTATATGATGATTTTTTTTCATATATTTATATGATGAATTTTTTGTTCATATATATATAATGTATATATGTATGTATGTGGCTATATGTATGTATGGATGTTCATATATGTATTAATTTTTTTTCAGAGCATTCTTTTGTTCATATATGTATTTTTTGTTCATATGTGTATAATTTTTTGTTCATTATTATTTTTTTTTTCATAGCATTTTTTCCATGTATATATGTAGTGGCTATGTATGTATAGATGGATATCATTTTTTTTCCATGTATGTATGTCGTTGTCGATATACCCCCTCCCCGATAACATTTTTTTCTTGTATGTATGTCGTTGTCGATATACCCCCCTCCCGATAACTTCAACATGAGTGGGGAGGGTCGATATACCCCTTCCCCGATAACATTTTATATGTATGTGGCTATATGTATGTCGTTGTCGATATAGCCCCTCCCCGATAACTTTGACATGAGGGGGGGGGGGTCGATATACCCCTCCCCGATAACATTTTTTTTCTAAGTTACTAAGGTAAAATGTTCACCCCCCTCTCGATTACCCCCTCCCCGATAACTTCAACATGAGGGGGGGGGGGGTCGATATACCCCTTCCCCGATAACATTTTTTTATATGTATGTCGTTGTCGATATAGCCCCTCCCCGATAACTTTGACATGAGGGGGGGGGGGGGGGTCGATATACCCCCTCCCCGATAACATTTTTTTTAAGTTACTAAGGTAAAATGTTCCACCCCTCTCGATATACCCCTCCCCGATAACTTCAACATGAGGGAGGGGGGGGGGGGTCGAATATACCCTTCCCCGATAACATTTTTTATATGTATGTGGCATATGTATGTCGTTGTCGATATAGCCCCTCCCCGATAACTTGACATGAGGGGGCGGGGGGGGTCGATATACCCCCTCCCCGATAACATTTTTTTTCTAAGTTACTAAGGTAAAATGTTCACCCCCCTCTCGATATACCGGGCGACCAACTCTCGAGGCCACCCAAACCCTAGAAAAAAAGCGTTGTCGATCTCCTACCCCCTCCCGCCCCTACCCGACAAACTCTCGAGGCCATCCAAACCACTAGAAGATAACTCCGGTAACTTCGACATGAGGGGGGACGTCGATCAACCCCCTCTCGCCCGAACAAGTTTATGTATTATTTTATATCGCGGTGGACATATATCAAAGTTTGATCATATGTCAAAGTTTGAATTTTGACATATGCAACATTTGATCATATATCAAAGTTTGATCATATGTCAAAGTTTGAATGATCAAACTTTGAATTTTGACATATGCAACATTTGATCATATGTCAAAGTTTGATCATATGTCAAAGTTTGAATTTTGACATATATAGATTTATCAAGAATGCCCCCATTATGGATGTGCACAAGTTGATCCAATTTTTTTTCTGATCTCATCTATATATATATTCTTCTATATGTCACGTTGTTTGTCAAAGTATTGAAGAAATCCATGGCTTCAACATTAGTCGGAAGTAACAGGCGTATGATGCTATGAAGCTCTTCAAAGTTGTTTTGGAACGGAGTTCCGGATAGAATAATTCGCCTTTTGGTATGAATTTCAGCAAAGGCCTTCCAAATAGCGATATTCGGAAGGCTCTTTGCTGAACTTTGTACCAAAAAGCGAATTATTCTATTGGGAACTCCGTTCCAAAACAACTTTGAAGAGCTTCATACCATTATACGCCTGTCATTTCCGGCTAATGATGAAGTCATGGTTTTCTTGAATTCTTTGACACTAGACAACGTGACATATAGAAGGGTAGATGAGATCAGGAAAAATATGGACCATTTTCTGCACATCCAGAATGGCGTCATTTTGTTAAATCCCTTGTCGGTCCGGACGTCGGACATTCATGAGAGAGGCGGTCCGTAGAAGAGTTGTCGAGGCCACCCCAAACCGTAGAAGCGTCGAGCTAGCTAGGTCTACGTTTGCACTAATATATCCATCTGTCATGTTTGTATATTAATTGCCATGTTGTAATATTTGCAGAAACTATGGAGCACCGAGACATCGAAGCAGAACAGTTGTTGGGGGACATAATCCTCGGCGGAGGTGATATCTTGTCGTATCTCAACGACACCGATGGTCTGGAAGGAGAGGGTGAAGCAGGCTCCGGTGATCGAACAATGGAGGTGGAAGGACATGATTATGATGGCTCCGATGAGCAAACGGAGGAAGGAGCTGTTGCAAAGTCCGGCGAGGTATATATATTAATTAAGCCTGTGCTGACTAGCTAATTGATGCATTAATTGTTTTGGTATGTACACATATTAACTCTCTTCTTTCTTCTTTTCTAGCCCTCCGGATCGAGCCAAACTTCGGTAACGAGACGAGGCCCGAAGAAAAGGTTGCGCCAGGATGAAAGGTTCACAATCACAGCAATCAAGGGCGATGGCCAACCGATTGAACCCAGCCGGACCAAGGAAGCATTTTCTGCTCAGTGCGGGGTTCTTGTTAGGGACATGATCCCGATCAGCATCCACCAATGGAATAAGTCTAAGAGCGAAGACCCTCAAGTGTCTTTTGTCAACGATAGACAGAAAGATGATCTTTGGACCGCGCTGAAGGCAAATTTCACCCTACCGCCAGAGGAGGGATAAGCCAGTTATAGAGCCATTGGTCAAGGCTCATGCTCTTAAGAAGATGGCAGATCTATTCAGGAGGTGGAAGAATGAGTTGAAATCAACGTTTGTCGACAAAGGGAAGACTCCAGAATTCACCGGCCGATTTGAGAAGATAAGAGATCACTGGCCCGCATTTGTGGCCCACAAGACATCGGAGAAGAGTAAGAAGATGTCAGCGACAAACAAGAAAAATGCTGCAAAGAAGGAGTATCACCATCGCACGGGGTCAGGTGGCTACCTCAAAGCCCGGCCGTTGTGGGACAAGGCTGAGAAGGACCTGCTTGATAAAGGGGTCGAACCAGAGACATTGAACTGGCCAGACCGTTCAAGGACTTGGTTCTTCGGGGTTGGGGGAACCTTGGACCCTGAAACAGGGAAGTGCCATTGGACGAAGGAGCAACTTGAAATACCCGTCAAGAAGCTTCAGAAGTATATCGCCGCATCGCAGGAAGGGACGTTCGTTCCCGACAGAGAGAACGACAAGCTCACACAGGCCCTCGGGAATCCTGAGCACCCAGGACGAACACGAGGCACGGCAGGCTCCGTTGCGTGGAGGGTTGGGTTTCCCAGCGCAGGCGGTTACAAAACCCGGGAGAGGAGGAGGAAAGTGGAGCAGACGGAACTGCAGTCGCTGAATGCAAGGGTACGAGCGCTAGAGGAACAAGCACTACTAGTTCAGAGCCAGTGACCTGCCGGAGCTACCCCAGAAGCTACCCCTCCATCTCAGCGGAGAAGCAGCGTGGCTTCCACCGAGGTCCTTCAGCAGCCTGACTTCACGGCTCCCAGCTACCCCGTTGATGCTATCACGGAGGCTCAAGATTGCCACCTTATGACGCAATGGCAGCACCTCAAAGTCAAGGCGGCTGTCGGCTCTGTTACACCTCCTCAACCCGGCGTAACTTTTCACTGCCTTCCGATTCCACAAGGCTATGCTGTTGTGATGATCGATGAAATAACGGAGGGATTTGAGGAGCTCCAGCTTGACCACCCTACCGGTGAAGGGGAGACTCAGCTGGGTCTTGCTCTGAAGACTCCATGTCTATGGCGGAAGGAGCTCATCAACCTTCCGAACTGGACGCCTCCGCCTCCTCCTCCGGCGAGTCAGGGCACTCCGCCTCCTCCTTCGGCGAGTCAGGGCACTCCGCCTCCTCCTCCGCCTCCTCCTCTGGCGAGTGATCAGGGCACTCCGCCTCCTTCTCCGCCTGCGCCGGCGCGTCCGAGCAGCCCGCCTCCTTCCCCGCCTCGTCAGCAACAGCGGAAGACAGCCGCCGCCGCTCCGGCTGCTCCGGCGCGTCGTAGCACTCCGCCTCCTTCTCCGCCTCGTAAGCAACGAAGGAAGACAGCCGCAGCCACTCCGACTGCTCCGGCGTCTAGCAGTACAGCCAGAGGCGGGAGGAAATACAGATTCGATCCGACTCTCACGCCTCTAGAGAAGTTACCATACGAGATGACCGACGAGGAAAACACGGAGATCTGTAAAGCCCAAGTGAGGGACTTTTTTGCAAAGAAAAATCCACCTCCGGAGGAGAAGATGGATCCGGTGAAATTGAAGCGCACTGTGAAGAACCTGAAGTGACCACCACCGCCTCCGCCGGATGACAACCATGTCCGCGCTCTTAAAAAGGCAGTGGAAGGAGCGCGCCGGTCGGGAACTACTTCAACTGACAAAAGGTTACAAGAACGAAGAAGTGGGAACAAAATTCCCCAGCTCGGCGAACAGGCAAACCAATCGTGCCCCCCGCTCAAGGTGTCTAGCGATATCATCGCAAATCTGCCGGGGATGCTGCCCGGTACCAATCCTGGTGATTACCTGCCCGACGATGCACATTTTGATACAATGGAGGTGGACGAACACAAATACTAGTACGGGAAGCCTCTCGTCAGACCTGGTGATCCTCCTCTAACAACGATGATGCGAAGATTCCATAAGTGGTACATGGACACCTGCAAGTCTGGGAAGGATATTTTGACGCTGAGAGTTAAAGAGGAGCACGACCTCGTTGGAATTGATCTGTTGTCTGTTCCATTTGAGGAGTTCTTCCAGTTTTTCAATCAGAAGGACCTCGATAAAATAATCATCACTTGCTACTGTCTGTAAGTACTATACTTCTGTAATTAAGTCTCTATATATAGCTCGAAGGACCTCGATAAAATAATCATCACTTGCTACTGTCTGTAAGTACTATACTTCTGTAATTAAGTCTCTATATATAGCTCAGCTCTTTCATTGCATGTATATATAATTATCCTTACTATATTATGCAGATTGAAGATCGTCGAATGCAGAAATGCACAAATCTATGATATTGGGTTCATTAACACAAATCTCATAGATGAATGGACGGTTACATATAATCCGAAAGAAACCGAGGCCAACTTGCTACAATCGTTGCTTAAAAATCAAAACAAAGATAAAATACTCTTTCCTTACAACTTCAAGTGAGTGTTACTGTCTTCTGCATATTCGGTTTCCATTATTACTCGAGGTTATAGTAATGTAATTGATGAGTTATGCATGCGTGCACAGCTTCCACTTTATTCTCCTAGAGATTAAGCTTGAGCAGGGACTAGTAACCGTCTTAGACTCAAGACGAAAAGATCCCAAGGAGTATGCGGCCATGACTGAAATGCTCCAGAAGTAAGTTCAATCGATCATTATCACACCATATCGGCAACTTTGTTCATTTCCTGATATCAAGTAATTATTTTCTTTGTCTCGCACGGTTTGGAAAGTGTTCACCGCAGAAGTTCCGGGACTGCCGGGGGATCTGCGATTTACACACCCGAAAGTAAGTACTACTAGCTAGTTCCGCGCATCTCCCATTGATTCTAGCTAGTTTCATCAATACCATTTATAATGCTTGATTATCAGTTTGATTGACCTCTATTTCTCGTAAAGTGGTTGTGGCAGGAAGGCGGGAATATTTTTTGTGGATACTACGTTTGCGAGTACATCTACAACGCAACGACCTCTAAGCGGGGCTACTCTGAAAAACAATATGAAGTGCGTAAGCAATAATATTCACAATTTTATTTTATTACCATCATTTGTGTTGAGTTTCATTCATATATATGTATTGACCCCCTTCTTCAAATTAGATTTGGCAGATGCGGGATGAACTCCTACCACAAGATCGCTTAAAGGCAATTCAAGAGGAATTGGCTGGATTCTTTCTTGACCACGTCATCAATCCAGCCGGAGAATACCATGTGGAACTTGACATCAGATGTTAGGGATCTTATATTGTATATATGTAGCTAGTAGCGTCGGATAGATATATGAAAACTTGTTGTTCGACCAATCTCTCGGAGAAGGAGGAGGTCGATCACTTCTCTCTGTATATGTTTATGACGATCTTGTGTATTTAATGGTTTCCTTCTTTTGCTTACTAGCTAGCATGTCGAGTCCTCTCTATACGTATAGTACGTAGCGTCGACCAAGCACGGAGATAAGAGAGGACACTTCTCTCTATTACCTAGCTAACACAATATATGAAACCCCTAAATTAACCCTACAAAAACCACCAACCCAAACCCCACCCCCACACAACCAACCCCACCCCCCCCCCCTTTCAAAAATAAAAAAACAAAAACCCCAGCTCCTGAGCTGCTGACACGTGGATGATCTTTGGTCCCGGTTGGTGTTACCAACCGGGACTAAAGGCCCTTCTCTCTGGGCTCGCCGCAGTGGCCACGTGGAGCCCCATCTGTCCCGGTTCGTATAAGAACCGGGACTAAAGGTGTTGGGCTTTAGTCCCGACCCTTTAGTCCCGGTTCCTGAACCGGAACAAATGGGCCTTATGAACCGAGACAAATGGGCCTTTTTCTACCGGTGATGCATACGCGTGCCTGTGTTTCGTAGCTAGGAAATCCATCCAGCTGCTTAGGCACTAGCGTGTGCCTGTGGAAGGGCGGCGGCGAGAGTACGTGCGTATCGTCTATTTGTCTCTCGGCTGAACTTCAACGCTAGCGTATCCGGCCGGAAAGCAAATGGCTGTAGCGGACTCTTACGTGCGTCTTGTCCGAGCGTCGTGGTGGGGCTTGCGTCAACATCGGCGCCGGCGGCCAGCGCAAGCACCCGCGCGCGCCCGTCACTGCCCCCCCTCGTCGTGCTGACCATAAAGGCCGAGACGTACACCTCGATGCCAAGCTGCCGCGGGGGCGTGAGGCGGGCAGTTCCGCTCATCGGTAGCTCAGTGCGTCATCGTCTCATCGATGATTCGATGTCATCGCGCGTCGCACGGCGCTCCTCTCAGATCACAGCCGCACACCGGCTCCCGCTGAGCCACCTCACTAGCTACCGTGCCCGCGCCAGACCCGAGCACGCGTGCACACAGCACATGTTGTTCCTGAGGTAGAAAGATTTTTAGATGAATCTGGTAGGAAGATTTTTAGATGCATCTTATTGTCAGGTGAGAGAGGGGGAAGAAAAGGGGAAGAAGACGAATATGACTTGTGTGTCCGAATAGTCAGTGAGATAAGCTAGGTATCCCGGTTGGGATTGTCACTTTCCCGGTGTGACAAATAGGTTTAGGGTCGAAATTGGCTGGGATTGTTGAATACAGGGTACCGAATTCAGGGATTTGGAGTTCAGGGTTTGATTCGGACCACGTCTACAAATACAAGGTTTAAAATAGACTTTACTCACACCGCGTCGATCGATCACCACGGCAGTTAACGAGCGTTGTATATATCCGGGCGGACATGAATGTCTCAACATCGTCGCGTCTGCAGCGAGCCCATGCCGGCGCCGCGCGAAGCACCGCTTGCACCGATCAGTCGCCGCTACAGCTGCCGCGCATAATAACGAAACAACCAGAACTGAGCCGGCCGCCGAGGAATCTCGCTGACATGGTAGAGGAGGGGCCCTACGTGCTGCCCCCGGCCACCGTAACACCTCACAATAACTACACTGCTCGTTGTTGGAGATTTTTTTTTAAAACTATCACGTTTTTTTTATAGCAAATTTGGAAACTACAGCACATAATGCAAAAAAATTAAAACTATGACCCCGTCGGTCTCGTGTGGGCCGAAGAGGGTGTTTTCGGTCGGTAGTTGGCTAAAGAGGGCACTTTGGTCTGTGGTTGACCGAAGATGGGCTTATCTGGGCCGAAAAAGACTCTTTGGTCAGCAGTAGGTCGAAGAGTCCCAGGGGCCCACCTTTTCGCGTCAACGTAGGCCGAAGCTGCATGGCTGCGTTCTTCGGCTTATGTTAGGCCGAAATGGTTTTTTTTTTTGAATTTTGACTTATGATTGTTGTGCAACCATTGCCCATCTTAGAGATTGAAAAAATATATTTTCGCGCAACCATTTTCCTCAATATTTTTCCGCCAACTCTTTCCTCCATATGTTCCCGCCACCCGTTTTCCGCCAACCCTTTCCCGCCATAAGTCGCCGCCAACACTTTCCCTCCATACCGCAGTCGTTCTTTCCCGCCATTTTCTCCTATCTACCTATAAAACCCCCTTCACACGAAGGTGGATAAGTAATCCAGTTTAGTGTAGTCGAGATGTCCGATTATCCTTTTGATCATAGTTTTCACCCTGGGATGAGGAAATGTCTTCTATCGGCGACTTACCTGCTATGGTATCTGTTTGGGCACGGAGAGAGGTACTTTCATATTAAGTAACAACTAATTCGATTATTTCTTACCATTCAATAGTATTACTAATGCTTATTTGTTGTCATGCACAGAGACAGTTTGCTCATAGCCAGGTGAGGGGCTGTTACCCGTCCTTCACGGCACAGTTTGATAGTTTGCACGATGATCAAGTTATCTGGGAGCCATACTCGCATCAGGCTATATTATCCAGCTGCCCAGTTGGGATTTCTGGATTGTGCACTAGAGATCGACACTATTGGATGACCAAGGTCAAGTTGGTGTTCGACGTGACGGTTGAGGAGATGGCTCTTCATAGGATGATGAGACAGTTCAGTCTATGTCAAAAGCCTGACATTCCAGTTATTCCACACTTACCAGAACACGTGCACAAGTAAGTAGTAATACTATTTTAGTTCTCAGCTCTGCATTCAGAATATACCTAATCATGTAACGTGTATGTCAATCTCAGGTACAGTCGTGTAGGAGGAAACAAGTCCATGGCTTATTGGTATGGAGGGAAAGGGTTGGCGGGAACTTATGGCGGGAAACTGGTGGCGGGAACATATGGAGGGAAAGAGTTGGCGGAAAAATATTGAAGAAAAGGGTTGCGCGAAAATATTTTTTTTCAATCTCTAAGATGGGCAATGGTTGCATAGCATTCATAAGTCAAAATTCAAAAGAAGAAACCATTTCGGCCTGACATAAGTCGAAGAGCGCAGCCATGCAGCTTCGGCCGAGCGTTTCCCTGGGACTCTTCGGCCTACTGCTGACCAAAGAGTACTCTTCGGCCTACTGCTGACTAAAGAGTCCTTTTCGGCCCAGATAAGCCCATCTTCGGTCAACCGCAGGCCAAAGTGCCCTCTTCGGCCAACTACCGACCGAAAGCACCCTCTTCGGCCCACACGAGGCCGACGGGGTCATAGTTTTGATATTTTTTTGCATTAGGTGCTGTAGTTTCCGAATTTGCTATAAAAAACGTGATAGTTTTGAAAAAATAATCGTTGTTGGAACGGTTTAATTTAGCTCAGTTTGTTCGTTGGCCCCGGTCAGGTCAACCAACTACGCATGCATATACGGTCGTCCTGGAAAGATGCAACTGTGCACGTGAGGTTAAGTTAAAACCGGTGGAGCTGCCCAAGGAAGGAAGGAAACGGGCGCGGCTTTGGGTCGCCGGCGGGACATAAATGTGCCGTCGGCCGTGCCCGTGCCGTGTCTGAGCGGAACGAACCTCTGGAGACGACAACCGACGACCGGGGTTAAAATCGCCGATCTACCGCCGGTCCACTGTACCGCGCGCGCAGGGCGGAGGGCGAATGCGTTCCACTGGATCACACCATACCCGTGTTGAGTTGTCATTGCAAACGATAAAAGTTGGCATTGCATTTGCATCAATATGTGCTGCCCGAGGACACGTGGTTGTTGGTTCAACCGAGAATGCAGCTAGCTTATTAGCTTGGCCGGACTGATTTGACCGATAGCATGTGCCAACACACCGAGCTAATTAAGCCGGATTGATTATCGGGGAAGCCCGGATTGATTTTGACCTATAGCATGTGCCATCACACCGTACATAGTACGTGCCTCCTATTTTGAGTGGACGAAGTAGTTGGGTTAATTTGGATACAGACAACATAGCAAGATGGCACGATGGGATGTGCGTTATTCGTCGAAAGTCCTCTTTTGATCCCGAGCTCGTATGCTCCCGGATGAACAGTAAAATCGAAAAAAATAGTAAAAAAATTCAAAAAAATCTGAATTTTTTTTCTGATGAACATTGATGAATGTTCTAAGTGCGTGCAAAAATTCAGATTGAAATGACATTCGTGGAAGTCTGGGCAAAAATAACAAAATCGATGCTCCAAAATGCTTCTAACAATAGTCTTTTTGATCATCGATTTTATTTTTTTCGCCCAAACCTCCACGAATGTCATTTCGAACTGAAATTTTACACGCAGCTAGAAAATTTGTAAATGTTCATCAGGAAAAAAATTCAGATTTTTTTGAGTTTTTTTACTATTTTTTTCGATTTTACTGTTCATGAGGGAGCATATGAGCTCGGGATCAAATACTCCATGTCCGTTATTCGTCCCCAACATTGTTGGAGCTGTCCAAACTTTCAGAAAGAATCCCATCAGCAAGCCTGAACATATATTTATCTTCACATAGTTACTGTAGTTCAGCAAGAGTAAAAAAAACCTGATGTAGTTTACTATGTTTATCGAATCCGACTATATGTAGACGGAGAATTTTTTTTTATGTCTAGCTCGATAATACTAGTGTCATAGTTTTTTTATTCTCTCAATAGCGTGTCGTGGTTGCGATCTACCGGCGGGCACCCAAACCGTCCTTAAACGCCCCGGGCGGACACTCCAGTCACTGATCGGTCGTAACAAATCAACCCAACCAGACGCTTTAAACTGGCTTCAAACGCACGGGCTGTTCCGTGCCGCTTCATATTCAGCCCAAATGTAGGGCGGATATGGAGTGGTCCGGGCGCGTCCGCCACATCAGCCCAGCCCACCATCGAATCCGTCGCCTTCCCAAACCCTAGCTCACTCCATTCCTCTCTCTCTCGCTCCGTCCCCTCCTCTCTCCTCTTCGATTTCGATCGAGTCCGACGACTCCGGCGAGATGTCGAGCTCTGGCAGCCACTCGAGCTCCGACCTCGACGTCGACGAGGAGCTGGCCCTCTGCATTGCGTTGGAGCGGTCCAAGGTGGACACGGGGGGCAACTCCGGATCTGCCGTGTCGCCGCTTCCGTGACGGCGCAACGAAGACGCCGGAGCTGGCCCCTCCTAGTCCACACACTGCTTTGCGATGACTGCGCAGTCCGCTCTGCCCCCACACCGTCCCCTTCCCCCGCCAGCCACTGCTCCTCAAGGGCAGCGGTGGGTGCGAGTCCCCACTCCGTCAGTCCGGACGCGCACGCCGAAATCAGAGGCGCGCGCCGCCCGTCGCGAGAGGCAGCCGACAAGGGAGAGGGACTCAACGGAGCAATCCGTGCGCCGCCGTCGCGGGTTGCCAGCGGTGCATGACGAGGATGAGCGGCTCCTCGCTTGGGTCTATCGCCGGTCACTGACGACGACAGAGACGAACGCTCGTCGACTATGGAGGAAGAACGCGAACGTGCTCCAGCTTGCCACTGAGTAGTCGGAGTGCGAGGCGATAGAGGCGGCTCGGGTTGCCAAGCTCAAGCGATAGCAGGACAGGGCCGTCTGGCTGATGAAGGGACTCATCGTGCTCTCCGACGAAGACGGCGACAACCACAACTCCACCTCCGATGACTCCGACGACCCATCACCTACCGCGGACGCCTACAACCACGCTGGCGATCCGAACGGCAAAGGCCTGGCGAGGAGGTGGTGATCCCGCTCCTCCTCCGTTTATATTATGTTTTTTTAGTTGTTTAAGTTTAGAACTTGTCAGGCGATGAACTGTGGTGATTTTTTGGATAATGTAAAGTGGGTTTATGTGTATTTCGTTGTCCGTTTGATGCTAATCTTGCCGTCTGTTGTTTGATCATGTAGGGTAGTTCATCATGTTGCATGTGTAATATGGATATAGGGTGCATGGCTGTGCGGACGAGAATTTAAGAACTGACCAGACGTGGGCGCGGACGTATAAGGGGCCTGATTTGATAATCGCGGGTGTAGATGCTCTGAGCTTGTTCATGCGGTGGTACCGGTGCGATGGTGCCATCCTTGTAATCGCAAGTAAATGAACCGGTAAACTTCAAGAAAGCAAAAGAAGCCGCTAACATAGACGCGGTGATCTATCCGAAAGCTACGGTCGATCAACGTGGTACGGAGAGCATGGCGCCGCCGGCCTCCAACAAAAATTTCGATGCGTAGACCTTCCTAATAGCTCTCATGCGTGCCCATCAACAAGCTGTTCGCGTACAGATCGAGCCGGGATAATCAGGGATCCACGCATTACCGAGACTCGGTCAGACGAAAGCTACCGCGCGTACGTGTGCTCCTACGGCGCGCCGTGCGACTGTAGGGGCGGCGCCGGAGGTGGACAGCTGATGGACGCCGGCATGGGGGCGGAGGTGGACCGCCGCCGCCGTCAGCCTTTCTCGATCAATCGATCGCGCATCAAAACCCGTCCCTGATTGCGCCACGCAAGCAAGCAAGAAGTTATGGCACGCGGCAACTCCGAGATTTTCTCAGAGACGGAGTAGTTTATCCGAGAGTGATGAATTCGACAGCGAATATGCATGTGCGTATCTCAGTTCAACGGCGCTGTAGATGGTTATGGAAGTACCGGATGATACTAGCTTTGCCACTGTTCGAGAGTTTGCTAGCCCGGCTAGCTGTGTTCAGCTAAGCGATGATGTTAATTAGCAGCCAGTGATGAATCAGCGTACGTGTCTGACATTCTTACATGGACCCGCACCGTCCACGCCACACTGTTCGACCGTTTACACGTCTTATTACGTGCGTGCGTGCAAACGTTCGTCTGAGCTACTACATTGCACCGTGTGTACAGTAAAGGAGAAAATAGTTTGAAGAGTTAATGCATGGCATTGTTGCTGGTTAATCATTATGTCTGGACATGTAATGGCACCTCTAATCAAATAGTGGCGCTAGTCTGGATGTTTGAACAAGATTCGGAGACCATTCATTGCCTGCACTGCGGCTGGCTTACTGCCGGACCAAGATTGAAGAGCTATCATTATACGTAGTACGCAGGACTAAGCTAGAGGATATAGTAACAATCGGATACAGCCAGATCGTCTGGATATGTGTTTGCACCTGGTATGATGCGTTCAGACCAATCTGGAAAACAGGATCGACAAAACGCGAGCAGCTTGAACCGGGAAACAGGCATGTCTGAACCGATTCTTGCTTGTTGTTGCGGCATTTAATTCCGGTGACGTCGACTGCGCCTAGCTGATCGAGAGAGATTACCGTTTTTCGTCCGAAATAAATAAAAGAAAATGCACGCATATACGTATATATATCGTTCTAAAAGTGTATAAACAAAACATTAGTTGCATGTCCCCTCGTCCCTCGAGACGAGAAAAACATGCTGCACGGTGACCTGAATCCGCCAAGTCTCGACCGTACGCACCGCGGTACCAAGAGCAGTGTAATGCAGGTTTCACAGTGACCTAGTACTACTTTTTTTCTTCAGAAAACTGTCGATCTATTCATCTCCAATCATGAAAGTACAACGAACACCAGAAATAATAAAAATTACATCTAGATTCATAGACTACCTAGCGACGACTACAAGCACTGAAGCGAGCCGAAGGCGCGCCACCGTCATTGTCCCTCCCTCGTCGGAGCCGAGTACAACTTGTTGTAGTAGACAGTCAAGAAGTTATCGTGCTAAGGCCCTGTAGGACCAACGCACCAGAACAGCAACCGCCGCCGATGAAGAGAAGTTTAGATCAGAAGGATCCAACCTGAAGACACATGAACAAAGACGAATAAAGACCGGATCCGAGCGAATCCACCAAAGACAACCACCGACCGAACCCCGTGAGATCCGCCGGAGACACACCTCCACACGCCCTCTGACGATGCTAGACACACCATTGGGACGGGGGTCTAGACGGGGAGAACCTTATTCCATCTTCAAGAAGCCGCTGCCATCTCATCTTCTTGAGCAAGACACAAACCCTAACAAAATTTAAAGAAGCACCTAAAAACGAATCCCTGATCATGATAGTAGCAGGAGTATATAGCAGTACTATACATGATAGTAGCTAGGTCCATGTGGTATGTAGACTCATGATGGATCACTGGCCAGGTAGATAGATAGCGAGGAGGTCGCCGCACCGCCAGGGCCGGCCGGAGCTGTTGCGTCGTGTGCGCGGCGCGTGCATCGGCCACCGGTACTTGGGTAGGGCACACACGGACAGATAGATTGACAGGCGCCTGTGCAGTGCGCCACCGAAAGCCTTGATTTGCTACGGAGAGCCCCACAGCCTTGTCGTCTCAAGCCGACTGGATTGACCCTTTCTTCTCAGCCTTCTCATCCCTGATCATGGCGTCCTTCCATTTAAGAGCCCAAAATTGCAGACGGGACTACGGGAGGGCAGGCAGGAGGAAGGGGGGCTCCCGTGGGGTCCCGCTCAGGCGCCCAATGGTCAAGCCGTGCTGACTTTTCATTGAACCAACTGATCGGTTGATGATTCAACCGCTGCTACTCGGGTGGGGATTCGCCGTTTGGGGCCGGCTGTGGTATCGGCGGCATGATTTGTCGGTCCGGCCAGAAATCACAAAAGCATGATGGTGAAAACAAAATGGTAAGAGCATCTCCGACGGGTCCGGTAAACCGATTCGTTTACGGGATAATGTAAATCGATTTTGTGGCACCACGGGCTGCACGGCAGAGCAGATCCTGTAAAGCGTACTACATAATTTAAACATACTACTTTCCGCCAGGATAATTCGCCGGAATTTAAACATAGTTCATCACAAACTTAAAACATACGAGATTTAAAACTTAATCTAACTACTCACCATCCTTCTTGACACCGAGATGGTACTCCATCACGGAGTTGGAGAGGACGAAGGCGAAGTCGTACTCGTCCTTCGCCACCTCGAGCCGCGTGGCGGCACCTTCTTCTCCGGCTTTGACCGCCTCCTACGCCATGGCAAACTCACGCTTCGCCTAGCGGAGGCGCTTCGTGGTCGGCCAGAGGATGTCGAGGATGTCGCTGCGGGAGAGGGCACCGCGCTCCCGCGCCTGCACGCGGAGCCATTCCTCTACCGACGGGCAGATGGCGGCGCTCCCGGCCTCGTCGTCGTGAGCCCGACGGACCCGCTAGTGCTGCGGCGAGCCGCCCTCCCCTTCCCACCACGACCGCGTCCTCTGCTAGCCATCGAGGCGGGCCTTTTGTGGCTGTGTGCGCGGCAAACGACGACCAGAGGTAGATGGATTTGTCGCCGGAGAGTGCGAGAATGCGGCGGAGGAGAAAAGGGGATTTGCTGGATGCGAACCCTAAAATGACTGGGTTCCGGTATATATAGATATATAGCTGATACACCGGAGTTTTATGGGCCACCGGTAATTTCTTTACGAATCAGACCTTTTTTATAGTATCTGATCGAGCCGTTTTTTCGGATCCTGTAAATCGGCCAGAATTTTATGGGCCGACGAGCTTATACGGGATCTGCTAAAGATGCTCTAAGCCACCATCTCTCACTCGTCCCCGTATAAGTTTCAGAACGCCTCACTCAGCTTCTCACTCTCTTGTCAACTTGTGCGCCTCCAAGAGTCGAAGCCTGCTAATGTTGACCAATACAATGCTTCCCAACTTGGGGTGCGGGGGTTATAGGCTCGAGGCTTTGCTCAAAGGCCGGCCAGACGGAACCAAAGAGGGGATTTTGTTGCTCTGAGATGACCACACTATTGAGGTGAAAAACATTTCGACCTCAGCGTATTGTCTCTCGGCCATGGTTCATCTCCGGGACATCGATGTGTGCTACAAGCTCACATCCGTTTATGGGCCGACCCCTTCCTCGTACAATGATGCTTTTTCGCCGAGTTGTTTGGGCAAAAAGCCCCCCATGGTGTGATGTGGTTGGTTTTAGGCTATTTCAATCAAATATACCGTGCCCATGACAAGAAGAAAACAAATGTCAATAAAAGTTGTATCAACCGATTTAGGGCCACGCTTCACAATTGCGACTTGAGAGAAATCCATCTTCAAAATAGGCGCTTCACTTGGAACAATGAGAGGGAGAACCCGACGATGTTCAAGTTGGACTTATTCCGTTGTAATGTCGAATGGGACATCCATTTCAACACCCACATCCTCCATGCGCTTTCAATGATAGAGAGAACCCAACGATGTGCAAGTTGGACTCTTCAACTTTTTAGGAAGAACAAAAGAACATAGTCCTACCCATATTAAGAGTGTCTGCCTTAGATGACAAAGTTATACTAATAGACAATTTCTAATTAAGAGTGTTAGCTATCATATTAAGAGTGTCTGGCATAGAGCCATATTGCGGTCCTCATTAGGAATCTCTGTCTGGAAAATGAGGGTGATGTGATAGGCGATGAGGCCCTGCAGGCTTACGTGAAGCTCTACGATCAACCACTTGTAGATGGACATGTCAAGGCAATTCTTGCACTGTTCAGTTGGGATTCGGCTATCCTGCCTTTGCAGGGCGATTCTGTGGTGGGGTTGAGCGGTTGGTGCAGCCTCGTGGTGGTGTGTAGGTTTGGGATCATGAATACACAACCCCCAAGACTTTAGCATGGAATGTGCGTGGACTAAACTCACCGGCAAGGCGAAGCACTATCTTTCAAGTTGTTTTGGTGGAAAATGTGAGCATTGTGTGCCTCCAAGAGACCAAGTTGGAGGTTGTATCGAGTGAGATTGTAAGGCATTGCCTTGGAAATAAATTTGATAACTTCTTTCACGTGCCGGCGGGTGGGTACCCGTGGTGGTGTGCTTTTGGCTTGGGACTCCTCAATGGTCTCCTCTCTAACCCTCATGTCATGGAAAATACTGTCATGGCACTTGTAAAACAAGGAGAGGCCCCATGTGGTGGATAACCGGGGTCTATGGACCTCAAGGTGATGCGGAGAAAGTGGAGTTCATGCAGGAGATGGCGGAGGTTCGTGACCTGCATGTCGGGCCGTGGGCCTTGGTGGGGGATATCAATCTCCTCGTCAACCCCGATGATAAGAACAACACTAACAACACCCACCAGATGATGGATCATTTTCGTGCCCTTCTGAACAAGCTAGAGCTGAAGGAGTTGTACCTAAATGGGCGGAGATACACATGGATGAACGAGCGGCGACACCAGACTATGGAGAAGATCGATCACATTTGTGTGACAAACACGTGGGAGGACATATACCCTTCTAGTCTATTGACGACGTTAGGTTCAGCAGTGTCGGATCATTGTCCACTCCTTTTGGACCTTGATGCGGATTTCTAAATGGGCCGACGATTTAAATTTGAGAGCTTCTGGCCCAAGGCCGAGGGATCCTTTGATACAGTCTTGAAGGCACGGGAATCGGTCCCAGCGGAAGGGAACCCCTTCCTTGTGTTGGACAACTAACTACATGCCACATCTAAAGCTCTGCAGCGGTGGAGCGATCGTTGGATAGGTAACATTCGAATTCAGTTGTCGATTGCTATGGAAGTGATCCGTAGGTTGGATTTGGCAGCAAAGTCCCGATTACTATCTGATCAAGAACATGGATTGCGTAAAATACTCAAAAGGAAACTACTTGGTCTTAGCTCTCTGGAATGGTCTATTGCTAGATAGAGGTCACGTATGCGCTATTTGAGAGAAGGGGACGGAAATACGGATTTTTTTTCATCGCCACGCTCACCACCGGCAAAGGAAGAATGTCATATCCACCATGCAACATAATGGGGAAATCTTCACGGGCCAAGACAAGATTACTGAGGTGGTGGACGATTACTATGCCGCACTATTTGGGTTGGCACCGACACGAGAGCTCTCACTGAACTTGGACCTCCTTGACCTGTTGTTGCATGATCTCTCGCACCTTGAAGTCCCATTCTCGACAGAGGAAATGGAAAAAACAATCAAATCGATACCTTTGGATAAAGCACCCGGTCCAAACGGCTTCACCGGTCGTTTTTACGCAACATGTTGGCACATCATCAAGCATGCTTTTATGAGGGCCATGGTATAGTTCTACAATGGGGATATGAGAGGTTTGGCAGCAATAAATAAGGCGGTGGTGTCGTTATTACCAAAGAGAGAAGGGGCTGTGGATATCAAGGACTACCGACCGCTGAGCCTAATGCATGGGGCTGTGAAATTTTTTGACAAGGTTCTTGCGTCTAGGCTTACTGTTGATATTCCAAGACTAGTTGGGCACCACCAAAGTGCATCTGTTCGCGGACGTTCCCTACACGACAATTTCATGCTCTGCATGGTGAGACGGCTCCATGCGCTGAAAAGGCCCACGATAATGCTCAAGCGTGACATCTGAATGGCTTTTGATTTCGTCCAATGGCCTTTTGCTCTTGAGGTTCTAAGGCGGATGGGTTTTGGTGAGAGGTGGATCACATGGGTGTGTGGCCTTCTGTCCACCTCATCAATGAGAATAATGACAAATGGGATTTTGGGCAAGCCAATCTTAAACTGTCAAGGGTTATGGCAAGGGGACCCTCTGTCGCCCATGATATTCATTCTATGCATGGAGCCCCTGCAAAGCCTCTTCCAGTATGCTACAGACAAGGGTCTCCTAGTGTCGTTGGCCAGATCGGGCATGCACTAGTGTGTGTCCATGTTTGCAGATGATGTGATGGTCTTCTTCCAACCAACTATGCTGGAGGCGCGCACGTGCGGTGTCATCTGGGCATTGTTTGGTCAGGCTTAGGGATTATTTGTGAACATGTTGAAGAGCATGGCGTACCTATAAGATGCTCTCAAGACACGATGGACATGGTTTGCGCATTGCTTGGTTGCACAAGCTCGAATTTCCCGTGCACGTACTTGGGGCTGCCTCTCACCATATGTAAACAGACAACCACTCAGCTCCAGGGCCTTGTAGACTGGCAAGCAGGATGTCTCCCAAGTTGGAAGGCTGTGATGATGCCGAAAAGTGGCCGCCTCATACTGATAACATCGGTGTTGTGCGCCATTCCCATTCACTCCGTGATGGCCTTGGATCTTCCTCCAAGAACTATTGCAGCGCTGGCCAAGATCTGTCGGCTTCCTTTGGTGTGGGAAAAGAGAGGCCAATGGTGGAAACTATGTTGTGGCGTGGGAAATGGTTTGAAGGATAAGATGGGCCGGAGGTCTCGAAGTTCCCAGCCCGCTATGGCTGAATAAGGCGCTCCAAGCAAGATGGCCATGGTTGCAAAGAGCGGACAAGACAAAGCCATGGGCGGAGTTTGCAAACTCGGTGCCAGTGAAATCAATCCTTGTTCCATGCGGCTGCCCGTGCTATGATTGGTGATACGTCTCCAATGTATCTATAATTTATGAAGTATTCATGCCATGTTTACAACAATTTTATATGGTTTTGGTATGATTTGAATGGAACTAACCCGGATTAACGTTGTTTTCAGCAGAACTACCTTGGTATTGTTTTTTGTGCAGAAATAAAAGTTCTCAGAATGGGCTGAAAATTTACGGTGGTTTTTTGTGGACCAAAAGAGACCCCCGAAGCATCAAGGAAGGACCAGAAGCGTCACGAGGAAGCGACAAGCCTGGGGGACGCGCCCTCCCCCCAGGGCGCACCGGGCAGGCTTGCCGCTCCCACATGGGCCCCCTTGACGTCAAACCAATGCCAAAAATTGTTATAAATACCCAAACCCCCCAGAAAGAACCCTAGATGAGAATTTCCGCCGTCGCAAGCCTCTTTATCCACGAAAACTCATTCAGGACCCTGTTCCGGCACCCTGCCGGAGGGGAAAATCATCACCGGAGGCTATCTTCATCATCCTGGCGGTCTCCATGACGAGGAGGGAGTAGTTCAACCTCGAGGCCGCGGGTATGTACCAGTAGCTAGGTGTTTGATCTCTCTCTCTCTCTCTCTCTCTCTCTCTCTCTCTCTCCTGTTCTTGATTTGGCACGATCTTGATGTACCACGAGCTTTGTTCATATAGTTGGATCATATGGTGTTTCTCCCTCTCTATCTTGTTGTGATGAATTGAGGTTTTACCTTTAAGGTTTCACTATTATCGGATTGAATACTTTTTATGGATTTGAGAACACTTGATGTATGTCTTGCATATGAATACCTGTGGTGACAATGGGGTATTATATTGATTCACTTGATGTATGTTTTGGCACTCAACTCGTGTATTCCAGATGTGACATTGGGATAATCTATGCATAGGGGTTGATGCACGTTTTCGTCCTACTTTCTCCGGTAGAAATCTTGGGCACTCTTTGAAGTTTTTTGTGTTGGATTGAATATTATGAATATGAGATTGTTTGATGCATATTGTATAATCAACTCACAGATACTTGTGGTGACATTGGAGTATCTAGGTAACATTAGAGTTGGTTGATGTGTATCATATGGTGTTATTTTAGTACGAACTCTAGGGCTGTTTGTGACACTTATAGGAATAACTCAATAGATTGATCGGAAATGATAACTTTGAGGTGGTTTCGTACCCTACAAACAATTTCATCTTATGTTCTCCGCTAGATAAGAACTTTGAAGTGACTCTTCGTCGCACGTTGATGGATTGTTATATGATTCAATTATGTTAGCACTATTGAGAGATTGCACTAGTGAAATTATAAAACCTAGGCCTTGTTTCTAAGCATTACAATACCGTTTGTGCTCCATTTTATCACTTACTACCTTACTGTTTTTATATTTTCAGATTACAAAAACCTATATCTACTATCCATACGACACTTGTATCACCATCTCTTCGCCGAACTAGTGAACCTATACAATTTTCCATTGTATTGGGTGTGTTGGGGACACAAGAGATTTCTTGTATTTGATTGCAGGGTTGTTTGAGAGAGATCATCTTCATCCTACGCCTCCCACAGATTGATAAACCTTAGGTCATACACTTGAGGGAAATTTGCCGCTGTCCTACAAAACTCTGCGCTTGGAGGCCCAACACGAGTCTACAAGAATAAAGTTGCGCCCAGTAGACATCAAGCTCTTTTCTAACGCTGTTGCCGGGGAGGTGAGTGCTTGAAGGTATATCTTTAGATCTTGCAATTGAATCTTTTAGTTTCTTGTTTTACCACTAGTTTGGTTTATAAAACAAAACTACAAAAAATGGAATTGAGGTTGCCTCATATTATTCGTCTTTATAATGTCTTCCTTGAAAATGATGGATCAGAAAATTGTGTCCAATTGATAGAAGAATAATTCAATAAAATGTTTTGCATAAAATCTTTGAATGATGAGCATGATTGCAATGTTTTTAGTATGAATTCTGTGACTATCCAAAATACTAATGATGATTGCACTAGTCATGACAAAAATGTTTCTTATAAGCATGTCAATTTTTGTGGAGTGCATAAAGTTTGTGAAGACATGCCTTATAGGGATGATAGATTTTGTAAGAAGCATAAACATGATAAAACTAATTGGTGGCTTAAAGTCATAGATGAATTTGCTACAAAATTATGTTCTCTTTATCCCATTACTTGTGAACTTTGCAATAAAGTTGGTCACCTTAATTTCCGATGCATGCTTTTTCATGATCGAATCGAGTCCAAATATTCCAATAACTTGATAACCCTTGAACTTTATAATGAACTTTGTTTATTTTTGGGGTGTGAGGAATTGTTACATAAAAATAGTTGGTTTGATCATGAAGGAAATTTATATGTTTTGCATGGTAAATTGCAATGAGAATGCTTATATAGATAACTTGAGGGATGTTTATTTAAGTGGGAGTTCATTACTAATTTGATTAATTGAACTTAATTTTATCATGAACTTAATCTTAATAGTTTTGCATATCTATGTTGTAGATCAATGGCCCGAGCTACCGTTCCCCTGAATTTCAATGTGTTCCTAGAGAAAGCTAAGTTGAAAGATGATGGTAGCAACTACACGGATTGGGTCCGTAACTTGAGGATTATCCTCATTGCTGCATAGAAGAATTATGTCCTTGATGCACCGCTAGGTGACAGACCTTCTGCAGGAGCTACTGCAGATGTTATGAACGTCTGGCAGGCTCGATCTGATGACTACTCAATAGTTCAGTGTGCCATGCTTTACGGCTTAGAACCGGGACTTCAAAGACGTTTTGAACGTCATGGAGCATATGAGATATTCCAAGAGTTGAAGTTAATATTTCAAGCAAATGGTCGGGTTGAAAGATATGAAGTCTTCAACAAGTTCTATAGCTGCAAGATGGAGGAGAACAGTTTTGTCAGTGAACACATACTCAAAATGTCTGGGTATCATAACCACTTGACTCAGCTGGGAGTTGATCTTACAGTTGATAGTGTTATTGACAGAGTTCTTCAATCACTGCCACCAAGCTACAAAGGCTTCGTGATGAACTATAATATGCAAGGGATGAATAAAACGATTCCCGAGCTCTTCGTGATGCTGAAATCAACGAAGGTAGAAATCAAGAAAGAGCATCAAGTGTTGATGGTTAACAAGACCACTAGTTTCAAGAAAAAAAAAGCAAGGAAAAGAAAGGGAACTTCAAGAAGAATGGCAAGCAAGTTGCCACTCCCGGGAAGAAGCCCAAAGCTGGACCCAAGCCTGAAACTGAGTGCTTCTACTGCAAAGGGAATGGTCACTGGAAACGGAACTGCCCCAAATACTTGGCGGATAAGAAGGATGGCAAAGTGAACAAAGGTATATTTGATATACATGTTATTGATGTGTACCTTACTAATGCTTGTAGTAGCGCCTGGGTATTTGATACTGGTTCGGTTGCTCATATTTGTAACTAGAAACAAGAGCTGCGGAATAAACGAAGATTGGCTAAGGATGAGGTGACGATGCGCGTCGGGAATGGTTCCAAGGTCGATGTGATCGCCGTCGGCACGCTACCTCTACATCTACCTTCGGGATTAGTTTTAGAACTCAATAATTCTTATTTGGTGCCAACGTTGAGCATGAACATTATTTCTGGATCTTGTTTATT
The DNA here is from genome assembly GCA_011799875.1 of Thinopyrum elongatum. Classification (NCBI taxonomy): domain Eukaryota; kingdom Viridiplantae; phylum Streptophyta; class Magnoliopsida; order Poales; family Poaceae; genus Thinopyrum; species Thinopyrum elongatum. The sequence goes on from CM022303.1 coordinate 72,884,188, forward strand.
ACGAGATGGTTATTCATTTAAATCAGAGAATAATGGTTGTTCTATTTATATGAGTAATATCTTTTATGGTCATGCACCCTTGATGAATGGTCTATTCTTGTTGATTATCGATTGTAGTGATATACATATTCATAATATTGATGCCAAAAGATGCAAAGTTGATAATGATAGTGCAACATACTTGTGGCACTGCTGTTTAGGTCATATTGGTGTAAAGCGCATGAAGAAACTCCATACGGATGGACTTTTGGAATCACTTGATTATGAATCATTTGATACTTGTGAACCATGCCTCATGGGCAAGATGACTAAAACTCCGTTCTCTGGAACAATGGAGCGAGCTAATGACTTATTGGAAATAATACATACCGATGTATGCGGTCCGATGAGTGTTGAAGCACGCGGCAGGTATCGTTATTTTCTGACCTTCACAGATGATTTGAGTAGGTATGGGTATATCTAATTAATGAAACACAAGTCTAAAATATTTGAAAAGTTCAAAGAATTTTAGAGTGAAGTGGAGAATCATTGTAACAAGAAAATAAAGTTTCTACGATATGATCACGGAGGCGAATATTTGAGTTACGAGTTTGGCCTTCATTTAAAACAATGTGGAATTGTTTCACAACTCACGCCACCTGGAACACCACAGCGTAATGGTGTGTCCGAATGTCATAACCGTACTTTATTAGATATGGTGCATTCTATGATGTCTCTTACCGATTTACCACTATCGTTTTGGGGTTATGCATTAGAGACAGCCGCATTCACGTTAAATAGGGCACCGTCAAAATCCGTTGAGATGACATCATATGAACTATGGTTTGGCAAGAAACATAAGCTGTCGTTTCTTAAAGTTTGGGGATGCGACACTTTGTCAAAAGGCTTCAGCCCGATAAGCTCGAACCCAAATCGGAGAAGTGCGTCTTCATAGGATACCCTAAGGAAACTCTTGGGTACACCTTCTACCACATATCCGAAGGCAAGATCTTTGTTGCTAAGAATGGATCCTTTCTAGAGAAGGAGTTTCTCTCGAAAGAAGTGAGTGGGAGGAAAGTAGAGATTGATGAGGTAAATGGTTACGTCGATGCTAGCTTCGACACTGATCCGGATGACTCTAAGTCACAAACCGGATACGTATTTATATTGAATGGTGGAGCTATCAGTTGGTGCAGTTCCAAGCAGAGCGTCTTGGCGGGATCTACATGTGAAGCGGAGTACATAGCTGCTTCGGAAGCAGCACATGAAGGATTCTGGATGAAGGAGTTCATATCCGATCTGGGTGTAATACCCAGTGCATCGGGTCTAATGAAAATCTTTTGTGACAACACTGGAGCAATTGGTTTGGCGAAGGAATCCAGGTTTCACAAGAGAACCAAACACATCAAGAGACGCTTCAACTCCATTCATGAAAAGGTCAAGGATGGAGACATAGAGATTTGCAAAATACATATGGACCTGAATGTAGCAGACCCGTTGACTAAGCCTCTTCCGCGAGCAAAACATGATCAGCACCAAGGCTCCATGGGTGTTAGATTCATTACAATGTAATCTATATTATTGACTCTAGTGCAACTGGGAGACTGAAGGAAATATGCCCTAGAGGCAATAATAAAGTTGTTATTTTATATTTCCTTATTCATGATAAAGGTTTATTATTCATGCTAGAATTGTATTGATTGGAAACTTAAATACATGTGTGAATACATAAACAAATACCGTGTCCCTACAAGCCTCTACTAGACTAGCTCGTTGATCAAAGACGGTTAAGGTTTCCTAACCATAGACATATGTTGTCATTTGATAACGAGATCACATCATTAGGTGAATGATATGATGGACAAGACCCATCCGGTAGCTTAGCATATGATCGTTCAGTTTATTGCTATTGCTTTCTCAATTTCAAATACATATTCCTTCGACTATGAGATTATGCAACTCCCGGATACCGGAGGAATACCTTGTGTGCTATCAGACGTCACAAAATAACTGGGTGATCATAAAGATGCTCTACAGGTATCTCCGAAGGTGCTTGTTGAGTTGGCATAGATCGAGATTAGGATTTGTCACTCCATGTATCGGAGAGGTATCTCTGGGCCCTCTCGGTAATACACATCATAAGAAGCCTTGCAAGCAAAGTGACTAAGGAGTTAGTTACAAGATGATGTACTACGAAACGAGTAAAGAGCTTGCCGGTAACGAGATTGAACTAGGTATGAAGATACCGCCGATCGAATCTCGGGCAAGTAACATACCGACAGACAAAGGGAATTATGTATGTTTTCATAAGGTTCGATCGATAAAGATCTTCGTAGAATATGCAGGAACCAATATGGGCATCCAGTTGTGCTATTGGTTATTGACCGGAGAGGTGTCTCGGTCATGTCTACATAGTTCTCGAACCCGTAGGGTCCGCACGCTTAACGTTCGTTGACGATATAGTGTTATATGAGTTACATGATTTGGTGACCGAATATTGTTCGGAGTCCCGGATGAGATCACGGACATGAAGAGGAGCTCCGGAATGCTCCGGAGGTAAAGACTCATATATAGGACGATACTATTCGGACACCGGAAGAGTTTCAGAGTGCATCGGGTAGTCATCGTATCGCCGGAAGGGGTTCCGGACACCCCCCGGGAGGTCTATGGGCCTAATGGGCTAAGGAGAGGGACACACCAGCCAACAAGGGGGCTGGTGCGCCCTCTCCTTGGTTGTCGGCCCTAGGGGGAGGGTTGGCCCCTCCTGCCTTTCCCTCCTCATGTGAGAAAGGAAAGGGGGGCGCCACCTCCCCCTGCCTTCCTCCCGCATACAAACATGGCAGGGGGGCGCGGCTAGGGGCAGGAGCCCAAGTGGGATTCGGCCCCACTTGGGGCGCCTCCTGGCTGCTTCCCCTCTCCCCCCCACCTATATATATGTAGGAGGGGGCGCCACACATAGCCCACGACAATCTCTTAGCCGTGTGCGGCGCCCCTCTCCACAGTTTCGTCCCTCGGTCATATTTTCGTAGTGCTTAGGCGAAGCCCTAAGGTAGCATGACCACCACCGTCACCACGCTGTCGTGCTGCCGAAACTCATCCACTACTTCGCCGTCTTGCTGGATCAAGAAGGTGATGATGACATGTACCTAGGGTAGGGTCGTGGGCCTGACCTATATGCCCTACCTAAGGACACTACACCAAAGGCCAAGACCTATGAAGACAGAAAGAAGATACCGACTGGAATCACCTCAGAGTGCAATCCACTCGGTGGAAGATCCACTCGGATACCCCGGTTCCACTCGGCCGTCACCATTCACTCGGAATACAAGAATCCACTCGAAGGACAGAAGACCTAGGGTCACCTCCGGATAGCAACGGTCAGGCGTTCACTCCGACACCTTAAAGGTCATTAAACACGAGCGTTACCAGTAACGTTCGTAGCATTACTCTCTCATTGAACCCTTGCGTAACTCAGGACTACGAGAAGTCAGCGCACTCTATATAAGCCACCCCTCCCAACTGGCACAAGGGTTCGCACCCCTGTAACTCAACACTCCAATCAACAAGCCTCCGCGGCACCGAGACGTAGGGTTGTTACCTCCCTCGAGAGGGGACTGAACTCGTAAAATCTGAGTGTACAACCTCGCCGTAGCTAGGCACTGCCTCCTCCTACGTACTCCCCATCTCTACTATCAGATCCATTCCCACGACAGTTGGCGCCCACCATGGGGCAGGCGTCTAAGCGACTTTCGACGAGGTTGCAATTTTCGATCTCCATCGACATGGTTTCTGGCGGTGGATTGTCTTTGGGCCGTGAGATCCGTCTCGGCGCACTCACTTTCGTCGCCGACGACTCGGCCTGGCTCCAGGAAGCTCCCCTCGATGTCGAGACACTCCCCATCCGCGGGGCGGCGCACTTCCGCGTGAGTGCCTGCGGCGTCCTCTTGCGGCAGCCGTCGACCCAATATCGGTCGGCCCCGCTGGCGTCTTCCCTCCCCGCTGCTCGTCGTCGCAAGCGATCTGGTCGCTCGTGGCTCCAGCGGTGTGTGAAGCATGCAGTGGCCCATCAGTCGGCCACTCCTCAGATCGCGGCAATCGAGCCCGATGAGTCCCTTTATGGTTTGTTTGATCTGTCGACTGGCCACTCGGATACTCTTTCCGAGTGCGAAAGCAATGATCCTGCGGTGCAAGTCCTCATGGTTGGCCCCCAGTGCAGCCCGCCAGGATTCCCCCGTGGTGGAGGTGATAGCGGTGGTCCATCACATGGCAACGACGAGTACTATCCTCAGGACCTCACTGCGGAGCAGAGAGAAGAGCTGCAGCGCCGGAACGATCAAGCTCTCCAGACCCCCATCATTGGGGAGACCCCCGAGGCTCAGGCCTTGGAGGCTGCGCACTTAGCCACTCTGGCTGAGGGTGCGCGCCTGGAGAATCTTCAGCAGTCACTCGACGATCGCGCTCACAGGCAATTCCCAAGTTCCAGTCGACGGCAACGGCAATTGTTCCCGACTGGACCTTGGGATGAGTGTAAGGTATACCGCACTCCGATCCAAAATGTTGCCGCAGCTGCACGTATTGCAGATTCGATCCAGCCATCCCGTTCCGAGGTTGGTAGAGGCTTACAACAGATTCGGGCACTACTCACGGCAGCCAGAGAGCAGAATTCAGCTGTTTCCCAGTCGCGCAATAGGATTCATAGCAGGTCCGTCATGGCGGACACAGTTCAGTCGGCACACAGCCTGAGATCGCCTCCGCGGCGTGAAGATCGTGGTTATCGCCAGGACCAGTACCTGGGTCGAGGCCACGGGCAGTTTGACCCTCGATACCACCGTGATGACCGCCGTCGAGTGCCTATGCCCCCTCCGAGGGGTGGTTCGTACGCGCCCCGGCGGTATGATGACAGGCACCCGTACGGTGACGAGCGGAGGATTCCAGTCGACCCCTGAGAGCTCGGGTTTGATGCAAGGTCAGTCCTCGTTCAGGGCCTGGTTGACAGAGGCAGAGCTAACAGAGAAGGTCTGGACAGAGATCGCCCGAGTGGGAGCAGAGCGTTCGTCTCTGGGCCCGAGTGTTTCAGCAGAGCCATTCGAGCTGCGGAGATTCCTCCCAACTTCAGATTGGCTGCAGGAGTGAGGAAGTTTACTGGCGAGTCAAAGCCAGACACGTGGTTGGAGGATTACCGAGTGGCAGTGCAGATTGGTGGAGGCAATGACGAAGTGGCCATGAAGCACCTGCCCTTGATGCTTGAGGGCTCGGCCAGGGCCTTGTTGAATCAGTTGGCTCCTGCTAGCATATACTGTTGGGAAGACTTGGCCCGAGTGTTTATCAAAACATTTGAAGGCACTTGCAAGCGACCCACTGGTGCTCCGAGTGGATCAACAACGACCTCACAAGCTTGCCTCCGCATGGGAAGGCCCCTTCATTGTCACCAAGGTGCTACACAACGGGGCCTACCACCTCTACAACCTCGCGAAGAAGGTCGATGAGCCACGCTCCTGGAATGCAGATCTTCTCCGACGATTTTATACCTAACACTCGGAACGCCGAGATGTAATAAGTGCACTTTTTTAGATTGTTTATCCAGACATGACTCCCGCAGTCCTATGATGATTTCTCTCGCATAAGTGTGTGTTCAAAACCCCCAGTGGATGACTTAGCTGCGAAACCTGTTTTCGCCTAAGTTAAAAAACTACTCCGAGTGAGAGCATCCCTCTCACTCGGGGGCTTAGCCGCGAGCCCGTTCTCGCCTAAGTTAAAAAACTACTCTGAGTGAGAGCATCCCTCTCACTCGGGGGCTTAGCCGCGAGCCCGTCGTGGCCTAAGTTAAAAAACTACTCCGAGTGAGAGCATCCCTCTTGCTCGGGGGCTTAGCCGCGAGCCCGTTCTCGCCTAAGTTAAAAACTACTCTGAGTGAGAGCATCCCTCCAACTCGGGGGCTTAGCCGCGAGCCCATTCTCGCCTAAGTTAAAAACTACTTCGAGTGAGAGCATCCCTCTCACTCGGGGGCTTAGCCGCGAGCCCGTGCTCGCCCAAGTTAAAAAACTACTCCGAGTGAGAGCATCCCTCTCACTCGGAGGCTTAGCCGCGAGCCAGTCCTCGCCTAAGTTAAAAAATTACTCCGAGTGAGAGCATCCCTCCCACTCAGGGGCTTAGCCGCGAGCCCGTCCTCGCCTAAGTTAAAAAACTACTCCGAGTGGGAGCATCCCTCCCAATCGAGGGCTTAGCCACGAGCCAGTTCTCGCCTAAGTTAAAAAACTACTCCGAGTGAGAGCATCCCTCCCACTCAGGGGCTTAGCCACGAGCCCGTCCTCGCCTAAGTTAAAAAAAACTACTCCGAGTGAGAGCATCACTCTCACTCGGGGACTTAGCCGCGAGCCCGATTCGCCTAAGTTAAAAATCACTCCGAGTGGAGAGCATCCCTCCCACTCGGGGACTTACCCGCGAACCAGTTTCGCCTAAGTTAAAAAATCCGTTCACTCGAAGCGTGCTGAAAGCAGAAAAGCAATATTCGGATATGTCCATCAAGTTCAGAAATGAAAGCAAAAGTACTCGGGCAACGAGCCCGAACGAGTTTTACGATTACAGGATCAGTCAGCATTCCGAGGCAAATAAATTTGGATCATGATTTTTTTCTCACTCGGCAGGAGGACTCGCGGGCTCGACAAAGGTGTCTAGATCAATGCCATCTGCAATCCGAGTCGCTGCATCAATGAATGCCTCCATGAAATCTTCAAATTGGAGCTTCTTCGTGTTTGCCACCTGAAGGGCCTTCAGTTTGTCCTCCCTAGCCTCCTTGCAGTGGACACGAACAAGTGAGAGCGCCACATCGGCTCCACAGCGGGCAGCTGATTTCTTCCACGCTTGCACTCGACCAAGGATTTCACTGAGCCGAGTCATCAGTGACTCGAGGTCGTTCTGAAGCGTATCCTCTGGCCACAGCTCCTTGTCAATCCTTGTCAGTGCAACCTTCAGTCGAGCAATGTACCCCAAGACACTGTCGAGGCGAGCTTCAAGTCGTAGTACATTCATAGCGGTGTCATCTTTGACGAGTGACTTGGTGGGGTCCAGACCTGGTTCAATTTGTTTTGTTTCTTGCTCGAAGTTCTGACAGAATTCTGCACAAAGAAGAAAGAATGGGTGAGCAATATTATTCTGACAAAAAATTTGGCAATACTCTCAAGAGTTCACTCAGGTAGGGGAGAATACCTTCAAGCATGATGTACATCTTCTTCGCAAGCGCCCCCAAGTATTCCTCCAGTTCATCCCCCTTCCGAGTGAGCGTCGGACAAGACGGTTTTCTCCTCCCTCAGCTGAGCAGCTTCTTTCTTCGCCTCATCAACAGTGGTTTTCAGTGTCGCGTTCTCCTCTTCGAGCTTACCGACTGAAGCTAGCTTCTTCTCAGCTGCTTCAGTCTTCTCCCGAGCCACCTTTTGCACCCCTGCGAGTTCATTGTCTTTCCTCTCCAGCGCCTGCTTCATAGTGTCTAAAGAAATAACATTATTTAGTCGTGCTTGGAGTTGGCGGTTTTCACTACATACATCTGTTCGAGTGGAGTCACTCGGTTCAAAGGACGAGAAAGAAGAAATGACAAAGCATACAGTCAGCAAAGCGTTACCTCCCATGGTCTTCACTTCATCCTGAGCATCCTTCAGGTTCTTCTTGGCAAGTTCTAGATCCAGTTGGAGTTGGATCTTCTCCTTCTCCAGGGCAACGTACTGAGTCCCAAGTTCACAAGATTTCTGAGATTGATAAAAAGACAATTCAGTCGATGAAGAGAAAGATTTCCAAAACATTTCCTCCACTTCCGAGTGGAGAAGAGCAATTCCAGATCGCTGCCACCAAAAATATTCTAAGACCCCTGCCGAATCAAACATCCAACGGCGGTCTCGGGGATTACACCCAGTGGGTGCACTCAGCGTGCCCCCACTGGATCAGATTTCCACTCGGCCTGATCCGATCGGTCCAAGTTAAGAGTTTCAAGCAAAGGCGTTCTCAGACCCCCGCCAAATCAAACATCCGACAGCGGTCTCGGGGACTACACCCAGTGGGTGCACTCAGCGTGCCCCCACTGGATCAACTTCCCACTCGGTACGGCCTGACCGGTCCGAGTGGAAAGCCAAAAAAAGGGAAAAAACAACTTGTTCTCAGACCCCCGCCGAATCAAACATTCGACGGTGGTCTCGGGGACTACACCCAGTGGGTGCACTCAGCGTGCCCCCACTGGATAAGTTTCCACTTGGTACGGCCTGACCAATTCGAGTGAAGAGCTTCAAGCAAAACAATATTCTATGACCCCCGCCGAATCAAACATTCGACGGCGGTCTCGGGGACTACACCCAGTGGGTGCACTCAGCGTGCCCCCACTGGATCGATTCCAAACTTGGTGCGGCCTGACCGTTTCGAGTGGATGGAATGCGGAACAGAAGAAAACACCCAGTGGGTGTACAGGTTCAATAGAATCAAGACGCAAAAAATTCAATCGAAAATCAACTTACTATCGTACTTACTCGGACATTCGCTTGAAGGGATGTGCTGGCGTCATAAGCTAGTTTGCTGCTTTCATATACCTCCTTCAGGCGCTGTATCATCAAGCCGGCCTGGATCATAGCCTCCTTGCTGGCCCCGGTCTAGTCCTCTGGGGCATGGTGCAGAGCGAATACAGTCGACGACGGAGCTTATGATACAGTCGGAACGATCGGCGCTTGAGTCTGGTCAGCAGGTCCAGAGGTTGGAAGAGTTGATACCAACGGCAGAGCAGTCGACGGCGAAGCGGTAGAGATAGCGCCAGTCTGAGATGAACCACCAGGTTCTTGAAAAGCAAGTTCAGGCGGCGTACGAGATGTCTGGCCTGAAGGCGTTCTCCTAGCATGGCTTCGTGAGGAAGTCGGCCTGCCTCTTCCTCCTGTGCTTCTTGGAGGTTCCTCCTCGTCATCGTCTGGGAGAGTGATGACATTGGTTGGCGCTGCAGTCACTCGACAGTCAGATCTCAGTCGACCGCCAGAGCAAATAGCGAGACAGAGCAAGATGTGAGTTGATCATACCTGCCCGGGAAGTTGCTGCGTCCGCAGTCTCTGCGTCTGCGTGCTCGTCATCAATCTCCATTTGGGACGTTGCTGAGGTAGCCGCCCTGGGATTCAGAATTCCACTCGGTTAGCAAAAACATAAAGGTCTGCGAGAATAAGACAAAAAGTGAAACGATTTGCAACAAAAGCACTTACGTCGAAGCGATAGGCAAAGCAACCTTGATCCTGGGCAAAGCCTTCCGAGGTTTAGGTGGAACGACCTTGGCTTGTTTAGCAGTCTTCTCAGTCGGGTCAGGGGTTGGCGTCCGAATGCGCTTCTTGGTCCTGGCACTCGACACCTCGGCTTTACCCTGGACAGACGCAGGATCTTGTGTTTGCTTGGTACGGTGCTCGTGCGTGGTGGCGACTCGACTTCTTCACTGTCATCAGAGTCGTCGCTGTCGTCTTCACTGTCGTCGGCATACTCAATATCAGCACTCCCGCCCTCGCTTTCTGCTCCTTCGATGAGTTGTTCCCCATTCGGCACGGGCGAGTACATCTTCGTGAAGGCCTGCAAAACACAAACACCCAAGTCAGTTGGTTTTCAATAATTTTACACAGTGAGGCAAAGGAAACAAACACTCGACAAAAGTGAGCTTCACCTCTCCCGGGGGGTGCTCAGAGTCGAAGGGCAGAATTCGCTTGGCCCCGCGTGGGTTGTCACGGGCCCCAGTGATGCTCCTGAGCCACTGCGCCACCGTCTCTTCATTGACTTCCTCCGGGTGGGTCCGAGTGGAGCCATCTGCACCTGAATATAACCACATAGGATGGTCGCGAGCTTGAAGGGGCTGGATGCGTCGACTGAGAAACGCCTCCAACAGGTCCATGCCTGTCACTCCACCCCGGATCAACTCAACCACAGATTCCACCAGAATTGCCACCTCAGCTTTCTCATCCTCGTCAACAGTCAGCGAGCGAGGGGAATGGGCTCTGTCCAACGTGAAGGGAGGAAGACCAGTCGACGAGCCAGGAGTGGGAACATCTTTGCAGTAGAACCAAGTCGACTGCCAACCACGAACTGACTCGGGAAAAGTCATGGCTGGAAAAGCACTCCTACCTCTCATTTGGATTCCCATGCCCCCACACAACTAAATCACATGGGTCCTCGAACCACTCGGATTCGCCTTTTTAACCGACTGAGAACGGCATGTGAAGATGTGTTTGAACAAGCCCCAATGAGGACGACACCCCAAGAAATTTTCACACATGGACACATAGGCTGCTAAGTACGAGATGGTGTTCGGAGGAAAATGGTGGATTTGGGCACCGAAGATGTTCAAAAAACCGCGGAAAAATGGATGAGGGGGCAAAGAAAAACCTCTCTCCACGTGAGTGAGGAGGAGAACTCGCTCATCGGGTTGAGGCTGAGGCTCGGTCTCCCTCCCCGGCACTCTCCATGAGCCAGGCACCACGAGGCCGTCGGTCTGCAGATCCTCAAGATCCGTCTGCGTGACCGTCGAGCGGATCCAATCGCCCTGGATCCAGCCCGGCGGCAGAGCGGCCCGGGAGCCCGTCGCCTTCTTTCCTCCGCCTCCCTTCTTGGCGCGCTCGAGTGCCTTCGTCTTGTCCTTCACCATCTCCACAGTGGTCGACGGGGCGAGCGCGATGGCACTGCATTGAAGGAGATGAGGCAGAGAGGCAGAGAGGAAAGGGGAAAAATGGTGGACACTGTTGCACGCACCGGCTGCATCGACTTTTATACCCGCGTGACCGAGTGGCTAACTTGTGGGCCCATGCGATCCCAGCGCATCTCGCAACTGATGCCAGCCCGATATGTGGCAAAAAGGTGGAGCAAAGATCGAGGAGTCCCTCCCCACTTGCCCCGCTTACCGCGCTGCGTCCGGCCCGCGCGCTTCTCCAAATTTCGAATCCCGCAAAATCCGGGCCAGCAAATCAGTCGATCGCGTCGAGGATATCATAATCCAATCTGCCTAATGCTATGCTACTTATTTCACTCTGAAGTTCAAGAAGCCAGAATCGATCAAGGGGACTGACGAAGGGTTGAACTACTAGCATACTTTCGGGCCCCCAAGGAAGTGACTCTGAGACATTGAGTCGGGTCGAAGTCAACTTCAATCCTTTTTCACTCGGTCCTCGATCCATTTGGGGGCTAATGACTATGACATGTACCTAGGGTAGGGTCGTGGGCCTGACCTATATGCCCTACTGAAAGAACATGCGGTGCCCCCATGTTTGGTTTTGGTAATTGATGACAATCTCTATGGACTAATGGTTGCCTTGAGTTATATTTGAAGGATTTGTCCATAGGCTTTTCTTGGAGTCCATTTGTTGGTTTCAAGGAGAGTTTGTGATGACCAAGATGCTATTCAAGGAATTACCTAAAGATTGGTCATGTGAGAGGTTGATCAAGACTAAGTCAAAGAGTGAATCAAGTTGATCAACACACAAAGCGTAGAAGATGTACCGAGGGGGACCAAGCGATCCCATGGTATGGTAAGCATTGTCAATTACGCTTTGTGTACTAACCCATGGTCTTCGTGAGAGTTCTTTGTGGGGTTAGGTTGCGGTGTGCAAGTTCAAGTGGATCATCACAAAGAGATCACATGCTTGAAGCTTGCCGTCCATTGTGGTGACAATGGACTTGTGAAAATGTGCCAAAGAGTGGCTCACCCATAGTGGAGTATGGGGGAGCAATCAACTAGTCTTCATCGAGCAAACGCAATCAAGAAAGGTGGTCCAACTTGAGGGAGTCAAGATCGTCATCATCTAGCTCAAGTGGACTTCGTGCAAGGCAAAGATTTGCCCTTGATAGGTTTTATATTTTACCGGTCTCATGGTGATAGTTTGGAGACCGGGTTATAGGATCGATAGCCGTACTATCAAGGGGGGCTCTCAAGTGAGTAGCTTGATCGTATCATTCATCGAGAGCTCAAACCATTGCATCCTTGCATCATCTTTCTTGGTTCTTATTTGTATTTTATTTTGAGGTTTTAGATCTTGTGGTTATCTTCGTGACAAGCTCTAGTACATCGAAAACGGATTTCATATGCTTCTTCTATCGCGTTTTCAGTGTTGGAGGTTTTACCGGTCTTTTTCGAGGAAGGGTTCTCACCATTTTCTCATGGGACTTTTCTAATTTGCTTCTTATTGATATTTCTACCAAGATTGTGTAAGCCCATGTCGTTAGCTTTCGAACAAACTTGGTTTCGTTGAATTCGGAGTCCGTTTGCAGAAGTTGTGGCAGTTTTGGTGTTCTGAAAAGGCTGCAGCGGTACTACCGCGGATTGGAGCGGATGTAATTTTTTACTACCGCTCCAGAGCGGTACTACCACGGCTACTACAGCGGTAGTACCGCTCCGGACCAAAATCTCGTATTAGGTCCAGCGGTGGTAGGCACGGATGTATTTTTTTAGTACCGCTCGCTAGCAATAGTACCGCTACCCTTTGCGGTAGTACCGCTATCCCTAGCGGTAGTACCGTGAGGACTAGCGGTAGTACCGCTCCGGCGGTTCTACTGGCCTTTTGCCTCCTCTCTGTTGTTTTTCAAAGGGCTACTACCGCCCTAGCGGTAGTACCGCTCCTTGGAGCGGTAGTACCGCTCTGTGCGGGCTGTGAGGATAACGGTTGGATTTTTCCCCACCTATAAAAGGGGGTCTTCTTCCCCAATGGACTTTATCTTTTTAGCTCATATTCTTCCCCCATTGTTGACCTTCTTCGAGCTTGCTAACCCTCAATCCCTCCAATGATTCTTGCTAGTTCTTGAGGGAAAAGAGAGAGGAGATCTAGATCCACGTTTCCACCAATCACTTTCTCCTCTAAGTGAGGGGAACCCCTTGGATCTAGATCTTGGAGTTCTTCGTGTTCTTCTTTCGTTCTTCCTCTCATTTTCCACCCTAGCATTAGTTGCTTTGGTGGGATTTGGGAGAGAAGGACTTGGGCACTCCGTGTGCCCTTGCCATTGCATTTGGTGCATCGGTTTGAGTTCTCCACGGTGATACGTGGAAGTGAAGTTTGAGAAGCTTATTACTCTTGGGTGTTTAGGCACCCTAGAGCTTGTTCCTCTTGGGTGCCTTGGCACCCTAGACGGTTGATGTTGTTCGGAGCTCAATCATTGTGGTGTAAAGCTCCGGGCAAGCGTCAGGGTCTCCAATTAGGTTGTGGAGATCGCCCCGAGCAATTTGACGGGTACCGGTGACCGCCCCCAAGGGTTGCCAAAGTGTACGGGTTCGGTGACCGCCCCAAGGGTTGCCATTTGTACGGGTTCGGTGACCGCCCTCAAGGGTCCCTTAGTGGAATCACGGCATCTTGCATTGTGCGAGGGTGTGAGGAGATTACGGTGGCCCTAGTGGCTTCTTGGGGAGCATTGTGCCTCCACACCGCTCCAAACGAAGATTAGCATCCGCAAGGGTGTGAACTTCGGGATACATCGTCGTCTCCGCGTGCCTCGGTTATCTCTTACCCGAGCCCTTTACTTATGCACTTTACTTTGTGATAGCCATATTGTTTCTTGTCATATATCTTGCTATCACTTAGTTGTCTATCTTGCTTAGCATAAGTTGTTGGTGCACATAGGTGAGCCTAGTTGTTGTAGGTTTTGTGCTTGTCAAATTAACCGCTAGGTTTATTCCGCATTTGTTCAAGCCTTAACCGTAATTATTTTAAAGCGCCTATTCACCCCCCCTCTAGGCGACATCCTCGATCATTCACCTACCTAAGGACATTACACCAAAGGCCAAGACCTATGAAGACAGAAAGAAGATACCGACTGGAATCACCTCAGAGTGCAATCCACTCGGCGGAAGATCCACTCGGATACCCCGGTTCCACTCGACCGTCACCATTCACTCAGAATACAAGAATCCACTCGAAGGACAGAAGACCTAGGGTCGCCTCTGGATAGCAACGGTCAGGCGTTCACTCTGACACCTTAAAGGTCATTAAACACGGGCGTTACCAGTAACGTTCGTAGCATTACTCTCTCATTGAACCCTTGCGTAACTCAGGACTGCGAGGGGTCGGCACACTCTATATAAGCCACCCCTCTCCTCTGGAACAAGGGTCCGCACCCCCTGTAACTCAACACTCCAATCAACAAGCCTCCGTGGCACCGAGATGTAGGGCTGTTACCTCCACCGAGAGGGGCCTGAACTCGTAAAATCTGAGTGTACAACCTCGTCGTAGCTAGGCACTGCCTCCTCCTACGTACCCCCATCTCTACTGTCAGATCCATTCCCACGACAGAAGGCGAGGACGTCACCAAGCTGAACGTGTGCTGAACACGGAGGTGCCGTACGTTCGGTACTCGATCGGTTGAATCGCGAAGAAGTTCGACTACATCAACCGCGTTACTAAACGCTTCCACTTACGGTCTACGAGGGTACGTAGACACACTCTCCCCTCTCGTTGCTATGCATCTCCATGGATAGATCTTGCGTGTGCGTAGAATTTTTTTTGTTTTCCATGCAACGTTTCCCAACAATAATGAGTGGGGCCAAAGTGATCCATATGAATTAATTCAAAGGGACGAGTAGTTGTCATGATTGTCTTTGCGGAGTGATTGGATCTGGTCATTTTTCTAGACTCACAAGCACCGCAAAGGTGATCTTTGATGAATTTGACGCCCTCGATGCCAATGATATGCTTCTTCTTGACAAGTATGCTCAAATTCCTCATGCCAGCATGTCCAAGTCATCGATGCCCTAGTCAGCACTCTTAAGCTTTTGCCAGTAGACACGTGGCTGGTTGAGGACCTAGAGAGAAATCTACAATGTACAAATCACCTCTCCAAAAGCCTCCGAAGACTTTAGACTTGTCAGATTCCATTAGCACAATGTATCTATATTTTCCAAAGATGACAATCATATCAAGCTCACAAAGCATTGAGACTGACATGAGGTTGTATCCTAGGGACTCGGCAAGCATCACTTTTTCCATGTGTCGATCCTTTGAGATAGCAACCTTACCTAGACCCAATACCTTGCTTTTTTCCTTTGTCATCGTAGGTGATATGCTTCAGATGAGACGGAGTAAGGGGAGCATCGATGAGGAGATTCCTATCACCAGTCATATGATTGGTGCAACCACTGTCCAGAACCCATTCAGTAGCTATTGGAGTATCATCATGTAGAAGCATTAGTCTCACTTACAAATTCATATACTTCGGTTTGAAGAATATGATGATCAATTTCGTCAGTGAATTTCATCAATAAGAATATAACTAGCAGCATAGGGATGTGTGAAATGCAGAATTCATTTCATAATGTTTAGCTTGCATCCCAACAAGCACGATGTGAGGTCTTCAGCAAATTCGTCAGACATTTATTGTGTCTGAAGACCTGACCCTGCAGAAGAGATTAGTTCTTCTTCTTAACCACCCACATCTGATGGGTGGCTGAGAAGCAACGTAATGCAAGGCATTGATAGATAACTTAGGGATTGAAGAATATGCATTTCTCTTCACAAGAGGGGTATAGTACTCATAAGAGTATGCAGAGAAATTCTTAGCAGATTTGTGCACATAGTGATTTGAAGAATAATGCACATATTCATCAGAACACTATTTGTTTCCCTGTGAAGAAGTGTTAGTATGAGCATGAGTTGGCCTGCGTCCATTTGATGACTTTGGTCCAGGTGAAGAATTTGCCCTGAAATTTTTATTCTTCTTTGGTGGTGTCATGATGACATTCACCTGAAAATTTTGAAGAAGACTTTTGGGCACCCAGATTTTGTTCACCGGGGGACCATTCCTGCAGTTAGTACCAAAAAAACTAACTAGAAAATACTTCACCATTTTGATTTTTGAATAGCTTATAGTTGGAGTCAATTGACTCATCAGAAGAATGTGGAGTATCACAATTGTAGCCACATAGAGTGGATGGATCAACTAGAGGTCCTTTTGTAGCAACCCATGAGGTTTTGGGATACTGCTCAGGTTTCCAATAAGATCCATCTACGTTTAGCTTTCTCTCAAAAGCAATACCCTCTTTCCTAGGGTTCCTGTTCAGAATCTGCTTCTTGAGCACATCACGAAGAGTTTGGTGCCCTTTGAGGCTTTTGTACATGCCTGTGACGTACAATTCCTTCAGACCTGCATTTTCGTCAGTAACACTTGTGGTCTCCTCAGATGAGGGGATTAAAACCACAAAGACATTTGAAGATATAGCAGCAGTTGAAGCATTTGAACATTCAGCTGAAGAATTTGCATTATCACGTTCAAGGCATTTTAAGCATGGAGCAACAAATTCTTCCTAAGCGGTGCTGATCTGTTGAGCGAGTAATGAATCATTGTCTTTTTGAAGATCATCATGGGACGCTCACAGCTTCTCGAGTTCCTGCTTTCTTTGAAGAAATTCATAGGAAAGCTTCTCGTGCTCGGCTGAGAGGGCCACATGACGACTTTCAAGTTTGTCCTATTGTGACTTTAGGCGTATGAGGTCTTCAGACAAACCTTGACTGCGATCCATTTCCTCATCTAACAGATCATCACTTTTGTCTAGCAATTTTTACATCTTTTCCATAGCAGTTTGTTGTTCAGTTGCAATTTTAGCCAGTTTCTTGTAGCTAGGTTTTGCTTCACACTCACAGTCATCATCACTTGAAGTACTAAAGTAAGCTTCTCGTGAGGTTACCTTGGCACCTCTTGCCATGAAGCAATAGGTGGGAGTGTAGTCATCAGCATAGTCTTCAGTGTTGGTGGAGTCACCATTTTCTTCATGGTTGAAGATGGACTTGCTGACGAACTCCATGGCGAGGGCCAATCTTGCTACCCCAGAGTCGGATTCTTCCTCAGATTCCTCAGCTTCCTCGGATTCTTCCTCTGAATCCTTTTTCTTCCCTATGAAAGCATGAGCTTTGTCGGTGATGCTTTTCTTCTGTGATGAAGATTTTGATGAAGACTTTGAGGACTTATTCTTCTTATCATCAGAGTCGTCATCATTGCTAGACTTCTTCTTCCTTGAACCCTTTTGCCAGAGGGGGCAATCAGCGATGTAATGGCCTGGCTTCTTGCATTTGTGGCAAGTTCTCTTGTTGTAGTCTCGAGTAGAAGCTTCTCCAGTGTTCTTCGAGTCATACTTTGAAGACTTTCCAAAGCGGTTCCTCTTTGAAAACTTCTGGAACTTCCACACAAGCATCGGCAGTTCTCTGCCAAGTTCCTCAGCATCATCAGTACTGCATTCAGACTCTTCTTCTTCAGATGAAGAAATTGCCTTTGGTTTAGCTTTCGCCTTCATAGCGCGGGGTCGTCCATAGCTGGGACCGTACATATCTCTCTTCTCAGCTTGCTGAAATTCATAAGTATTGAGCCTCTCAAGAATATCAGCGGGATCAAGTGACTTGTAATCAGGACGCTCTTGAATCATCAGGGCCAAGGTGTCAAATGGGCTGTCAAGAGACCTCAGCAATTTCTTCACCACCTCGTGGTCAGTAATATCAGTGGTGCCAAGAGCCTCTAGCTCATTGGAGATATCTGTGAGGCCATTGAAAGTTTGCTGAACATTTTCATTATCAAGTCTCTTGAAGCGGTTGAAGAGATTGCGAAGCACATCAACTCAAGAGTCACGTTGAGTGGAAACTCCTTCATTGACCTTGGAGAGCCTATCCCAGATAAGCTTTGACGTTTCCAGTGCACTCACTCTTCCATACTGTCCTTTGTTGAGATGTCCACATATAATGTTCTTCGCGGAAGAATCGAGTTGCTTGAATCTCTTCACATCAGCAGCATTGATGCTAGGGCCAACAGTGGGGACGTCGTTCTCAACGACGAACCAGAGATCGTTGTCAATTGCCTCAAGATGCATACACATCTTGTTCTTCAAGTAAGGATAGTCTGTGCCATCGAAGATGGGACATGCAGCAGAAACCTTGATCATACATGCGGTCGACATAACTAAAACTCCAGGTGATTAAACCAAAATCACACATAACAAGGGAGTACCTTGCTCTCATACCAATTGAAAGCGCATGTTTACTCCTAGAGGGGGGTGAATGGGAGATTTTTATAAATTTGTCAAACTCTGATGAATTTGACGAAGATCAGAATGAAGAAATAGAAATACGAGGGAACTAAGTCATCACAGAAATGAAAACATGCATACATGATACATACAAATGAAGAACATGCAATCATATAGTCATACAAGAATGAGGAAGATGAACTGAAGAAATAGAATACAACTTGATGAAAGTCTTCAGTTCAAGTTCTTCAGAAAGTAGATCACAAATTCTTTAGCAGCGGAATAAAGTAAAGAGAAGGGTGAGGAACTTGAAACTAGGTTGGCTCGGTGAAGACACAACGATTTGGTAGACAAGTTCCAGTTGTTGTATCAACTGTAAGTCTGGTTGAGGCGGCTGGGATGAACTCAGAGGATAAACAATCCTCACCGTATTCCTCTTGAGCTAAGTTAACTTAGTCCTCGCCCAATCACTCGTGGTAAGTCTTCAAGGTAGACTTCCAAAACCTTCATAGACTTGTTCACCGGCACACCACAATGACTCTTGGTGTACTCAGAACTTGACGCCTAACCGTTTGGAAGAATAACAGTCTTCAAAGGTAACAGGAGTCGGATCACACAAAGCAATCTCTTCAGTGATGCTCAATCACTTTGGCTCTGGGTTTTTCCTCACTTAGGATTCTCTAAAAGTCGTCAGAGGATGGGTTGCTCTCAAATGACAAGTGTCAAGTTCTCTCGGAGCACCCAACCAACAAGTGGTTGTGGGGGTCGGTTATTTATAGCCAGGGGGCAACCCAACATGAATTGTCATAAATGCCCTTATCTGATTCGACCGTTGTCGGGACAAGGATCCACTCGACAGCTGGCCTGCGGCGCAGCAACGGTCAGAATTCAAACTCTCAAATTAGTGGGGCACTCAATTTCCTCACTTATAGGCAAATCGCACTGGCGAACTCCTAACTCCTCAGTCTGACCAAATTCGTCAGCGACGAGATGAACTTCGTCACTGCCGCTAGCAAATGCGTCAGCTATTCCGGAGATTTCCAAAGGCTTCAGTCGAAGTGGCTTGTGTATGTATAGTTTTGAGCATCACTTTGGAAAAGTGAACTATGATTCACCTAGACCCCCTTTAATAGTACGGTTTTTTGTATGACTCAAATAAGAAGAAAGAAACTACGAAAACAAAAGTGTTCAAGCTTCAAAGTCTTCATATCAATTTTTTCAAGGGTCGTACCAATTTCATCACCAAATTATTCACTTGAAGAAATCCATTTTTAGGGGTCGTCTTCCATGTGGTAAACCAAATCTTCAGGGACTATATCTCCTGTGTACACTCACAAACATATTAGTTCCTCAACCTATTTGTCTTCAATACTCCAAAACCACTAAGGGTGCACTTGATGCACTTACAGGACGCATTACAAAACAACACGTGGGCAGGAGATATTGGGCCGGACCTACAGCCAGAGTCCTCATCTGCGCTCGTCAAGCCAACTTTGCTTTTTGGGAGGCGAAAGAGGGGTTGAATTCCTTGATCTATGGCCGAGAATCACGGCGGTGCAACTAACTGTGGATGTGGAGGATAAGATCACTTGGGCATGGGAAAACGACGGCTAATTCTCGGCCCGCTCTAGATATGCGGCAAAGTTCATGGGACTGGAGGTGTCACCAACGGCATCATTTACATGGCAATTAAGTACACCCTTACAATGACGTTTCTTTGCCTGGCTTGCGCTCAAAGACCGATGTTAGACATCAGACAGGTTGGCTAGGCGTGGCCTTCCACACCAAGATGCTTGTCCACTTTGTGATCAACAAGGTGAAACCATGAATCATCTGATGATCGACTGTGTTTTTGCAAAGCAGGTATGGCACTGGTTGAGTGTCGTCACGGCAGACTGGAGTTTGAGACCCGAGACAACGAAACCTTGGGCGAGTGGTGCATTAGACAGGACCAGAGGTGTGATCACCAACGATCGACAAGAGCGAAATGTCTTCTCGGCTTGTGGATTTTATGGAAGCATCGAAACTGACATTGTCTTCAAGGGGCATCCCCATGCTTTGCGCGGATCACGCAGCGCATCGAGGAAGAGGGTAGGCTATGGAGATCGGCAGGGCTAATTAAAGGCGACAGTGAAGGTTTTGTTGTGGATGAGCGGGTAGATAGGGAATAATCAGGCTAGGGTGTGTACGGTGGTGATGGGCGTACGCCCGCTTGTAATACATCTGTAAAATTGTGGGGTTTCGGGAAACTTCTCCCCTCATTCTTTAATAAATGATACGCACATTCGTGCGTATTCGAGAACAAAAAATGAGCAATTGGAAATGGAGCTCAACACTCTAAAGGGAAAATCAAAATAAATAGTATCATTTTTAGCAAAAAAATTATTGAGAAATTAGAAACAGAAACCAATATTTTGAAAGAAAATAGGAAAACTATGAACAGAAATTTGGAAAGTGGACTTCCTTTTCGAATTCACAGATCGATGGTCTTCGTATAGGACTAAAAAAAGGGTAGTACTCCCTACGTTCATAATGGTTGGTATTCTAGATATTGATATTTTCATCTATAAACATGCATGGTCGAAGTTTACTAAGTTTGACTTTCGAACGGATGAAATATTTACAACCAGATATATATGGAGCCAGAAAAAAATGGAGGAGAAAAAACAGGTAGTACATAATCTACGTTGTTTCGTCCACCCACAACCCTGGACGACGAAGGATAGTGCTCACATGCCAAAAGCGGTGGCCGGCTGCTATCTTTGAGGCGCGCCATTACTGCTGCGCCTCTGGGTGCTACTAATGACGCACGGTACTATTTAGCGCTATTATTGAGGGCAATGAAGGGGGGCTAACTACAGTGACCTTTACGCTTGAGTCCCTGGATGCTAAAGGAGGAGCAGGCGACGAATCAATGGCCGGGCCGTGCTTGTGCTTCATCATTCTAACTAGACTGGGCGCAATGTTCGGCCACTCATTTGCCGAAACAGAATTGTGGGTGGGCGATGGCGATGGCTCCATAGATACTACATGCAATGCAACACATGGCTCGCCGCCCACCGACGTCCAACCAACCTGTCCGTGCGTGAGCAAACATGGGTCGATCGATCGACGTACGTCGGGCAGCATTCGGTGCATGCGATGAAAGATAGATAGATCGGTGATAAGCTTGATGGAAGAGCGTACAAAGAGCTTTGCGCTTCATCCCACTCCCGACATTATTGCATAAATTCAATCCAAACACTCCAACAACTATGATGCCACTCCGTCCAAAGCCCAAAGCGTTGGCTAAAACATTTCTGAAAGGAAATGCGGTACTATAGGCAATCCCAGAAATATGCGGCATTTTCTTCGTCTTTAGAACATGCAAAAGACTTGCGTGTCATTATGTTAAGAATAAGCAGAGAAGACCCGCAAAAGAAAAAAGAATAAGCAGAGAAGGTCTTTTCTCCGCAAGTGTGCGGCATTTTTCTACTTCAGAACACATGCAAAAGACTTGCCTGCCATTGTATTAAGAATAAGCAGACAAGGGTTTTTTTTCCCAGAAATCTGCGACATTGATACTAGCATAAAGACTTAGAGGCGGCTAATTACTCGATTACGCGCTGTGCACCTTGGACCGTAGCACCTAGTACGTACGTACCTTGGAACTGGCTTTGCCTGGCGATGGCGCCGTCGGTCATGGGTGCACTAGTTAATGGCACCCGAATAGGTTGGTTAACTAGGGTTTGGTGGCCTGGGTCCGGCCGGTCCGAGTCTGACCTTATTAACAATCAGGCAATTAACAGAGGGAGGGTGTCGTCCCGAAGTACACTGTGCTCCAAGTAGGTAGCTAGCTTGCTTGCCCTACACAGCACGACGTGTCAATCACTTGTACTCCTGCACGGCTGCACAGCTCGACCGACGTGTCAATCGCTTGTACTACTAACAACCTGCACGTGGAGGTGACAAGTAGGCACGTACAGGACCTCCCTCACTCCCCCCACTGCATTGCATTGCATTGCATGAACCACAGGAGCCCACGACCACGAGCACGTAGGCCTGCAGCTTCCTTCGTCACCAAAATGAATGAACATCACTTGTCCTTAAAAAAAATTGGGTGGGCATTGAGTTCTCGATGTAGACGTCACTGCTTGAAAAGCGGTGGATCTTGCATGTTCAGTTCATGCAGGAAGCACACAAATTTTCTGTACTCCAAATGGTGCTGATTTTCAAGTTTGTTTCTACTCCGAACATTGATGCGTTTGCGTTTCACCAACAAAAAAAGTACCACGATGCTCTCTTCGTGTAGCTTAGTTTGCGATTACTGAACTATCAAATCTAATACTTCCTCCGATCCATATTACTTGTCGTTGAACCCAAGCGACAAGTAATGTGGATCGGAGGGAGTAAGTTTATTTCCATTAGAGAAAGTGGAATCCAATTAGTTACTCCGGAGGAGAGTGCTTCACAAGTCTTTCAACTAACTGCAAATATTCTACTATACTAAAAGAGAGATGAAAGTAGGACTAGGATTTGGAGCTCTCAGGTGCTCCGCACCCCCATACGAACATTTCGTTCAAAAAAATACCGAGAAATTTTAAAAAAAATCTGGAATTTTGGGATATCAAACATGGGTTCCCGATCTATCCCCATGTGAAATTTCATGAAAAAATACCAGGAAACGTATTCGTGGCAAAAAGGACAAAAATTTCCTATGTATAGAAAAACATTGTTTGGATGGATTTTTATTCGGACAGTATTTCCTTCGCCACGGATATGTTTTTTGGTATTTTTTCACGAAATTTCACACGGGAGTAGATCGGGGACCCAGGTTTGGTATCCCCAAAATTCAGATTTTTTTTTTGATTTTTTTGGTATTTTTTATGATTAATTTTCGTATAGGGGTGTGGAGCACCCAAGAGCTCCTGTGTATTTTCCAATGAAAGTACCTTAAAGCTACTGCCGCTATGCCAAAAACAGCCCAAAATGTTGCCTCACCGGAGCAGATTCTTTCCCCTTACCCTCACATCGCAACGGTTGGTACAATCGGATCGTTAGTTGAGGACGTAGTTAACAGACGATGGTTGTTGTGGTAATCATGACAGGTTAACGGCAGGCCGGGCTTGTCTTCATCTATGAGACGACGACTACTGGTTTCTCGTCTAAATACAGGAGCCTACCACCACCGGAACCTAACTGTGTGGTCACTGACACTAGATATTTATAAGGCGACAGTGACCTACTGTCTCGTCGTTTATACTCCATATAACATATGCTCAGGACCTAGACCCCTTTAGTTAGCAACACAAATATTTTTCTTTTATAAAATAATAATCTTCAGTTAGAACTACGCATATTACGAAACTAAAACCACGACACTTATTATGGATTGGAGGGAGTAGTATTTACAAAACTACAAATGCAGAGAAGGTAGCCATTTCTTCACCCAACTCTGTGTTCATCATGCCATGTTTCTTTCTAAAGAAGCTGGCAGGGAAAAGGGAAGTTTGACAACAGAACATTGTACTATATGCTCAAGTCTTACCAAATGACACTTTGCTCTCACCAGTACTTATTATACACTAGGATGACCTGTAGTGTAGTGGAGCACTAAATAAGCAATTTTAAATGGAAAGAGCACACTTTGATTCTGAAATTATACAAAGGTAACCAACCAGCGGTTTATATTAGTACGGTGTTCAGTGTCATGTCTCGTTAATTGCGGTTTTAAAAAAGAGCCACATCACCTTCATTGCATAGAATAGGGGCTGCTTACCGCACCGGATATGCACGTGCCTCCCTCGAGGGTGGATATCTTGTAAACATCGAAGCGCCATTTCTTTCGCAGTCACGAGAATGGGCAGCAGAGGACATTAGGTACATCGAGGCTCCATTTCGCGGTCATAAGAATGGGCAAACAGCATTAGGTACAGCAAACACAATGATAATCAGAATATATATCTCGTTACAGGCCCTTCCGAATCATCTAATGGGTCACTCAATGGGCAGTGTCACATTCACAAGTAAGCACAAAAACACACCCTCTAGTGCTTTCAACAATCTAATAGCCAATCGTCTCTTGGCTTAGCTAGCCTAGCAGTTTTTTATGCCAAGTAGAGTGGTCATCTGTGAGTTGTCACTGGACAGATAAGAGAAGATTTCTTTACCTTCCACCAGGAGAATAGCTTGCTAAAACAATGGAGATTTGGTAACGTCCTTTCACTCTGACAAGGTAAAGCAGAACCAACGCTTGCATGCTTTTGGCATCAATCCATTTTTATTTCTGGGAGGCCCCCCTTCTTCTTTGTTGCTAAGTTAAGGTCTTGACTGGACACAAATTTCCTATAATTGACCAGAAAGAAACATAGTTCCAACAGGATGCAGTCTTTTTTTCCTGTACTGTACTTTTTACTTGTTGAAGATTCGTTGGTGATATATTAATGGTAGATATTTCTCTTCTGCCCTCACCATTGCTGATAAAAGAACTTCTCTTAGCTGGCATTCGTCTCAAAGTTAATGTATAGCCAATCCACATGTTTTGTCTATTTAAGCGTTTGTCGTGGTAAGCAGTTGGTGTGATGTGCAAGTTTATCAACTTCAGCAAGCACATTATGTACAGGGTACAGAATAAACAGGAGCAACAACAGCAAAAGGAGCGAAAATGGACCGTACACATGCCTTGCTTGGGAATGGCTAGCAATTGAACAATGGGCCACTCAATAGTGGCCTGGTTATTTGCAGCACTAAGCTAGATTAATTGGGGGCCTGTTGACAGCAGTGCGAGGCTACGACGAGACATAGACATAATGAG
Organism: Thinopyrum elongatum; assembly: GCA_011799875.1. Taxonomy (NCBI): domain Eukaryota; kingdom Viridiplantae; phylum Streptophyta; class Magnoliopsida; order Poales; family Poaceae; genus Thinopyrum; species Thinopyrum elongatum. The sequence continues at coordinate 72,908,937 of CM022303.1, forward strand.
CTCAACTAGCTTGCAGTACCAACTCTGGATTATTTTCAGGCAACATACGATGTAGTTGCGGTGTAACAAGACCATTTGCTCCAAAAGTTGGACCACCAGTAGTCCTTAATGGCCACATAGTCCATTGATAAATCAAATGATTTCATGAAATAATATTCATAGTCATTAAACTAGCCATGGATAAATATCTAGAAATGATCCACATATTTGGGGCTCAAATTCAGTTCGTGTCAATAGTTTTTGTACTCCACCTTCCAACTATTATTATTCTAATTTTTGCTTTGTATGTCCTTGCCACTTTGCAAAAAGTTAAAATGGTAACAATTTAAATGAAGCTCATTTCGAAGGAAGAAGAACGATGACATGGACTTTCTTCATTTCCATATAATTTAACTAATCAGCATAAAAGAAAGATCCACAGAGCTGAGACTAGTAGTTTACAACAAAAGTCATTAGACAGAAAAAGAATGTCATCACCTTCAGTTTCACAACTACTGAAGAAAAAGCTAAACCTCATAGATGACACGGGCCCAACAAAATAACCTATATACAATACATGCTAGGGATCATTTGTCCATTAATCATCCTCCTCCGGCTTCACAAAGAATTCGATAAAAGCAATCCGGCTTGGCTGTTGAGCCCCTCCAGCAAAATTGTGGTAGGATTGCGTACCTAGCCTTGCAACTGAAACCAGGTGCTGGATTTTGAGCATCCCTCCCCTCCCAAGCGTTACTTTACTCCCACGATTTTCCTTCAAGACGCTACTTGGAACATTCGAGGTAGTGGCACGAAGAAACTTGTACTTATACCTTGCAGAGAACTGTCTGGTCAGCACAAAGAAGCATGCTGTAGATTTTAGGCGCAAGAGTTTTACCTGTAGGACAGTTCTTGGTCACACTGGAATGCAATTAGAAGATCGGTATTTGCATAGTAGGAGAATTCAATCTGCCAAATGGATTAAGTGGCATTTAGATATGGACACCAATGGAAGCTATCTGAATAGCAGACAGAAATTCATGACACACCTCCAAGTCACCATGCCCTTCGCCTTTAAATATTACTGAAGGGGGGTCCGGATGAAACTGAATCTGAATGCTGGAGCCTGGCCACTCAAGGTCATCAATTGATTCTTTCAGGATGGCAGACTGTCATTTCAAGAGGTGAATCATTAGTTTTGAGGTACTAAAAGTAAGAACTCGTAGCAAGGGAATACTGCCACAAAAGAATGGAGAAAGTATTGCAGGTACCTTGACAGTAAAAGTGACTGGAGTATTCCCTGCATGCTCAAAATGGTAATCCCAGGCGACAGTATCAGGAATTCTGGTTCTGATTTCTGCATGTATACATGCATCTGGAGACCCCACTGACCTGCACTTTGTGTTACCATAATGAAAAGCATCAGCAAAATGATTGACTTGCTTTCATTGAAGTTCAGAAGAGGGATACATATAGCTCTGCTTGTGGCAGTTACAGAACCAGACGTGTACTGAATCGTGCATCATGGGCTAGTACAGGCTAGGACTAAGTCACGGAATAACTGAACATGACAAGCTAATGTAACAGTACAGCACTGAATCAATGTATACAATTAACAGCCCCCTGCAGTATCAGCCGCCAGAGATGCTGAGACTGGAGCGAAATTCCTGAAAAACTGCAGGAGTTGCTGGAGCCAGACAATCTCAGGAACTGCGTGAGCAATAGCTCAGTATTCTGCTTCAGTCGATGAACAGGAAACAGTGTGCTGCCTCTTTGAAGACCATGGAATCAAATTATCACCTAAGAATACACAAAATCCAGAAGTAGAGCGCCGAGTTTCAGGGCATCCAGCCCAGTCAGCATCTGAGCATGCTGTCAGAGAGGTAGGAGTGGAAGTGTTGAGATGCAGACCAAGGTTAAGAGTTCCTTTAAGGTATCGAATTATTCTTTTGATAAGGTTGAGGTGAGGTTCGCAAGGATCATGCATAAACAGGCAGGCCTGCTGAACAGAATATGAAATTAGTTAGAGTTGCATATTGCAGGGCACCTGCAAAGCTGCGATAAAAGGTTGGGTCAGAAACAGGGGAGCGGCTAGAATCAAGCCTAGGACCAGTGTCAACTGGAGTGCGAGCAGTATAAAAAGTTGTCATTCCAGCTTTGTCGATGAGTTCAGAAATGTATTGACATTGAGAGAGAAAGAGACCAGAAGTGGATCTGCTAACAGAAATACCAAGGAAATGGTGAAGAGGACCTAGGTCAGTCATGGAGAATGCAGAATTGAGGGAATCAATGACGATGTTGAGAAATGCAGTGAGAACAACAACACCAACGTATAAAAGAAGGTAAGCAGTTTGAGTAGCTGAATGATAAATGAGCAGGGAGCTATCAGATTCAGAAGCAGAGAAACCAATTCGCTGGATAAAGGTAGAAAACTGATGGAACCAAGCTCCAGGAGCTTGTTTTAGACCATATAGAGATTTTTTGAAGGAGACAAACATGATGAGGAAAAAAGGGGTTTTCAAAACCTTGAGGCTGTTGACAGCTTACTGTTTCTTGTAAGTATCCATGCAAAAAAAGCATTTTTAACATCAAGTTGGTGAATAGGCTATGAGGACGATACTGCAATGGATAAAACAATTTGAATAGTGCTTGGTTTAACTATAGAAGAGATGGTTTCCTCTAGTCTATACCTGTCTGCTGAGAATAATCTCTACAGACTCATCTGCCTTTATAGCGTGCAAGCGACCCATCTGCATGATATTTGTGTCTAAAAATCCATTTCCCAAAATCTAAATTAGCAGAGGAGGGCCTTGGAACAAGCTCCCATGTTTCATTTTGAAGAAGAGTGTCATATTCAGAACACATAGCATCTTTCCACTTTTTATCATGGAGGGCAGAGTGGTAAGTTTTGGGTAGAGGAGAAATAGCATCTGTAGTAGCTACTCCCTCCGTTCACAAATATAAGATGTTTTGGATATTTCAATATAGACTACATACGGACTGAAATGAGTGAACAAACACATTAAAACGTGTCTATATACATCCGATTCAAAAAAAAAAGTTAGAACATCTTATATTTGTAAATGGAGGGAGCAGAAGATTAAGCCGACGTACAGGGATGCCAAAACCATGCTTGGCTCGAGTGGTCATGCGATGAGGATTAGACGGGATGGTAACAGGAATGGCATTGGCAAGAAGAGGTGGTGTGTTGGGAGAGGAGGGTGAAGAATAATAACTAGTGGAGGATGTTATAGAAGGAGAGGATGTACATTCAGATGCTGAAGCTGATAAGGGGAGAAATGGTGGAGAAATAGGTGTAGGTGGATTTTGAGGTGAAGAAATAGGTGTAGTAGGGTTGTGTAGTGTAGATAAGGTGCAGGTTAGGAGATATATGTTGGTCGTGATGAGGATGTACTAGGAGTAATGGAGGGTGGTTGCGGAAGCGTTGTAGTGGAGTGGCGAGAGGAGAAAGGAAAGGACGTCTCATCAAAGACAACATGGCGTGAAATAATTACACGGCCGGAGTCCAAGTCCAAACACCTATATCCATAGTGTTCATCTGGATATCGTAACAAAACACATGGAAGAGATCTAGGTGCAAGCTTATGAGTGGTAGCTGTGATGTTAGGAAAACAGAGACACCAGATAGTCGTAGGAGCAAAATGATTGACTTGCTTTCAATGAAGTTCAGCAGAGGGATATATATAGCTCTGCTTGTAGCAGTTACAGAACAAGACGTGTACTGAATAGTGCATCGTGGGCTAACAGGCTAGGACTAAGTCAAGGAATAACTGAACGTGACAAGCTAATGTAACAGTACAGCACTCAATCAATGTATACACTTAACACAAAAGTCCAATGAGAACCACCTGGCAGTTAACCTTTTTATTTGTATCACATTACTAAGTTACATCCATCTCCAGAATGAACTTAAATTTTGAGCTGAACACGAAGCTCGAATGTTTATTTGTTTTTGGCGAGGGTGAGAATGTAGGTGAATTTTAGGAGCACGATTTATTGACCTCATCAAGGTTAAATAATAAAGAAGAGGGTGGAGTCAATCCCAAAGTATGAACAAATAGCTATTTAGTTGTATTATCTAGCACAGTAAGTCACTAGATCAACTTTCCAAAGATCATAAATCATAAATGCAATTTATCCACCACGACTATGCAAATGTCTAGTGAGTTACATGATCAATTGACAGCATTACGAAGCAAGGACGAACAAAGAGATCCGTGTAGACAGAGAAGATGCATACCTGAGGAGAAGCTGCATGTCGGGGCCAGGGTACCGGATCTCTACGGGGGAGGCGAACCCTGGGACGGTAAACATGTTGAGGCAGTCGACGAGGAGCCCCAGGCTGAGGCCGAACCGTGGACGCCCCTCCGCCCCGTAGTCGTACTCCGCAAACAGCTGCAACGGTCAATCCCCACTGAAAATTCAACGGCCGGGCTCGGGGAGGAAAAAACGCAAACACCTGGCGGGCACGAACCTCGGTCTTCAGGTAGACCTTGGCCTGGAGGCAGCCGCTCTCCTCCACGGTGACCACGATGCCGTGCTCCGACAGCTCCACCACCGCGCCCTGCGCGACGAGGCAAGGATTTTCGCTTGGGATCGGGAAGGGTGGCTCCTAGACGCGGCCAGCGTGCGGAGAGGAGGAAAGGGGGGCGGCTGCTGACCTGGTGCTTGTTCCAGCGGACGCAGGAGAGGGCGTCGACCATGCCATGGACGCAGTCCAGCACGCAGACCAGGTCCGGCGCGTCGTCGCCCTGGCCCTGGCCGGACGTCGTCGACGAGCTCATCCTCGCCGTCCGCTGGATTCTGTTCTCCCGCCCTCTTTTTTCCCGCGACGGCGCGAAGCTGCTCCCCTTCAGCTGGCCCATTCCAAGCGGTCCAGGCATCGGATAATGGGCCAATCCATAACTTTTCGGGAGCGACTATATAATGGGCCAATCCCGCAACGAACCGGCCGTCGCCCGGCCCAGTTACCACGTAGTATCGCCACGATGACGTCATACAGACGCCACGTGTTTCTTTTACTCTTCTTTATACTTTGGAAAATACAAAATACATATATATGAAAATAATAATTTAATATTTTTCTAAAAAGTGTACATTGCGCATTAAAAAAAGTAAATGCATTGTACAAAAATGTTCGCTCTACTTTTAAAAATTGTTTCTACCATTTAAAAAATGTTCACACGTTTCACAAATGTGTACGTGACATTTTCTGAAAAATGTTATACAATGTCAGAAACATATTCGGATAATTCAAAAAATGACAAAGCTAAAATCCGACTGGTCGGACGTTTGTAACAAATCCGAACGACTCGGATGTCATTCATCTCGACTCGGATGCAAGTTCGCGTGCCCGCCACTGCAGTGATCGACCAGTGGCGGGCCGTCTGCCCGCCACTGATGCCATAATGGCAGTGGCAGGAGGTCGGTAGCGGGCGGCCCTGAGAGCCTAGCCCGCCACTACTAGATTTTTTGCGCCCACCACTGCTAGGCATTCCTGCAGTAGTGTTCCACTGAAGATCTAATCATCGACTTGGCCAAAGAAAACTCATAGATCGAAAATCATGACATAACTGTAACAATCAGACATAAGAAAGTTCACAAATAGCTCAATTACTTTCAATGAACAATCTGATCATAAAACCCACAATTTATTAGATCCCAGAAAACTCATTAGAGAGAGAGAGAGACATCTACTGCTATGGACCCGTAGTTCCTGTGAGGATGTAGGATCGAAAGTAGGTCTAGAGGGGGGGTGATTAGACTACTTGACCAAATAAAAATCTAGCCTTTTAAGTCTTAGCAGATTTTAACAACTTAGCACAAGTCAAGCAATCAACCTACACATGCAATTCTAAGAGTTTAGCAGCGGAAAGTAAAACATTGCATATGAAGGTAAAGAGAAGGGTTTGGAGAAGGCAAACGCAATGTAGACACGGAGATTTTTGGCGTGGTTCCGATTGGTGGTGCTATCGTATGTCCACATTGATGGAGACTTCAACCCACAAAGGGTAACGGTTGCGCGAGTCCACAGAGGGCTCCACCCACGAAGGGTCCACGAAGAAGCAACCTTGTCTATCCCACCATGGCCATCGCCCACGAAGGACTTGCCTCACTCGGGTAGATCTTCACGAAGTAGGCGATCTCCTTGCCCTTACAAACTCTTTGGTTCAACTCCACAATCTTGCCGGAGGCTCCCAAGTGACACCTAACCAATCTAGGAGACACCACTCTCCAAAAGGTAATAGATGGTGTGTTGATGATGAACTCCTTGCTCTTGTGCTTCAAATGATAGTCTCCCCAACACTCAACTCTCTCTCACAGATTTGGCTATGGTGGAAAGATGATTTGAGTGGAAAGCACCTTGGGGAAGGCTAGAGATCAAGATTCTTGTGGTTTGATTGGAATGTCTTGGTCTCAACACATAAGTAGGTGGTTCTCTCTCAGAAAATGAGTAGTGGAAGTGTATGCACGTTCTGATGGCTCTCTCTCAAATGTAGAAGGGGGTGGAGGGGTATATATAGCCTCCACACAAAATCCAACTGTTACACACATTTGACCCAACTCGGTCAGACCGAATATAAGAACTCGGTGAGACCGATTTAGTTCAAAATGTGAACGTTAGGAATCTCGGTGGGACCGATGTGCTAGGGCTTAGGGCAAACCTCATCTCGGTGAGACCGATTGCATGAACTCGGTGGGACCGATTTCAGCAATGAGCAAACAGAGAGTTGGTCAGGCAAACTCGGTGGGACAGATCGCTCATTTCGGTGAGACCGAAATGTTACGAACGGAAACAGAGAGTTTGTCATGCCATCTCGGTTAGACCGAGATCCGTATCGGTGAGACCGAATTGTCTAGGGTTTCTGGCAGTGGCTATGTCAACTGAACTCGGTGGCGCCGGATAGATCAAATCGTTGGGGCTGAGTTTGACTTTGGGTTTTGGATATATATGGAAAAGAGAAAGTGGCTGACGGTTTTGGAGCAATATCACTAAGCATTTTGAGCAAGTAGACCATTAAGCAACACCTCATTCCCTTTTAATAGTATTGGCTTTTCCTATGGACTCACTGTGATCTTGGATCACTAAAATGGAAATGAAGAGTCTTGAGCTTTTGCCAATCTTTGTCCTTAGCATTTTGAGGGGTCCACATCTCTAGTCCATTTCATGCCAATCATTGAACTTTCTGAAATATTTAGACTTGAATGGATATTAGGTCAATGAGCTATATGTTGTTATGAATTACCAAAACCACTTGGGGATTAGTTGCACTTTCAATCTCCCCCTTTTTGGTAATTGATGACAACATATAAATCAAAGCTTCGACAATTGATAATATGAATGAAATACATCGTCGCTTTGAGAAGTATGTGATAAGCAAGAGCTCCCCCTAAATTTGTGCATTATTTAAAATTTGCTTTTGAATGCAAATGCACAATCGATTAGGATCATGGGTCACTCTTCCATGTCACATACATCTTGGTGGAGCGCTCAAAATGATAGAATATAAAGAACATGCACTCATCACCAAGGAAAAACGTGATTGATCATACACAAGTATCATAGATAGCATCACACAAGCACACATTAAAGTATAATATGATCAAACACATGATCACGAGAGTATCTCACAAACAAGCACAAATATTGTAGCAAGAATCAAATGAGCAAACGATCAAAGATCAAAGTAGCTAGAGATGCAACAAAAAGCAAAACACGCAAAACACTCTCTCTCTCGAAGCCTAATGATCTATACACTTTCTCCCCCTTTGGCAACAAGTTACCAAAAAGCTCGAAAATGCATAGTGCTATGCGGCACTCTAGGCACGATCTCCGGGAGCTCCGGTGTGCGTAGATGGCATGGAGAGGAGCCCGTCTGCAAAAACTTCAGATGACACCTGTGGAGCTGGAGGAGTTGAAACTGGAGGTATGACTGAGGCAGTTGCTGCAGGTGCTGAAATGGTAGTCCTAGAGTCTCTGACAACTAGCACAGCTGTAGACCTTTGTGCCCTTGGCACTCGCTGAAAAGCATTAGTGGTTGGTCTGTCACTTCTATCCTCAACTTCTTCCTGGAGCTTCTCCACAGTAGTCTGGATCTCTGTGACCTTGACATCTAGATCATGGAATTTGGTCTCAATGATCCTTTCAAGACTTTCTTGATTCCGAGTCAGGGTGGCCAAGCCCTTCCCAATCCTCACAGTAGCCTCAAGCAGATAACTGAGTTGATCTTGCTTGGTCTTGAGCATCACATTTGAAGCATCTGGTGCAGTGGCTGCCTTTGCTGCTTTTGCAGCTTTTGCTCTCTCTCTTCTCCTGGGCTTCTGCACTAGTTGGATGAGATGCATCCATGACAACCTCGTTGTCCTCAAATTCTGGCCTCAGGGGAATATGCTCTTTATCTAGAAGATATGTCCCTATCCCCATCTTGGAGTTGATTAGCATCTGTATGTGAGGGGCATATCCACATGATCTCTTCTGATCAGCTGTAGTTCTCTTCACTGTCTCAACAATTAGAGTCATCACTTTGAACTTCTGTGGCACATCAAACATATGGAGCAAGTTGATGGAGTGACCTCGGATCATTCTATGATCTTCTGACTTGGGCAAAAGAGTATGCCTCAGAATGGTGTTGATGGTGGTCAGCCCTGACAGCAGAAAGTATATCGACCCAAGCTTGTGAGTCTCCAAGGCATCATCAGGAATGGTCTTGTACCTATTTGCCATGGAGTTGTGATCTTTCCTTGGCTTGGCATATACATCTGTATCATTTTCATCTTCCTTAGGGGCATTGATCTACTTGGCCCATTCAGAGATAGTTGATTGGTACCTTGTACCTTCAGTCATCCAGACAATCCGTCCATCAGGATAGAAATGAGCAGTGGAGTAGAATTGCATTATCATCTCATCATTCCACTTGATCAACTTCTGACCAACAAACTTGTCCACGTCATTCATCCTGAAGCTCTCATGCACACCTGGGAAGTAGTCCTCATTGTCATCAATGTACTTCCAGTCAACCCACCTCATGTCACTGACAATGGGTTTCTTGTCTAACAAGACTGTCTCATAGAAGTCCTGCTGTTCCTTGGTGTGGAATCGATAATCTACAGCAGTCCTTCTCCTGGTGGCATAGGGATCTGTCTATCTCCATAATCTTAGACCAGCATCCTTCCTTTCCTTCATATTTTCAGCAACAGGATGGTCATCACTATGATTAGGAATCTTTGGCTTCAACTTTCTGAGCACTTGTTGTTCTTCATCCTCTTGAACTTCAGGCACTGGGGCCTTGTTCTTCTCAGCAGCAGGGATGTTTCTGGTGGATCTCTTGGGTGCAGCAGGTTTTGGAGCTTGAGCTTGAGTTGGAGGCTTGGGGGATGATTTGGGCTTAGATGGAGCAGCCCCTGATCTTATAGCATCCCCCATGAGCTTCTGAGTCTTTGGAGGTGGTGCAGCTGGCTCTTCCTCCTCCTCTTCTTCATCTGAGTCTCTCATCATAGATGGCTTACCAATAACTCTGGCAATAGTCTTCCTCACTCTCTCCTTCCTCTTCTTTCCTCCAGCAGCCTCTTCTTCTCTAGCAGCACTTGGTGCAGCAGCATCAGCTTGAGTAGAGGCTCTGGCTTTTGACATAGGATTTCTCTTGACAGGAGCTTTCTTTGGCATACCAGGCTTGGTGGCAGCAGTTGCAGCATACTCCTTTTTCAGCACTTTCTTCTTGGAGGTCACCTCCTCCTCAAAAATAAAATCCTCATCTTCAGAATCTGAGGTTCTCTTCTTCCTTTGCCTAGTAGCAGCCTTAGGCAAGTTGCTTGGAGTGCTTCTGCTACCCTCATCATAACTGCTGTTGGAGGGACTAGTGCCCTGACTGAGCTTCACTTGCTCTTCAGACCTGTTCTGGCTGTCAGTGCCCTCTGACATCTCTGAAACCGACCCTGTGAATAGATGGGTATAGATAGAGTGGATGAGCATCACAAAGCACATCTATTTTGTAAAAACATTGAGACAAAAACTTAACTTTAGTTTTCTGCAGAAAGCATTTCAGAGCTACCGATATGACAAACTCGGTGACGCCGAAGCATAAACAGAATCTAAACATACAATTTCGGTCAGACCGAAATGCAGTTCGGTGACTCCGAGTTGCTAGGGTTTCACAGAGTATGAGATTTCGGTCGCACCGATTAGTACGCTTCGGTTAGACCGAGTTGTACTTATGCAATGGCCTAAGCCAAATCGGTGAGACCGAGATCCTCAGATCGGTTGGTCCGAGATGAGTTCGGCGGAAACCTAACCCTAAGTTTTTGCATCAAATCTATTCTAATGGAATTTTTCGGTGGATAGATTTATCTCATTCGTGGAAAGAATAATGGCAATGATCTTTGTGCAAGAATCGGAGTAAAAGGACGCACAAAGAGATCGAGTTCGTACCCTAACTTGGCGACGAACTCGCTACGGCGACAACGGCGGTGAGATTCCCGTTGACGGCGGCGGAGACCAGCGGCAGGAGGCACTGGCGACGACGGCGACGATCCGGAGTCCAAGGGGCGGCAGAGCTGGGTAGGCGCGGTCGAGTGGTTTGGAGAGTTTTCCAAATTTTCAACCCGCAGTATATATACCCAGTCACTATCGGTGTTACCCGAATGGAACGACTCGGTGGCACCGAGATGCAAAACTGCTAGCAGTTACTGCAACTCGGTGTGACCGAATTGTTCGAATCAGTTGCATCGAGGTGAAAACCTAGATCAACTTAATGAATCCGGTGAGACCGAGTGGAGTGAGTCGATCTGTCCAAGATGCATTAAGAGGTTTTGGAAGTTTAAGCCCTTGACGGATCGGTGGCTCCGAGTGCTCCTCACTCGGAGGGTCCAAATTTAACTTGTTCAAACTTTGTGATGTAGCATGAAAAGAGTTTGAGACGAGAAAAGCATAGATAGCTAGAGGGAGTTCTTAGGCATTCTTGTCCATCCATTTGGCAAAGGAAAACCAAACAATCAAAGCAACAAATGGATGTCCTCAAACGGAGAAAATTATGCATCCAACATGCTCACATAATAAGATGGCAAATAAAACATGTGGCAAAGCATGCACAAGCACTCTAGCATCTATCAAGCAATTGGCGATGACTAGGTCATCTATATATGAGTATATTGACTTAGGAGTCAAATGAGAACATTTGATCATAGGTCATACTCATCGTTTAAGCACAAGTGGGGTTACCACTTTTACATAAAGCATTGTTGTGTTCACATCATTAGAGTTGCTTTAGCTCAATTCTTAGAGCAAAGCTCCCCCTAGATGTGATATCCCCCCTAAGAGGGATGAACTAACCTTGGGTTTTGTCGAAGATGACTTCATGTAGATGTTGAAGATGTGGATGCTCAATGTTGATGTAGATCATTTGGAGCAATCCATTGGAGTGAGTTGCACTTTCAATACCTACATGGGTTAGTCCCACAAGTAACACACAAGGATATCCATAGACATAGAGTGAAATACACATATGATGATGTCCATGAAAGCATTAGGTTACCTTGTCCCTTGTCTTACCAATAAGAGGGTTTGTGACTCCTTGAACTAGTGCAAGATATGGAAGTTGATTACATTTGTCCTTGCCAAAATGAATATGAGTGAAGTATGTTGGCGGAGTCACCCTCAAGAACTCTCTAGTTCTTATTCTTTGGGATCCACATCAACTTGATGGGAATCCTTGGAGTTGTAGTCGTACTTGACGAAGTAGAACTTGATGTAGTCTTGGGAACCCACTTGACCAAGGCCTTAGGAGCTTCTATAAATGCATCAATCTCCTCTTGAAGCTTGTCCTTGCCTTTTAGCTTGTGGTCTTGTGGTGGAAGATCATCTTGAGCTTGTGTTCCCTTGGAAGAAGTGGGGTCATACTTCTCTTGTTGAGGAACAAACTTCGTCTTGGGGTATTGATCTTCTTCCCACTCAACTCCATTGGCATTGAACTTGCGTTCAAAACCAACACCTTGGTTCTTCCGGTGCCTTCCTTGCTTCCGTACAATTTCCTCAAATTGCTTACTTCCGGCAAGGCTCTTGTAAACACCTTTCTCTATAATTCCCTTCAATAAGCTATTTTATTACTCAAGTGTAACTTGGCTAAGAGAATCATTAGTGGAATCAAGAGAACTACTAGAAGCAACAATATTGGATTTAGCATGATTATTGTTACTACTAGAAGAAGAATCTTTCTTGCTCTTGTTACTAGATTTTACTTGTGGCATATAAGTAGACAAGAGTAAACGCTTGGCAATGTAAGAAGAACTTTTCTTTCGAAGATCATCATTGATTGCCTTTAAGAACCCATGCTCTTGCTCTAAATTGAGCTTCTCAAAGCGTAGCTTCTCATGAGCCTTTAAAAGCTCTCGATGATCCTCTAAGGTAGTTTCATGAGCTAACTTGAGAGTGTTTAGTTCTTTAGTTAGATTCTCAATCTCCTTCTTGTCATTGTCATTCATTTTATCTTGATTAGCATGATTAATAGCAATTTCATCATAGTTTTCATCACTAGTGTTGTCAACAAGTAAATCATCATCACCTAGCAAATCATCTTCATCACTATTGAAATCAACATACTCGGGGTGTGATACCTTGGTGCCTTTAGCCATGAAGCATCTTCCAATTCCTTCATTTGGTGAGTCAAATATGTCGTAGAAGTTGGATGACACAAGTGCAAGACCGGCAACACCTTCATCTTGAGTATATTCGGAGTCGGAGTGATAACTTCTCTCGGAGTGGTTGTCGGAGTCGGAACCGGATACCCATTCACCAACATGAGCTTGATGTCTTCGTCTTGTGTAGCTCTTTGATGACTTGTCTTTCCTTTCCGAATCCTTGCTTCTACGAGAGGGTCTTCGTTCATAACGATCATCTCTACTGCTTCTCTCTCTTGGTGGTGATTCTTCTCTTTTAATTCTTCTCTTGGGAGAATCTTCTCTTTTCTTGTAGGGAGCCGTACACTCATTAGAGTAGTGTCCGGGTCTTCCACAATTGTAGCAATTGCGATCATGACTAGAAGATCTTTTGTCACTGTAAGACCTTGACTTGGAACTTCTCTCTTTGCTTCTACTCTTGTAGAACTTGTTGAAGTTCTTCACCATTAAGCTCAATTCTTCATTGAAGACTTGTTTCTCACTTGATGTTGTAGGAGCATCACATGAGGTTTTGTAAGCACCACTAGATTTGTTGAGAAGCTCTTCCTTATCCTTGAGTGACATCTCATGAGCAACAATTCTACCATTGACTTCCGTTGGCTTGAGATCTTTGTAATTGGGCATCATTTGGATCAAGGTGCGCACGGTATCATATTTTCCATCCAAGGCTCTTAGGATCTTATTGATGATGAATTTTTCGATCATCTCTTTGCTTCCTAAGCTGGCAATCTCATTTGTGATGAGAGCAAGCCTAGAGTACATTTCAGCGACTCCTTCACCATCCTTCATTTTGAACTTATCTAGTTGACTTTGAAGCACATCCAATTTGGATTCCTTGACTGACTCGGTACCTTCGTGCATATCAACCAAAGTATCCCAAATTTCCTTTGCATTCCCAAGATGGCTGATTTTTTTTAATTCTTCGGGGCATAATTCATTGAAGATAATATCGCAAGCTTGAGCATTGTATTGCAACATCTTTAATTCTTCTGCGGTTGCTTCACGATCCGGTTCTCTTCCTTCCTCGAAGAATTCACCTTGCAAGCCAACATGCACAATAGCCCAAACGGTGGGGTTATGACCAAGAATATGCATTTTCATCTTATGCTTCCAACTAGCAAAATTAGTACCATCAAAGTAAGGACCTCTATGGTGGTAATTTCCCTCGCTAGACGCCATCCTCTCCTAGGTTGTGAAACCAAGGCTATGATCACCAAAGCTATGGAAATCAAGGCTAATGGAGACCAAATCTCCGATACCACTTGTAGCATCGAAAGTAGGTCTAGAGGGGGGGGGGTGATTAGACTACTTGACCAAATAAAAATCTAGCCTTTTAAGTCTTAGCAGATTTTAGCAACTTAGCACAAGTCAAGCAATCAACCTACACATGCAATTCTAAGAGTGTAGCAGCGGAAAGTAAAACATTGCATATGAAGGTAAAGGGAAGGGTTTGGAGAAGGCAAACGCAATGTAGACACGGAGATTTTTGGCGTGGTTCTGATAGGTGGTGCTATCGTACGTCCACGTTGATGGAGACTTCAACCCACGAAGGGTAACGGTTGCGCGAGTCCACGGAGGGCTCCACCCACGACGGGTCCACGACGAAGCAACCTTGTCTATCCTACCATGGCCATCGCCCACGAAGGACTTGCCTCACTCGGGTAGATCTTCACGAAGTAGGTGACCTCCTTGCCCTTATAAACTCCTTGGTTCAACTCCACAATCTTGTCGGAGGCTCCCAAGTGACACCTAACCAATCTAGGAGACACCACTCTCCAAAAGGTAATAGATGGTGTGTTGATGATGAACTCCTTGCTCTTGTGCTTCAAATGGTAGTCTCCCCAACACTCAACTCTCTCTCACAGATTTGGCTATGGTGGAAAGATGATTTGAGTGGAAAGCAACTTGGGGAAGGCTAGAGATCAAGATTCTTGTGGTTGGATTGGAATGTCTTGGTCTCAACACATGAGTAGGTGGTTCTCTCTCAGAAAATGAGTAGTGGAAGTGTATGCATGTTCTGATGGCTCTCTCTCAAATGGAGAAGGGGGTGGAGGGGTATATATAGCCTCCACACAAAATCCAACCGTTACACACATTTGACCGAACTCGGTCAGACCGAATATAAGAACTCGGTGAGACCGATTTAGTTCAAAATGTGAATGTTAGGAATCTCGGTGGGACCGACTGGATCAACTCGGTGGGACCGATGTGCTAGGGCTTAGGGCAAACCTCATCTCGGTGAGACCGATTGCATGAACTCGGTGGGACCGATTTCAGCAATGAGCAAATAGAGAGTTGGTCAGGCAAACTCGGTGGGACCGATCGCTCATTTCGGTGAGACCGAAATGTTACGAAGGGAAACAGAGAGTTTGTCATGCCATTTCGGTTAGACCGAGATGCGTATCGGTGAGACCGAATTGTCTAGGGTTTATGGCAGTGGCTATGTCAACTGAACTCGGTGGCGCCGGATAGATCAAATCGGTGGGGCCGAGTTTTACTTTGGGTTTTGGACATATATGGAAAAGAGAAAGTGGCTGAGGGTTTTGGAGCAATATCACTAAGCATTTTGAGCAAGTAGACCATTAAGCAACACCTCATCCCCTTTTAATAGTATTGGCTTTTCCTATGGACTCAATGTGATCTTGGATCACTAAAATGGAAATGAAGAGTCTTGAGCTTTTGCCAATCTTTGTCCTTAGCATTTTGAGGGGTCCACATCTCTAGTCCATGCCATGCCAATCATTGAACTTTCTGAAATATTAGACTTGAATGGATATTAGTTCAATGAGCTATATGTTGTTATGAATTACCAAAACCACCTGGGGATTAGTTGCACTTTCAGAGGAACTACTCACACATCATCAGAGAGGCAGCATGGTTGATGTAGAGGCCCTTCGTGATCGATTTTGTAGGAGATATGCCCTAGAGGCAATAATAAATGTTATTGATTATCTCCCTGTTCATAATTAGGTTTATGTTCCATGCTATAACTGCTATGGTTCTCGAGTCTGCAAATAAAACGAGGCTCGGAGGAAGACTCATATGCACGTGTGGAATAATAAACGATAAAATGTATTCCTAGTCAAGCCTCTATGACTGGCTCAAGTATTGCATGATGATCCTGTTTTCCTGATCATGGGCATGACTATGCCAGCAATTTTGAGGGCACAATGTTAGCAGAACATTTGTGTTGAATCGACCCGATTGATGTTATGCTATGAGATTCTTTGGTCACAAGTTAATGGTTAATAACACAGAGATGGTTAATGTTTGCATGATTCCTTAGACCATGAGAGTATCGAGTTTCTTCATGCTTGCTTCATGAACTTTGGGGTTTGTTAAACGTCATCCGTAAATGGGTGGCTATTACGGCGGCTTACGGGTTCATGGAAAAGTGTGTCAAGTAACTTGATAGCTCAAGATTGGGATTTGCTCCTCCGGCGATGGAGAGATATCTCTGGGCCCTCTCGGTGTTACGGTATCCATCGTCGTCTGGCCAGACACTTTGTGATTTGATCACGGGGATGCCGGAACATGGTAACGAGAAAAGAGAACAATACCGGTAACGAGGTAACTAGCATAGTGGACAAGTGTTGATCCACGGGAATGCCAACATGTCTCACCTCGGGTATTTGTAACATATCACGAAGCAACAGGAATAGCACACGGCAACTGGAGGTTCACTCGAATATTCATTCGTGTGGGTATAGGGGTCAATATGGGTGTCCACGGCTCCGATGTTGATCATTGATCGGAAGGGGTTCCGTGTCATGTCTATACTTCACCGAACCTATAGGGTCACACGCTTAAGGGTCATCTATCTGTTGAATACTAGACAGGGAGTCTGAGAGAAAATCACCGAAAAAGTTTCGGACACCGAAAAGTTTCGGACAGCGGAAAAGTTCCGCAGAGAGAGGTCACCGGATGAGTTCCGGTGAAACTGAAAAGTTGTTTCAGGGAATACCATTAAGTCAAAATGGTTTCGGCACATGCCTGATAATTCTTGGAGGATACCAGAATCATTCTGGAAACTTCTGGGAATTTTCTGGAAGAAAAACCGGAAATGTTCCGGGGCTGCCGGAACCGCTTCAGATGCTTTTCGCAGATGAAATCACTAAACTGGAATTGTTCCAGAACGCATTGAAAATTATTTTAGTGGGTACTGGAAATGTTCTAAGCCCACATAAATATTTTCAGTTCGAACGGACGCTGAAAAATGTCGTCGTGAATAGTGAAAGTGCTTTTTGGGAATTTTATGGAAAGCACCTTTTGGGAATTTCCCAAAAGGCTTCTAGAATGCCTTAGGCACTAAGGAAGCCCCCTTGGGGGGGGGGCCCCCAAGGGGTGGCCGGCCAAGCATGGTGGAGCTCCTTGGAGCTCCACATGGCACCCCTTTTATCTTTATTCTTTTATGAAAAGGCATAAAGTGGGGGTACTTTGGGGTTTTTTGTATGACATCTTTACCCCTTGGCTTTCCTATAAATAGAGGAGAGTGGGCTGCCCACAAACCTCATCCCTTGCTCTCATACACATGCCAAGATGTTATCTGGCTTCTCTCTCCCTCCCACGAAAAGAGTTTCGTAGAGCCGAAAGGCTGTTTGGGTTCCGGCAGGAACTAGTTCTGGACGGCGAAGCCCTGCCGGATAGATGACACCGTATGTGTGCAACTCTGTAGAGAGGTCGTAGTTTCGATCTTAGTGCCCGAGGGGCTGTTCGAGAGTGCCTCCCGAAGGGCTGTCCAAGTGACGGTCCGAGTTCTGTGAGTCCTCCCGAAGGGCTGTCCGAGTGACCGTTCGAGTTTCGAAGGTCCTCCCGAAGGGCTGTCCGCGACATCGTCTGGGGGACTGTTCGACAGCCTCCCGGAGGGCTGTCCGAAGGGAAGACGAGGGTATACATCCTCGCGGTTGGGAGGTTGTAAATCCTAGCTGCGGGGATCTGCACCGCCGATCGTCATCGACTCTACTTCCGCTGCGCTTCGAGTCGGTAACGAAAATGATCAAACCTTGTATGCAGTCTCCATAGTGGTCCTGGGCTGGTGCGTAGGTCGGAAAATTTTTGTTTTCTGCTGCGTTACCCTACAGATTTCCCCTTCGAGAGGGCACCGGAACGGAGCTCCAAATGGGATTGCGGAAGAACAGAGACTTGCGGCGCTGGAATAAAAGTTTCAGTTGTTGCTCTGTGGGTTTTGGGATTTTAGGGAATTTATAGAGTTAAAATTAGGTCAGAAGGAGCCAAGGGGGACCCACAAGACATCAGGGAGCGCCTACCCCCCAGGGCGCGTCCTGTTGCCTTGTCATCTCCTCGTTGCGCTTCTGGTCCTCCCCCGAAAGCTTCTAGGGTCCCTCATGGTACAGAAAAAATTATAAAAAAAATTCATCGCGTTTGAACTTTGTTTGGTAGGGATATTCTGTAAAACGCAAAACATGCAGAAAACAACAACTGTCACTAAACACTTGGTTAATAGATTAGTTCCCAAAAATGATGTAAAATTGCATATAAAGTATATAAAATTGATAATATAATAGCATGAAATAATTAAAAAATATAGATACGTCGGAGATGTATCAAGGACCTGCTAGGCCTCGGTCCATTCAACGAGAAAGTCGGCGATCGTCTGGGACTTGACTGTCGAGTGTGGTTTGTAGGAGATCTCAAACGACAGAAGCTCGATTGCCCACTTAGCCACGTGGCCCATTGCGCCTTTGTCATTGACGATGTCAGAGAGCTGCTGACCACCGTGATCGGGTTGGCCTGGAAGTAGTGTCGTAGCTTTCTCGCGGCCATGAACACTCCATAGGTCATCTTCTGGTAGTGCACGTATGATTCGTCTTCGTCATATCTATAATTTTTGATTGGTTCATGCCAATATTTTACAAATTTCATATACTTTTGGCAACTTTTTATACTATTTTTGGGACTAACATATTGATCGAGTGCCCAGTGCCAGTTCCTGTTTGTTGCATGTTTTTTTGTTTCACAGAATATCCATACCAAACGAAGTCCAAACGCAATAAAAATTTACGGAGAATAATTATTTTGGAATATATGTGATTTTTGGGAATCGGAATCAACGCGAGACGATGCACGAGGAGACCACAAGTCGTGGGGCCGTGCCCCCTCCCTAGGGCGCGACCAGGAGGCTTGTGGGCAACCTGTAACGCGGTTGGTGCCCTTCTTTCGCCGGAAGAAAGCTAATATATGGATAAAAATCGTGTTAAAATTTCAGCCCGATCGGAGTTACGGATCTTCGGGAATTTAAGAAACGGTGAAAGGCCAGAATCTGGGAACGTAGAAACAGAAGGAAACAGAGAGAGAGAGAGAGAGAGATCCAATCTCGGAGGGTTTCCCATCCCTCCGCCGCCATGGAGGCCATGGACCAAAGGGGAAACCCTCCTCCCATCTAGGGGGAGGCCAAGGAAGAAGAAGAAGCGGGGGGGGGGGGGGGGGGGTAGGGGCTCTCTCCCCCTCTCTCCCGGTGGCGCCGGAACGCCGCTGGGGCCATCATCATCATCATGACGGCGATCTACACCAACAACTTCGCCGCCATCATCACCAACTCTCTCCCCCTCTATGCAGTGGTGTAACACCCCTTCTCCCCGCTGTAATTTCTACTTAAACATGGTGCTCAATGCTATATATTATTTCCCAATGATGTATGGCTATCCTATGATGTTTGAGTAGATCTGTTTTGTCTTATGGGTTAATTGATGATCGTGATTGGTTTGAGTTGTATGTTTTATTATTGGTGATGTGATGTCCTATGGTGCTCTCCGTGTCGTGCAAGCATGAGGGATCCCCGTTGTAGGGTTTGCAATATGTTCATGATTCGCTTATGGTGGGTGGCGTGAGTGACAGAAGCACAGACCCGAGTAAGTAGGTTGTTTGCGTATGGGAGTAAAGAGGACTTGATACCTTATAATGCTATGGTTGGGTTTTAACTTAATGATCTTTAGTAGTTGTGGAAGCTTGCTAGAGTTCCAATCATAAGTGCATATGATCCAAGTAGAGAAAGTATGTTAGCTTATGCCTCTCCCTCATATAAAATTGCAATAATGATTACCGGTCTAGTTGTCGATTGCCTAAGGACAAATAACTTTCTTGTGACAAAAAGCTCTCTACTAAAACTAACTTAATTGTTTCTTTATCTAAACAGCCCCTAGCTTTTATTTACGTGCTCTTTATTATCTTGCAGACCTATCCTATCACACCTACAAAGTACTTCTAATTTCATACTTGTTCTAGGTAAAACGAACATTAAGCATGCGTAGAGTTGTATCGGTGGTCGATAGAACTTGAGGGAATATTTGGGCTACCTTTAGCTCCTCGTTGGGTTCGACACTCTTACTTATCGAGAAAGGCTACAATTGATCCCCTATACTTGTGGGTTATGAATGTATCACGCTTTGCATGGCGTTAGTACCTCACTGACATAGTACACCGGGTGTTGCACCTATTGTGTCTTTCTGGCCTCCTCTCTTTCCACCGCAATGACCACACTTACCACTTGGGTGGTCGCTGACATGGACAACAACATTGGTTTGGACTGGGCCGGGGAAGCGAGGAGCATGTTGGACTGTAGTAGCCTCTTAAGGTCTTCGAAAGCTGCCTTGGCCTCGTCGCTCGAGTAAAAATTGTCTCCTTTCATTAAGAGGCGGTACAGGGGAAGTGCTTTCTCTCCAAATGAGAGATAAACCTGCTAAGCGCATCTCACAAGCTTCGGTACATCTCGTACTGTCTTTGGGGGTTTTTGATACGTCTCCAATGTATTTATAATTTTTTATTGTTCCATGCTGTTATATTATCAATCTTGGATGTTTTACAATCATTTTATAGAAACATTATATCATTTTTTGGGACTAACCTATTGACATAGTGCCTAGTGCCAGTTGCTGTTTTTTGCTTGTTTTTTACTTCACAGAATATCAGTATCAAGGACCAGAAGACACAACTTGGGCCGAAGAAGTACCAGAGGGGGGCTCCGAGGGGAGCACAACCCACCTGGGCACGCCTGGGGGCCCAGGCGCACCTTGGTGGGTTGTGCCCACCTCGGCCGCCTCCCGCACCGCCTCTTTGCTCTATAAATACCCCGAAAATCCAAAAACCCTAGGGGAGTCGACGAAACACAATTCCAGGCGCCGCAAGTTCCAGAAACCACAGATCCAATCTAGACACCATCACGGAGGGGTTCATCATCCTCATTGGTGCCTCTCCGATGATGCATGAATAGTTCATTGTAGACCTTCGGGTCCGTAGTTAGTAGCTAGATGGCTTCCTCTCTCTCTTTTGATTCTCAATACAATTGTCTCTTGGAGATCTATTTGATGTAACTCTTTTTGCGGTGTGTTTGTTGGGATCCGATGAACTTTGAGTTTATGATCAGATCTATCTTTTTATCCATGAAAGTTATTTGAGCCTTTTGATCTCTTATATGCATGATTACTTATAGCCTCATATTTCTTCTTCGAATCTTTGGTTTAGTTAGGCCGACTAGATCGATTTTTCTTGCCATGGGAAGAGGTGCTTTGTGATGGGTTCGATCTTACGGTGCACAATCCCAGTGACAGAAGGGGAAATGACATGTATGTATCGTTGCCATTAAGGATAACAAGATGGGGTCTAATTCCTACATGAATAGATCTTGTCTACATCATGTCATTGTTCTTATTGCATTACTCCGTTTCCCCATGAACTTAATACACTAGATGCATGCTGGATAGCCATCGATGTGTGGAGTAATAGTAGTAGATGCAGGCAGGAGTCGGTCTACTAATCTTGGACGGGATGCCTATATAATGATCATTGCCTAGATATCGTCATGATTATTTGAAGTTCTATCAATTGCCCAACAGTAATTTGTTTACCCACTGTATGCTATTTTTCTTGAGAGAAGCCACTAGTGAAATCCACGGCCCCCGGGTCTTTTCTCCATCATATTTGCCTTCGAGATCTATTTTTAGTTGCTTTTATTTTTAGATCTATTAATCCAAAAACCCAAAAAAACCTTGCTGCACTTTTTTTTGTTATTTATTTATTTCGCGTTTCCGCGCGATCTATTATCAGTTACCCGGAAGGGATTGACAACCCCTTTAACACGTCAGGTTGCAAGTATTTGTTCTCTGTGTGCAGGTACCGTTTACATAGTGTTGCTTGGTTCTCCTACTGGTTCGATAACCTTGGTCTCATCACTGAGGGAAATACCTACCGTTGCTGTGCTGCATCACCCCTTCCTCTTGGGGGAAAACCGACGTAGTTCAAGCAAACATCAAGGGAGATTTCTGGTGCCGTTGCCGGCGAGACATCATCAACATCTATCAGGTTCCTAATCACAGTTCTCATCTCCTTGCAATTTACATTATTCGCCATTTGCCTCTCGTTTTCCTCTCCCTCACTTCACCAATTTGCCGTTTTAGTCGCCCCTCTTTTTCATTCGCCGTTTTCTCGTCAGATCTGTTTTTGAGTGCACTCTTGTTTGCGTAGTCATGATGCCTCAAAGAAAATATTATGATGTTCCTTACCCCAATATTTTGCTTGAAATTGAGAAAAGTACTAAGGAATATATGACTACACAATTTGAGCACAACAAATATTTTACCGAAGTGTTGGATGCTATAACAAAACAAATTGATGATATTAGTAGAGAAGTTTGTAATCTCCAATCTAAGTATGCTTTTGCTAAAAGTCTACTAGGCAAAATATCCGATGCACAAGCTACCCTAGTAAACCAAATGGCCGCTAGACCAATCTCGTTAGAAGATGAAAATGATGAAGATCTTAAAGTGATTGGTGTTTCTTCTATTGATTCCTTGTTTAGTAAAATTAAAATTGATGATAAAGGGACTGGAGAAGAGTCAACTTTAGCTAGAAGGCGTCCTGATAATTCGGAGGGTGAAAATCTTGTTGAGAAAATTGATAAAAGTGGGTTTGGAGAGGTCAAAACTTTAACTAGTGATGTACCCACTCTTTTGGATTACAAAGACTTTAATTATGATAGTTGCTCTTTGATTGAAGGCATTTATTTGTTGCAATCCATGATAAATTCACCTCATGCCTATGAACAAAATAAAGCTTTTACTAAACATATTGTTGATGCTATGATGAAAGCTTTTGAAGAAAAGTTTAATCTAGAGATTTCAATTACTAGAAAATTACATGATGAATGGGAACCTACTATCAAAGTCAAGATTAAAAATTATGAGTGTTTTGCTTTATGTGATTTGGGTGCTAGTGTTTCCACTATTCCGAAGTCTTTATGTGATGTGCTTGGTCTTATCGATATTGAAGAATGTTCTCTTAATTTTCACTTGGCGGATTCTACTATTAAAAAGCCTATGGGAAGAATTAATGATGTTCTTATTCTAGAAAATAGTAATTATGTGCCCATAGATTTTATTGTTCTTGACATTGATTGCAACCCGTCTTGTCCAATTATTCTTGGTAGACCGTTTTTACGCACTATTGGTGCCGTGATTGATATGAAAGAAGGGAACATTATGGAACACTTCCCTAGAACAAGAATTAAGCCACCATATGAATCAATCATGATGGCATCCTATGGATCTAGAAACAAAGATGACAACACTTGAATCTTTATATTATGCCTAGCTAGGGGCATAAAACAATAGCGCTTGTTGGGAGGCAACCCAATGAATAAACTTTATTTTTACCTATTTCTTTCTATTCTTGACTGTTTGCACAATTATGCTATTGTTATGATTGTGTTTTTTATGTTTTAATTAGAGTTTGTGTAAAGCAAAGCCTTTGGGATCATGTTGGGTGATAGTTGATTTGATCTTGTTGAAAAACAGAAACTTTTTCGTTCAGTAAAATAATTTTAGAAATTCACAGAAGGAATAAAAAATTCTGAAATTTTAACACAAGATTGATATACAAATTTCCCACGTTTTCCTAATTTGTCAGAATTTTTGGAGTTACATAAGTATTCGAAGTTTTCAGATTGCTATAGACTGTTCTGTTTTTGACAGATTCTGTTTTCTTTGTGTTGTTTGCTTATTTTGATGAATCTATGGTTAGTATTGGGGGCTATGAGCCATAGTAAAGTTGGAATACAGTAGCTATAATGCAAGAATAAAATATGAATAGGTTTTCAATAGTACTTAGAGTAGTGATTTGCTTTCTTATACTAACGAATCTCACGAAGGTTTTGTTGAGTTTTGTGTGATTGAAGTTTTCAAGTTTTGGGTGAGATCACGATGGATGAAGGAATAAGGAGTAAGAAGAGCCTAAGCTTGGGTATGCTACCGCACCCCAAGTTAATATCCAAAGATGAACAAGCAACTAAGCTTGGGGATGCCCTGAGTGGCATCCCCTCTTTCTTCTAACGACCATCGGTATTTTAGTTGGAGCTATATTGTTATTCGTCACATGTCATGAGTTTTGCTTGGAGCGTCTTGTATGATTTGAGTCTTTTCTTGTTTTGCTTTTTATTTTGTGTCAAGTATCCTTGCTGAACACACCTATTTGAAAGAGTCACAATAATGCTATACTTTGCTAGAATTGCTTTATGTGCTTCACTTAAATCCTTTTGAGCTATGGAATTGCTCTAGTGCTTCACTTATATCTTTTTGAGCATGATATGCTTTATTATTTTTGAAGAAATGCTCTCATGCTTCACTTAGATTAATTTGAGAGTAGTAATTTTGAAGAAATTCTCTCATGCTTCACTTATATTATTTTGAGATAAGAAAATTTTATGCTCATGTTCTTCACTTAGATTTGTTTGAGCTATCAAAAGCAACATATTAAACTAGTCCCAAAGTGATAGATATTCAAGAAGGATATAATAAAAACTTTCATGAAGATCGTTGGACCAAATAAACTTGATTCTTTGTAATAGTTTTGCGATATGTTGATAATAATATGTGAGTCATGTTAATGAGTAATTATGTTTTAGTAAGAATATTGGTGTTAAGGTTTGTGATTCCCTATGCAAGCATGAAAGTCAATAGTTATGCAATGAAATTATATCCTACTTATGGTGCATTATTCGGTGTTAATTATGCTTAATGCTTGCTTATGAGATTTTTTGTTTCTTGGTTGATGCTTCCCAATCTTTTGCTAGCCTCCACTTGTACTAAGTAGGAATACTACTTGTGCATCCAAAATCTTTAAACCCAGTATTGCCATATGAGTCCACCATACCTACCTATATGCGGTATTTTCATGCTGTTCTAAGCAAATTTGTATGTGCCATCTCTAATTTTCAAAATAAATTTCCTTTTTGTGTGCTCGTACCGCTCATGAAGCGGCAGGGGGTGGCCAATATTTTCCATGCTAGATGTGTTATTCTCAAGATGAGTGTTTATTCACTTGTCATTGCACGAGAGTACGGCAAAGGTATTAGGGATGTCTAGTCCCGAAATGTAAAATAAATTTACTTTATGTTGTCAAATAATAAATTCCTTGGAAAGTGTTGGTATGGAGGGCACCCGTGGATACAGCTAGCCATAGATTGTGAAAGAATGGTGGAAAAAGGAATAAACTTTATTTTCGGTTTGGGAACCGCCTATGATATATCTAGCATGGAAAGTGTTGGGAATTACTCGGTTGTTTCCGTTGACGGGGAAAGTATGCCACCCAAAATGTTTTATCTCTATCTTTTTCGCTTTGAGCTCTGGCACCTCTACAAATCCCTACTTCCCTCTGCGAATGGCCTTTCGATTTACTTTATGCGATTTTATTTTTATTTGAGTCTTCATCTTCTCTTATAAAGCACCAACTAAGGGGCACTATGATCGTACTTGAGCATTGGGTGTAGCTAATATGCGAGTGTGTTTCATGAATGGATCAATGATTGAGTATAATGGGCTAGGGATAACTTCCTTTAGTGTTGATATTTTGAAAAGAAATAGTTGCTTGTTGATATGCTTGAGTATTTAAATCTTCATGTCAAAACTAGACTATTGCTTTGAACCATATAAAAGTCCATATGTCCATGCTACCAAAGAATAGAATATGTGATGAACATGTTAGGCAGCATTCCACATCAAAAATTCTGTTTTTATCATTTACCTACTCGAGGACGAGCAGGAATTAAGCTTGGGGATGCTGACACGTCTCCAACGTATCTATAATTTTTTATTGTTCCATGCTGTTATATTATCAATCTTGGATGTTTTACAATCATTTTATAGCAACTTTATATCATTTTCTGGGACTAACCTATTGACATAGTGCCCAGTGCCAGTTGCTGTTTTTTGCTTGTTTTTTACTTCGTAGAATATCAGTACCAAACGGAGTCCAAACGCAGCGAAACTTTTTGGAGATTTTTTTGGACCAGAAGACACAACTTGGGCCGAAGAAGTACCAGAGGGGGGCTCCGAGGGAAGCACAACCCACCTGGGCGCGCATGGGGGCCCAGGCACGCCCTGGTGGGTTGTGCCCACCTCAGCCACCTCCCGCACCACCTCTTTGCTCTATAAATACCCCGAAAATCCAAAAACCGTAGGGGAGTCGACGAAACACAATTCCAGCCACCGCAAGTTCCAGAAACCACAGATCCAATCTAGACACCATCACGGAGGGGTTCATCATCCTCAGTGGTGCCTCTCCGATGATGCGTGAGTAGTTCATTGTAGACCTTCGGGTCCGTAGTTAGTAGCTAGATGGCTTCCTCTCTCTCTTTTGATTCTCAATACAATGGTCTCTTGGAGATCTATTTGATGTAACTCTTTTTGCGGTGTGTTTGTTGGGATCCGATAAACTTTGATTTTATGATCAGATCTATCTTTTTATTCATGAAAGTTATTTGAGCCTTTTGATCTCTTATATGCATGATTACTTATAGCCTCGTATTTCTTCTTCGAATCTTTGGTTTAGTTAGGCCGACTAGATCGATTTTTCTTGCCATGGGAAGAGGTGCTTTGTGATGGGTTCGATCTTACGGTGCTCAATCCCAGTGACAGAAGGGGAAATGACACGTATGTATCGTTACCATTAAGGATAACAAGATGGGGTCTAATTCCTACATGAATAGATCTTGTCTACATCATGTCATCGTTCGTATTGAATTACTCCGTTTCCCCATGAACTTAATACACTAGATGCATGCTGGATAGCGGTCGATGTGTGGAGTAATAGTAGTAGATGCAGGCAAGAGTCGGTCTACTAATCTTGGAAGTGATGCCTATATAATGATTATTGCCTGGATATCGTCATGATTATTTGAAGTTCTATCAATTGCCCAACAGTAATTTGTTTACCCACCGTATGCTATTTTTCTTGAGAGAAGCCACTAGTGAAATCCACGGCCCCCGGGTCTTTTCTCCATCATATTTGCCTTCGAGATCTATTTTTATTCTCTTTTATTTTCAGATCTATTAATCCAAAAACCAAAAAAAAAACCTTGCTGCACTTTTTTTTGTTATTTATTTTATTTCGAGTTTCCGCGCGATCTATTTATCCAATCTACTACAAAAATTACCTATCAGTTACCCGAAAGGGATTGACAACCCCTTTAACACATCGGGTTGCAAGTATTTGTTCTCTGTGTGTAGGTACCATTTACATAGTGTTGCTTGGTTCTCCTACTGGTTTGATAACCTTGGTCTCATCAGTGAGTGAAATTCCTACCATTGTTGTGCTGCATCACCCCTTCCTCTCGGGGAAAAACCGACGTAGTTCAAGTAAACATCAGTTTTATGTTGAGTATTTCTTGGATCTTTTCTGGGTTTGCTTCGATCCCTCCTTGAGATACTATGAAATCCAAGAGTTATCTTGCAGAGACCCCGAAGACACGTTTTTCAGGGTTCGGCTTTATGCCGAAGTTGCGGAGGTTGTCAAAGATCTACTGGAGGTATCCAAGGAGGCTGAAGCCCTGTCGTGACTTGACTACAATATCATTGATGTAGACCTCCGTGTTGATGCCGATCTTCTTGTTAAAGCACTTCTCCATCGTTCGCTGGTATGTAGCCCCGGCGTTCTTGAGTCCAAAAGGCATCATTATGTAACAGAAAGGCCCGTAAGGTGTGATGAAGGAGGTCGCCTCTTGATCAGAGTTCTTCATTCGTATCTGATGGTATCTGGAGTATGCGTTGAGGAAGCATAGACATTCGTAGCCCGAGGGAGAGTCGATGATTTGGTCGATATTTGGAAGTGGGAATGGGTCCTAGGGGCAGGCTATGTTGAGGTCGATGTAGTCCATGCACATACGCCATGACATGTTTTTTTGCATACCATGATTGGGTCGACCAACCATTCTGGGTGTGCGACCTCTCTCATGAATCCGGCGGCTAGTAGTCGGGCTATTTCTTCTCCTATAGCCATCCGCTTTTCTGTGGCAAAGTGACGTAGGGTTTGCTTTACTGGTCGTGTGTCCTTGCAGACGTTTAGGCAATGTTCAACTTTTTCGGCTTGTACTCCGGGCATATCGGCGGGCTTCCAGGTGAATATGTCCCAATTTGCTCAAAGAAAGGCCAGAAGCTCTGCTTCTTGTTCTTCTAAGAGGTCTCCTCCGATCGTCACTGTTTTCTTGGCGTCCTCCAGGTGGACTTGGAATTTTTTGTATCTCGAGCCGGCTAGAACACTGGTCCTGGTCTAGGTTTTACTGGGAGCTCTGTCTGTGACAGGTCTACATGTCGCTTAATACTTTCAAGTTTCATGGAGGCAAAGGTGGCCTCTGCGAGCTCCACGTTGGCAACTTCTGCTTCGAAATCTCTCTTCGGGCTCCTGTGGGCAGTAATTGTGCCGTATGCATATGATGGTACCGCCATGAATTTTATGTACGCCGGCCTGCTGAAGATGGCATTGTAACCGCAGTGGAAAGGGTCGACCTTGAACTAGAGTGTCTCGATCCGAAAGTTGTCCTCATCACCAAAGATGACCTCGAGCTCAATCCACCCCAGAGGGCGGACTGGACGTCCTGGTACGAAGCCGTGGAAGCCTGCATCCAACCTTCATAGGCCAAATAGGGAGACTCCCATCTTGTTCAAAGTGTCGGCGAAGATTGCTTGAGGTTGAGACCACTTCCCCCGTCCATAAGGACGCGTGGGAGCACTGGTGGAAAAAATCCTAGCTATGGCGTGGCAAAAAGTGCCTTGCTGGCGTAGACACCCAACGCCACCAATATGGCGCCAGTGAAAACAGGTTAGTGGTGGCGTTGGAAGACACATCAGCAATATTTTAGTACTGATGGCGTGTGATGGCTCGTGTCCGCGTCAGTTTCCCCCCGAGCCCCTTCGCTTGGCGAGGTGGGACTAAACATCGACGTGCACCTCGCCTGCCAGCACACCACCTTTAGTCGCGGTTGGTGGCTCCAACCGGGACTAAAGACCCTTTTAGTCCTGGTTGGAGCCACCAACCGCGACTAAAGGCCTGGCTTCCCACCGCTTGGCCTGACCAAAATTCACCTTTAGTCCCGGTTGGTGGATCCAACCGGGACTAAAGGTCTCCGCATATATAAACAACACTTGAATTTTTTTCACCTACTCTGCTTCTTCGACCACTACAGAGGAGATTGCCGCGCTGCCAGGCTACCGTCGTACGTGCCTGCCCCGACACCGTCTCGCCTCCCCCGACGCCGGAGCTCGTCGCCGTCCCCGACGCCGGCCGCCCGCGCCTCCTCCCCGATCCCCGACGCCGGACGCGCCCATTTTGACATTTTTCAGAGGAATTTTGACATTTTTTTCACTAGATGATTAGATGTATAGAAAAAAGTTGAGGAATTTTGACATTTGAGGAATTAATTAGTATAATGTATGTATAGAAATTTTGAGGAATTTTGACATTTTGATCCAATGTATAGAAATTAGTATATATATATATGTATGTATACAATGTATAGAAAACATTTGAGGAATTTTGACCAAGCATAGAAAAAATTTGCATAGATTTTTTTTGCATATTTTAATGTTGTATTTGCAAAAGTTTGTTATGTATTTGCAAAATCAAGTGAAAAAGAATTACAAAAATCACAATCAAGCATTTAAAAATATTAAATTTGCAGAGAATTTGTTCTCGACGCCAACGATGCCCGGCCCGCATCCTCGTCGTCGACTCGTTGGCGACGATGTCCTGCTTCAGAGGCGCCATGTCCGGGAGTGGGCTCCGCCGGGCTGGCACTGGGAGGTGCTACCTTAAGGGGCGCGCAGCTTGGTGAGGAACCCGACTCCCGTCGTCGACCCGGAGCTTCTTTGGTGGCGTTCGCGTGGGCCACATTCGGTGCGGAGGTTGGCGTCCCCCGCGGAGGTGGTACGTCACCGTGTCAGGGAGGAGGACGAGCACGTCCGTCGCTACATGGTTGCGTCGGACGCCAGGTTCTCCAATACCTGGCAGGTTCTTCAGGGATCTCACCCGAGCTATGATCCTGTGATCATTCCTTCTCTTTGGGTGTCCACCGCCCGTGCCTCAGGAACCGCGAGTGATGTTATTGTTGACACCAGATTTTGGCATGGTATGAAACTCAATTAAGATGGCATCATATGAAAAAAAATTCTACACGAATTATCTTCGTCTCGTCGAATCGGTTGATTTTGATATAAAAATCATCCCAATCCGAGTTCGTATGCAAAAGTTAGAGGCAACACTTCGCGGACCAGTCCTGAGTGAAAAAGTGACGCAAGGGACCAGACACCCGCCTAGGTGGTGTCTGATGGGTCACGTGAGTTATTTGGCCTTTGCCGGCTGAATGAACCTTGCCGGGGTGGAAACCTTGCCGGTATGGAAATCTTGCCGGGGTGAAACCTTGCCGGGGTGAAACCTTGCCGGTATGGAAAGCTTGCCGGGGTGAAACCTTGCCGGCGCGAAAAGCTTGCCGGGGTGGAAACCTTGCCGGCGCGAAAAGCTTGTCGGGGTGGAAACCTTGCCGGTGTGAAAGCTTGCCGGGGTGGAAACCTTGCCAGTGTGAAATCTTGCCGGGGTAGAAAGCTTGCCGGCGTGGAAAGCTTGCCGGGAAAAAGGCTTGCCGGAAAAGTGGAAGCTGTCAAAGTCAATCCGACCCACAGTTAAAGATGGGCCCTAAAAGTCATAAATATGGCCTTAAAAGGAGAAGTGGCCCGCAACGTATTATGCAGATCATCGAGGCGGACAAGTTTGATGTTGAACTCAACTCCATCCGAGTTAGTATGCGATTTCTACAGCCCACGCAAAAAGCAGGACAGAAATATGGGACAGATCTGAGCTAAATCCGAGTTGGACTAGAACTAAGATTTTTTACGACGTGAATTAATGTAATATTCTTGTAAGGAAAGCCTAGATGAATCCTTTACTTGTACGGGAAGTCCAGCCGCCTCTTATATATGTTAGGGGTGACGGCCGATTGAAACAACACACAATCGAACAAATCAATATAATACCTTTTCATCTACGTTTTATCCCTCCATCGTTTTTCTCTCTCATCCTTCGCTGTTCCTCAACTTTGAGAGCTGTGAGTACCGAGGTTCTAGGGGCGAGCGAATCGACCTAGGGCAGCCCATAGCCGCCGCACTCCCTGACGGGGTCCCTCCCGGGCGTGTGGGGTTTCGGGTCTTCAAAAGCATCTGCCGGCTGTCTTGCGTATCGCATTGCCGGACGGACCTCCTTCGACGTGAGCTGCGGTGCATCACCCCCGGCGTTGAGGGTACACGGTGACGTGTTCATGTGTGAACACACTTTTTGGCGACTCCGCTGGGGACTGAAGATCAATCATCATCATCATCCATCATGTCTGGCAACGACAAGATTCCCAAGCCCTCGGAAATCAACGCCGATAACATAATCAAGCCCAACTTTGAGGAGTTATCGGAGGAACATCACCAAGCTTATGAGGAGTACAAGAAGGCATGTGAAGAAAAGGAGATGCAGGAGTTCCTTGCTAAGTTCAAGAAGGATCGTCAAGGCAATATCACTCCGGTTGGAGAAATCAAGTTTCCTCCTCTTCATGATGAACAGGTTAAACCCCCTGTGAGTAGTACCTTCTCTCCTGAGGTATGGGCTGAAATTGATAGTCGCATTACTGATAGCAATAATCTTTTATACCAAATTTTCTTGGAAAATAGTAATGCTCAAAAAAGTATGCCTCAATCATCTATTGGTAATGTTGGTGTGCCTGTTACCACAGAAATCCCTAATCCAACTTTACCTATTTCATCGGCGCCTCCCATGCCGATGAATTTTTATCCTAGCCCAGCAAAGCAAATTATTGCTGCATCCATTAATCCTATCATGAGTATGCCAGGTTCGGTGGTGACGCCGAACCAAACCCTACCTACAAGTGCAAACGCTGTTAGATCATTGCCGAATTACAATTCGGCATATATGCCACAATTCGTACCTGCAAATACTAACCCTACTCCTCCTATGCCACTGCCACAAGCTTCATCATCCACTGTGGATGATGGTCTAACTAATCTTAGAGAGGAGATGGCTAAGATGCTCCGAGAGAATTTTGGAGTTGAATTACCAAGGAATCGTATTTACCAAAAGCCATATCCAGAATACTTTGATGCAATTCAATGCCCTCCGGGATATAAAATTCCAGATTTTGTTAAGTTTAATGGAGAGGGCACAAAAACCACATGGGAGCATGTTAGCCAATACTTGGCACAATTAGGTGAAGCAGGCTCACTAAATGAATTGAAAGTGCGTTTATTTCCTTTATCTTTAACCGGTACCGCATTTTCATGGTTTGCCGCTTTACCACATGGTTCTATTCATTTATGGTCACAACTAGAACAAAAAATTTCATGATCATTTTTATAGCGGTGATAATGAACTTAAGTTATCACATGTTACATCGGTTAGACAAAAGCATGATGAATTGGTCTCCAATTACGTCAAAAGATTTAGAGATACAAAAAACCGGTGCTATAGTTTGGTGATAACTGAGAGAGATTTGGCTGATCTTGTGCTTAATGGTTTGAGAACTCACATTAGAGAAAGTCTAGAAGGCTATGAGTTTTTAAATGTCAACCAAGTCTTACAAAGGGCTTTGGCTCAAGAAAGCCGAAGCAAAGATCTTAAAGAGATGCATAGGTATAAAACTGATCGTCCAAAAATGAATATGGTTGAGTATGATAGTGAGCACTCGGACGATGAGGGTGATATTTATGCTGCTGAATTTGTTTGGCCATCTAAGGCCAAACCATTTACTTGCAATGATTTAAAGCCGATTCATAATAATCGTGATGAAGAGATGAAATTTACCTTCAACATTGCTAAGTGTGATAGAATATTTAATGCTTTGTTACAAGCCAAGATTATTAGAATATCTCATACTTTACCGCCGTTTGAAGAGCTGAAACGGCGCGCTTATTGCAACTATCATAATTCTTTTTCTCATGCCACTAATGATTGCAATGTTTTTCGATGACAGATACAATCGGCCATTAATGACGGACGATTGAATTTTTCTGAGATGCAAGTTGATAAGCAGCCTTTCCCAATGAACACCATGGATTTGGAGAGGAAGAAGATGTTAATTTGGCCCAGCATAGCCGAATCAGCTAATAAGAATAATATTGTCATTGGTGAGCCTAGGGAAAATAAGGAGAGCGACAAGGTCTTGGGGAGACAAGTTGTGCTTGACAAGCAACCCGGTGGCAAGGAGATAATCAAGATCACCATCAAGAATCTTACACTCAGGGGGCAACCACAAGTGCAAGAGAACACTCATGTAAAATTTGTTAAGCCCAAGAGTCCAGAGGTTGGCAAGTGGAAGACGAATGAAGCTAAACTGCCGCGCAAGAAAATCAAGCCAACTTTTGATATGTTGTTGTCCAAGTATGCCAGTCAAGCGGCCGGTTCTAGCTCTAACCGGTCATCAAACTTGAAGCGCTCAAGGTCACCTCCTCGAGAAGAATTTCAGCATCATGCAAGGCCATATGGGTCGTGGGCACCGGGACCATGGATGGCGCCACCCCCCTATGCGCCATACTACATGGGAGACTTTAATGGAGGATGGTGGCAGCCCCCAATGGCCCCTTATGCTTTTCATCCGGGTTGGGCAGAACCAAGGAGGCCCGTTCATGAGAGACTTTCTTATCCCACACGAGGCCGTTTGAACAATGATGTTAATCGGCCAATGCAAGATAATCAAAAAGGGTTGGCAAGCAAGTGTGGCGTGCTAAATCACCAAGTGCTGAAATTTTAGAGCCTAGCAAGCAAAAGGAGAAGAATACTAGAGCTGAAACTATTATGATAGGCACTAAAGAATTGACAATCAAAGAGCCGATTATTGTTGAAAATCCGGCTGGTTCCAATAAAGATGTGGCTGTTGTCCAGCAAGGTCCCATGGCTAATGATCATGAAGCTAGCACAAGCAAGGCCAAATCGAGGGATCCAAAATATACTCAGCCTAAGTGGTGTCCTTCCGGTCTGACCAAGGCACAAAAAAGGAGATTGTAGCGCATGAGTCAAGATATGGCAGAACAGGAGGCCGAGAAGCAGAGAGATAAATTGTTCAACGACATTCGGCCTATGGTACCTACAAAACAAGT
The DNA here is from genome assembly GCA_011799875.1 of Thinopyrum elongatum. Classification (NCBI taxonomy): domain Eukaryota; kingdom Viridiplantae; phylum Streptophyta; class Magnoliopsida; order Poales; family Poaceae; genus Thinopyrum; species Thinopyrum elongatum. The sequence continues at coordinate 72,943,031 of CM022303.1, forward strand.
ATGGATGCCTAAACAATTACAAGGTGCAGTGGTTTCTACATCCGTCACGACAGCACCTATACCACCAAGGAAGGACGATGCAACCGCTATTACATCATCCCCATCACCTATTAATTCCACTTCGCTTGGACAGATTTCAGAGTCGATGAACACGCCCGAGGAGGAAGATGATATGTTGGATTATGAGCCTACACCGGTCCAAGAAGGTATGGATATCAATATGGTGTATTACTTACCCATTGAATTTCGTGCTATAGAAGAAGGGGAAGTAGCTCAGCTAGATTTTGGTCCTAAAAATGCTATATTCGAGAAGCCAAAAGAACCGGTGACACACTTGAAGCCATTGTTCCTTAAAGGTCATATTAATGGATCACCGGTTGCTAGAATGCTTGTCGATGGAGGTGCTGTGGTGAATCTTATGCCATATTCGGTCTTCAAAAAATTGGGGCTGCGTGACGAAGAGTTAATAAAGACCAACATGGTGCTTAATGGATTTGAAGGCAAAGAGAAAACTGAAGCCAAAGGTGTAATGTATGTGGAACTTACGGTGGGAAGCAAAACTTTGGCTACTGCATTTTTTGTCGCCGAGGTGCAAGGTAACTACAACGTCATACTGGGCCATGATTGGGTTCATGCAAACCAGTGCGTGCCATCTACTATGCACCAGTTTTTGATCCAGTGGGTTGATGATGAGGTGGAAGTCATTCATGCGGATAACTCGGCTTGTGTTGCTTTGGCCGATGCATCGGTGGATTGACAGCATCCCAATGCTACTTGCTTGACGGGACGCGACTTATCAGAATTTGATTTTCTTAGCGCCACAAAAAGTTGTTTTGTGCCCGTTTCTTTAAAGCAGGTTGGTTGTAATCGGCTCCAAGGTATGATGTATTTAAATGGATTCTAACTCAGATTGGTTGCAAAAGCGTCTTGTTGAATATCGGTCCAATGAGAACGATATGTATGAGTCTATAGAGCAGTTAGATGATATGGATAAATTAGGACAAGGTTTTACGTCAGCCGATCCATTAGAAGAGATAGACATAGGAGATGGTTCAATTCCTAGACCGACATTTGTAAACAAAAATTTAAGAGCTGATCATAAAGCTAAGTTGATCGAGCTATTGAAAGAATATGTTTGTTGCTTTGCATGGGAATATCATGAGATGCCAGGTTTAAGCCGAGAGCTAGTGGAGCATCGGTTACCTATAAAGGCTGGTTTTAGACCGTACAAACAATCGGCCAGAAAGTTTAACCCAAAAACATATGACCGGATCAAGGAAGAGATCGGTCATTTGCTTAAAGCTAATTTTATTAGACCTTGCAGGTATGCCGAGTGGATTTCTAACATTGTACCAGTAGAGAAGAAAGGCTCCGGCAAGTTGAGGGTGTGCATTGATTTCAGAGATTTAAATAGAGCTACACCTAAAGATGAGTATCCCATGCCAATAGCCAATATGCTTATTAATGATGCTTCTGGACATAAGGTCATTAGCTTTCTTGATGGGAATGCGGGGTATAACCAGATTTTTATGGCCGAAGAGGACATGTCCAAAACGGCTTTTCGATGTCCTGGTTTCCTTGGTTTATTTGAGTGGACAGTGATGACCTTTGGATTAAAAAATGCCGGTGCCATGTATCAAAGGGCTATGAATTTATTTTTTCATGATTTACTTGGTGTTATACTTGAGGTTTATATTGATGATATTGTTGTCAAGTCGGATGCTTTCGAATCTCATCTAGCCGATTTGCGCTTAGCTTTTGAAAGAATGAAAAAGTATGGACTGAAGATGAATCCTTTGAAGTGTGCATTTGGCGTGTCGGCTGGAAAGTTTTTGGATTTTATTATTCATGAAAATGGCGTAGAAATTGATCCCAAAAATATAGAAGCTATACAAAAAGTGGGGGCTCCAACATGCAAGAGAGATATGCAAAAATTCCTTGGCAAGGTCAACTATTTGAGAAGGTTCATAGCTAATTTGTCAGGGAAGGTTGATGCATTCACTCCTATTCTTCAGTTAAAGAGTGATGCTGATTTTACTTGGGGGGCAAAATAGCAAGAGGCATTTGACATGATCAAGACTTATTTGTGCACTCCTCCGGTGATGAAAGCGCCCAAGCATAAAGAGCCCTTTAGGCTTTATATTGCAGCAGAGGAAGGCGTAGTTGGTGCTGTTTTGACCCAAGAGACCGAAGGAAAAGAGCATGTTATTACATATTTGAGCCGACGCTTATTGGACGCCGAGACAAGGTATACGTTTATTGAAAATTTATGCCTATGCTTATATTATGCTTGCACAAAATTGAGACATTATTTAGTGCCTAGTACTTTCATAATAGCTTGTCAAACCGATGTCATCAAATACATGTTGCATAGGCCAATTCTTAGTGGTAGAATTTGCAAGTGGGCTTATGCTTTCATTGAATATGATTTGGCTTATGAATCTCTAAAATCCATGAAAGGCCAAATTGTTGCTGATTTTATTGCTGAACATCGGATTGATGACGAACATGATATTGATATAAACTTTGTCTCGTTAGTACCATGGAGATTATATTCGGCAGTTGGATTCCAGCAACCGTGGCAAAACATTACATGGCCTACTATTTAATTAATGGTGCCGACAGACGGAACGATCAGAAGGTTGACAACTGCCTCGAACCATGTGTCCTCACATGTGGGAATCGGTTAGAGAATAACCTGCCATGAACAAAATTCTGCTGCCAGGACCACTGTCAGTTAAGTCTGTGGACAATACCGTAATAAGACCATACACCTTTATGCTGGTCACGACAGGTGACAGCCAAATCTTTGTTACGAATGTGATACCCGAGATAATGAAGATACCCAAGATGTTTCGGCAATTCTTGCAAGGAGTCAGTTTTCGCCAGGAGAACAGTATGAATTGTAGCACCATTCGAATCTGGAGGACACATATCCCTTCTGAAGCAGCCCAATGTAAGGGGTAAAAGATTTCGTGTCCACCGAGAGAATTTGTTCACAACTCAATGGACGGTTGTCCGTACTGGACTGCATTGCAACACGTCCATGGGAAAACAACTCTCAGACTTGCGAGAAGGGCAGGCATTTTAGGACAATTCATCGCACCCCAGATAAGGCAACATCCATAAAAGGACTGAAGTCAGAGTAACATATAAGATTTGCCAGGAAAAGGATCCAGTGAAACAAACCACCCTGAAGTCAGGTAGTCAGACAGATGAAATTTAATGGGAGCATTATACAAAGGCAAAAAGGGAACCCGAGTTGGAAATGGTTTCCTCAAGTGGGAATATTCACGCTTGACCCCTGAGCAACCAAATCTCGAGGACGAGATTTCTTTAAGGGGGGTAGGTTTGTAACACCCTGGATTTTGCCCATTTTCTATTTTCTTTCGATTTTGGTCTGGTTTTGTTTTCAGTGGCTTAGTGGTCTTGAAACCTGGAGAGATCACCTTTGATTCCTCTCCCAAGTGGCTTGTCAATCTCAAAACCATCCCAAGACCTTGCCATCTTGGACCAATTCCAATATTCTTTTTCTCGGGGATATTCCTTTTTCTTATTAAAGGAATAACCCTGTCTGCCCTGGGTTGTGAAACAACCTACACTTCCATCATTCCAAAGATTCCCAAATAATTCCCATAAATTGTTTGGGTCAAATATTCCTCAGATATGTCAAAATCCTTCCTTGCCATGATAAAAAATATTCCACCAATATTCATTTTCTGATTCTGCCCAACCTGGCAGTTTGTGAAGCAAGTACCCATTATCTTTGCTTGCTTGCTCTCAAACTTTTTGTGCACTCTTTCCCATCTATATCATTGCTACATGCCAAATTTCAACTTCATTTGCCTAGTAAATATTCCTGAGAAATTTTTCAAAGTTTCTGTTCAAACAGAGGCCTTGTGAAGGAAGTGCAAGCTAGGCATATCCAAATGAGTTGAAATTTTGCAAGCATCTTCATATGATCAAATCATAGCTCTCCACTAAATTTTAGCATCATTCAATCATCTATGTGATCACAACATCAAATCTTTGTTTCTGGTAATTATTTTGGGTTGTGAAGCAACTATAATTTTTATTGCTCCATAATTCATGAATAATTTCCAGAACATGCTTCTACCTATATGGTATCTCTGCACCCAATTTGGGCTCATTTCATTCATCCAAAATTTCTCTAGAATTTCTCTTAGTTTCTGTCCAGAGAGGACCACTGTGAGGGAAGTACTATTTTGGCATGTCCAAATGGTATGAAATTTTTACAGTGTGTTCATGTATCCAAATAACTCCTAGCCACCAAATTTTTACAGTGTTTTGATTTTTATTTTGTGTCAAGTATCCTTGCTGAACACACCTATTTGAAAGAGTCACAATAATGCTATACTTTGCTAGAATTGCTTTATGTGCTTCACTTAAATCCTTTTTAGCTATGGAATTGCTCTAGTGCTTCACTTATATCTTTTTGAGCATGATGTGCTTTATTATTTTTGAAGAAATGCTCTCATGCTTCACTTAGATTAATTTGAGAGTAGTAATTTTGAAGAAATTCTCTCATGCTTCACTTATATTATTTTGAGAGAAGAAAATTTTATGCTCATGTTCTTCACTTAGATTTGTTTGAGCTATCAAAAGCAACATATTAAACTAGTCCCAAAGTGATAGATATTCAAGAAGGATATAATAAAAACTTTCATGAAGATCGTTGGAGACCCAAAACTTGATTCTTTGTAATAGTTTTGCGATATGTTGATAATAATATGTGAGTCATGTTAATGAGTAATTATGTTTTAGTAAGAATATTGGTGTTAAGGTTTGTGATTCCCTATGCAAGCATGAAAGTCAATAGTTATGCAATGAAATTATATCCTACTTATGGTGCATTATTCGGTGTTAATTATGCTTAATGCTCGCTTATGAGATTTTTTGTTTCTTGGTTGATGCTTCCCAATCTTTTGCTAGCCTCCACTTGTACTAAGTAGGAATACTACTTGTGCATCCAAAATCCTTAAACCCAGTATTGCCATATGAGTCCACCATACCTACCTATATGCGGTATTTTCGTGCTGTTCTAAGCAAATTTGTATGTGCCATCTCTAATTTTCAAAATAAATTTCCTTTTTGTGTGCTCGTACCGCTCATGAAGCGGCAGGGGGTGGCCAATATTTTCCATGCTAGATGTGTTATTCTCAAGATGAGTGTTTATTCACTTGTCATTGCATGAGAGTACGGCAAAGGTATTAGGGATGTCTAGTCCCGAAATGTAAAATAAATTTACTTTATGTTGTCAAATAATAAATTCCTTGGAAAGTGTTGGTATGGAGGGCACCCGTGGATACAGCTAGCCATAGATTGTGAAAGAATGGTGGAAAAAGGAATAAACTTTATTTTCGGTTTGGGAACCGCCTATGATATATCTAGCATGGAAAGTGTTGGGAATTACTCGGTCGTTTCCGTTGACGGGGAAAGTATGCCACCCAAAATGTTTTATCTCTATCTTTTTCGCTTTGAGCTCTGGCACCTCTACAAATCCCTACTTCCCTCTGCGAATGGCCTTTCGATTTACTTTATGCAATTTTATTTTTATTTGAGTCTTCATCTTCTCTTATAAAGCACCAACTAAGGGGCACTATGATCGTACTTGAGCATTGGGTGTAGCTAATATGCGAGTGTGTTTCATGAATGGATCAATGATTGAGTATAATGGGCTAGGGATAACTTGCTTTAGTGTTGATATTTTGAAAAGAAATAGTTGCTTGTTGATATGCTTGAGTATTTAAATCTTCATGTCAAAACTAGACTATTGCTTTGAACCATATAAAAGTCCATATGTCCATGCTACCAAAGAATAGAATATGTGATGAACATGTTAGGCAGCATTCCACATCAAAAATTCTGTTTTTATCATTTACCTACTCGAGGACGAGCAGGAATTAAGCTTGGGGATGCTGACACGTCTCCAACGTATCTATAATTTTTTATTGTTCCATGCTGTTATATTATCAATCTTGGATGTTTTACAATCATTTTATAGCAACTTTATATCATTTTCTGGGACTAACCTATTGACATAGTGCCCAGTGCCAGTTGCTGTTTTTTGCTTGTTTTTTACTTTGTAGAATATCAGTACCAAACGGAGTCCAAACGCAGCGAAACTTTTTGGAGATTTTTTTGGACCAGAAGACACAACTTGGGCCGAAGAAGTACCAGAGGGGGGCTCCGAGGGAAGCACAACCCACCTGGGCGCGCATGGGGGCCCAGGCACGCCCTGGTGGGTTGTGCCCACCTCAGCCACCTCCCGCACCACCTCTTTGCTCTAAAAATACCCCGAAAATCCAAAAACCGTAGGGGAGTCGACGAAACACAATTCCAGCCACCGCAAGTTCCAGAAACCATAGATCCAATCTAGACACCATCACGGAGGGGTTCATCATCCTTAGTGGTGCCTCTCCGATGATGCGTGAGTAGTTCATTGTAGACCTTCGGGTCCGTAGTTAGTAGCTAGATGGCTTCCTCTCTCTCTTTTGATTCTCAATACAATGGTCTCTTGGAGATCTATTTGATGTAACTCTTTTTGCGGTGTGTTTGTTGGGATCCGATAAACTTTGATTTTATGATCAGATCTATCTTTTTATTCATGAAAGTTATTTGAGCCTTTTGATCTCTTATATGCATGATTACTTATAGCCTCGTATTTCTTCTTCGAATCTTTGGTTTAGTTAGGCCGACTAGATCGATTTTTCTTGCCATGGGAAGAGGTGCTTTGTGATGGGTTCGATCTTACGGTGCTCAATCCCAGTGACAGAAGGGGAAATGACACGTATGTATCGTTACCATTAAGGATAACAAGATGGGGTCTAATTCCTACATGAATAGATCTTGTCTACATCATGTCATCGTTCGTATTGAATTACTCCGTTTCCCCATGAACTTAATACACTAGATGCATGCTGGATAGCGGTCGATGTGTGGAGTAATAGTAGTAGATGCAGGCAAGAGTCGGTCTACTAATCTTGGAAGTGATGCCTATATAATGATTATTGCCTGGACATCGTCATGATTATTTGAAGTTCTATCAATTGCCCAACAGTAATTTGTTTACCCACCGTATGCTATTTTTCTTGAGAGAAGCCACTAGTGAAATCCACGGCCCCCGGGTCTTTTCTCCATCATATTTGCCTTCGAGATCTATTTTTATTCTCTTTTATTTTCAGATCTATTAATCCAAAAACCAAAAAAAAAACCTTGCTGCACTTTTTTTTGTTATTTATTTTATTTCGAGTTTCCGCGCGATCTATTTATCCAATCTACTACAAAAATTACCTATCAGTTACCCGGAAGGGATTGACAACCCCTTTAACACATCGGGTTGCAAGTATTTGTTCTCTGTGTGTAGGTACCATTTACATAGTGTTGCTTGGTTCTCCTACTGGTTTGATAACCTTGGTCTCATCAGTGAGGGAAATTCCTACCATTGTTGTGCTGCATCACCCCTTCCTCTCGGGGAAAAACCGACGTAGTTCAAGTAAACATCAGTTTTATGTTGAGTATTTCTTGGATCTTTTCTGGGTTTGCTTCGATCCCTCCTTGAGATACTATGAAATACAAGAGTTATCTTGCAGAGACCCCGAAGACACGTTTTTCAGGGTTCGGCTTTATGCTGAAGTTGCGGAGGTTGTCAAAGATCTACTGGAGGTATCCAAGGAGGCTGAAGCCCTGTCGTGACTTGACTACAATATCATTGATGTAGACCTCCGTGTTGATGCCGATCTGCTTGTTAAAGCACTTCTGCATCGTTCGCTGGTATGTAGCCCTGCCGTGACTTATTGGACGCCGAGACAAGGTATACGTTTATTGAAAATTTATGCCTATGCTTATATTATGCTTGCACAAAATTGAGACATTATTTAGTGCCTAGTACTTGCATAATAGCTTGTCAAACCGATGTCATCAAATACATGTTGCATAGGCCAATTCTTAGTGGTAGAATTTGCAAGTGGGCTTATGCTTTAATTGAATATGATTTGGCTTATGAATCTCTAAAATCCATGAAAGGCCAAATTGTTGCTGATTTTATTGCTGAACATCGGATTGATGACGAACATGATATTGATATAAACCTTGTCTCGTTAGTACCATGGAGATTATATTTTGATGGTTCAGTTTGTAGCAATGGCCAAGGTGTTGGTATTGTTTATATATCTCCTCATGGTGCTGTTTTTGAAGCCTCATGTCGCTTAGAATAGTTTTGCACAAATAATAAAGCCGAATATGAAGCATTGTTATTCGGTTTAGAGATGTTGCTTGCCATAGGTGTTACACATATTGAGGCTTTTGGTGATTCGTTATTAGTTGTGCAACAAATATCCAAAGTCTTTCAATGTTTTGACGAATCACTTAATGTTTATCTTGATAAATGTCTAGATATAATTTCTACTTTGGATTATTTTAGCATTGCTCATCGATCAGGATGCAAGTCTGCCTCAAAAAACAAATGCCCAGCTACACATGTCTCCATAGATATGGTGAACATGCTGCCAAGGTTATATGAGTTACTCATATAATGATGACAGCCCGTGAGCTGTACGGGACGCGGATGAACCCTTGCCTGTCTTTCTTTAGTAACGGCACCAAGCCTGTGTTCTGAGCTGTTTCCGGTCGTCCGAGGTGGATGCCGACTTTACATTTCTCTTGTCAGCAACTGGCCCGTGTTCTGAGCTGCTTTTCGGCCGTCTCGGGCAGCTGCTGAATTTCTTTTCGTAGCAATGACCCTATGCTCTGAGCTGTTCATCGGCCGTCTTAGGGAGTTGCTACTTTCTTCTTATCGACACCGTCTCATGTTTTGAGCTGCTTTTCAGCCGTCTTGAGTCGGAGTTCAGTTACTCCAGTAATGTCCCAGATCTGAGTTGTAAAGACCGTTCTCGTGGCTACTAGTTTATTTGCCGGTTTCATTCAAGGGTTCAGACGATCGTTACCCTATAGCTACAACTTGTAAATTAATATGCCTGCCGGAATAGTGTACCTGGCAGTACCCATGGTCATCCGAAGAATCAAGAAACACATAAGGCCAAGCTCTGTCAGCTAAGGACCCAAGCAAAGAAAACCCCAATGAAGGAGCAAGATTGGCCGTACAAGTATGATAGTGGTTGCATGGTACCGATACCCCGGACAGTCTGAATTGGTACCAACCACAACGGATGCACACCCACGGGGTATGTCCCATTTGCAACGACCTCCTATCAAGGTACCCCACTCAGCCAACTATGTATGCTCAGAATTGTCAGAAGAAGACATTCAAGTCCGTCAGATCAGCCAAAAGATCAATTCGGCAGTTGGATTCCAGCAACCGTGGCAAAACATTACATGGCCTACTATTTAATTAATGGTGCCGACAGACGGAACGATCAGAAGGTTGACAACTGCCTCGAACCATGTGTCCTCACATGTGGGAATCGGTTAGAGAATAACCTGCCATGAACAAAATTCTGCTGCCAGGACCACTGTCAGTTAAGTCTGTGGACAATACCATAATAAGACCGTACACCTTTATGCTGGTCACGACAGGTGACAGCCAAATCTTTGTTACGAATGTGATACCCGAGATAATGAAGATACCCAAGATGTTTTGGCAATTCTTGCAAGGAGTCAGTTTTCGCCAGGAGAACAGTATGAATTGTAGCACCATTCGAATCTGGAGGACACATATCCCTTCTGAAGCAGCCCAATGTAAGGGGTAAAAGATTTCGTGTCCACCGAGAGAATTTGTTCACAACTCAATGGACGGTTGTCCGTAATGGACTTCATTGCAACACGTCCATGGGAAAACAACTCTCAGACTTGCGAGAAGGGCAGGCATTTTAGGACAATTCATCGCACCCCAGATAAGGCAACATCCATAAAAGGACTGAAGTCAGAGTAACATATAAGATTTGCCAGGAAAAGGATCCAGTGAAACAAACCACCCTGAAGTCAGGTAGTCAGACAGATGAAATTTAATGGGAGCATTATACAAAGGCAAAAAGGGAACCCGAGTTGGAAATGGTTTCCTCAAGTGGGAATATTCACGCTTGACCCCTGAGCAACCAAATCTCGAGGACGAGATTTCTTTAAGGGGGGTAGGTTTGTAACACCCTGGATTTTGCCCATTTTCTATTTTCTTTCGATTTTGGTCTGGTTTTTTTTCAGTGGCTTAGTGGTCTTGAAACCTGGAGAGATCACCTTTGATTCCTCTCCCAAGTGGCTTGTCAATCTCAAAACCATCCCAAGACCTTGCCATCTTGGACCAATTCCAATATTCTTTTTCTCGGGGATATTCCTTTTTCTTATTAAAGGAATAACCCTGTCTGCCCTGGGTTGTGAAACAACCTACACTTCCATCATTCCAAAGATTCCCAAATAATTCCCATAAATTGTTTGGGTCAAATATTCCTCAGATATGTCAAAATCCTTCCTTGCCATGATAAAAAATATTCCACCAATATTCATTTTCTGATTCTGCCCAACCTGGCAGTTTGTGAAGCAAGTACCCATTATCTTTGCTTGCTTGCTCTCAAACTTTTTGTGCACTCTTTCCCATCTATATCATTGCCACATGCCAAATTTCAACTTCATTTGCCTAGTAAATATTCCTGAGAAATTTTTCAAAGTTTCTGTTCAAACAGAGGCCTTGTGAAGGAAGTGCAAGCTAGGCATATCCAAATGAGTTGAAATTTTGCAAGCATCTTCATATGATCAAATCATAGCTCTCCACTAAATTTTAGCATCATTCAATCATCTATGTGATCACAGCATCAAATCTTTGTTTCTGGTAATTATTTTGGGTTGTGAAGCAACTATAATTTTTATTGCTCCATAATTCATGAATAATTTCCAGAACATGCTTCTACCTATATGGTATCTCTGCACCCAATTTGGGCTCATTTCATTCATCCAAAATTTCTCTAGAATTTCTCTTAGTTTCTGTCCAGAGAGGACCACTGTGAGGGAAGTACTATTTTGGCTTGTCCAAATGGTATGAAATTTTTACAGTGTGTTCATGTATACAAATAACTCCTAGCCACCAAATTTCATCTCAATCCAAGCATTCCTTAGAGTGCCACTTCATGGTTTGTATTCTGGACCAGATTGGTTAGTTGCAAAGCAACTATGCTAAATACTTGTCCAAATCCTTCCAAACTTCATAGGACTGTAGTCCCTCTTAATCTAAACCTCCCAGACATCACATTTGGCCCTTAACACATCTCTGTTGATCACAGTTGAGCAGTCAAGTTTGCTACAACCAAGTTCCAAAGAAGCCTCACATCATCTCGTGGCTTCTCTTGATGATCTATCACTTCTCTGATACCTTGGGGAGCAAGGACTGCCGTTTAGACATGACTGGACGGGCCAGAGCGCGCCGCGTGCGCCAATGCACGCGGTGACCACCGCCCTGGCACGCCATGGACGCGAGCTGGGTGTCATTTGCTCGGGCCCCTCCTCTGCTCGTCGGCTTCGCGAGCCTCGTCATGTCCAGCAGCTTCCCCTCGCCGTCCTCTTATGTCTGGAACCCTCACCCCCTCCGTCCACTTCCTCACCGCGCCGCGACGAGCGCCTCTGTTCCGCCACTGTGCCCGCACATGCGCCGTCGTATCAGGCCAAGCCGAAGCTCCTCGAGCAGGCCAGCGCAGCCCTCGCACTGCTCCTCATCAGGTCGGCACCACCCCTTGCTCGCCAGCTCGCCGCGAGCGCCAGTGAGGTGATAAGGCTGCCATGGCAGCCGAGCTCATCCGCTCGCCTCGGCCGGCTATAAAAGTCGTGGCCGAGCCTCTCCCCGGGCATCCCCGAGCCCCTCAACCTCTTCCCCTCCCTTCCAGAGTCCTCCCTGACCCATCCAACCATTGCTGGAGCTGCTCTTCGACCACCATTGCCGCCGGCCTTCTCCTCTTAAATTCGCAGTGCCCGAGCCCTCCCTCGCCGTTCTACTACCTCCATTGCCTTCCCCACTCACCGTAGATCCTTCCCACCACCTCTCCCCCTCGCCGGAGTAGCCGTGGTTGCGCGCCCCAAAGTCCGATCGCCGCCTCCGCTCTCTGCCTCCGCGAGCCACCATCGCCCTAGCCCTCCCCGACGCTCTCTCTGCATCTGGCTGGGCGCGGCACACCTCCCCGAAGCCGCCGGTGCTCTTGCTTCGGCCGGAGATGGCCGAAGCCGTCCAGGCGAGCTCCGGCGCCGGCGTCTCCTCTCTGGTCGTGGTCGGGCGCAGGAGGAAAATGAAGAAGGAGGTAGAAGAGAGAGAGGTCAGCGGTGGGGCCCGCCTGTCAGCCTAATAAGCAAGTCAACCCCCGGGCCCGCGCTGTTTAAGTGGAAGCGCATTTCGGAAAATACGTTTTCCTCTTCTGAAAACGTGTTTACGAAAAGTGCGTTTTCTGTTTAAACCCCGCCGGCCGAAACGGTTACATTGTGAACGTTCACTGGTTAGGGCACTTTTCTGCCTAAAAAGTGAACGGCCACAACTTTGCAACCGTGACTCCGATCGAGGTGATTCCAAAGCCTACTTCTTCGTCTCGTCGAGCCCGTTCTGTTGGTACAATTTTCATCATGTGTCTCCATAGTGAAAATGACCATTTTTCCCTTGCCCGTAAACAGCCCCCTCCAAGAGAGAACTGTTTCCAGCAATTGTTTCCATGGACTCTCCGCACTTCTCCTTGGTGGTTTCTTCATCCCCAGGCAAGCCACGGCAGCCACTTGCATGATGGATTTGCAGTAGCCATGGTTTTCTACTTGAATATTTAATAAATGTTTGCTTGTTTAATACTGCTATTACTGTTTCGGTTATGTTTGTGGATCTATGCTTATCATCATGATATGTTCTTGTGCACCTTGTTAGTATGTACTACTTGCTAGTATTATTCTCGTATGTTGTGCTTCGTAGTAGTACATGCTGGTGATAGTGAAGTTCATCGGATGCATGATTATCGTCTGTATGAAAGTATCTGTGATATACATGTTCATGTTGATATCATGCTCATATGCATTGTTGGTTCATCCTGTTATCATGACTCAGCACATCATCATTCAAGTTTAACCGGATGTTAATCAAACTTGAACACCTGTTGGCTGAGTCATAGTGCGGACTGAATCGAGCTCACCAGTGCAACCACACTTGCTGGGATGGGGCAGCCCTAATTCAGTCTATTGTCGTGCCTCTCGCCGGTGCCTCCAACCAGGGAAGGTTATGAGCATGTGCTACCTTGGCCCGATAGGCGGCTATAACCTTGTGAACCCAGTTTTGGTATTGAGCTCAGGTCCCCGTTTGGGGCAGTTTTAGTTGGCCACGACGGTGGCAGATGTCGGAAGGACACAGGGGTCACCCATGACATAGCCCAAAGGGGAGTTTGTCGGAGTGGCTGGGAGAGTGCCATGCAATAGATTGGGTTTTGTCGGAACGTCGTTGGTCCACCCGAATGGGAGCACGAGGCCATGAGTTCCGTGGTGTGGGTACAGTGTACTAACCTCTGCAGAGTGTATAATCTATCGATAGCCGCGTCCTCGGATATGGGCACAGTTCATAGTAGGACACACTATGGGTCAACAGTATAATAATCTTGCTTATAACAACCCTGTTCGATGAGAGAGAAGTTGGTTGATCTTTATGTGATCGCAAGATGATCACCGTGGTATCGAAGATACCGACGTTGGTTGATCGTGATCACGTGAGGATCACTGAGGTATCGTGGATACCGGATTTGGTTGATGATGTTATGTGGTGATCTCGGGCAAAGACCAAGCTCCCTGTGATCATGTTATCACTACGGTACTGTAATACCAAGTTTGGTTGGTCCCGAGGTTATCGTGTGGCACACACGATGGTAAGTTCTTACATGTGAGGGTTACGGGGTAACCTCATGACAGAGTAAGTTGCAACCTGTTGCATGTAGTATACGCCATGCCATGTTTGTATTGTTCTAGCATCATCATGTTTACACCTGCTTAACCTTTAAATGCCATGTTGTTGCTTGTCTTGACTGCTTTGGTTGTTGTGAGCTTGGGAGTACACTCAAAGTACTCACCTGGCGTGTCATGCCAGTTTGCAGGTCATGCCATGATTGCTTGCTTGTTGAGGATCCTGAGTTTGCGATCTAGGATACGCATTCCAGCCAGAGTCCCTGCGGAGTGGAGTCCATCACCGCCATCGTTGTTCCACTGCCGAGAGATTACTCCGCTTCCTCGGGTTGTTCTGCTGTTAGCATAGAGCTACCCTGGGTAGGCGTAGTATCACCGTGCCGATGTAATCCTTGTACCCTTGTAACCTTATTCATAGTAATAAAGAGCTGATTTGTTCTATGCCAACAGTGCCGTATTCCAGAAGACTTGTCTCTGGGCTGGAATACGGGGCATTCCGGTTTCCTCTGAGCCGGGGTGCCACAAGCGTTGGTATCAGAGCAGGTCTGGCTGTAGGACGCCCTAGACCGCGTGAACGTTAGAAATCGGTAGTACAGGATTCAGTTGGTTTGCTGCATTTGTTTGTGCATAGCATGCATATAAACTAGATATCTTATCACTAACGGTTGATCTAGTGAGTGTAGGTGACATCGGTTTCGACCCACTACCTGCACCGTCCAGTTGCATCCTGGTTCCTTGGTATGGCGTTATCTCCGTTCCAGCGGAGTGATGCCAAGGTGCTTGGTGTTGTCAATCACTTGCAGGGTTGATGCACCGGGACCACACCAATATATCCTTTTCAGCCACCCCTATCGTTTCGGTGATAGACATGTTTCTATCCCGAATTGTGCCATCCCTCTAGCTGCTTTGGCAACCCTTACTGATCTTAGTTATCAGAAAAGGGCAATGCCGCAAGCCTTTCTTTCCATCAATTATCCCACTCTGCCATCCATTCCCTGGACAAGTACGGTTTCTTCCGTACGCTTGATGATGATGTGGTCGTGACCTCCGTGTTCTGACCCCCGATCACCAAGTCTGTCCTTGCCTCCGTGTCCGTCCAGCTGCAACCATGTTAAGCCCCTGTTTGGTGTAGCCTTGTTTACACCAACTCTTTCCACACGTGGATTCACTTTCGTGCACATCGCCACAGCATGTTAGACCGTAATACCGGAGTTTCCATGAGATTTGTGTGCTTAGGTAGGCATGCATATTATTGCTCTGGATAGCTGTAATATATGATATTGCTTGTATGTTATTTTGATGATTTGTGTGCCTTTGTTTAGTCGTTTCTTTTGCTTCTATCTTTGGGCCCTTGGTGTTACCTTATTTCCCCTTATGGAAGTTGCTCACCGACACTGGACTCAAAGAATCAGTGAAAGAGGCAAACATTTGGAAGCTCAGCTCAACAATATGGAAATTTTCCGCCGACTGCCTGATATTGGGAGTATCTGGTCTGACCACAAATGGTATTCTGGATGGATTATCAGCATCAAGTATACATCAGTGTGCAATTTTCACATCAGTAATGATCAATTCAGCAAGAAGGATAGTCAAACAACTTTCTTCATACAACAAGTGACCGACAACAGTAACATCAAGGTATATATATATCTGCACCCAGTCCGCATATGGCAAAAAGAAAGCTTCAGATATAAGCAAATCAGTCTTCCTTCACAAGCTATCTGAGAAGCATACAACGCAAGGGTTCCTGTGTCTTCCTCGGCACGACACATGGACATCTTGCGATGTAAGCATGCTATCTCGGCAGAAGCTGCAGGCACAAGCTATTCAGCCTTCCTCAGCAAGATATTCGCAATGGTTTCCGACACAAGCCAAGCAACCTTCGTTAGTAAGGCATCACATCCTTACCAGTACAAGATAATTCCCAGTCAGTTGGCCGCACATGACCATGCATCCCAAGGATCAGCTCCACAACAGTTTGGTCAAAAAGCAAGAATCGATCAGGATGCAAGTCTGCCTCAGAAAACAAATGCCCAGCTACACATGTCTCCATAGATATGGTGAACATGCTGCCAAGGTTATACGAGTTACTCATATAATGATGACAGCCCGTGAGCTGTACGGGACGCGGATGAACCCTTGCCTGTCTTTCTTTAGTAACGGCACCACGCCTGTGTTCTGAGCTGTTTCCGGTCATCCGAGGTGGATGCTGACTTTATATTTCTCTTGTCAGCAACTGGCCCGTGTTCTGAGCTGCTTTTCGGCCGTCTCGGGCAGCTGCTGAATTTCTTTTTGTAGCAATGACCCTATGCTCTGAGCTGTTCATCGGCCGTCTTAGGGAGTTGCTACTTTCTTCTTATCGACACCGTCTCATGTTCTGAGCTGCTTTTCAGCCGTCTTGAGTCGGAGTTGAGTTACTCCAGTAATGTCCCAGATCTGAGTTGTAAAGACCGTTCTGGTGGCTACTGGTTTATTTGCTGGTTTCATTCAAGGGTTCAGACAATCGTTACCCTACAGCTACAACTTGTAAAGTAATATGCCTACCGGAATAGTGTACCTGGCAGTACCCATGGTCATCCGAAGAATCAAGAAACACATAAGGCCAAGCTCTGTCAGCTAAGGACCCAAGCAAAGAAAACCCCAATGAAGGAGCAAGATTGGCTGTACAAGTATGATAGTGGTTGCATGGTACCGATACCCCGGACAGTCTGAATTGGTACCAACCACAACAGATGCACACCCACGGGGTATGTCCCATTTGCAACGACCTCCTATCAAGGTACCCCACTCAGCCAACTATGTATGCTCAGAATTGTCAGAAGAAGACATTCAAGTCCGTCAGATCAGCCAAAAGATCAATTCGGCAGTTGGATTCCAGCAACCGTGGCAAAACATTACATGGCCTACTATTTAATTAAAGGTGCCGACAGATGGAATGATCAGAAGGTTGACAACTGCCTCGAAGCATGTGTCCTCACATGTGGGAATCAGTTAGAGAATAACCTGCCATGAACAAAATTCTGCTGCCAGGACCACTGTCAGTTAAGTCTGTGGACAATACCGTAATAAGACCATACACCTTTATGCCGGTCACGACAGGTGATAGCCAAATCTTTGTTACGAATGTGATACCCGAGATAATGAAGATACCCAAGATGTTTCAGCAATTCTTGCAAGGCGTCAGTTTTCGCCAGGAGAATAGTATGAATTGTAGCACCATTCGAATCTGGAGGACACATATCCCTTCTGAAGCAGCCCAATGTAAGGGGTAAAAGATTTCGTGTCCACCGAGAGAATTTGTTCACAACTCAATGGACGGTTGTCCGTACTGGACTTCATTGCAACACGTCCATGGGAAAACAACTCTCGGACTTGCGAGAAGGGCAGGCATTTTAGGATAATTCATCGCACCCCAGATAAGGCAACATACATAAAAGGACTGAAGTCAGAGTAACATATAAGATTTGCCAGGAAAAGGATCCAGTGAAACAAACCACCCTGAAGTCAGGTAGTCAGACAAATGAAATTTAATGGGAGCATTATACAAAGGCAAAAAGGGAACCCGAGTTGGAAACGGTTTCCTCAACTGGGAATATTCACGCTTGACCCCTGAGCAACCAAATCTCGAGGACGAGATTTCTTTAAGGGGGGTAGGTTTGTAACACCCTGGATTTTGCCCATTTTCTATTTTCTTTCGATTTTGGTCTGGTTTTGTTTTCAGTGGCTTAGTGGTCTTGAAACCTGGAGAGATCACCTTTGATTCCTCTCCCAAGTGGCTTGTCAATCTCAAAACCATCCCAAGACCTTGCCATCTTGGACCAATTCCAATATTCTTTTTCTCGGGGATATTCCTTTTTCTTATTAAAGGAATAACCCTGTTTGCCCTGGGTTGTGAAACAACCTACACTTCCATCATTCCAAAGATTCCCAAATAATTCCCATAAATTGTTTGGGTCAAATATTCCTTAGATATGTCAAAATCCTTCCTTGCCATGATAAAAAATATTCCACCAATATTCATTTTCTGATTCTGCCCTAGCTGGCAGTTTGTGAAGCAAGTACCCATTATCTTTGCTTGCTTGCTCTCAAACTTTTTGTGCACTCTTTCCCATCTATATAATTGCCATATGCCAAATTTCAACTTCATTTGCCTAGTAAATATTCCTGAGAAATTTTTCAAAGTTTCTATTCAAACAGAGGCCTTGTGAAGGAAGTGCAAGCTAGGCATATCCAAATGAGTTGAAATTTTGCAAGCATCTTCATATGATCAAATCATAGCTCTCCACTAAATTTTAGCATCATTCAATCATCTATGTGATCACAACATCAAATCTTTGTTTCTGGTAATTATTTTGGCTTGTGAAGCAACTATAATTTTTATTGCTCCATAATTCATGAATAATTTCCAGAACATGCTTCTACCTATATGATATCTCTCCACCCAATTTGGGCTCATTTCATTCATCCAAAATTTCTCTAGAATTTCTCTTAGTTTCTATCTAGAGAGGACCACTGTGAAGGAAGTACTATTTTGGCATGTCCAAATGGTGTGAAATTTTTACAGTGTGTTCATGTATCCAAATAACTCCTAGCCACCAAATTTCATCTCAATCCAAGCATTCCTTAGAGTGCCACTTCATGGTTTGTATTCTGGACCAAATTGGCTAGTTGCAAAGCAACTATGCTAAATACTTGTCCAAATCCTTCCAAACTTCGCAGGACTGTAGTCCCTCTTAATCTAAACCTCCTAGACATCACATTTGGCCCTTAACACATCTCTGTTGATCACAGTTGAGCAGTCAAGTTTGCTACAGCCAAGTTCCAGAGAAGCCTCACACCATCTCGTGGCTTCTCTTGATGATCTATCACTTCTCTGATACCTTGGGGAGCAAGGACTGCCGTTTAGACATGACTGGACGGGCCAGAGCGCGCCGCGTGCGCCAATGCACGCGGTGACCACCGCCCTGGCACGCCATGGACGCGAGCTGGATGTCGTTTGCTCGGGACCCTCCTCTGCTTGTCGGCTTCGCGAGCCTCGTCATGTCCAACAGCTTCCCCTCGCCGTCCTCTTATCTCTGGAACCCTCACCCCCTCCGTCCTCTTCCTCACCGCGCCGCGACGAGCGCCTCTGTTCCGCCACTATGCTCGCACATGCGCCACCGTATCCGGCCAAGCCGAAGCTCCCCGAGCAGGCCAGCGCAGCCCTCGCACTGCTCCTCGTCAGGTCGGCACCACCCCTCGCTCGCTAGCTCGCCGCGAGCGCCAGTGAGGTGATAAGGCTGCCACGGCAGCCGAGCTGATCCGCTCGCCTCGGCCGGCTATAAAAGCCGTGGCCGAGCCTCTCCCCGGGCATCCCCGAGCCCCTCAACCTCTTCCCCTCCCTCCCAGAGTCCTCACTGACCCATCCAACCATTGCTGGAGCTGCTCTTCGACAACCATTGCCGCCATGGCCGCCGGCCTTCTCCTCTTAAATTCGCGGTGCCCGAGCCCTCCCTCGCCGTTCTACTACCACCATTGCCTTCCCCACTCGCCGTAGATCCTTCCCACCACCTCGCCCCCTCGCCGGAGTAGCCATGGCCGCGCGCCCCAATGTCCGGTCGCCGCCTCCGCTCTCTGCCTCCGCGAGCCGCCGTCGCCCTAGCCCTCCCCGGCGCTCTCTCTGCATTTGGCTGGGCGCGGCGCACCTCCCCGAAGCCGCCGGTGCTCTTGCTTCGGCCGGAGATGGCCAGAGCCGTCCAGGCGAGCTCCGGCGCCGGCATCTCCTCTCTGGTCGTGGTCGGGCGCAGGAGGCAAATGAAGAAGGTGGCAGAAGAGAGAGAGGTCAGCAGTGGAGCCCGGCTGTCAGCCTAATAAGCAAGTCAACCCCCGGGCCCGCGCTGTTTAAGTGGAAGCGCATTTCGGAAAATACGTTTTCCTCTTCTGAAAACGTGTTTACGAAAAGAGCGTTTTCTGTTTAAACCCCGCCGGCCGAAACGGTTACATTGTGAACGTTCACTGGTTAGGGCACTTTTCTGCCTAAAAAGTGTACGGCCACAACTTTGCAACCGTGACTCCGATCGAGGTGATTCCAAAGCCTACTTCTTCGTCTCGTCGAGCCCGTTCTGTTGGTACCATTTTCATCATGTGTCTCCATAGTGAAAATGACCATTTTGCCCTTGCCCGTAAACAGCCCCCTCCGAGAGAGAACTATTTCCGGCAATCGTTTCCGCGGACTCTCCGCACTTCTCCTCGGTGGTTTCATCATCCCCAGGCAAGCCACGACAGCCACTTGCATGATGGATTTGCAATAGCCATGGTTTTCTACTTGAATATTTAATAAATGTTTGCTCGTTTAATACTGCTATTACTATTTCGGTTATGTTTGTGGATCTATGCTTATCATCATGATATGTTCTTGTGCACCTTGTTAGTATGTACTACTTGCTAGTATTATTCTCGTATGTTGTGCTTCATTGTAGTACATGCTGGTGATAGTGAAGTTCATCGGATGCATGATTATCGTCTGTATGAAAGTATCTGTGATATACATGTTCATGTTGATATCATGCTCATATGCATTGTTGGTTCATCCTGTTATCATGACTCAGCACATCATCATTCAAGTTTAACCGGATGTTAATCAAACTTGAACTCCTATTGGCTGAGTCATAGTGCGGACTGAATCGAGCTCACCAGTGCAACCACACTTGCTGGGATGGGGCAGCCCTAATTCATTCTATTGTCGTGCCTCTCGCCGGTGCCTCCAACCAGGGAAGGTTATGAGCGCGTGCTACCTTGGCCCGGTAGGCGGCTATAACCTTGTGAACCCAGTTTTGGTATTGAGCTCAGGTCCCTGTTTGGGACAGTTTTGGTGGGCCACGATGTTGGCAGATGTCGGAAGGACACAGGGGTCACCCATGACATAGCCTAAAGGGGAGTTTGTCGGAGTGGCTGGGAGAGAGCCATGCAATAGATTGGGTTTTGTCGGAACGTCGTTGGTCCACCTGAATGGGAGCACGAGGCCACGAGTTCCGTTGTGTGGGTATAGTGTACTAACCTCTGCAGAGTGTATAATCTATCGATAGCCGCGTCCTCGGATATGGGCACAGTTCGTAGTAGGACACACTATGGGTCAACAGTATAATAATCTTGCTTATAACAACCCTGTTCGATGAGAGAGAAGTTGGTTGATCTTTATGTGATCGCAAGAGGATCACCGTGGTATCGAAGATACCGACGTTGGTTGATCGTGATCACGTGAGGATCACTGAGGTATCGTGGATACCGGATTTGGTTGATGATATTATGTGGTGATCTCGGGTAAAGACCAAGCTCCCTGTGATCATGTTATCACTACGGTATTGTAATACCAAGTTTGGTTGGTCCCGAGGTTATTGTGTGGCACAGACGATGGTAAGTTCTTACATGTGAGGGTTACGGGGTAACCTCATGACAGAGTAAGTTGCAACCTGTTGCATGTAGTATATGCCATGCCATGTTTATATTGTTCTAGCATCATCATGTTTACACCTGCTTAACCTGTAAATGCCATGTTGTTGCTTGTCTTGACTGCTTTGGTTGTTGTGAGTTTGCGAGTACATTCAAAGTACTCACCTGGCGTGTCATGCCAGTTTGCAGGTCATGCCATGATTGCTTGTTTGTTGAGGATCCCGAGTTTACGATCTAGGATACGCGTTCCAGCCAGAGTCCCTGCAGAGTGGAGTCCATCACTGCCATCGTTGTTCCGCTGCCGAGAGATTACTCCGCTTCCTCGGGTTGTTCGGCTGTTAGCATAGAGCTACCCTGGGCAGGCGTAGTATCGCCGTGCCGATGTAATCCTTGTACCCTTGTAACCTTATTCATAGTAATAAAGAGCTGATTTGTTCTATGCCAACAGTGCCGTATTCCAGAAGACTTGTCTCTGGGCTGGAATACGGGGCATTCCGGTTTCCTCTGAGCCGGGGTGCCACACATATTCAAGTTGGAAAAGTCATAATTATTGAAATGACACCATGCAAATATTTGTGTGGCTTGCCTTAGCAGAGAGGAGGGTCACACTCCTCCCGGTTCTCCTCTAGGCAAGCTTCTCCTTCTGAAAAGAAATAAAGAAGCAAAAAGAAAACATCAAGAACCCTTCTGAAATTCACCAGAAATTCTAGACAGCAGAGAAAAATCTCAAATTTTGTGTGCTGCTCGAATTTTTCAATACAAACACAATGCAAAAAAAATCAATTCATTTGGACTTATGGTTTAGGAGTTAAGACTGGTCAAAGTTTCTGGTCAAAATTTGAATTAAATTCAAATAAAAAGAAAACCAGGGGGGTGACGTCGAAGGCGTAATCCCGCGGGGCGCCACCACTTATACCGCTTCGGGCGCGGGTGAGTGGCTGACAGTGGGCCCCCGCGGTCAGGTTTAGAGAGAGAGGGAGGGAAAACAGAGGAGGAGTGGCGAATCGTTGGCGATTCTCCTGCGAGGAGTGGTCGGCTGCCACCGTGGAGGGGGGGATGGATGCGCAAGACTACGGCGAGCCTGTACGTACCCGAAACGTGGCTAGGGGTGGACGGAGCATGTTGCGGTGGTCTTCTCCAGAGACGTCGGCGGAGGGAGCTCATCGGAGTTGGCGATTCCGGCGAGGCAGGGCCGGTCCAGCAGCTCCAACAGCACCAGCGCGCACCAGTGGTTCACCAGAGACACGCCGGAGGAGTCGGTCGAGCTCGAGAGGCTCTGGAAGAATGGGAAGCAACAGAGGGGATCACCGGCGAGCTCGGGTCAGGAACGGCGGCTAGAGGCCTGCCCGGCCAGGCTGCGGCTATCTACGGTGTCGTGGTGGTTGTGTGAGTGTGTTGCGATGCTCGGAGAGGCCGGGGAGGGGCTGTATTTATAGGCGGAGGGGAGGGGGTCTCGGGCTCCGTCGGAGCTCTCTGGAAACGGCGCACGGCGACGAAGAGCTCCAGTGAGAGGGGGAGAAGAGGTCGGGGTTCACGCGGCCACTGTGGGAGGGAGGAGACGAGCACAGGGGCTCGGGTGGCGACGAGAACAGTGGCACGGGCGCACTGTACGCTTGGCAGCGTCGTGCCCGTGCTCGCTGCGGCGAGCTCCTGCGTCGGCTAGTGCCAGGGGTGGTTAAGGGCTTCGGGACGAAGATGGTGGCGTGGTTTGGCAAGGTGCGGCGAGCGGGGAAGCGAGCACGAGCTCAACAGAGGCTCGGGCGCGACGCAGAGTACGTCAGCCGTAGGCCAGCACGCTTGGACGAACGCGGTCACCGTGTGAACTCTGGCATCACGCCGCACAGTGCATTAAATTCATGTCTGGCGTGTAGTCCTTGCTAGTTTGGGTTGATCCAAGGTCTTGAGTTGATCAAAGGTCGACTATGCTAGAGTGTAGCATCCTGGCAAGTTTCTGGACAGAAACTTGTGAGGTTAAAAGAGAGAAATCTAGAAGGAGTTTAGGGCTAATCTTTGTAGATTAAGGTTTTCTTAGGAAGGTAATGAGGCCATAAAAATTTCAGCTTCATTGGATCAAGGAAAAATACACTTCATGTAGAAAGTGCATTTTCTGGCCAGAACAGAAAAGATTTTCTGTAGAAAAAATATTCCAAATAAATATGAAATATTTTTGCACAGGGAGGTGTGCCAAGGTCCAAAAAATATTCAGGAATTTTCTCAGATTTTTGTGGGCAAGAAAAATGAGGGTTGCTTTGGAGCATATGAAACTGAAGGGTGGTTTCAGAGAAGAAATGAATATTTTTCATTTATGAAAAATATTCCTATGGCCATTTTGTGGAATATCAGAGAGGAAATGATGTGTTTGAGAGGGAGGTAAGTCACTTGGGTGAAAATCAAGGAAATGCCCAAGTGATTAAGTCCAACTGAGTTGATTCAAAACTCCAAATTCAAACAAAAAGGCAATGAAATCCAGAAAAAGAAAAAGAGCAAAAACCAGGGTGTCACAAACCTCCCCCACTTAGGATGAATCTCATCCTCGAGATTCGGTTGCTCGGGAAAACAATTCTGGATAGGATGCTCTTAAAAAGTCCTCTCTTTCCCAAGTTGCTTCTTCCTCGGTGTGATGCTCCCACTGTACCTTATAAAATTTTATCACCTTACTGCGAGTGACTCTTTCCGTTTCATCCAATATTCGGAACGGTCTCTCCTCATATGTTAAATCCTTAGCAAGCTCTATCTCTGCCATATCAGTCCTTTTCTCAGGTGGCGAGATACACCTTCTTAACTGTGATACATGAAACACATGGTGCAGTTCTGACAATTCCGGTAGTAGTTCCAACTGATAAGCAACTGTACCAACTCTGGACATAACTGGGAACGGACCAATATATCTGGGTGCAAGTTTTCTTCGGGTCTGAAACCTCTTGACTCCTTTCATGGGGGTGACTCGGAGGTCAACATACTCTCCGGGTTCAAAACTGATCTGACGGTGCTTTGAGTCATAGTAGCTCTTTTGTCGGGACTTAGCCAATTGCAGTCTATCTCGGATCTCCTTGACTTGCTTTTCAGCCTCCATCATTAAGTTGGTTCCGAAAATGCGGCTATCTCCGGTTTGAGACCAGTTTAGTGGAGTGCGGCACTTACGGCCATACAGAGCTCCATATGGTGACATCTTGAGGCTGGTCTGGAAGCTGTTATTGTAGGAGAACTCGACATAAGGCAGACAATCTTCCCACTTGGGCCCTTGGGCCAAAGCACATGCCCGGATCATATCTTCAAGTATTTGATTTACTCGCTCAGTCTGCCCGTCTATCTGAGGATGATAGGTGGTGCTGTACTTTAGTGCGGACCCCAGAGCTTGATGGAGACGTGACCAGAATGCTGAGGTAAAGAGAGAACCTTTGTCGTAAGTGATAGTTCTTGGCACTCCATGCAAACTGACGATTCTGGACACATATAGCTGTGCAAGTTGATCGGCTCGATAGGTGGTTCGGATGGGAATGAAGTGAGCTACCTTTGTCAGCATGTCCACCACAACCCATACTACATCATTGCCTCGGTGGGTCTTTGGTAGACCTGTGATGAAATCCATGTAGACATCATCCCACTTCCATTGTGGAACGGGCAAAGGTTGAAGAAGTCCGGCGGGTTTCTGATGTTCCGCCTTCACTTTGTTACATATATCGCAACAAGCGACGAAATAGGCAATGTCCTTCTTCATTCCATCCCACCAAAATGCCTGACGAAGGTCTTCGTACATCTTGGTACCTCTTGGATGAATCGAGTATGAAGATTTGTGTGCTTCTGTCAAGATCTTCTTTCTCAGGTCTGCTTGCTCAGGTACGCAAATCCATCCTTGAAACCTTAGAGTACCTTGCTCATCCTTCGAGAAATCCTGGGTCTTGCCTTCTTGCATACGCTTGGCATGGTGTTGCAGGACTGAGTCATCTTGCTGGGCCATGCGGATTTCTTCTTCGAGGGTAGGGGTAACTTCCAATATATTAGCAAGGTCAGCCTCAACAATAATAAGGTTAAGCTAAGCGATCTCTTCTTGGAGTTCAGGAGGCAAGGGCTCCATCAGGGCGTTCAGATTGGCGGGCTTGCGGCTGAGGGCATCGACAACCACATTGGCCTTACCGGGATGATAATTTATTCCAAGATCATAATCCTTGACCAATTCGAGCCATCTTCGCTGTCGGAGGTTCAAGTCCGGTTGGGTGAATATATACTTGAGACTCTTGTGGTCGGTAAATATCTAACGCCTTTTGCCAATGAGGTAGTGCCTCCAAATTTTTAATGCGTGCACAACTGCGGCCAATTCCTAATCATGGGTTGGGTAGTTCCCTTCGTGGGGTCGTAGCTGTCGAGATGCGTATGCTACAACCTTGCCATCTTGCATGAGTACACATCCAATGCCTCTCCTGGATGCGTCACAGTATATGTCAAAACTGCGGTAGATGTCTAGGAGAGTCAACACAGGTGCTGATGTTAATCGGGTCTTCAACTCATTGAAGCTTTTCTCACAGTCCTCAGACTATACAATTTTCTTATCCTTCTTGAGTAGTTCTGTCATTGGCCTGGCAATCTTAGAGAAGCCTTCGATGAATCGGCGGTAGTATTCGGCTAATCCAAGAAAACTCCGGATCTCAGTTACTGTCATGGGTGCCGTCCAATCAAGCACGTCCTTCACTTTGGTCCACGGCTATGCCTTCTGCTGAAAGAACATGCCCCAAGAATCTGACTTGCTTGAACCAAAATTCACATGTGCTGAATTTCGCATATAGCTGATGGTCACGGAGTCTTTGCAAGACTGCTCTGAGATGTCCCTTGTGCTCTTCTTCACCTTTCGAGTATATGAGGATGTCATCAATGAAGACCACCACAAATTTATCCAAGAAGTCCATGAATACTTTATTCATCATATGCATGAAGAAGGCGGGGGCGTTGGTGAGGCCGAATGACATGACCGTATATTCATAAAGACCGTATCGAGTGGTGAACGCGGTCTTAGGAATATCCTCCCTCGTGATTTTGAGTTGGTGATACCCGGTCCTCAAATCAATCTTGGAGAATACTTTTTCCCCACTGAGTTGATCGAACAAATCATAAATCCTCGGGAGTGGATATTTGTTCTTTATGGTGACCTCATTCAACTGACGATAATCCACACACATTCGGAGACTGCCGTCTTTCTTGTTCACGAAGATTGCGGGTGATCCCCATGGTGAAGAGCTCGGACGAATGTATCCTTTCTGAAGCATCTCATCAAGCTGTTTCTTCAACTCCACTAACTCGGATGAAGGCATTCGGTAATACTTCTTGTATATTGGTGCGGTCCCGGGCACAAGATCAATTGCAAACTCAAGCTCACGATCTGGTGGCATGCCTGGTAGCTCCTCAGGAAATACATCTGGAAACTCACTGACCACAGGAATTAGATCCAATTCTTCAGCTATAGCTGCGAAGACCATTTCTTTCTTGGGTATGCTTCTTCGAGCAAAGAATTGTGTAGTATGACCTTCCCGACTTGTCAATGTGACTTCTCTGGTCGCACAGTTGATGCATACTTGATGTTGGGTCAACCAGTTCATTCCCAAAATAATATCCAACTTGGCAGACTCGATGACTATCAAAGAAGCTGGGAAGAGGACTCCCTTGATGTCAATCTCCAAATTGCGGCAGGCCAGATTGCTTTTGAGCATGGATCCCGGGGATTGTACCATCATACTCTTTCCCAAAATCGAGCAAGAAAACTTGTTTTGGGCAACAAAACTCTGCGAAATAAAAGAGTGGGAAGCCCCATAGTCAAACAAAATTATTGCAGGTATTGTAACACCCTGGTTTTTGGCCCTTTTCTTTTTCTTTTTGATTTATTGGTTTTTGCTCAGATTTTTCTTTTTGGAGTGGATCTGTGGCCTTGCAACCTGGGAGATCATCATCATTTCTTCTCCCAAGTGGTTCATCATTCTCAAATCTTTCCCTTGATCATGTCACTTCCATTCTAGCCCAACCCTAAAATTCTTTTCTACGGAATATTCCTTTTTTCTATTAAAGGAATAGTCCTGTTTGACCTAGGTTGTGAAACAACCTATATTTCTGTCACTCCCAAAATTCCCAAATAATTCTCATAATTTCTTTGGGTCATATTTTGCTCAAATATGCCCAAACTTTCCTGTCCTAGCACAAAAATAATTCCCCAATATTACTTCTTCATTTCTGTCCAGAGTGGCTTTCTGTGAAGGAAGTGCCACCTATCCTTTCTTGATTGCTCCCAAACTTTTTGGGCATGATATATCATCCAAATCATTGCCTCATGCCAAAATTCAGCTTTATTTGCCTAGCCAATCTTCCTCAGAAATTTTTCAAAGTTTCTGTCAGACAGAAGGCATTGTGAAGAAAGTACTAACTAGGAGTATGAAAATGAGTTGAAATCTTGCACACTACTTCATGTGCTCATATTATCACACTCCTCCAAATTTCAGCTCCATCCCTTGACCTATGTGAGCACAGGATCAAATCTTTGCTTCTGGCAATATTCTCAGGTTGTGAAGCAAGTATATTTTATATTGCTTCATTAATTCTGAAAAATTACCAGATCATGATCCTACCCAAATCATGTCTCTCCACAAAATTTGGGACCATTTAATCAAACCATTTTCTCACCAATATTATTCCAAGTTTCTGGACAGAGAGAATAGCTGTGAAGGAAGTATCATTTTGGTGAATCCAATTGGTATGAAATTTTTACAACATCATTATATGTCCAAATCATAAGGCCTTGCCAAATTTTAGCTCAAGTTGATACTCCATGTGAGTGCATCATCTAGATCAAGTTTCTGAACCATAATGTGAGTTACAAAGCAAACCTGTTGTTTTGTGATCCATTTCCCCTCAAAACCCCCAGGATTATAGTCCTTCTTTAGATAAACACCCCAGACAAATCATTTGGCCCTTAGCATCTCTCTGTTGATCACAGTAACCTGACCAAGTTTGCTACAACAAACTTCAGAGGTTACTTCCCATCTAACCCCAGCGTTTTTAATCAAGGTTTAAACTCAGTTGTAACCTACCCTGGAGGGACTTCACCCTAGACAACATTTGCCAGCCCGTTGCCTCCTCTACTTGCCAGTTCACATGGTGACCACCTCTCTGGCATGCCATGGACGCGAGCTGGTTAGTTTCTTGCTCGGGCCCCTCCTCTGCTCGCCGCGTTCGCGCACCCAACCATGTCCAACAGTTCGTCCGTGTCGTCCTCTTCTCCCTGGACCCCTCTCCCCCTCCGGCAGCTCGCTCGCTGGCTCTCGCCGCCGCACGCCCACGGGTTCACTGTGCCCCGTTTGGCTCTGAGCTCGCCCGTCCTCTTCCTTCCCATGCCTCTTGGCTCCCTCTGCCCCCGTGAGCCCTCCCTTGTGCCTCCTCGTTGCCTTCCGTCGACTGAGCTCTCCCGCACAGGCGTACGCGGCCATGGCCGAGCCACGGCCACGCGTCCACGGTCGCCCCCTTCGGCCACGGCTATATATAGCCCTCCCCGAGCTCACCTGGCCTCACCAGCGACCTCAACCCACTCCTCTAGACCTCCCCAACCACTCCTCTGAGCTCAAGGTGCTCCCTTTCCACTCCGTTGCCGCCACGGTCGCCGTTCGGCCATGTCTAAATTACGGCAAGCCGGCGCCCCTCCCTCCACTCTTTCATCACCAGAGGCCTCCCTACACCATGGCAAACCTCCCCACCCTCTCATTTCCTCGCCGGAGTCTCCATGGTGTAGTTCCCAAGTTTGACGTAGCCGCCATCCGCCTCGTCCGAAGGACCTCTTGCTCTAGCCCTCCTCGGCGTTTCCAATCGGTCCAGGCATGCGCGGCATCTCCTCCTGAAGCCTCCGGTGGTCCAAGCTCCGCGGGAGACAGCCTGAGCCGCCAGAACCATCGCCGGCGTCCCGCCTCTATTTTTCTGCCGTTGTCAGTGCCACGGCCCTCCCCTGCAGCTCCTGCTGGGCCTCTCCGACACGACACTATATGGCGAGCACCCCGGTGGTCCCAGCTCCAACGGGGGTGGCCGGAGTCGCCGGGGCCGTCGCCAGTAGCGCCTCTGCCCCGCGCCTCCTCTGCATCGCGGGCGAGCGGGAGGAGGAAGGAGAAGACCCAACCGGTGGACCCCACCTCCCCGCGGGCCCGCATGGCAGCCACTCGGCCGTTAACCCCGCCCCTGCTGACGTGGATTAGTGGGAACGTATTCCTCAGAATACGTTTTCGCTAATCAAAAGCGTAAACTGCTGCGGCTGTGGGCGGGAATACGTTTTCACTTCACTAAAAGCGTATTTTCTCGAGTGCGCGTTCTGTTTTTCCAGTCAGGGACTTGTTTATGGATTAATTTTTATAGAAAGGTCCCTGGCAGAAAAACCCTTGTATCTTTTTGCTCACAACTCCAAATGAGGTGATTCCAAAGCCCACTTCTTCGTCTCGTCGAGCCCGTTCTGTTGGTGTCATTTTCATGATGTTGTCACATTCTGAAAATGACCATTATGCCCTTGCCCTTAATCAGCCCCCTCCGAGAGAGAACTATTTCCGGCGATTCTTTCCGCGAACTTCTCGCACTTCTTCCCGGTGTATCCATCCCTTCCAGGCAAGCCACACCCTCCATTTGCATGATTGCAATGCAGTGACATGGTTTACTTATTTAAAATTGTTTAAAATATTGCATTAGCTATGTATGATTTGTTCATGGCATTTCTTGGAGTTGTTTCGATCTTGCTATTGCCATGATGTTGTTGGATTACTAGGGCTAATGTTTGCAGATGTGGGTGACATGTTGCCATTGGATTATTAGTGACTAGTATTATTTTCATCGTGATGGTAGTTGATATTATATTTTGGAGTATGATTTTGGATATGATGGCATGTGGATCTTAGCTGGATAGCTTGTTCTTGCTATTGGAGTGGTAGTATTATTGTTCTTGGATTCAGCATGCTCTTAGTACTTTGTTATCCTCAGAGATTATGATATGACTAGGTTATGCTTGGGATTATTTGTTGGATATTGCTATGACTTGGTTGGCAGATGGACATATGATATCGGAGTATCAGATATACTTTGGAGATAAATTCCGTCATTAAGTTGGTCAGCTGCCACCGAACCGGGCTTTTCCAGTGCAACCACATTTGCCTTTATGGGAAGGCCCTAATGCGGTTTATTGTCATGTCTCTCGCCGGTGCCTCTAATGAGGGAAGGTTATGGGCGCGCGCTACCCTGATCAGGTAGGCGGACATAAGCCTTGTGAGCCCGTGTTTGGTTATGCGCACATGTCCCCGTTTGGGACCGTTTTTGTTTGCCACGACGGTGGCCGGCCACGTAGGTGGCGGATGTCACGAGTTGACATCAGGGCCACCCATGACTTAGCCCAGAGGGGAGTTTGTCAGAGTGGCCGGGAGAGTGTCATGGCAGTAGATCGGTTCTGTCGGAACGCCGTTGGTCCACCCGAATGGGAGTGCGAGGCCATGGGTTCTGTGGTTTGGGTACAGTGTACTAACCTCTGCAGAGTGTGTGTTTAGTCTATCGATAGCCGCGTCCTCGGTTATGGGCACAAGTTCGTACTAGGTCACACCGTTCGATCAACACTCACATGACGGAATGACTTATAGGTGATTTATATGTTGATATATTGTGAGCAGTAACAGTTTGTCAGGATGTTGATGATTATGCTGGGATGATCATTCAGTTTGTGATGTGGTCACGAGGTGATCATGTGGTTGTTTTAATCACGTGGTGATCAGGTGGATCACGAGGTGATCGAGATGGTATATTGCTTGGCCGGTTAGCCAAGAGTGAGATGGTTGTTGAGATTGAGATGTTGGTTTATCAGCTTTGTAGTAGTTTCATATCATGCTTAGTAGTTGCTTTCGCATCATAGTAGTTGTTAATTAATGAACCTGCTTAATGCTATGTTGTTGTTTTGCCTTGATGCTCTTGGTTGTTGTGACCTTGCAAGTACATTCAATGTACTGACCTGGCGTGTCATGCCAGATTGCAGGTGGTGCCGTGATTGATTGTTTGTTGAGGTTTCCGTTCGTGCGAGCTAGATCATGTCCCAGCCAGAGTCCCTGCGGAGTGGAGTTCACCACCTTCGTCATTGTTTCGCTGCTAGAAGTATTCCGCTGCTATGAGTTGTTCCACTGCTAGCAAAGAGCAAGAGTAGTATCGCAGGCGTAGTGTCGTCGAGCTGACGTGATCCTTTGTAACATCAGACCTTTGTATTATTATCCTTTGTAATAAGAGCCGATTTGTTCTATGCCGAGCAGTGCCGTATTCCAGAAGACTTTTCCTCGATCTCTGGGATGGAATACGGGGTGTTCCGGTCTCTCTGAGTCGGGGTGCCACAGAGCTTGGTATCAGAGCAGGTCTGGCTGTAGGACGCCCTAGTCAGCGCGAGCGGTAGAAATCGGTAGTATAGAGTTTGTCTTGTTTGTTGCATTTGGTTGCTGCATTTGTTTGTTGCATAGCATGCATATAGCTTTATTATTTGTTGCTAACGGTTTATCTTGTGAGTGTAGTTGGCATTGGTTCGGATCCACTACAGCTCAGCCCCTGCATTTCTCTAGTTTTCTTTTCTTGCCTGTTCTTTGGTGTTTGGTGTCATTTCTGTCCCAGCAGAGTGATGCCAAGTGATCCCGACATTGTTTGCAGAAATGGTGCTCAGGTATCACGCCGATGTCTTTCTTTCAGCCCCGCCTATCGTTTCGGTGGTAGACATGCTTCTATCCCGGCTCGTGCTTTTCGCCTGGTTGTGTTGGCAACCCTTAATGATCTTAGTCATCAGGAAAGGGCAATGCCAGCAGACTCAGTTTTCCCTGTTATCTTATTCCTTGGACGAGTATTGATCCCTTTCGTCTGCTTGATAATAATGTGGTCGTGACATTCATGTCCTGCTACATGGTTACCAAGTACGTCCTCACCTCCGAGCTAGTCAAGGTGGTTACCTTGCTAGGCTAGCACTTGGTGTAGCTATGTTTACACCAACTCTTCCAGACATTGATTCGTCTTCATGCACACCGTCACAGCATGCTAGATCGTAGTACCGGAATTCTTGCGAGATTTGTGTGCTTAAGTAGGCATGCATATTGTGTGACTAGCAGTAATATGTGACTTTGTTTGTGTGTGAGTTGATTGTTGTGTGCTTTTGTTTAGTTGAGTTTTCTTTTACTTCTTTCTTTGGGTCCCTCAGTGTTACCTTATTTCCCCTTATGGAAGTTGCTCATCAACCGACACCGGACTCGAAGAAGCAATAAGGATTTCAAATAATTGGAAGAAGCTCAGCTAAACACATTAGGTCTACATCGGTACTTGATCCTCACAGCAGTTATGATCCAGCCAGCAGAAAGACAAGTCAGTTGCAAGATCAACGGTATATTTTCAGTCAAAGGTATGGATCATATACAAAGCTTTGGCTCAGCAATGAATGATACTTGAAATATGTTATACTCCTAAAGAAAGCCAAAATATGCTATGATCATGGAAGACAGTCAAATAATTTTTCTCCTGCAAGTAACCAGCCGCAAAATATTATGGGTGTGTGTATGGCATTCAGTCTGCATATCACGGTGTGAAGCTTTGGATATGAGAAACCCAGTCTTTTTCCACACGCTATCGAAAGAAGCTTATGATGCAAGTCTCCTCGATTTTTTCTCAGTACAATATATGGACATATTCCGGTCCAAGATACCCTGTCTTCCACAGCAAGATGCCTCGGTAAAGGTTTCTGACATAAGGAATTGAATCTTTCTCAACAAGCAACTAGAGGAGAAGCTTCTCAGATACGGAACCCAGTCTTCTCCAGCACGCCACTGTGGCAAAAGCTTCGAGCGTAAGATATCGAGTCTTCTTTAGGAAGCTACTCGGATGGCTTCCCACATAAGACACCCAGCCTGCGTCAGTACAACAATACACACCATCGTTAGGTATTACGCTGGGAGTTGGCAGTATATGACAGCGCAGTTCAAAAATCAGATCCGCAACATTTTTGTCAGAAGTATCACTTAGTCAAGACATATGCCTACCACAAGGATCGAGTGTTCGGTGGCATATTTTTCTTATATATATATGGTGAGCATGCATCCCCGGCTAGACCAGTCCCCCATACGAAATGCGACAGTGATCAAGCAGATATACCTAAGGAAGGTAAGGATTCAACAACCTCATGAGCCATGCAAATGAAGATAAGCGGAGATACATCTCATGTAATACAAGGATCGACAAGATTTGGAGATGACAACTCAGAATCGACAATCTTGGCAATAGTCACCAAGGCCAATGTTTCCGCAACCGACAAGGTGATATCCCAAACTCTTGTCACACTCTTGCATGATTGACCACAACAACGAGCTCTATACAGCTACAACCCCGAGTATATGTCATATACGTGCGGACCCAGGACGGAAAACAAAGCAAGGGAGGATGCCAAAAATATTGCACTAACCACATCCATGGTCATACGAAGAATCAAGGATATGTGTGGCCAAGTTATTTCGGTAAGGTATCCTGACAAAGAAAATCATGACCGTCAAAGGATGAGACTGACAGCAAAGGTATGCTGATTTTTGCACGACCATCAGGGTCTGGATACCCAAGTCAGTTGGAGGTCATAATTCCATATGGATCCACAAAGGCATGCCCTCAGAGGCCTACTCCATTCTACAAGGACTTCATATCCCGCTGACCCGTTTAAAATGGTTAATACGGAATATCCAAGTTTGTTCTGGCGGATCTAAGATTTCCTTTGCAAACCCTGCAGCTTGACTTCAGCGGCAGTGTTAAAGCATCTCCCAGCCCATTACCACAGATAGGTTTACCGACCGCATGGGTAAGTCAAAAGCCGAGCAATCAGCTCAGTCCAGTTATACTCACTTGCGAGTCCAAGTACACGGACAGCCTGTCATGAAAAGTACCTTTCCGCCAGCACTCCTGTCAGGACAGTCTCCAGATGACTAATGTTTGAGGTATGCTACAGCTATAAGTCCATACCCCTTTATATTGCTCACGGCAGAAGGCAGTCAAATCTTTGGTACATATCTCCTGCTCGAGCCAAAGAAACAAATCAAGATAAATTAGTACCACCTACGGACAGTCAAATCTCATCAGGAGAATGACCCTGTTTCTCAGCATTGAATGAACTCGGAAAACATGCATTTGTTTGAGCAACCCCATGGCAGAAGTAAAAGGTTTTTCATGACCGAAGGAAAATTAATGCTCAGATCCATTGGATATCACCGTAGATATGAGAGAATCAACATCAGCAAAAGTATTTGCTATATGAGCAAAAACCTGTCAGAATTTGGGAAAGGTGAAGCAAACCACCCCAGAGCAAGGTAAGAAAATCGTGCGAAAATCAGGGGGAACAAAATATAAAGGAAAAGGATACCCGAGTTGGAAACGGTGTCCTCAAGTCATACTTATTCCCTGAGCAACCAAATCTCGAGGACGAGATTTCTTTAAGGGGGGAAGGTTTGTAACACCCTGGTTTTTGGCCCTTTTCTTTTTCTTTTTGATTTATTGGTTTTTGCTCAGATTTTTCTTTTTGGAGTGGATCTGTGGCCTTGCAACCTGGGAGATCATCATCATTTCTTCTCCCAAGTGGCTCATCATTCTTAAATCTTTCCCTAGATCATGTCACTTCCATTCTGGCCCAACCCTAAAATTCTTTTCTAAGGAATATTCCTTTTTTCTATTAAAGGAATAGTCATGTTTGCCCTCGGTTGTGAAGCAACCTATATTTCTGTCACTCCCAAAATTCCCAAATAATTCTCATAATTTCTTTGGGTCATATGTTGCTCAAATATGCCCAAACTTTCCTGTCCTAGCCCAAAAATAATTCCCCACTATTATTTCTTCATTTCTGTACAGAGTGGCTTTCTGTGAAGGAAGTGCCACCTATCCTTTCTTTATTGCTCCTTAACTTTTTGGGCATGATATATCATCCAAATCATTACCTCATGACAAAATTCAACTTTATTTGCCTAGCCAATCTTCCTCAGCAATTTTTCAAAGTTTCTGTCAGACAGAAGGCATTGTGAAGGAAGTACTAGCTAGGAGTATCCAAATGAGTTGAAATTTTGCACACTACTTAATGTGCTCATATTATTACACTCCTCCAAATTTCAGCTCCATCCCTTGACCTATGTGAGCACAAGATCAAATCTTTGCTTCTGGCAATATTCTCAGGTTGTGAAGCAAGTATATTTTATATTGCTTCATTAATTCTGAAAAATTACCAGATCATGATCCTACTTAAATCATTTCTCTCCACAAAATTTGGGACCATTTCATTAAACCATTTTCTCACCAATATTATTCCAAGTTTCTGGACAAAGAGAATAGTTGTGAAGGAAGTACCATTTTGGTGAATCCAATTGGTATGAAATTTTTGCAGCATCATTATATGTCCAAATCATAAGGCCTTGCCAAATTTTAGCTCAAGTTGATACTCCATGTGAGTGCATCATCTAGATCAAGTTTCTGAACCATAATGTGAGTTACAAAGCAACCCTGTTGTTTTGTGATCCATTTCACCTCAAAACCCCCAGGATTATAGTCCTTCCTTAGATAAACACCACAGATAACTCATTTGGCCCTTAGCATCTCTCTGTTGATCATAGTAACCGGACCAAGTTCGCTACAACAAACTTCAGAGGTTACTTCCCATCTAACCCCAGCGTTTTTAATCAAGGTTTAAACTCAGTTGTAACCTACCCTGGAGGGACTTGACCCAAGACAACATTTGCCAGCCCGTTGCCTCCTCTACTCACCAGTTCACGTGGTGACCACCTCTCTGGCATGCCATGGACGCGAGCTGGTTGGTTTCTCGCTCGGGCCCCTCCTCTGCTCGCCGCGTTCGCGCACGCAACCATGTCCAACAGCTCGTCCGTGTCGTCCTCTTCTCCCTGGACCCCTCTCCCCCTCCGGCAGCTCGCTCGCTGGCGCTCGCCGCCGCGTGCCCACGGGTGCACTGTGCCCCGTTTGGCTCTGAGCACGCCCGTCCTCTTCCTCCCCGTGCCTCTTGGCTCCCTCTGCCCCCGTGAGCCCTCTCCTGTGCCTCCCCGTCGCCTTCCGTCGACTGAATTCGCCCGCACACGCGTACGCGGCCATGGCCGAGCCACGGCCACGCGTCCACAGTCACCCCCTTCGGCCACGGCTATATATAGCCCTCCTCGAGCTCACCTGGCCTCACCAGCGACCTCAACCCACTCCTCTAGACCTCCCTAACCACTCCTCCGAGCTCGAGGTGCTCCCGTTCCCCTCCGTTGCCGCCACGGTCGCCGTTCGGCCATGCCTAAATTCCGGCAAGCCGGCGCCCCTCCCTCCACTCTTTCATCACCAGAGGCCTCCCTACACCACCGCAAACCTCCCCACCCTCTTGTTTCCTCGCCGGAGTCTCCATGGCGCTGTTCCCAAGTTCGCCGTCGCTGCCATCCGCCTCGTCCGAAGGACCTCTTGCTCTAGCCCTCCTCAGCGTTTCCAATCGGTCCAGGCGTGCGCGGCATCTCCTCCCGAAGTCTCCGGTGGTTCAAGCTCCACCGGAGACAGCCTGAGCCGCCGGAACCATCGCCGGCATCCCGCGTCTATTTTTCTGCCGCTGTCGGTACCATGGCCCTCCCCCGCAGCTCCTGCTGGGCCTCTCCGGCGCGGCACTCCACAGCAAGCACCCCGGTGGTCCCAGCTCCACCGGGGGTGGCCGGAGTCACCAGGGCCATCGCCGGTAGCGCCTCTGCCCCGCGTCTCCTCTGCATCACGGGCGAGCGGGAGGAGGAAGGAGAAGACCCAACCGGTGGACCCCACCTCCCCGCGGGCCCCGCATGGCAGCCACTCGACCATTAACCCCACCCCTGCTGACGTGGATTAGTGGGAACGTATTCCTCAGAATACGTTTTCACTAATCGAAAGCGTAAACTGCTGCGGCTGTGGCGGGAATATGCTTTCACTTCACTGAAAGCGTATTTTCTCGAGTGCGCGTTCTGTTTTTCCAGTTAGGGACTTGTTTGTGGATTAATTTTTATAGAAAGGTCCCTGGCAGAAAAACCCTTGTATCTTTTTGCTCACAACTCCAAATGAGGTGATTCCAAAGCCCACTTCTTTGTCTTGTCGAGCCCGTTCTGTTGGTATCATTTTCATGATGTTGTCTCATTCTGAAAATGACCATTATGCCCTTGCCCTTAATCAGCCCGCTCCGAGAGAGAACTGTTTCCGGCGATTCTTTCCGCAAACTTCTCGCACTTCTTCTTGGTGTATCCATCCCTCCCAGGCAAGCCACACCCTCCATTTGCATGATTGCAATGCAGTGACATGGTTTACTTATTTAAAATTGTTTAAAATATTGCATTAGCTATGTATGATTGTTTCATGGCATTTCTTGGAGTTGTTTCGATCTTGCTATTGCCATGATGTTGTTGGATTACTAGGGCTAATGTTTGCAGATGTGGGTGACATGTTGCCATTGGATTATTAGTGGCTAGTATTATTTTCATCGTGATGGTAGTTGATATTATATTTTGGAGTATGATTTTGGATATGATGGCATGTGGATCTTAGCTGGATAGCTTGTTCTTGCTATTGGAGTGGTAGTATTATTGTTCTTGGATTCAGCATGCTCTTAGTATTTTGTTATCATCGGAGATTATGATATGACTAGGTTATGCTTGGGATTATTTGTTGGATATTGCTATGACTTGGTTGGCAGATGGACATATGATATCGGAGTATCAGATATACTTTGGAGATAAATTCCGTCATTAAGTTGGTCAGCTGCCACCGAACCGGGCTTTTCCAGTGCAACCACATTTGCCTTTATGGGAAGGCCCTAATGCGGTTTATTGTCATGTCTCTCGCCGGTGCCTCCAACGAGGGAAGGTTATGGGCGTGCGCTACCCTGATCAGGTAGGCGGACATAAGCCTTGTGAGCCCGAGTTTGGTTATGCGTACATGTCCCCGTTTGGGACCGTTTTTGTTTTGCCACGATGGTGGCCGGCCACGTAGGTGGCGGATGTCACGAGTTGACATCAGGGCCACCCATGACTTAGCCCAAAGGGGAGTTTGTCGGAGTGGCCGGAAGAGTGTCATGGCAGTAGATCGGTTCTGTCGGAACACCATTGGTCCACCCGAATGGGAGTGCGAGGCCATGGGTTAATGATGTGGTCACGAGGTGATCATGTGGATGTTTTGATCACAAGGTGATCAGGTGGATCACGAGGTGATCGAGATGGTATATTGCTTGGCTGGTTAGCCAAGAGTGAGTTGGTTGTTGAGATTGAGATGTTGGTTTATCAGCTTTGTAGTAGTTTCATATCATGCTTAGTAGTTGCTTTCTCATCATAGTAGTTGTTAATTAATGAACCTGCTTAATGCTATGTTGTTGTTTTGCCTTGATGCTCTTGGTTGTTGTGAGCTTGCAAGTACATTCAATGTACTGACCTGGCGTGTCATGCCAGATTGTAGGTGATGCCGTGATTGATTGTTTGTTGAGGTTTCCGTTCGTGCGAGCTAGATCGTGTCCCAGCCAGAGTCCCTGCGGAGTGGAGTTCACCACATTCGTCATTGTTCCGCTTCTAGAAGTATTCCGCTGCTACGAGTTGTTCCGCTGCTAGCATAGAGCAAGAGTAGTATTGCAGCCGTAGTGTCGCCGAGCTGACATGATCCTTTGTAACATCAGACTTTTGTATTATTATCCTTTGTAATAAGAGCCGATTTGTTCTATGCCGAGCAGTGCCGTATTCCAGAAGACTTTTCCTCGATCTCTGGGCTGGAATACGGGGCGTTCCGGTCTCTCTGAGCCGGGGTGCCACAGGTATGCTATTAATAGGGAACATACCAATGACGCCTTCCGGGTCCTCTTGGGCTTCTTCTGCGGAGAGGTGGTGAACTTGCCCTTCGATGGTCTTCTGGCCAGGATATGGTCCCATGTGGTTGACTTGCGGCTTAAATGGAGCATTGGACTTGCCGCTCTTGGGGCACTGTCTGGCGTAATGCCAGGTTTGCCCACAAGAAAAACATGAATTGTTGCGCTGACACTCTTCGCGTACCGGGCTGGTCACGACATTCTTGACTTGGGTAGTAGTCTGGTTAACATTCTACTGCCGATTGGGCTTGTACTCAACCTGAGTTTGCTACCAGGTACGAGCCTTCTGCACTGGCTGTCCATCCTTCTTAGGCTCGAACTTGCGCTTATGATCATTGTTAGCTGGTTTATTGTTGTGCACGAGCTTGTGTTCTCTTTCTGGAATGAGGGCTTTGTTTACCAGAGTCTGGAAATCCGGAAAATCGAGCATACTGAGAGTGCATCTGAGGTGTTGATTCAGTCCTCCAAGAAATCTGTCGATCTTTCTTTCTTCCGTAGCCACATCATAGAGAGAATAGCGGGCCAAATGGTTGAACTTATGCAGATACTCACTTACTGACAGGCTTCCTTGGGTGAGAGCGAGGAATTCACGCTTCTTGACTTTCATAATATCGGCGGGAATATGGTACTTGCGGAAATGGTCTTTGAATTTAGCCCAAGTGATTTCATCATCCGCAGGCCACATAGCCTTAGCATTATCCCACCAGATAGCGGCAACTCCCTCAAGATAGTGTGTAGCAAACGGAACCTTGTCGGCTTCCTCGGTGCGGGCAATCTCAAGCTTCTTCTCAATAGTCCGCAACCAATCATCTGCTTCCAAAGGATCAATAGCTTGACTGAAGCTGGGAGGCTTAGTCCTCTGAAAGTCTGACAGTTTAGAGTGATGGCCATTCTGATTTCCATTCTGCCCAACCATAGCTTGCACACTTTTCAATAGCTCAATCAGATCGTTGTTTCTTCTTTCTTCGAACATGCGCATGATTTGTTCAGTGGATGGCGGATGTGGCGGTGGAGGCGGTGGTGGTGGATACGGCTCGGGGGAATGTCCTGCCAGTCTTGCTGAGCGACGAACAGGGACATCCTCACCAGCGTGACTGTTGCTGCCTCCCCGCGTCATCTTATTGTTTGTTTTTCCCAATATGAGGCAACCGAGATGAGCAACATCCAAAAATGGGAAGAAAAGCAAGCGACAAACCCAAAAGAAAGCAGCAAAAACCAAGGTGAATAATAAAAAGTTCCAACATAATTATACATAGACTCATACATGAAAGGAACATCATGACGGGTTCGACTATGCTCATACATGAAACGAATCATCATGACAAGTACGACTACATCTGTACATCAAACATCATGACAACTGCGGATACTAGGACGATCTAGTGCTCTGCTGGTCCTACTGGGTGCTCTCCTGAGCCGGACTCAGATCCTGAACTGACGACGTTAATGGAAACCTCTGGGTTAAAGGTAACACGACGATGCTGCCTCGAGGGCTCTCCCTCAGGGGCAGGTGCAGGGTGAGTCTGGAGCATAGGGGCTGCGGGAGTAGCGAGAAGTGAAGCCCACTCGGCAGGGGCACTGTGGGGAGTCACAGTCGAGGTGCCCGAGCTACTCGAAGGAGTAACCGGCGTAACTGGCGAGCTAGAAACTGGTGCAATATAGGGCGTAAATCCCCTGGAAGGTGGAGTGGGGTAGGACCTAGTGGCCACTAAAGCAGTGCGAGCACGAGTCAGCTCTCGGGCCAGCTCGTGAATCAGAAGATAACTAGCAGTGACATAGCGAGAAAGGTGGCTAGCAGTGCTATCGGCCGCCGGATCAACGACAGGAAAGCGGACACGACCATCATTGTGCAGGGAGAGGTAGTGGTAGAAACCTGGGTGGGTCTGCATCTGGATCTCGTTATAGCGGAGATCAATGAGAATCTCAAACGCAGCAAACTGAATAGCCTGAGCGGGTGTAGAAGCAAAACCACTCCTAGAAGAACGAGTGTAAGTGCTAGCTGTCGTACTGCAGCGCAGGGTAACCACCACGCGATACTCATACACTGAATCTGCTAGGCGCTCCCGGTACACCCGATACACCGGGTCGTCACCATGAGGGTAGAGTCGACGCCACACATGCCGAAGAAGGTGCGGTGAAGTGTACGGTGCCAGCTCCACCTAACACGCATACGGCATTGGAGCCATCTACACTCACAACCATTAGTCGGTTAGCAATAACAATACATCAAATGCATGCAATGCAGCAAGCAGATGCGAACGCTACCGGCACTCAAAAACCATCTATCTACCGTTTAACTAACGCGTCGGCGGTCTAGCGTGTCCTACAGTTAGCGCGGCTCTGATACCAAGCGTTGTGGCACCCCGGCTCAGAGCAACCGGTTTACCTTGCATTGCCAGCCCAGAGATCTAGTCTTCTGGCAACACACAACCACTTGGTACAGAAAACAACTGCTTTATTGATGCTAGCAGAAACATAGGTTCAATATTACATCAGGTAGCGAGGCCAAGCGGCACACACGGTGCGGCTGAACAGTATGTACATTATTTAATGAACATGAAGGGGCCTCGATCACGACAACTACGCGGCAGCGAAACGACGACAAAGCGGAACTCCATAGCACAGGGACACCGATGTGGACACAATCTAGACACGGGCAGCACTCCGATCCGGTAAGACTTCCTGAAATCTGGTATGACACGCCAGATCAGTACATTGAATGTACTTGCAAGCTCAGAACAAGTAAAAGCATAATGGCAAACAATAATATGACAATTAAGCAGGTTAAATGCAATGCTTCAACATACAACTCATTTAGTGAATCATGTTTGTGCACCGAGTCCCTAAGACTCTCTTACCAAACGGGTTACCTCGTAACCAACATCATCATTTCGGTGATCACTCCCGGATCACAAATGAAACCAACACTTTGGTTCACATAACAATGACCATCTTCATGGTCTCAACAATCTCATCACATAACCAGTGCCAACCATATAACTGTAGTGTGCAAGATTAACTTAATCATGTTGATCCATGGTGTGACCTACTTACAAGCTGTGTCCGTAACCGAGGACGCGGCTATCGATAGATTTATTAAACACTCTGCAGAGGTTAGTACACTGTACCCACACCATGGAACCCATGGCCTTGCACTCCCATTCTGGTGGGCCAACGGCATTCCGACAAAACCCTCCCATTGCCATGACACTCTCTCGGCCACTCCGACTAACTCCCCTTCTGGGCTAAGTCCTGGGTGGCCCCGATGTCAGCCAATGACATCCAACGGCCACCGTCGTGGCAAAACAATCAACGGTCCCAAACGGGGACAAGGTACCATAACAACAACGGGCACACAAGGTTATGTCTGCTTACCGGGCCAGGGTACCGCACGCCCATAACCTTCCCTTGTTGGAGGCACCGACCAGAGGCATGACAACAGACCGAATAAAGGCCTTCCCATAAAGGCAAATGTGGTTGCACTGGGAAGCTCGATTCGGTGGCACCATGACTCGATCAACATTATGTTCAAGTTGAATTACTATCAGGTTTAACTTGAAATAACAAAACTCGAGTCATAGTATGCCATGAACATGCAACTATCTAACATGCACGATATCCACATAACACGAAAGTAAACGGATCAACATCATAGAATCATTCTACTTGCACTATTCATCACTTTAACTCACTGGTTTCAACTTCACTGGTTATCAATACCATCATTTTTAGTTATGCCATTAACATAGTAAAATCAATAACTCATATATGAAAACGATACTGATCATAACCAAAA
Source organism: Thinopyrum elongatum (assembly GCA_011799875.1). NCBI lineage: Eukaryota > Viridiplantae > Streptophyta > Magnoliopsida > Poales > Poaceae > Thinopyrum > Thinopyrum elongatum. Next base: position 72,985,999 of record CM022303.1, read on the forward strand.
CATAGCCATACTACCAAAAATACTTCTACTGCCTCACACTAGTCCATGCACTCAAACACTACTGCAAACTAAGCACTTCAATCATGACAAAGTAAACTAGCATAAGCAATATTTATTAAATGATTAAATGCATGAACTAAATCATATTCAAGTTGGAAAAATCATAATTATTGAAATGACACCATGCAAATATTTGTGTGGCTTGCCTTAGCATAGAGGAGGGTCACACTCCTCCTGGTTCTCCTCTAGGCAAGCTTCTTCTAAAAATAAATAAAACAGCAAAAAGAAAACATCAAGAACACTTCTGAAATTCACCAGAAATTCTAGACAGCAGAGAAAAATCTCAAATTTGGTGTGCTGCTAGAATTTTTCAATACAAACACAATGCAAAAAGAATCAATTCATTTGGACTTATGGTTTAGGAGTTAAGACTGGTCAAAGTTTCTGGTCAAAATTTGAATTAAATTCAAATAAAAAGAAAACCAGGGGGGTGACGTCGAAGGCGTAATCCCGCGGGGCGCCACCACTTATACCGCTTCGGGCGTGGGTGAGTGGCTGATAGTGGGCCCCCGCGGTCAGGTTTAGAGAGAGGGAGGGAAAACAGAGGAGGGGCGGCGAATCGCTGGCGATTCTCCGGCGAGGAGAGGTCGGCTGCCGCCGTGGAGGGGGGGGGATGGATGCACAAGACTACGGCGAGCCTGTACGTACCCGAAACGTGGCTAGGGGTGGATGGAGCGTGTTGCGGTGGTCTTCTCGAGAGATGTCGGCAGAGGGAGCTCGTCGGAGTTGGCGATTCCGGCGAGGCAGGGCCAGTCCAGCAGCTCCAACAGCACCAGCGTGCACCAGTGGTTCACCAGAGACATGCCGGAGGAGTCGGTCGAGCTCGAGAGGCTCTGGAGGAGCGGGGAAGCGAGCACGAGCTCAACAGAGGCTCGGGCGCGATGCAGAGCGCGTCGGCCGTAGGCCAGCACGCTTGGACGAACGCGGTCACCGCGTGAACTCTGGCATCACGGTGCGCAGTGCATTAAATTCATGTCTGGCGTGTAGTCCTTGCTAGTTTGGGTTGATCCAAGGTCTTGAGTTGATCACAGGTCGACTGTGCTAGAGTGTAGCATCCTGGCAAGTTTCTGGACAGAAACTTGTGAGGTTAAAAGAGGGAAATCTAGAAGGAGTTTAGGGCTTATCTTTGGAGGTTAAGATTTTCTTAGGAAGGTAATGAGGCCATAAAAATTTCAGCTTCATTGGATCAAGGAAAAATACACTTCATGTAGAAAGTGCATTTTCTGGCCAGAGCAGAAAAGATTTTCTGTAGCAAAAATATTTCAAATTACCATGAAATATTTTTGCACAGGGAGGTGTGCCAAGGTCCAAAGAATATTCAGGAATTTTCTCAGATTTTTGTGGGCAAGAAAAATGAGGGTTGCTTTGGAGCATATGTAACTGAAGGGTGGTTTCAGAGAAGAAATGAATATTTTTCATTTATGAAAAATATTCCTATGGCCATTTTGTGGAATATCAGAGAGGAAATGATGTGTTTGAGAGGGAGGTGAGTCACTTGGGTGAAAATCAAGGAAATGCCCAAGTGGTTAAGTCCAACTGAGTTGATTCAAAACTCCAAATTCAAACAAAAAGGCAATGAAATCCAGAAAAAGAAAAAGAGCAAAAACCAGGGTGTCACATAATATAAGCTATGGACAATACCGGCAGAGACGGAGAAGAGACCCTGTTCGACATCATACGCTCCCCGAGCCCAGATGAGAATGAACCTGAAGATGACGGCTCGCAAAATCTGAACAATTCCGGTGAGGGTATGATATTTGATGAAGACGAACAAACAGATGAAGTCCACAACAATGATGATGAAGGAAATGTTCTTCAAATAACAAAGACCGGCGAGGTATATTTATTATATAAGGCATCCGGTGATCATTACATGTATTAATTGATTTGTATATATATATTAACAAATCGATCTTTCTTCTTTTAGCCCTCCGGATCGAGCAAATCTTCTACAAAGCGGCAGGGCAGTTCGAGGCCCGGCCAAAAGGTTGCAGGCTGGCGTAAAATACAACATTGAGGCCATTAAACCAAATGGCAAACCACTTGAACCTAAGAAGAATGCCAACAAGTTCACTCGTCAATGCGGAGTTATTATGAGGGACCAAATCCCGATCTTCGTTCAAGAATGGAAAAAGCCAACAAAGGTAGATCAAGGAGTTACTTTTGTCTCCGAAAGAGCAAAAGATCTGCTTTGGGAATTGCTATCATTTGACAGATGCAGATCGGGAGAAAGTCAGGAAGAGTGCTCTTAAGAAGATGGCGATAGCATTCAACAACCACAAGAAAACAATATGGGCCGGGTACGTCAAAGCAGGAAAGCAGACTCCGGAATTCAAGGGAACACTGGAGAAGGCAAGAGATCATTGGGACGCTTTCATGAAGTTCAAGGAATCGGAAGCAGCTCAGGAACGGTCGAGAATAAACAAGATTAATGCTGCAAAAAAAAAGTGGCACCATACTCTGGGGCCAGGTGGCTACGAGGTCGGCCAGCCTAAGTGGGACTCGCTGAGCAACAGATGATTACTGCAGGGGTCACTCCAGTTACATTGAGTTGGACCCCCAGGTGCAGGACTTGGTTTTATGCGCATGGGGGGAAGTTGGACCCAGAGACAGGGCTGGTTATGGAGCGGGCAAGTCTTAAAGAAGCCTCCGACTCTTTACTTGTTGCAATAGAAGAGGCTCGAACGGGGGCGTTCACGCCCAACAGAGAGAACGACAAGCTTACGTGCGCCCTGAAGAATCCTGAACACCCGGGACGAACACAAGGCAAAGGCGTTGTTCTGTGGTTTGAGGGGTTTGCGGATTGGAACGCCGATTATAGAAGCCGTGCGAGAAAGAAGTAGCAGGAGGAGCAGAAGAGGAAGCTGAAGGAGGAGCAGAGGAAGGAGGAAACAGTCCGCCTTGAAGGCCTAGAATCAAAGCACTTGGAGTTGGAACGCGCTTTCAGGTGGCAGCAGGAGCAGATCGACTCACTTAGCCAGGAAAGGGCATCTCAGTGGCAGCAACAAGCAGATCCAACATTGGATAGCACCGTCCCATCTATGCCAAGAAGCAGCGTGGGTTCTACCCCAGCCGATGATGCACTGCTGGCTAGATACCCCGTGGATGATATCCAATGTGCGACACCTTGTGAGCTACACATTAAGGTGAAGAAAATATCAATGAAGGTGGCGGATGGCTATGCTTTAACAAATCCCCCTGAAGCAACCTTCCATGGCAATCCGATTCTAGCTGGCTATGCTCGTGTTGAGGTGGATGCAGTGATGTCGGGATATAACGATCTAGAGTTTGACATTCATGGAAGTGACGAGGAGAGCACACTGGGAGAGGCCATACATCGTATCATTCCATGGAGAAAGGATTGCATCGTCTTTCCAAGGCCATCGACTCCTCCTCCAAGTCCGCCACATCAGCCGGCTCCTCCTCCAAGTCTGCCACCGCGTCAGTCGACTCCTGCTCCACCAAGTCCGCCACCGCATCAGCCGACCCCTTCTCCAAGTCCGGCACCGCGTCAACCGTCTCCGCCACCGCGTCAACCGACTCCTCCTCCAAGTCTGGCACCGCGTCAGCCGACTCCTCCTCCAAGTTCTGCACCGCGTCAGCCATCTCCGCTGCCTCAGCGGGCTCTGCCGCCTCAGCAACAGCGGAAGAGAGGCGCCGCAGCTACAGCGGCTAGCGGTACAACATGCAAGAAATTCAGATATGGTCCAAGCCTAAAGGCTCCTCCAAAGTTGCCTTACGAGTTGTCTCAGGAGGAAAACAAAGCCGTAGTGGATGCCAAAGTTCAGGCCCATTTTGCACCGAAACTGCCCCCGCCGCCAAAGGAGAAAATACCTGAGCACGTCATACAACACTTTATTGATAATGCTCAACCGGCTGTGAAGAGAAGGGACACAGACTATGAGCGCTCTATTAAGAAGTCATATCGTGCAAAAAAAAGAGAAGGAGTCGAGCTCGAGCTCAAGCCATGCGGCAGGTAAAAAATGCGGGAAAACTATCCCCCAGCTGGGAGAACATGCAGTGCAATCGATCCCCCCGCTCATTGTACAACAACATGTGAGTACCGCTGATCAGCTGGTAATAACCGACGAGCATAGAAGGATGGCTAAAGAGGCCGGCATCACTGTTTATCAACTCCTAGAGATCGAGCCTATCCCCGGGATTACGGATGACGAAGTAGCATGGAAATATGTCCGCGGCCAATCTATGGTCAGGCCTGAGAAGATCCCGCTTCTATCAACGAGAATGTATGAATTGCATGAGTGGTACCAGAGAGAAGTAAAGACCGGGCGAGAGTCCCTCATGGTGAAAGTCAAGGAAGAGCATTACTATCATGAAAATGATCTGTGGGTTGAAATTCAAGAACTTTTTCAGTTATTCAATCAAGACGCACTCGACAAATATATCGTCAGTTGCTATTGTATGTAAGTGATTTCTTTCTGTAATTTAAGTCTCTAGTTGTGCTCGTTCATTACCTGTAATTATCCTCACTATATTATTTTCTGTGGTATTATCCAGAATGAAGATGTATGAAATGAAAAAAAGAAGGACGCTATGGCATTGGGTTCATTGACCCAAATACCATTAATGAAGAGACATGGTCACGTGAGACGTCGAGAAAAGACACAGGGAGAAGCTTGCTAGAGTTTTTGAAGCGACTAAATACCCAACCAGAAATACTACTTCCTTACAACTTCGGGTGAGTGTTACTGTCTTGTACTACAAATCTATTTTTGCTTACTAGATGTTAATAAGTGTAGTTGATGAGTTATGCACATGCCTGCTTAATTATACAAACATGTGCGCATGCAGTTTCCACTGGATCCTGTTAATCATTGAAGTTGACGAGGGAAAAGTTCAAGTACTGGACTCAAAACTTAAAGACACTAATGAATACGCAATCATGAGGGGGATGATCGACAGGTAATAATTTCAATCATTATCGCACTATGTCGGCCTCTTTAGTTCATTTCCTGATATCAACTAATTAATAACTCCTTTATTCATTTTCTTTGCCGGCGGGCAGGGTTTGGCAAAAGTTCATCCGACAGGTTAAAGGCGAATGGAAATAACAACTGAAATGGGTGCGACCCAGGGTACGTACGTAATTAAGTAGTACTAGCTACGTCCGCGCATCTCTTTTTTAATTCTAATTTCAATACCATTATCATGCTTGATTAATTATTATCTGATTGAATTCTATTCTCGTAAAGTGCATGAGTCAGGCGTCAGGGAATAATTTATGTGCGTACTACGTTTGCGAGAACATTCGCATTATGACGTCCGAAAGGAACACATCAGCAAGACAACTTTGAGTACGCAAACACAATTCAAAGTTCTTTTTATCATGATCTAATATATATACACACAACTAATATATTCATATTATTGTTCTCCTTCTTTAATAAAGATGACGGAGATGCGGGATAAGCTCCTACCAACGGACCGCATACGAGCACTTCAAGAGGAAATTGCAGGATTTTTGCTTGACCAGGTCATAGATCCCAAAGGAGAATACCTTTACACCTAATGCCTGTATGTAATGATCTGCAAATTGTAGGAGAAATTGTATATACCAAATTGTGTGTATATATATATATATATATGTGTGTGTGTGTGTGTGTGTATAGATGGTCGTACGAGAAATTCTATGATATATGATTGGTCGTACGAGAAATTCTATTATACATGACGTGTACAGTATGTGGTAGCAGTGGCACTTGACGTACGACTGCAGTAGCGTAAAATATGTTTGAAATGAAAAACAATTAAATGGAAAACACGAAACGAAAAGGAAAAATAAACCATAATTCATAAATCCTAAAACCCTAAACCCCTAAACATCTAGTCCCGGTTGGTATCACCAACCGGGACTAAAGGTCCCCCAGCCCCCGGCACGGGCTCGTGCCACGTGGTGGGCCTTTGGTCCCGAGCCGTGACGAACCGGGACTAAAGGGGGGGGCTTTAGTCCCCACCCTTTAGTCCCGGTTGCTGAACCAGGACTAAAGGCCCTTACGAACCGGGACTAAAGCCTGATTCTGCAGTAGTGTCCGTCTCCATTCATCTGGCATCTTGTTTGCAAGAAAAATGAGGTTGAAATGCTTGGTTAGCCATACTATCCTATGTCCCCGAGGCCTTTCCACGCCTCACTGGGGATACAATCAGGGCCCATCACCTTGCCTCCTTGCATCATTTTTAAAGCCTCCTTGACCTCAGACTCCTGGATTCGACGCACAAAATGCATGCTGGTATCATCAAAGGAGTCGTCTAGTTCAATGGTAGAACTCTCATTCTCCCCATTGAATAGCTTGTCGAAGTACTCCTGCCATCTATTCTTAATCTCCTCGTCCTTCACCAAGAGTTAGTCTGCTCCGTCCTTGATACATTTGACTTGTCCTATATCCCTCATCTTCCTCTCTCGGATCTTGACCATCTTAGATGTCCCTTTCGCCTTCCTTCGTGCCTAACCGTTGGTAGAGGTCCTCATACGCCCGACCCCTTGCTTCACTAACAGGTCGCTTTGCGGCCTCCTTCGCCATCTTGTACTTCTCTATGTTGTCTGCACTCCTATCCAGGTATAGGCGTCTGAAACAATCTTTCTTCTCTTTAATCGACTTCTGGACATCATCATTCCACCACCAGGTGTCCTTATCTTCGCTTCTCCTTCCCCTGGACACTCCAAACAACTCCGAGGCCACCTTACGAATGCAAGTCGCCATCTTCATCCACACTTTGTCCGCATCCCCTCCTTCCTCCCAAGGGCCCTCCTTAATGACCCTCTCCTTGAACGCTTAAGCTACCTCCCCCTTGAGCTTCCACCACCTCGTTCTAGCGACTTTGGCCCGCTTATCCTGCTGGACACGAATCCAAAAGCGGAAGTCAGCAACCACCAGCGTACACTAGTAGAAAACAGGGAACTAGTCCCAGTTCCAGAGGGCCTTTAGACCCAGTTCTGGAACCGGGACAAAAGGGTCGGGACTAAAGCCCAAAACCTTTGGTCCTGGTTCGCTTACAAACCGGGACAGAAGGGGCTCCACATGGCCGCTGTGGGGCGCCCAGGCAGGAGGACCTTTAGTCCCGGTTGGTAACACCAACCGGGACCAAAAGGCTGCCACGCGTCAGCAGCTCGCAGGTGCTGGGGTTTTTTTTTTGAAGGGGGGAGGGGTTTTGGAGGGTTAATTTAGGGGTTTCATATTGTGTTAGCTAGCTAATAGAGAGAAGTGACCTCTCTTTCTCCGTTCTTGGTTGACGCTAGCTACTATACATATAGAGAGAACTCGACACGCTAGCTAGTAAGCAAATGAAGGAACCATTAATTACACAAGATCGTCATGAACATATACAGAGAGAAGTGACCTCTCTTTCTCCGAGAGATTGGTCGAACAACAAGTTTTCGTATATCTATCCGACGCTACTACATATATACAATATAAAATCTCTTACAATCCCTCATCTAAAATCCATTTCAATTTCCAGATGGTATTCTCCCTTCTCATTTATGACGTGGACAAGAAAGAATCCCGCCAATTCCTCTTGAATTGCTCGTATGCGATCATGTGGTAGGAGTTCATCCCACATCTGCCACATCTAATTTAGAGAAAGGGGTCAATACATATATATATGAATGAAACTCAACAAAAATGATGGTAATAAAATAAAATTGCTAATATTGTTTACGTACTTCATATTGTTTGTCAGAGTAGCCCTGCTGAGAGGTCGAGTTGTAGATGAACTTGCAAACATAGTATCCACATAAATTATTCCCGCCTTCCTGCCACAAGCACTTTACGAGAATAGAGTTCAATCAAACTGATAATCAAGCATGATAAATGGTATTGATGAAATTAGAATCAATGGGAGATGCGCGGAACTAGCTAGTACTACTTACTTTCGGGTGTGTAAATCGCAGCTCCCTCGGCAGTCCCGGAACCATTCCGGTGAACTCTTTCCAAACCCTGCCAGAAAAAGAAAATAATTATTTGATATCCGGAAATAAATAAAGTTGCCGATATGATATGGTGCGATAATGATCGATTGAACTTACTTCTGGAGCATTGCAGTCTTGTCCGCATAAAGCTGGGGATCTTTTCATCTCGAGTCTAAGACAGTTACTACTCCCCGGTCAAGCTTAATCTCTAGCAGAATAAAGTGGAAGCTGCGCACACATGCATGACTCATCAATTACATTACTATAACCTCGAGTAAGTGAAACCGAATATGCACAAGACAGTAACACTCACTTGAAGTTGTAAGGAAATAGTATTTTCCCTTTGTTTTGATTTCGAAGTAACGATTTTAGCAAGTTGTCCTCAGTATATTTCGAAGTATCAGTTCCGGACGAAAACTCATCTGTTACAAAGGGATTTCATTTTTTTGAACTTATTTGAACTCCAGACTTTTTGTGTGTTCAAAATGCACCATTCAAAGCCACATCATCAATTTCCCACCCTTTCTGACTTCATTTGGTATTTTTCATGCATTTACAGATTTGTTTGAGCTAAATGACCCTGAAATTGAAAAGCACTACAAATGAACTCTTAAAAGGTTGAAAGTTGGCATGGTATCATCATTTCACCCACATAGCATGTTGTAAAAAGTTGAGAGGCTTACGGCAAAAGCTGGATGCACTTCGTGTACAAAATGGACAATCTCTTTTGAAGTATCAGGGTTTCGGACGAAAACTCATCTGTTGCAAAGGGATTTCATTTTTTTGAACTTATTTGAACTCCAGACTTTTTGTGTGTACAAAATGCACCATTCAAAACCACATCATCAATTTTCAACCCTTTCTGAATTCACTTGTATTTCATGCATTTACTGAATTTTTTTGAGCTAAATGACCCTGAATAAAAAAGCACTACAAATGAACTCTGAAAAGGTTGAAAGTTGGCATGGTATCATCATTTCACCCACATAGCATGTTCTAAAAAGTTGAGAGGGTTACGGCAAAAGCTGGATGCACTTCGTGTACAAAATGGACAATCTCTTTCGAAGTATCAGGGTTTCGGACGAAAACTCATCGTTACAAAGGGTTTCATTTTTTTGAACTTATTTGAACTCCAGACTTTTGTTGTGTTCAAAATGCACCATTCAAAGCCACATCATCATTTTCAACCCTTTGACTTCATTTGGTATTTTTCATGCATTTACTGATTTTTGAGCTAAATGACCCTGAAATTGAAAAGCACTACAAATGAACTCTGAAAAGGTTGAAAGTTGGAATGGTATCATCATTTCACCCACATAGCATGTGCTAAAAAGTTGAGAGGGTTACGACAAAAGCTGGATGCACTTCGTGAACAAAATGGACAATCTCTTTCGAAGTATCAGGGTTTCGGACGAAAACACATCTGTTACAAAGGGATTTCATTTTTTTGAACTTATTTGAACTCCAGACTTTTTGTGTGTTCAAAATGCACCATTCAAAGCCACATCATCAATTTTCAACCCTTTCTGACTTCATTTGGTATTTTTCATGCATTTACTGATTTTTTTTGAGCTAAATGACCCTGAAATTGAAAAGAACTACAAATGAACTCTGAAAAGGTTGAAAGTTGGCATGGTATCATCATTTCACCGACATAGCATGTGCTAAAAAGTTTAGAGGGTTACGGCAAAAGCTAGACGCACTTCATGTACAAAATGGACAATCTCTTTCGAAGTATCAGGGTTTCATATGAAAACTCATCTGTTACAAAAGGCATTTCATTTCTTCACATGTAACTGCAGTGATATTCTAGATCAAAGGCATCATAATAATAGTTGTGGAGAGAAAGTCTTCACTTTTTCTTCACTTGTGTCCTTTGCTCATTGCGCCGTAACCATGGATAATCTTCATCGTTTAACAGGGTGCTTGGGTCAGCCTTGACTTTGAGGGAGGAATTTCATGAAACTTTTCATAATCTTCAGACATGTCTGTCTTGCCCTCCACTCCCACGATGTCTCTTTTTCCTGAAAGAACTATGTGGCGCTTTGGCTCATCGTATGATGTATTCACTTCCTTATATTTTCTTTTTCTCGGTTTGGTAGACATGTCCTTCACATAGAAAACCTATGCCACATCATTGGCTAGGACGAATGGTTCGTCTGTGTACCCAAGATTGTTCAGATCCACTGTTGTCATTCTGTACTGTGGGTCTACCTGTACCCCGCCTCCTGACAGATTGGCACATTTGCACTGAAACAAAGGGACCTTAAAATCATGTCCATAGTCAAGTTCCCATATGTCCACTATGTAACCATAATATGTGTCCTTTCCCCTCTTGGTTGCTGCATCAAAGCAGACACCACTGTTTTGGTTGGTGCTCTTTTGATCTTGGGCGATCGTGTAAAATGTATTCCCATTTACCTCGTACCCTTTGTAAGTCAATACAGTCGAAGATGGTCCCCTGGCCAACGAGTATAGCTCATCGGAAACAGTGTTGTCACCCATGAGACGTGTTTGCAACCAACTACTGAAAGTCCTAATGTGTTCACATGTAATCCAGTCGTCACACTGCTCCGGGTGTTTGGAGCGCAGAATATTCTTGTGTTCATTGACATACGGGGTCACCAAGGTAGAATTCTGTAGAACTGTGTAGTGTGTTTGAGACCAAGAATGCCCGTCCCTACATATTATTGAGTCCGCTCCTAGCGTGCCTTTTCCAGTCAGTCTCCCCTCATACCGCGATTGAGGGAGACCAATCTTCTTAAGGTCAGGAATGAAGTCAACAAAAAACCCAATGACCTCCTCTGTTTGATGGCCCGTGGAGATGCTTCCTTCTGGCCTAGCATGGTTACAAACATATTTATTTAAGACTCCCATGAACCTCTTAAAGGGGAACATATTGTGTAGAAATACAGGGCCTAGAATGGCAAACTCGTCGACTAGATGAACTAGGACGTGCGTCATGATATTGAAGAAGGATGGTGGGAACACCAGCTCGAAACTGACAAGACATTGTGCCAAATCACTCCTTAACCTTGGTAGGATTTCTGGATCGATCACCTTCTGAGAGATTGCATTGAGGAATGCACATAGCTTCACAATGGCTAATCGAACGTTTTTCGGTAGAAGCCCCCTCAATGCAACCGAAAGCAGTTGCGTCATAATCACGTGGCAGTCATGAGACTTTAGGTTCTGAAACTTTTTCTCTGGCATATTTATTATTCCCTTTATATTCTAAGAGAAGCCAGATGGGACCTTCATACTGAGCAGGCATTCAAAGAAGATTTCCTTCTCTTCTTTGGTAAGAGCGTAGCTGGCAGGACCTTCATACTGCTTTGGAGGCATGCCGTCTTTTTCGTGCACACGTTGCTGGCCCTCCCGTGCCTCCGGTCTAGCTTTTGTCTTCCCATACACGCCCAAGAACCCTAGCAGGTTCACGCAAAGATTCTTCATCACGTGCATCACGTCGATTGCAGAGCGGACCTCTAGGTCTTTCCAATAGGGTAGGTCCCAAAATATAGATTTCTTCTTCCACATGGGTGCGCGTCCCTCAGCGTCATTCGGAACAGATAGTCCGCCAGGACCCTTTGCAAAGATTACTTGTAAATCATCGACCATAGCAAGTATGTGATCACCAGTATGGACATCGGGCTTCTTCCGGTGATCTGCCTTGCCTTTGAAATGCTTGCCTTTCTTTCGACATTGATGGTTGGTCGGAAGAAATCGACGATGCCCCAGGTACACATTCTTCCTGCATTTGTCCAAATATATACTTTCGGTGTCATCTAAACAGTGCATGCATGCGTGGTATCCCTTGTTTGTCTGTCCTGAAAGGTTACTGAGACCAGGCCAATCATTGATGGTTACAAACAGCAACGCATGTAGGTCAAATTCCTGCTGGTCGTGCTCATCCCACACACGTACACCTTTTCCATTCCACAGCTATAAAAGTTCTTCAACTAATGGCCTTAGGTACACATCAATGTCGTTGCCGGTTTGCTTAGGGCCTTGGATGAGAACTGGCATCATAATGAACTTCCGCTTCATGCACAACCAAGGAGGAAGGTTATAGATACATAGAGTCACGGGCCAGGTGCTATGATTGCTGCTCTGCTCCCCAAAAGGATTAATGACATCCGCGCTTAAACCAAACCATACGTTCCTTGCATCACCTGCAAAGCCCCCCCACTTTCTCTTGATTTTTCTCCACTGCGACCCGTCAGCGGGTGCTCTCAACTTCCCGTCTTTCTTACGGTCCTCTTTGTGCCATCGCATCAACTTGGCATGCTCTTTGTTTCTGAACAGACGTTTCAACCGTGGTATTATAGGAGCATACCACATCACCTTGGCAGGAACCCACTTCCTGGGGCGCTCGCTGTCAACATCACCAAGGTCATCTCGTCTGATCTTATACCGCAATGCACCGCATACCGGGCATGCGATCAAATCCTCGTACGTACCGCGGTAGAGGATGCAGTCATTAGGGCATGCATGTATCTTCTGCACCTCTAATCCTAGAGGGCATAGAACCTTCTTTGCTCCGTACGTACTGTCGGGCAATTCGTTATCCTTTGGAATCTTCTTCTTCAATATTTTCAGTAGCTTCTCAAATCCGTTGTCAGATACACCATTGTCTGCCTTCCATTGCACCAATTCCAGTGTGGTACTGAGCTTTGTGTTGCCATCTTCGCAATTGGGGTACAACCCTTTTTTGTGTTCCTCTAACATGAGATCGAACTTCAACTTCTCCTTTTCACTTTCGCATTGTCTCTTTGCATCAACAATGACCTGGCGAAGATCATCATCGGGCACATTGTCTGGTTCCTCTTGATCTTCAGCTTCCCCCGTTGCAGCATCACCGTATTCATGGGGCACATAGTTGTTGCCATCCTCTTCTTCATTGTCTTCCATCATAACCCCTCTTTCTCCGTGCTTGGTCCAAACAGTATAGTGTGGCATGAAACCCTTCTCAAGCAGGTGTATGTGAAGGGTTTTTGAGTCAGAGTAAGACTTCGTATTCTCACATCTAGGGCATGGACAACGCATAAAACCATTCTGCTTGTTTGCCTCAGCCACTTCGAGAAAATTATGCACGCCCTTAGTGTACTCGGAGGTGCGTCTGTTACCGTACATCCATTGCTGGTTCATCTGCGTGCATTATATATAATTAAGTGTGTCAAAAACCATTACAGAACATCATGAATAGAGAAGTGACCAAATTAATAGAAGTTCATCATCACATTAAAACCAAAGTACAGTAGTGATCAAATGTTATTACTGAAAAAATAAATAAATAAAGTTCATACATAGTTCTCATTGAACAACATATAGCTCTCTAGAGCATCTAATTAAAACATACATTGAAACTATGCAAACCATTTCAATGCAACAACAAATGCGATCATAATCGCAACTAAGGTAACAATTGATCCAATGGCATAATGATACCAAGCCTCAGTATGAATGGCATATTTTTTAATCTTTCTATTCTTCAAGCACATTTTATCCATCTTGATCTTGTGATCATCGACGATATCCGCAACATGCAACTCCAATTCCATCTTCTCGTCCTCAATTCTTTTCAATTTTTTCTTCAAGTAATTGTTTTCTTTTTCAACTAAATTTAACCTCTCGACAAGTGGGTCGGTTGGAATTTCCGGTTCACATACCTCCTAGATAAAAACATCTATGTCACGTTGGTCGGCATAATTGTCATAAACACTAAATGAAACAAATAGTTATAAAAGATAATATATACCATATCCGAATCATAGACAGGACGAGGGCCGACGGGGGCGGATACCAAAACCATCGCACTATATAATAACAAACAATAATAAAAGTAAGAAAATTATACAAGTATCTACCTAAATTATACAAGTAAGAATTTTTTTTCTTTTAGAAAGAAGATAAGAACAAGAGGCTCACCACGGTAGTACCGGCGACGAGATCAGCGCGGGCGATCGATGGCGTTGAGGACGGGGACGGGACAGGACGGACCGCCAAACCTAGACAAATCTTGAGGAAAATGGAGCTTGGAAAAGGAGCTTCGAGAGGAGAAAGCTTAAGTGTGGCTCGGGCATTTCATCGAACACCTCATGTGCATAGGAGGTGAGCTAGAGCAACACAAAGCTCTCCCACGGCCGGCCAAAAAAACAGAGCAGTGGCTCTGCTCGCGGGCAGGGGCGGGGGTATATATAGGCCTCTCTTTAGTCCCGGTTGGTGGCTAAAACCAGGACTAAAGGACTACATTTGGTCCCCGTTCCAGCCACCAACCGGGACTAAAGGTTGTGGGCCAGGAGCGAGGCCCATTGGTCCTGGTTCGTGTCTGGTACCGGAACCAAAGGGGTCAGACGAACCGGCACCAATGGCTCCCGAGGCCCGGCCGGCGCCCTGGCCTCACGAACCGGGACTGATGCCCCCTTTGGTCCGGTTCGTGAGTGAACCGGGATTAATGCCCTTATCCTGGCCTCAACTAAAGCCCTATTTTCTACTAGTGTTATGTTGAGGTACAACACTCTCTCCAGGTATCACCTTACAGTTTAGGCACACACCTATCTTCTCTTCTCGAGAGGATGAAATCAATCTGGCTAGAGTGTTGGCCACTACTAAAAGTCACCAGATGTGATTCTCTCTTTCTAAAGAGGGCGTTAGCTACAATCATGTCGTAGGCTAGAGCAAAGCTTAAGACATCTTCTCCTTCTTGATTCCTGATGCCATAGCCAAAGCCCCCATGCACCCCTTCAAAACCTGTTTTAGATGTACCCACGTGGCCATTGAGGTCTCCTCCTATGAAGAGCTTCTCGCCAATCGGTACACTCCTAACCATGTCTTCCAGGCCTTCCCAGAACTCCCTCTTGGTGTTCTATTTGTGGCCTACTTGTGGGGCATACGCACTGATAACATTGAGAACTAAGTCCCCAACTACCAGCTTGACCAGGATAATCCGGTCCCCATGTCTCTTGACGCCTACCACTCCATATTTGAGGCTCTTGTTGATCAAGATGCCTACGTCATTTCTGTTTGCAGCCATCCCCGTGTACCATAACTTGAAGCCGGTATCCTCCACCTCCTTCGCTTTCTGTCCCATTTGGTTTCTTGGACGCAATGGATATTAACACCTCTCCTCACCGCTGTATCAACTAGCTCCCGAAGCATCCCTGTCAGAGACCAAACGTTCCAGTTACCTAAGCGAATCCTCCTAGGCCCAGCTAGCTTCCTTACCATCGCACTCGTCGAGTCAAATGCGAAGACCCTTGCTCATTTTCCACTACATTCAGGCGCCGATGTAGTGCGCCACTAAGGATGCGATGACCCGATCCTCGCTCACTTGCCACCATATCCGGATCAAGATATGGCGTGCCACCAGGGGGGGTGACGGCCTGGCCCTTGCCCATTTCACACCACACCCGAGTTCCGATGTGGCGCGTCGCTGAGAGGGTTACGCCCCAACGAAAATCTTTTGGGTTTCATCTCCATAAGAGTGGCTGAGTTTTTACGTTGGCTCGCCAAGCCTATCACAACCCTCCTCCTTTACCTGGTCTTGGGACCGACTATGTTGAAACAACATAGGCAGAGTTTCAAGTGAATTAGGAATATGATTTTTAAAACTACTGTGAGCTTTGTCACTGTCAAAACTAAAAATTTTCTTTCATAATTTCACAAGCAATACTAGTGGATTTTTAAGATTTTTTTTGGAGTGTGTTTCATGCCGGCCTACAATGATGAATCGGTTGTGTATGAAAGTAGGGATGGCGTATAATCTGCTTTTCAATTCAACAAATGTGCAGATTTAGCAAAGTGCAGTAGGGCTGGCCTTTTCATAGGTAGCAGCCTTAGTTTATCTCCAAGGGATTATTGTAGTTCCAGACATTATTATAGGCATTTTTGGATGTATGCAGGCATCTTTTTCAACTGTAGATTTTCAAACATTTTGTTTGGAACATTATGTGCAGAAATGTTAACATCAAGCAAAATCTTTACATCAATTAATATCAATGTGCAGAAATGGTCCACCTTCTAGTTTGCAAATTGTTCCAAAATTACTCATTGCACATTGTAACATTGCGAGGAGTATTTTTTACAATAAGATTCTGCTATTTAGTCAGCACTTATAGAATTTTTGAAAATTAAATCTTGTCTGATTGTTTGCTTCCAAACTGTGTCGAAAATCTGGAGTAACAATATTACAATGAATTTCAGCACTGAATTTGATCTACAACAAAATCTTGTCTGATTGTTGTAATTATTGATCTACCCCAATATTTCAGTGCTGAAATATGGAGTATATTGATTGTTTCCAATATTAAACTCAGTCCAAAAATATTGATTATTTGCAAAAATTCACTGATTGACTATCAATTTCCTGATTGATTGTTTTCAAAACCTAGCAGATCATCATGATCAATTTTCTGATTTCCTGATTGAGTGTTTCTAAAACTAGCAGATTGTGATGATCATCCTGCCATTGCAGCCAGATCAATATTCGCAGGAGTACCAACAGCAACAGCGGAGGCGGGGGCGCGGGAAGGAGCTCGGTGACCAGTAGTGGCGATTCTACCAGTGGGATGACCAACTCGGGCTCGGGTGTCGATTCCACCAACGGCGGGGAAGGAGCGACTCCACCAGCTTGAAATTGTGCAGGTGAGTGGCGGCGCAAGTTGGCTGCGGTGGAATCACGCACGTTGGCGGCGGCGGAATCGCGCAAGTTGGCGTCGGAATCGCGCGGGTGCGCCGCCATCGCCGGAATTGCCAGCACGACGCCGGTCCCTGGCAACGCGTGGGCGATGGGCGGAGGCCGAAGGAAGGAGATGGGGCTATTTTGTCAGATCTTTGAAAGTACAAGTTTTTTTTGTTGCAAAATGGACGTTCTTTTCCTGACGGAGTGAGTATGAGAGATTGGGTACGGAAAAAAAAGTATGAGAGATTGGAGTCGATTATTGGGATTTTGCGAAGAATTCCTAACAAAACTTGCAGCAAGAGGGTCACCATCAAACACAATAAGCGTCGCGGTAAGGGCGCTTGCTCGCGCGTTCCACCTATCCTGATTTTACTGTGCCGAGTTTTTCTAACTGGATAAGGTGGAAACGCAACGAGCTAGCTCGCATGAGACAAAACGCCCAGCCCCCGTTCCCATTTCCCCCTCCCTGATTCATCTCCCTTTTTCTCATCTACCGCCGCCACCACTCGCCGGAGCCCTCCCCCATAGCCGCCGCCACCAGCGCCCGCCCCAACAGCCCGCAACCCACCCCTCTCTCCTCTGCTCACCTTATCCCCACCACCGGCGAGCTCCTCCCCTTCCCCTCGCCCCAGATCGAGCAGTAGGTTCGAATGCACGACCACGGCGACACGAGCGCCCCGATGCTGGTTCAAGAGGCTTGAGGTGGGTGCTCATTGCGGCTCTTACCTTGGTGTCGACCCCATGGACAAGGTGCCCTCTCCATCACTTTGTGTTTGTGTGTTCGATTTGGAGTTGGTTCTCTTTTCGTGAAGCTCCCTCTCTTCTCTGCTGCAGGAGAGCATCTCTCTCTGATCGTGAAGCAACCCCAATGGTTTAGCATCTCTCTCTCTGATCACTAAGCCCATTAATCCCGGTTCACTCACGAACCGGGACCAAAGGGGGCATCAATCCCGGTTCGTGAGGCCAGGGGGCCGGCCGGGCCTCGTGGTGCATTGGTCCCGGTTCGTCTGGACCCTTTGGTCCCGGTTCCAAACAAGAATCGGGACCAATGGGCCTCGCTCCTGGCCCATAACCATTGGTCCCGGTTCGTGGCTGGAACCGGGACCAAAGGGGGTCCTTTAGTCCCGGTTCCAGCCACGAACCGGGACCAATGAGATGCCTATGTATACTCCCTTGCCCACGAGCAGAGCAGTGGAGTGCTCTGTTTTTTTTGGCCGGCCGTGGGAGAGCTTTGTGGTGCTCTAGCTCACCTCCTATGCACATGAGGTGTTCGATGAAATGCCCGAGCCACACTTAAACTTTCTCCTCTCGAAGCTCCTTGTCCAAGCTCCATTTTCCTCAAGATTTTTCTAGGTTTGGCGGTCCGTCCTGTCCAGTCCCCGTCCTCACCGCCGTCGATCGCCCGCGCCTCTCTACCCGCCGGCACCACCATGGTGATCCTCTTGTTCTTATCTTCTTTCTAAAAGAAAAAAAATTCTTACTTGTATGATTTAGGTAGATACTTGTATAATTTTCTTACTTTTATTATTGTTTGTTATTATATAGTGCCATGGTTTTGGTATCCGCCCCCATCGGCCCTCGTCGGCCCTCATCCTATCTATGATTCGGATGTGGTATATATTATCTTTTATAACTATTTGTTTCATTTAGTGTTTATGACAATTATGCCGACCAACGTGACATAGATGTTTTTATCTAGGTGGTATGTGAACCGGAAATTCCAACCGACCCTCTTGTCGAGAGGTTAAATTTAGTTGAAAAAGAAAACAATTACTTGAAGAAAAAATTGAAAATAATTGAGTTGGAGAAAATGGAATTGGAGTTGCATGTTGCGGATATCGTCGATGATCACAAGATCAAGATGGATAAAATGCGCTTAAAGAATAGAAAGATTAAAAAATATGCCATTCATACTGAGGCTTGGTATCATTATGCCGTTGGATCAATGGTTACCTTAGTTGCTATTATGATCGCATTTGTTGTTGCATTGAAATGGTTTACATAGTTTCAATGTATTTTTTAATTAGATGCTCTAGAGAGCTATATGTTGTGCAATGAGAACTATGTATGTACTTTGGTTTTAATGTGATGATGAACTTCTATTAATTAATTTGGTCACTTCTGTATTCATGATGTTCTGTAATGGTTTTTGACACACTTAATTATATATAATGCACGCAGATGAACCGGCAATGGATGTACGGTGACAGACGCACCTCCAAGTACATTAAGGGCGTGCATAATTTTCTCCAAGTGGCTGAGGCAAACAAGCAGAATGGTTTTATGTATTGTCCATGCCATATATGTGGGAAAACGAAGTCTTACTCTGATTCAAAAACCCTTCACACCCACCTTCTTTATAAGGGTTTCATGCCACACTATAATGTTTGGACCAAGCACGGAGAAAGAGGGGTTCTGATGGAAGACAACGAAGAAGAAGAGGATGATGACAACTATGCGCTCCCTGAATACGGTGATGCTGCAACGGGGGCAGCTGAAGATCAAGAGGAACCGGACGATGTGCCCGATGATGATCTTCGCCGGGTCATTGTTGATGCAAAGAGACAGTGTGAAAGTGAAAAGGAGAAGCTGAAGTTCGATCGCATGTTAGAGGAGCACAAAAAAGGGATGTACCCCAATTGCGAAGATGGGAACACAAAGCTCGGTACCACACTGGAATTGCTGCAGTGGAAGGCAGCGTATGGTGTACCTGACAAAGGATTTGAGAAGCTACTGAAAATATTGAAGAAGAAGCTTCCAAAGGATAACGAATTGCCCGACAGTACGTACACAACAAAGAAGGTTGTATGCCCTCTAGGATTGGAGGTGCAGAAGATACATGCATGCCCTAATGACTGCATCCTGTACCGCGGTGCGTACGAGGATTTGAACGCATGCCCGGTATGCGGTGCATTGCGGTATAAGATCAGACGAGATGACCCTGGAGATGTTGACGGCGAGCGCCCCAGGAAGAGGGTTCCTGCCAAGGTGATGTGGTATGCTCCTATAATACCACGGTTGAAACGTCTGTTCAGAAACAAAGAGCATGCCAAGTTGATGCGATGGCACAGAGAGGACCGTAAGAAAGACGAGAAGTTGAGAGCACCCGCTGACGGGTCGCAGTGGAGAAAAACCGAGAGAAAGTACTGGGAGGACTTTGCAGGTGACGCAAGGAACGTATGGTTTGGTTTAAGCACGGATGGCATTAATCCTTTTGGGGAGCAGAGCAGCAATCACATCACCTGGCCCGTGACTCTATGTATCTATAACCTTCCTCCTTGGCTGTGCATGAAGCGGAAGTTCATTATGATGCCAGTTCTCATCCAAGGCCCTAAGCAACCCGACAACGACATTGATGTGTACCTAAGGCCATTAGTTGAAGAACTTTTATAGCTGTGGAATGGAAACGGTGTACATGTGTGGGATGAGCACAAACAGCAGGAATTTGACCTGCATGCGTTGCTGTTTGTAACCATCAATGATTGGCCTGCTCTTAGTAACCTTTCAGGACAGACAAACAAGGGATACCACGCATGCATGCACTGTTTAGATGACACCGAAAGTATATACCTGGACAAATGCAGGAAGAATGTGTACATGGGGCATCGTCGATTTCTTCCGACCAACCATCAATGTCAAAAGAAAGGCAAGCATTTCAAAGGCGAGGCAGATCACCGGAAGAAGTCCGCCATCCTTACCGGTGATCACATACTTGCTATGGTCAAAGATTTACAAGTAATCTTTGGAAAGGGTCCCGGCGGACTATCTGTTCCGAATGATGCTGAGGGACGCGCACCCATGTGGAAGAAGAAATCTATATTTTGGGACCTACCCTACTGGAAAGACCTAGAGGTCCGCTCTTCAATCGACGTGATGCACGTGATGAAGAATCTTTGCGTGAACCTGCTAGGCTTCTTGGGCGGGTATGGGAAGACAAAAGATACACCAGAGGCACGGGAGGACCAGCAACGTGTGCACGAAAAAGATGGCATGCCTCCAAAGCAGTATGAAGGTCCTGCCAGCTACGCTCTTACCAAAGAAGAGAAGGAAATCTTCTTTGAATGCCTGCTCAGTATGAAGGTCCTGTCTGGCTTCTCGTCAAATATAAAGGGAATAATAAATATGCTAGAGAAAAAGTTCCAGAACCTAAAGTCTCATGACTGCCACGTGATTATGACGCAACTGCTTCCGGTTGCATTGAGGGGGCATCTACCGGAAAACGTTCGATTAGCCACTGTGAAGCTATGTGCATTCCTCAATGCAATCTCTCAGAAGGTGATCGATCCAGAAATCCTACCAAGGTTAAGGAGTGATGTGGCGCAATGTCTTGTCAGTTTCGAGCTGGTGTTCCCACCATCCTTCTTCAATATCATGACGCACGTCCTAGTTCATCTAGTCGACGAGATTGTCGTTCTGGGCCCTGTATTTCTACACAATATGTTCCCCTTTGAGAGGTTCATGGGAGTCCTAAAGAAATATGTTCATAACCGCGCTAGGCCAGAACAGAGGATGTCATTGGGTTTTGTGTTGACTTCATTCCTGACCTTAAGAAGATTGGTCTCCCTCAATCGCGGTATGAGGGGAGACTGTCTGGAAAAGGCACGCTAGGAGGGGACTCAATAATATGTAGGGATGGGCATTCTTGGTCTCAAGCACAATACACAGTTCTACAGAACTCTACCTTGGTGACCCCGTATGTCGATGAACACAAGAACATTCTGCGCTCCAAACACCCAGAGCAGTGTGACGACTGGATTACATGTGAACACATCAGTACTTTCGGCAGTTGGTTACAAACACGTCTCAGGGGTGACAACATTGTTTCTGATGAGCTGTACTCATTGGCCAGGGACCATCTTCTTCTGTATTGACTTACAAAGGGTACGAGGTAAATGGGAATACATTTTACACGATCGCCCAAGATCAAAAGAGCACCAACCAAAACAGTGGTGTCTGCTTTGATGCAGCAACCAAGAGGGGAAAGGACACATATTATGGTTACATAGTGGACATATGGGAACTTGACTACGGACATGATTTTAAGGTCCCTTTGTTTCAGTGCAAATGGGTCAATCTGTCAGGAGGCGGGGTACAGGTAGACCCACAGTACGGAATGACAACAGTGGATCTGAACAATCTTGGGTACACAGACGAACCATTCGTCCCAGCCAATGATGTGGTGCAGGTTTTCTATGTGAAGGACATGTCTACCAAACCGAGAAAAAGAAAAGATAAGGAAGCGAATACATCATACGATGAGCCAAAGCGCCACATAGTTCTTTCAGGAAAAAGAGACATCGTGGGATTGGAGGGCAAGACAGACATGTCTGACGATTATGATTAGTTTCATGAAATTCCTCCCTTCAAAGTCAAGGCTGACCCAAGCAGCCTGTTAAACGATGAAGATTATCCATGGTTACGGCGCAATAAGCAAAGGACACAAGCGAAGAAAAAGTGAAGACTTTCTCTCCACAATTATTATGATGATGCCTTTGATCTAGAATATCACTGCAGTTACATGTGAAGAAATGAAATGCCTTTTGTAACAGATGAGTTTCCATATGAAACCCTGATACTTTGAAAGAGATTGTCCGTTTTGTACACGAAGTGCATCCAGTTTTTTGCCGTAACCCTCTCAAATTTTTAGCACATGCTATGTGGGTGAAATGATGATACCATGCCAACTTTCAACCTTTTCAGAGTTCAATTTTAGTGCTTTTCAATTTCAGGGTCATTTAGCTTTAAAAAATCAGTAAATGCATGAAAAATACCAAATGAAGTCAGAAAGGGTTCAAAATTGATGATGTGGCTATGAATGGTTCATTTTGAACACACAAAAAGTCTGGAGTTCAAATAAGTTCAAAAAAATAAAATCCCTTTGTAACAGATGAGTTTTCGTTCGGAACCCTGATACTTCGAATGAGATTGTCCATTTTGTACATGAAATGCATCCAGTTTTTGCCGTAACCCGCTCAACTTTTTAGCACATGCTATGTGGGTGAAATGATGATACCATGCCAACTTTCAACCTTTTCAGAGTTCATTTGTAGTGCTTTTCAATTTCAGGGTCATTTAGCTCAAAGAATGAACTAATAGCAAAAAGAATGAAGTAGAAAACTATTGTTCGCACACGAACATGTCGCCGTGTACCCTCGACGCCGGGGGTGATGCGCCACAGCTCACGTCGAAGGAGGTCTGACCGGCAACGCGATACGCAAGACAGCCGGCAGACGCTTTTGAAGACCCGAAACCCCACACGCCCGGGAGGGACCCCGTCAGGGAGTGCGGCGGCTATGGGTTGCCCTAGGTCGATTCACTCGCCCCTAGAACCTCGGTACTCGCAGTTCTCAAAGTTGAGGAACAGCGAAGAACGAGAGAGAAAAACGATGGAGGGACAAAACGTAGATGAAAAAGTAGTATATTGATTTGTTCGATTGTGTGTTCTTCAATCGGCCGTCACCCCCAACATATATAAGAGGCGGCTGGACTTCCCGTACAAGCAAAGGATTCATCTAGGCTTTCCTTACAAGAAAATTACATCAATTCACGTCCTAGAATCCTAGTTCTGGTCCCACTCGGATTCAGCCCGAATCTGGTCCAATCTTCTGTCTTGCTCCTTGCGTGGGCCGTGGAATCTTCATATGACTTCCGATGGAAATGGTTCAAATACCAACTTTGTGCGCTTCGACGAGGCCGACAATCCGTATGTTGATCACTTTTCCAAATAAGTCCATCTTGAATACTCCACGGGGTCATCTTTAATTTCGAGTCGGACTCGGTCATGCAGCTGACTGGACCGTCCGACTCTTGTAGCGTCTCTGCAGGTCGTATATTACGTCGGATGATGATGACTCCAAAAGCAAACTTGATCGATTCGACGTTACAAACAACTTTCATGTTGAACACTTTTTCATCCGAGGCCATCTATATAATCATTTGAGCCCATCTTCAGCTTCTGGTCGGATTGGCCTTGACAGTTTCCACCCCGGCAAGCTTTTCACCCGGCAAGCTTTTCACCCCGGCAAGATCTTTGCTCGGCAAGCTTTTCACCCGGCAAGCTTTTCACCCGGCAAGCTCTTTGCCCGGCAAACTTTCTGGCTGCACCTTGCGGGTCCTTTTTGTGGCAGTAAACGACCTCGAATGAAAATGTGCCCAAAAGCAAAGTTGACCGTTTCGACGTTACGAACAACTTTTATGTTGAACCTTTTTCGATTCGAGGCCATCTTGAATGACTAATTTCTCACGCATTGTATCAGACATCCATCAAACATGTGTTTGATGTCCAGCGTAATATTTTGATCTCTAGCCGGTCCGCACCGTGTTGACCGTAACTTTTGCATACGAACTCGGATTTAGACGATTTTTATATCAAAATTGATCGTTTCGATGATACGAAGATAATCCATGTAGAGCATTCTTTATCTGAGGTTGTCTTGGAGGCATAATCGACCAAAAAGCACTCAGAATATCATGACAATCCGAGTGTAGTTTTGGTCTTTGATATGATGCCGAATGATTATGGTCCAAACATCAAAGTTGTTCCACTCGGCAATGTGAAGTTTATCATGTAGAATATATTGTCATTTGAGGCCATCTCTATTGCCTTCTGGATTGTGCCAAAATCAGGTGTCAACACATGCCCCCCTGTTTTTCGGCAAAGCTTGCATGCCGAAAAATAATTTGCACCATGTTTGTTCTAAGGACGATGTCTACACTCCATCGGCCATCTATATTTCTTAGTGCGATAATTATGTATCAGCCATGTTTATGCTAAGGATGATAATCATATATCGGCCATTGCCTAATCAGGCTTCTTGCCACACACTCGGGTGGTACTTCTTCAGATATCTGCCATTGAGAGCTCGAGGTAATAATACTCCTTGCATGGATTCCACCAAATATGAATTTCCAGGAACTACCCTTGCAATCCTAAAAGGACCTTCCCAGTTTGGAGACCACTTCCCGAATTTTCTATCTCTAGAACCAATCGGCAGAATCACTTTCCACACAAGATCGCCAACCTGAAAATTCTTCAACTTGACCTTTTTATTGTAAGCTCTTGCTACCCTCAACTTGTCTCTTTCTATGGCTTCCAAAGCAGCCAAACGTTTATCGGCAACTTCATCAATGTTGTCCATCATCAAATTGTAAAAGTCCACTGCCGATAAATTATTTTGTTTGGCTATTCTCAAAGCATTCAAATTCACTTCCACTGGTAAAACAGCCTCTTGACCGTATACTAGCTCATACGGAGTTACCTTTGTAGCACCATGCCTTGAGATTCTATGTGCCCATAAAGCTTCAGACAATAACTCATGCCATTTTCTTGAATTATCCTCAATCTTCTTTTTGATGAGCTTGATCAATATCTTATTGCTAGACTCAGCTTGTCCATTAGCTTGGGCATAATACGGAGATGAATTGAGCAACTTTATGTTATATGATTCGGCAAATTCTCTAACTTGATGTGACATGAAAGATGAACCTTGATCTGTAGTCAATGTCTGAGGAATGCCGAATCTATGAATAATGTGCTCGGTTTTGAATTGAATTACCTCCGTATGTGTCATCTTCTTGTGAGGTACTGCTTTAGATCACTTGGTGAAATAATCGGTTGCCACCAACACGAACCGATGCCCCTTCGAGGAAGATGGATGAATTTGCCCAATGAAATCTAAACCCCATCCTCTAAAAGGCCACAGCTTGATAATAGGATGTAACATAGCAGCAGGAGCCAATTGAATATCACCAAATTTTTGACAAGCTTCACACCCTTTATAATACCTGAAGCAATCATTGATCATAGTCGGCCAATAAAATCCAGCACGTCACAATAACCACTTCATCTTGGGAGCCGACTGATGAGTACCACAAATTCCTTCATGTACCTCTCCCATAGCAACTCTTGCTTGGTCCTCGTCCAAACATTTCAAAAGAATATCTTCAACCGTTCGGCGATAAAGACCACCATCTCTTATTGTATATTTGAAAGCCATAAACCGAACAGACCTGTCCACCCTTTCACTCGGATCACGCAGGTAATCCATAATGGGCTTTCTCCAGACATGATTTTCACCTGCACTAGATTTTTTGTTAGTGGCCGAATCAGTAGGCTCTGGTTCGGCCTCTCCCATACTAGCAAGACAAGACATCGACCTCTGAGAAATATGAAACATGCCATGATCAACATGATAGCCGGATGCTTGTTGTGCCAACTCATTTGCTCTCCAATTGTCATGTCTAGATATATGAGCAATGCTAAAATAATCCAAAGTAGAAATTATATCTAGACATTTATCAAGATAAACATTAAGTGATTCGTCAAAACATTGAAAGACTTTGGATATTTGTTGCACTACTAATAACGAATCACCAAAAGCCTCAATATGTGTAGCACCTATGGCAAGCAACATCTCTAAACCAAATAACAATGCTTCATATTCGGCTTGATTATTTGTGCAAAAATATTCTAAGCGGCATGAGGCTTCAAAAACAGCACCATGAGGAGATATATAAACAATACCAACACCTTGGCCACTGCTACAAACTGAACCATCAAAATATAATCTCCATGGTACTAACGAGACAAGGTTTATATCAATATCATGTTCATCATCAATCCGATGTTCAGCAATAAAATCAGCAACAATTTGGCCTTTCATGGATTTTAGAGATTCATAAGCCAAATCATATTCAATTAAAGCAAAAGCCCACTTGCCAATTCTACCACTAAGAATTGGCCTATGCAACATGTATTTGATGACATTGGTTTGACAAGCTATTATGCAAGTACTAGGCACTAAATAATGTCTCAATTTTGTGCAAGCATAATATAAGCATAGGCATAATTTTTCAATAAACATATACCTTGTCTCGGCGTCCAATAAGCGTCGGCTCAAATATGTAATAACATGCTCTTTTCCTTCGGTCTCTTGGGTCAAAACAACACCAACTACGCCTTTCTCCGCTGCAATATAAAGCCTAAAGGGCTCTTTATGCTTGGGCACTTTCATCACCGGAGGAGTGCACAAATAAGTCTTGATCATGTCAAATGCCTCTTGCTGTTTTGCCCCCCAAGTAAAATCAGCATCATTCTTTAACCGAAGAATAGGAATGAATGCATCAACCTTCCCTGACAAATTAGCTATGAACCTTCTCAAATAGTTGACCTTGCCAAGGAATTTTTGCATATCTCTCTTGCATGTTGGAGCCCCCACTTTTTGTATAGCTTCTATCTTTTTGGGATCAATTTCTACGCCATTTTCATGAATAATAAAACCCAAAAACTTTCCAGCCGACACGCCAAATGCACACTTCAAAGGATTCATCTTCAGTCCATATTTTTTCATTCTTTCAAAAGCTAAGCGCAAATCGGCTAGATGAGATTCGAAAGCATCCGACTTGACAACAATATCATCAATATAAACCTCAAGTATAACACCAAGTAAATCATGAAAAATTAAATTCATAGCCCTTTGATACGTGGCACCGGCATTTTTTAATCCAAAGGTCATCACTGTCCACTCAAATAAACCAAGGAAACCAGGACATCGAAAAGCCATTTTGGACATGTCCTCTTCGGCCATAAAAATCTGGTTATACCCCGCATTCCCATCAAGAAAGCTAATGACCTTATGTCCAGAAGCATCATTAATAAGCATATCGGCTATTGGCATGGGATACTCATCTCTAGGTGTAGCTCTATTCAAATCTCTGAAATCAATGCACACCCTCAACTTGCCGGAGCCTTTCTTTTCTACTGGTACAATGTTAGAAATCCACTCGGCATACCTGAAAGGTCTAATAAAATTAGCTTTAAGAAAACGACCGATCTCTTCCTTGATCCGGTCATATGTTTTTGGGTTAAACTTTCTGGTCGATTGTTTGTACGGTCTTAAACAAGCCTTTATAGGTAACCGATGCTCCACTAGCTCTCGGCTTAAACCTGGCATCTCATGATATTCCCATGCAAAGCAACAAACATATTCTTTCAATAGCTCCATCAACTTAGCTTTATGATCGGCTCTTAAATTTTTGTTTACAAATGTCGGCCTAGGAATTGAACCATCTCCTATGTCTATCTCTTCTAATGGATCGGCCGACGTAAAACCTTGTCCTAATTTATCCATATTATCTAACTCCTCTATAGACTCATACATATCGTTCTCATTGGACCGATATTCAACAAGACGCTTTTGCAACCCATCTGAGTTAGAATCCATTTAAATACATCATACCTTGGAGCCGATTACCACCAACCGGCTTTAAAGAAACGGGCACGAAACCACTTTTTGTGGCGCTAAGAAAATCAAATTCTGATAAGTCGCGTCCCTTCAAGCAAGTAGCATTGGGATGCTGCGAATCCACCGATGCATCGGCCAAAGCAACACAAGCCGAGTTATCCGCATGAATGACTTCCACCTCATCATCAACCCACTGGATCAAAAACTGGTGCATAGTAGATGGCACGCACTGGTTTGCATGAACCCAATCACGGCCCAGTATGACGTTGTAGTTACCTTGCACCTCGGCGACAAAAAATGCAGTAGCCAAAGTTTTGCTTCCCACCGTAAGCTCCACATACATTACACCTTTGGCTTCAGCTTTCTCTTTGCCTTCAAATCCATTAAGCACCATGTTGGTCTTTATTAACTCTTCGTCACGCAGCCCCAATTTTTTGAAGACCGAATATGGCATAAGATTCACCACATCACCTCCATCGACAAGCATTCTAGCAACCGGCGATCCATTAATATGACCTTTAAGGAACAATGGCTTCAAGTGTGTCACCGGTTCTTTTGGCTTCTCGAATATAGCATTTTTAGGACCAAAATCTAGCTGAGCTACTTCCCCTTCTTCATCTATAGCACGAAATTCAGCGGGTAAGTAATACACCATATTGATATCCATACCTTCGCGGACCGGTGTAGGCTCATAATCCAACATATCATCTTCCTCCTCGGGCATGTTCATCGACTCTGAAATATGTCCAAGCGAAGTGGAATCAATAGGTGACGGGGACGATGTAATAGCGTTGGCATCGTCCTTCCTTGGTGGTGTAGGTGCTGCCGTGACGGATGTAGAAACCACTGCACCTTGTATTTGTTTAGGCATCCATACTTGTTTTGTAGCACTAGTAGAAAAAGGTCTATTTGTCCCGGTTCATCAGGCCCATTTGTCCCGGTTCCCAAACCGGGACTAAAGGGTCGGGACTAAAGGCCCCCCCCCTTTAGTCCCGGTTGTGTTACGAACCGGGACTAAAGGCCCTCCACGTGGCCGCTCTCTGGAGCTCCACCTTTAGCCCGGTTGGTAACACCAACCGGGACTAAAGGAATTTTTTTGAAATTTTGTTTTTCTAATTTTTTTTTGAAAAATAAAATTTTGAATTTTTTTTGAATATTTTCTTATTTTCAAATTTCTGAATTATTTGACAATTCAATCTCTAATCACCCACTCTAATCACCCCTCATCACTGCTCAATTATGAACCACTCATTCCAAATCGTCTAACTTCCCGACCGGTCACCCATCCTCTCACTACTCCAGCCTGAGCACGCTTAACTTCCCGGCTAGTCACCCATCCTCTCACTACTCCAGCCTGAGCATGCTTAACTTTCGAGTTTTATTCCCCCTAGTTTCCAAGTCTGCACTTATTGTTTTCCTGACAATACTAAGCTGTCAATCCTATTAACCCTTAGGAGTTGAACTTGAGCATTAAGCACCGTTTGAGTTTGAAATTATTATTCTAAAAAACAATAATTATTTATTAACACTAATATTTCTTGAATAAGTAGTTTGACCATAGTTTGACCACAATTTGACCAGATTTGACCATAGTTTGACCAGATTTGACAATAGTTTGACCACAGTTTGACCAAAAGTCAAAAAACTAAAAATAATTATTTATTAACACTAATATTTCTTGAATAAGTAGTTTTACCATAGTTTGACCACAGTTTGACCAGATTTACCATTGTTTTTTGCATTATTTATTTTCTTTAGTTTTTTGCTTTATTTTTGTTTAATTCTTTTTGCTGTTAGGTCACAAAAATTATAAACTTTCTGTTAGTGCCATTAGTTTTCAAATTTGAAAAGTTTAAATTTGAATTCTTTGAAATTTGTGTGAATCACTAGTTTATGAATAACTTTACTATAAAAATAGATTTTTGAGTGATTCTTTTTCCTGCTATTTAATATACTGTGTTTTAACATTATATTCAAAACAAGATTTTGTTATTTTAGTTTCTAACAAAAAATTCTTATGATAATTCTTTTTGCTATTAAAGTTTCTAACAAAAAAATCTTATGAAAATCATTTTGCCATTAATGTTTTGAACAAAATACTTTGATAATTTTAGTTGCATAAATTTTATATAATTTTAGTTTCAAAAATACTAGAGATTTATAAAAAGCTTTTTAGTTGATTCCTTTTGCTATTAGAGTTTTATAAAAGCTTTTTTTGTTGATTCTTTTTGCTATTGAAGAATATTATAGTTTGTTTTAGTGATCGTAACAGAATATTTTAATTGATTATTTTAAGTTCATTCTTTTTGCTATTAGTTCATTCTTTTTGCGCTAAATGACCCTGAAATTGAAAAGCACTACAAATGAACTCTGAAAAGGTTGAAAGTTGGCATGGTATCATCATTTCACCCACATAGCATGTGCTAAAAAGTTGAGAGGGTTACGGCAAAAACTGGATGCACTTCGTGTACAAAACAGGCAATCTCTTTCGAAGTATCAGGGTTTCATACAGAAACTCGTCTGTTACAAAGGGATTTCATTTTTTTGAACTTATTTGAACTCCAGACTTTTTATGTGTTCAAAATGCACAATTCAAAGCCACATCATCAATTTTCAACCCTTTCTGACTTTATTTGTTATTTTTCATGCATTTACTGATTTTTTTTGAGTTATATGACCCTGAAATTGAAAAGCACTTCAAATGAACTCTGAAAAGGTTGAAGTTGGCATGGTATCATCATTTCACCCACATAGTTTGTGCTAAAAAGTTGAGAGGGTTACGACAAAAACTGGATGCACTTCGTGTACAAAACGGGCAATCTCTTTCGAAGTATCAGGGTTTCATACGGAAACTCATCTGTTACAAAGGGATTTCATTTTTTTAACTTATTTGAACTCCAGACTTTTTGTGTGTTCAAAATGCACCATTCAAAGCCAATAATCATCATAGTCATTACCACCAACACTATTTAATCATCATAGTCATAGTGTAGCTATCTAATCACCACCAACACTAGCTAATAATAATCATCATAGTCATTACCACCAACACTAGCTATTTAATCATCATAGTCATAGTGTAGCACATCATCATCTTCAAACTCATTCTAGCTAGCTAATCACTCCTGCTGCTCTCTCTCTCAGGTAAAATAGCATAGAACATGTGTAGCACTCCTGGTTCATCATATTGGAGCATGCAGATGAACCTGTCTCCTAATTGTGGGTTGCGCTTCTGATTGCTGCCCCCTAGTACTTCTCTGCGATCCTTCACAATTTTGCTCCAGTCTTTGACTATTAAGACTTGCTCGCTTTTAGAAATCCTGAATGCACTCATGTGCAATGTAGGATGTCATGGCCGTAAGCTAACCATTGCCATGCGACCTTTAGGCTCGACCCAATGAGGCACAACTATCATTGGGAATCCCTGTTGAAGAACATCGTAGTAACATACTTAGCAATGAAGTTTAGCTTAAAAAATAATGTATGCAAAAGATGCACTGAGGACAAATAGTAAAAATCTTACCATCTTTCCTAAATAGATATGACCGTAGTTCAATACGCACGCTAGTGGTCGCACGTTTTGAGTACTAAGATTTTCAAGTCCAGGAAAATAATTTGTCTTGACAGTATCAAGATCCTCAAGCCATGAAACATAATGACTTATCTCCTCGCAGTTTAGTTCAGCCCCGGGACAGTAGTAGGTCATGTCTACCAAGCGCTGGAGATGTTTGCTTGAATGGAAATAAGCTGTCAATAGAAATTAGTTGTCAACTATTTTTGAATAAACAATATCCAAGACATAAATATGGTTGAGAAACTCACATAATGGTAGAACTGGAGGTGTCTGCACATCGACCCAGATGTTGATATTACCTTCAATATCATCTTCCGGACGAATATCAAAGGTGATAAGCATATCAGGCTCAAATGCATAAGCCTTGCATAGTGATCTCCAATTTTTGCATTCAAAATAGGTGTAGGTGTCTGCATTGTATAATTTTGCGGCAAAAGTATAACCATGCTCGGTCCTCAAGTGAACTATCTTTACCTCCATAGTTTCCATAGGACTGAAACCAATCTTATCCAAGACATAAATTCTTGCATGGCAGGGGATACGCTAGTAGAATAGTAAAAAATTAAAATTATAAGTTGAAGCAAAAGAAGCAGAAGTCATGCTTAATTATGAAAAAAGACTTGTCATTGTGACTTACTGTATCCACTTCGAAGGTCTCATCCAGCTTGATGTTGAAGCGCCTACCACCAACTAAGAAATTTCTGTCGCACAGGCCGCGCTCGTCTTCGCAGTATTCGCACATACCGAAATCATTTTCGTCGTCAGACATTTCCTACGTTCATAGTTCATCAAAAATTGATTGAAGGAAACTACCAGGAAACTCAACAAACAGATCACTATTACTCAATATGCAACGGGTTGACTTTAGGTCTGTCGAGTCTTCCTTCCTGAACTCTCATCTCATGTATATGGTGGGCACTCCCTCTCTGATATTGCGACCGTCGGTGATGGTCGCTACTCCTCCTTTCCCTAGTGCATTACAAATATCTAGCACAAGGAAAAGAAGGAGAAGCGACCCCCACGACAACAGTCAGCATTCTTCTTCTCTCATATATGGTGGACACTCCCTCACCGTTTCGACCGTCGATGATGGTCGCTACTCCTTCTTCCCCTAGTGCGTAACAAAGGTCTAGCACAAAAGAGAAGAAGGAGAAGCGACCCCCACGACAACAGTCGGCATTCTTCCTCTCTCAAATATATATAATAACAAACAATAATAAAAGTAAGAAAATTACACAAGTATCTATCTTAATCATACAAGTAAGAACTTTTTTCTTTTACAAAGAAGATAAGAC
Source organism: Thinopyrum elongatum (assembly GCA_011799875.1). Classification (NCBI taxonomy): domain Eukaryota; kingdom Viridiplantae; phylum Streptophyta; class Magnoliopsida; order Poales; family Poaceae; genus Thinopyrum; species Thinopyrum elongatum. The sequence goes on from CM022303.1 coordinate 73,018,778, forward strand.
CAAGAGGCTCACCATTGTGGTGCCGGCGACGAGATCGGCGCGGGCGATCGACGGCGGTGAGGACGGGGACGGGACAGGACGGACCGCCAAACCTAGACAAATCTCGAGGAAAATGGAGCTTGGACGAGGAGCTTCGAGAGGAGAAAACTTAAGTGTGGCTCGGGCATTTCATCAAACACCTCATGTGCATACGAGGTGAGCTAGAGCACCACAAAGCTCTCCCACGGCCGACCCAAAAAACAGAGCACTCCACTGCTCTGCTCGCGGGCAAGGGGGTATATATAGGCATCTCATTGGTCCCGGTTCATGGCTGGAACTGGGACTAAAGGTTCCCCTTCGGTCCCGGTTACAGCCACGAACTGGGACCAATGATTGTGGGCCAGGAGCGAGGCCCATTGGTCCCGGTTCGTGGCTGGAACCGGGACCAAAGGGGCCAGACGAACCGGGACCAATGCCCCAAGAGGCCCGGCCGCCCCCCTGGCCTCACGAACTAGGACCGATGCCCCCTTTGGTCCCGGTTCGTGAGTGAACCGGGATTAATGGGCTGGCCCTGCCTGGACGAAAGCCCTGTTTTCTACTAGTGTAGGTACCATAGGCTGAATGTCGTTGAACAATTTATCTCTCTGCTTCTCGGCCTCCTGTTCTGCCATCTCTTGACTCCTCATGCGCTGCAATCTCCTTTTTTGTGCCTTGGTCAGACCGGAAGGACACCACTTAGGCTGAGTATATTTTGGATCCCTCGACTTGGCCTTGCTTGTGCTAGCTTCATGATCATTAGCCATGGGACCTTGCTGGACAACAGCCACATCTTTATTGGAACCAGCCGGATTGTCAACAATAATCGGCTCTTTGATTGTCAATTCTTTAGTGCCTATCATAATAGTTTCAGCTCTAGTATCCTTCTCCTTTTGCTTGCTAGGCTCTAAAATTTCAGTACTTGGTGATTTAGCACGCCACACTTGCTTGCCAACCCTTTTTTGATTATCTTGCATTGGCTGATTGACACCATTGTTCAAACGGCCTCGTGTGGGATAAGAAAGTCTCTCATGAACGGTCCTCCTTGGTTCTGCCCAACCCGGATGAAAAGCATAAGGGGCCATTGGGGGCTGCCACCATCCTCCATTAAAGTTTCCCATGTAGTATGGCGCATAGGGGGGTGGCGGCATCCATGGTCCCGGTGCCCATGACCCATATGGCCTTGCATGATGCTGAAATTCTTCTCGAGGAGGTGACCTTGAGCGCTTCAAATTTGATGACCAGTTAGAGCTAGAACCGGCCACTTGACTGGCATACTTGGACAACAACATATCAAAAGTTGGCTTGATTTTCTTGCGCCGCACTTTAGCTTCATTCGTCTTCCACTTGCCAACCTCTGGACTCTTGGGCTTAACAAATTTGACATGAGTGTTCTCTTGCACTTGTGGTTGCCCCCCGAGTGTAAGATTCTTGATGGTGATCTTGATTATCTCCTTGCCACCGGGTTGCTTGTCAAGCACAACTTGTCTCCCCAAGACCTTGTCGCTCTCCTTATTTTCCCTGGGCTCACCAATGACAATATTATTCTTATTAGCTGATTCAGCTATGCTGGGCCAAATTAACATCTTCTTCCTCTCCAAATCCATGGTGTTCATTGGGAAAGGCTGCTTATCAACTTGCATCTCAGAAAAATTCAATCGTCCGTCATTAATTGCCGATTGTATCTATCGTCGAAAAACATTGCAATCATTAGTGGCATGAGAAAAAGAATTATGATACTTGCAATAAGCGCACCGTTTCAGCTCTTCAAATGGCGGTAAAGTATGAGATATTCTAATAATCTTGGCTTGTAACAAAGCATCAAATATTCTATCACACTTAGCAATGTTGAAGGTAAATTTCATCTCTTCATCATGATTCTTATGAATCGGCTTTAAATCATTGCAAGTAAATGGTTTGGCCTTAGATGGCCAAACAAATTCAGCAGCATAAATATCACCCTCATCGTCCGAGTGCTCACTATCATACTCAACCATATTCATTTTTGGACGATCAGTTTTATGCCTATGCATCTCTTTAAGATCTTTGCTTCGGCTTTCTTGAGCCAAAGCCCTTTGTAAGACTTGGTTGAACTTTAAAAACTCATAGCCTTCTAGCTTTTCTCTAATGTGAGTTCTCAAACCATTAAGCACAAGATCAGCCAAATCTCTCTCAGTTATCACCAAACTATAGCACCAGTTTTTTGTATCTCTAAATCTTTTGACGTAATCGGAGACCGATTCATCATGCTTTTGTCTAACCGATGTAAGATGTGATAACTTAAGTTCATTATCGCCGCTATAAAAATGATCATGAAATTTTTGTTCTAGTTGTGACCATAAACGAATAGAACCATGTGGTAAAGCGGCAAACCATGAAAATGCGGTACCGGTTAAAGATAAAGGAAATAAACGCACTTTCAATTCATTTAGTGAGCCTGCTTCACCTAATTGTGCCAAGTATTGGCTAACATGCTCCCATGTGGTTTTTGTGCCCTCTCCATTAAAATTAACAAAATCTGGAATTTTATATCCCGGAGGGCATTGAATTGCATCAAAGTATTCTGGATATGGCTTTTGGTAAATACGATTCCTTGGTAATTCAACTCCAAAATTCTCTCGGAGCATCTTAGCCATCTCCTCTCTAAGATTAGTTAGACCATCATCCACAGTGGACGATGAAGCTTGTGGCAGTGGCATAGGAGGAGTAGGGTTAGTATTTGCAGGTGCGAATTGTGGCATATATGCCGAATTGTAATCCGGCAATGATCTAACAGCGTTTGCACTTGTAGGTAGGGTTTGGTTCGGCGTCACCACCGAACCTGGCATACTCATGATAGGATTAATGGGTGCAGCAATAATTTGATTTGCTGGCCTAGGATAAAAATTCATCGGCACGGGAGGCGCCGATGAAATAGGTAAAGTTGGATTAGGGATTTCTGTGGTAACAGGCACACCAACATTACCAATAGATGATTGAGGCATACTTTTTTGAGCATTACTATTTTCCAAGAAAATTTGGTATAAAAGATTATTGCTATCAGTAATGCGACTATCAATTTCAGCCCATACCTCAGGAGAGAAGGTACTACTCACAGGGGGTTTAACCTGTTCATCATGAAGAGGAGGAAACTTGATTTCTCCAACCAGAGTGAAATTGCCTTGACGATCCTTCTTGAACTTAGCAAGGAACTCCTGCATCTCCTTTTCTTCACGTGCCTTCTTGTACTCCTCATAATCTTGGCGATGTTCCTTCGATAACTCCTCAAAGTTGGGCTTGATTATGTTATCGGCGTTGATTTCCGAGGGCTTGGGAATCTTGTCGTTGCCAGACATGATGGATGATGATGATGATTGATCTTCAGTCCCCAGCGGAGTCGTCAAAAAGTGTGTTCGCACACGAACATGTCACTGTGTACCTTCGACGCCGGGGGTGATGCACCGCAGCTCACGTCGAAGGAGGTCTGACCGGCAACGCGATACGCAAGACAGCCGGCAGACGCTTTTGAAGACCCGAAACCCCACACGCCCGGGAGGGACCCCGTCAGGGAGTGCGGCGGCTATGGGCTGCCCTAGGTCGATTCGCTTGCCCCTAGAACCTCGGTACTCGCAGCTCTCAAAGCTGAGGAACATTGAAGAACGAGAGAGAAAAACGATGGAGGGACAAAATGTAGATGAAAAAGTAGTATATTGATTTGTTCGATTGTGTGTTCTTCAATCGGCCATCACCCCCAACATATATAAGAGGCGGCTGGACTTCCCGTACAAGCAAAGGATTCATCTAGGCTTTCCTTACAAGAAAATTACATCAATTCACGTCCTAGAATCCTAGTTCTGGTCCCACTCGGATTCAGCCCGAATCTGGTCCAATCTTCTGTCTTGCTCCTTGCGTGGGCCGTGGAATCTGCATATGACTTCCGATGGAGACGGTTCAAATACCAATTTTGTGCGCTTCGACGAATCTGACAATCCGTATGTTGATCACTTTTCCAAATAAGGCCATCTTGAATACTCCACGGGGTCATCTTTAATTTCGAGTCGGACTCGGTCATGCAGCTGACTGGACCGTCCGACTCTTGTAGCATCTCTGCAGGTCGTATATTATGTCGGATGATGATGACTCCAAAAGCAAAGTTGACCATTTCGATGTTACGAACAACTTTCATGTTGAACAGTTTTTCATCCGAGGCCATCTATATAATCATTTGAGCCCATCTTCAGCTTCTGGTCGGATTGGCCTTGACAGTTTCCACCCCGGCAAGCTTTTCCCGGCAAGATTTCCACCCCGGCAAGCTCTTTGCCCGGCAAGATTTTCACCCGGCAAGCTTTTCACCCCGGCAAGATCTTTGCCCGGCAAGCTTTTCACCCAGCAAGCTTTTCACCCGGCAAGCTCTTTGCCCGGCAAACTTTCTGGCTGCATCTTGCGGGTCCTTTTTGTGGCAGTAAACGACCTCGGATGAAAATGTGCCCAAAAGAAAAGTTGACCGTTTCGACGTTACGAACAACTTTTATGTTGAACGTTTTTCGATTAGAGACAATCTTGAATGACTAATTGATCACGCATTGTATCAGACATCCACCAAACATGTGTCTGATGTCCAGCGTAATATTTTGATCTCTAGCCGGTCCGCACCGTGTTGACCGTAACTTTTGCATACGAACTCGGATTTAGATGATTTTTATATCAAAATCGATTGTTTCGACGAGACGAAGATAATCCATGTAGAGCATTCCTTCATCCGAGGTTGTCTTGGAGGCGTAATCGACCAAAAACACTCAGAACATCATGACAATCCGAGTGTAGTTTTGGTCTTTGATATGATGCCGAATGATTATGGTCCAAACATCAAAGTTGTTCCACTCGGTAATGTGAAGTTTCTCATGTAGAATATCTTGTCATTTGAGGCCATCTCTATTGCCTTCTGCATTGTGCCAAAATGAGGTGTCAACAACTATTATGAAACTCTAATTGCAAAAAGAATGAACTAAAAATAATCAATTAAAATATTCGCTTCTAAACAGGTGCTGAGCTCTCTCAGCTACCGAGGTGGGACTAAACTCCCACGACACCACCATTGTGCCACCCTTTCGTCCCGGTTGATGGCACCAACCGGGACCAATGCCAACCTTTGGTCCCGGTTCGTGGCAACAACCGGGACGAATGCCCCCCTTTGGTCCCGGTTCGTGCCACCAACCGGGACCAAAGGTCTCTGCTTCCCGTCCTTTGGGCTGCTGAAAAGAGACCTTTGGTCCCGGTTGTTGGCACGAACCGGGACCAAAGGGGGGCATTCGTCCCGGTTGTTGCCACGAACCGGTACCAATGCTCTGTCTATATTAGTAACACTTGTGAAAATTTTCATTCTCACCTCGCAGTTGCCCCGGACGACGCCGACGACATCGACGCCACCAGGCTGCCCCGACGCCGTCCGCCACCCCTGCCGTCGCCCGTGCCTCGTCGTCGCCGTCGCCGACGTCGTCCCCGAGCCCGCGCGCCCCTGCCCCGCCCCCGAGCGCGCCGGCCGGCCGCGCCCCTGCCCCGGCCAGCCCCCACCGTCGCCGTCGCCGTGCCCTCGCCGCCCCCGCCGTCGCCCTCGCCGGCCGCCCCCGCTGTGAGCCGCCGTCGCCCTCGCGATTTTTTTATGTGATGATTTTTTTGTTCATATATATAATGTATATATGTATGTGGATATATGTATGTATGGATGTGGCTATGTATGTATGGATATAATGTTCATAGCATTTTTTTGTTCATATGTGTTTTTTTTCATATATGTATTAATTTTTTTTATTTAGGTTGTTAGTAGATATCGATTTTAGGTTTGTGCATTTTAGGTTAGTTGATTTAGTGTAAAAAACCTTTTCGGTTCGTGTCCTGTTCGTGCCTTTTCGTTTCTTCGCTTTTCGGTTCGTGGCGCCGGCCCCGGCCCCTCCGGCGCCCCGACTGCCCCGCGCCGCCGCCGCCGGCCTCCGGCCGCCGCCCCGCCGGCGCGGCCCCCGGCCCCTCCGCCGCGGCCCGCCGGCGACGCCGCCGGCGCGCCGCGGCGCGGCGCCGCGGCGCCCCCCCCTCCCGCCTCTCCCCCGCCCCCCCCTCGCGCCTCCTCCGGCCCATACAGCTCGCCGCATACCAAACCTGTTTTTTCTTCTTCTCCTCTATCCTTCTTCTTCTCCTCTTTTTTTTCTTCTTCTTTTTTTTCTTCTTCTCCTCTATTTTCTTCTTCTTCTCCTCTTTTTTTCTTCTTCTTCCTCTTTCTTTTTTTCTCGGGCCTCGGTTGTCGCTTATCGCCGCGTGGGATCGCGTTTCTGGAACTAGGGTAGAGGGTCGAGGGTCGCCGAGGGGTCGAGGTTCGAGGATCGCTGAGGGGTCGAGGGTCGAGGTTCGAGGATCGCCAAGGGGTCGTGGGTCGAGGGTCGTCGAGTGGTCGAGGGTCGAGGGACGAGGATCGCCGAGGGGTCGAAGGATGCCCCCATTATGGATGTGCATAATTAAGTTGATCCATATTTTTTCTGATCTCATCTACGCTTCTATATATGCACGTTCTCTTGTGTCAAAGTATTGAACAAATCCATGGTTTCATAATTAGCCGGAAGTAACAGGCGCATGATGGTATGAAGCTCTCCAAAATTATTTTGGAATGGAGTCCTGATAGGATAATTCGCTTTTTGGTATGAAGTTCAGGAAAGGCCTTCCGAATAGCGATATTCAAAAGGCTCTTGCTGAACGTCAGACATTCATGAGAGAGGCGGTCCGGTCCGGTCGCCGGACATGTCATGTGATAGGCAGTATTTTTTTTTGTTCATATAAAACTCCGGTAACTCTTCAACATGAGGGGGGACGTCGATCAACCCCCTCTCGCCCGACCAAACCCTAGAAGCATCGAGGCCACCCCAAACCCTAGAAGCATTGTGATTAGCTAGCTAGGTCTATGTTTGCCACTAATATATCCATCTCTCATGTTTGTATATTAATTGCCATGTTGTAATATTTGCAGAAATTATGGAGCAAAGAGACTTGGAACAAGAACAGTTGTTGGGGGACATAATCCTTGGCGGAGGTGATGTCTTGTCGTATCTCAACGACACCGATGGTCAGGAAGAAGGAGAGGATGACGGCTCCGGTTATTGAACAATGGAGGAAGGACATGATCATGATGGTTCTGGTGACCGAATGCCGGAGGAAGGAGACCATGATGACGGCTCCGGTGATCGAACGGAGGAGGGAGCTGTTGCAAAGTCCAGCGAGGTATATATATTAATTAAGCCTGTGCTGACTAGCTAATTGATGCATTAATTGTTTTGGTATGTACATATATTAACTCTTTTTTCTTCTTTTATAGCCCTCCGGATCGAGCCAAACTTCGGTAACGAGACGAGGCCCGAAGAAAAGGTTGTGCCAGGATGAAAGGTTCACGATCACAGCAATCGCGGACGATGGCCAACCGATTGAACCCAAGCGGACCAAGGATGCATTTTCTGCTCAGTGCGAAGCTATTGTTAGGGACAACATCCCGATCAGCATCCAGCTATGGAATAAGCCTAAGAACGAAGACCCTCAAGTTTCTTATGTCACCGATAGACAGAAAGATGATCTTTGGACCTCGCTGAAGGCAAATTTCACCCTACCGCCAGAGGAGGATCCGAATAAGCCAGTTATAGAGCCACTGATCAAGGCGTGTGCTCTTAAGAAGATGGCAGATCTATTCGGGAGGTGGAAGAATGAGTTGAATTCAACGTTTGTCGACAAAGGGAAGACTCCAGAATTCACCGGCCGATTTGAGAAGATAAGAGATCACTGGCCCGCATTTGTGGCCTACAAGACATCAGACAGGAGTAAGCAAATGTTAGAGAAAAACAAGATAAATGCTGCAAAGAAGCTGTATCACCATCGCATGGGGTCAGGCGGCTAACTCAAAGCCTGGCCATTGTGGGACAAAGCTGAGAATGACAGTATTGCTAAAGGGATCGAACCAGAGACATTGAACTGGCCAGATTGTTCAAGGACTTAGTTCTTCGGGGTTGGGGGAACTTTGGACCCTAAAACTGGGAAGTGCGTTTGGACGAACGAGCAACTTGCAATACCCGTCAAGAAGCTTCAGAAGTATATCGCCGCAGCGCAGCAAGGGACGTCCATTCCCGATAGAGAGAATGATGAGCTGACTGAGGCCCTCGGGAATCCTGAGCACCCTAGACGAACACGAGGCACGCCAGGCTCCATTGCGTGGAAGGTTGGGTTTCCCGGCGCAGGCGGTTACAAAACCCGGGAGAGGAAGAGGAAACAGGAGCTGAGCGAAATGCAGAAGCTCAATGCAAGAGTACTAAAGCTAGAGGAACAAGTTGAGAGCCAGCGAGCTGCCGACCAACCATCTCAGCGCACGAAGCTACCCCAGAAGCTACCCCGCCATCTCAGCGGAGAAGCAGCGTGGCTTCCATGGAGCTCGTTCAGCAGCCTGACTTCACGGCTCCTAGCTACCCCGTGGATGCTATCACGGAGCTCCAACATTGCCAGCTTATGACGAAATGTCAGAACCTCACCTTGAAGGAGGCTGTCGGCTCTGTTGCACCTCCTCAACCCGACGGAACTTTTCACTGCTGTCCGATTCCACATGGCTATGTTATTGTCTCGGTGGATGAAGTAATGGAGGGATTTGAGGAGCTCGAGCTTGACCACCCTACAGGTGAAGGGGAGACTCAGCTGAGTTATGCTGTGAGGACTACATGTCTATGGCGGAAGGAGTACATCAAGCTTCCAAACTGGAAGCCTCCGCCTCCTCCTCCTCCTCCGGCGAGTCAGAGCACTCCGCCGCCTCCTCCTCCTCCTCCTCCTCCTCCGGTGAGTGATCAGGGCACTCCGCCTCCTTCTCCGGCTCATCCGGCGCGTGAGGGCACTCCTTCGCCTCCTCCGGCACGTCGGAGCAGTCCGCCTCCTCCTCCGCCTCGTCAGCAACGGCGGAAGACAGACGCCGCCGCTACGGCTCCTCCGGCGCGTCGGAGCACTCCGCCTTCTTCTCCGCCTCGTAAGCAACGACGGAAGAGAGAGGCCGCCGCTCCGGCGACTAGCAGTACAGCCAGAGGCGGGAGGCAATTCAAATACGGTCCATCTCTCAAGCCTCTGGAAAAGTTACCATACGAGATGACCGAGAAGGAAAACGAGGACATCTGTCGTGCCCAAGTGAGGGACTTTTTTGCAAGGAAACCTCCACCTCCGAAGGAGACGATAGATCCGATGAAAGCGAAGCACACTATCGATGCCCTGAAGCGACCACCACCGCCTCCACCGCAATCCAACTATGAGCGCATTATTGAAAGGACATATCTGGAAGCGGAGCGATCGGGAAGTACTTGCAGTGATGTAAGGTTAGCAGAACGAAGAAGTGGAAAAAAAATTCCCCAGCTCGGCGAACAGGCGAACCAATCGTGCCCCCCGCTCAAGGTTTCTAGCGATCTCGTCGCTCATCATCCGGGGATGGCGCCCGTTACCAATCTTGTAGATTACCTGGGCGATGATGTAGTGTTTGATATGTTAGAGGTGGAGGAATTCAGATACCATACGGGCAGCCTCTCGTCAAACCTGATCATCCTACTCTAACAACGATGATGCGAAGATTCAATCAATGGTACATGAAAACCTGCAGCGAGTCTGGGAGGGATACTTTGACGCTGAGAATTAAAGATGAGCATGACCTCGTTGGAACGGATCAGTTGTCTGTTGCATTTGACGAGTTATTCCAGTTATACAATCAAAAGGCCCTCGACAAAACAATCTTGACTTGCTACTGTCTGTAAGTACTACTTCTGTAATTAAGTCTCTATATATAGCTCAGCTCTTTCATTGCATGTATATATAATTATCCTCACTATATTATGCAGATTGAAGATCGTCGAATGCAGAAAAGCACAAATCTATGACATTGGGTTTATTAACCCAAATGTCATACATGAATGGACGGTTGAAAAGAATGTCGAAGAAACCGAGGACAACTTGCTACAATCGTTGCTTAAAAGTCAAAACAAAGATACAATACTCTTTCCTTACAACTTCAAGTGAGTGTTACTGTCTTGTGCATATTCGGTTTCCCTACTCGAGGTTATAGTAATGTAATTGATGAGTTATGCATGCGTGCGCAGCTTCCACTTTATTCTGCTGGAGATTAAGCTTGAGCGGGGACTAGTAACCGTCTTAGACTCGAGACGAAAAGATCCCCAGAAGTATGTGGACATGACTGAAATGCTCCAGAAGTAAGTTCAATCGATCATTATCGCACCATATCGGCAACTTTGTTCATTTCCTGATATCAAGTAATTATTTTCTTTGTCTGGCAGGGTTTGGAAAGAGTTCACCGGAATTGCTCCGGCACTGCCGAGGGAGCTGCGATTTAGACACCCCAAAGTAAGTACTACTAGCTAGTTCCATGCATCTCCCATTGATTCTAGTTTCATCAATACCATTTGTAATGCTTGATTATCAGTTTGATTGAACTATATTTCTCGTGAAGTGCTTGTGGCAGGAAGCCGGGAATGATTTTTGTGGATACTACGTTTGTGAGTTCATCTACAACGCGACGACCTCTAAGCGGGGCTACTCTGAAAAACAATATGAAGTGCGTAAGCAATAATATTCATAATTTTATTTTATTATCATCATTTGTGTTGAGTTTCATTCATATATATGTATTGACCCCCTTCTTCAAATTAGATGCATCAGATGCGGGATGAACTCCTACCACATGATCGCATACGAGCAATTCAAGAGGAATTGGCGGGTTTCTTTCTTGATCACATCATAAATCCAACCGGAGAATACCATGTGAAACTTGACATTAGATGTTAGGGATTGTAAGAGATCTTATATTGTATATATGTAGCTAGTAGCGTCGGATAGATATACGAAAACTTGTTGTTCGACCAATATCTCGGAGAAAGAGAGGTCGATCACTTCTCTATGTATATGTTCATGACGATCTTGTGTACTTAATGGTTCCTTCATCTGCTTACTAGCTAGCGTGTCGAGTTCTCTCTATACGTATAGTAATTAGCGTCGACCAAGCACGGAGAAAGAGAGGGCACTTCTCTCTATTAGCTAGCTAACACAATATGAAACCCCTAAATTAACCCTCCAAAACCCCCTAACCCCCCCTAAAAAAACAAACACCCCAGCTACTACCAAATGCTGACGCGTGGATGCCTTTTGGTCCTCGTTGGTGTTACCAACCGGGACTAAAGGCCCTCCTGTCTGGGCTCCCTGCAGCGGCCACGTGGAGACCCTTCTGTCCCGATTCGTAAGCGAATTGGGACTAAAAGTTTTGGGTTTTAGTCCCAACCCTTTAGTTCCGATTTCAGAACCGAGGCTAATGGTCCTTTGGAACCGGGACAAATAGGCATTTTTCTACTAGCGACATGATAGCATAGCTCAAAGAGCGCAAGAACCAACACGGTCTGTGACGCGCGTGTGTCAGCAGGACACAAGCGTGGTGGGCTGGTGGCACAAGCTCAAAGAGCGCACAAAACCGACATGGCTGCCATAGCAGGCACGGTGCCCATGGCCATCTGTGCCAAGAGTGGCTCAGCAGGCACGACGACGTCTACGCGGGTGGCCATGACTCGCACCATGAGCTCTTCGCGGCGCGGCCAGGGCCAACGGCGACAGTGATGGCGCGGTGCTCGCCCGGAACGGCCATCAGGGCCGGTGGTGACAACTGACAACGAACTGCGCAGTGCATAACTCGGTGTGCAGTTTGGCGGCTCAGCCGTGTTAGTATATTTCTGATCTTGGTACGTGCCTTCCAGCTCAGCTCATGTGTGGCCGTTGAGTTAGTTGGCTGGTTGTGTGCATGCATAGTTGGGTAGTGCGTGCATGCATCAGATGGATAAGCTAGCTACGTGTGTGTGCCGGCCAAGTGAGTTTGTTAGTGCATGGGTGGGTTAGTTGCGTTGTAGCCGTTAGAGCATCAACACGTCCTATGCTCCTGGGCGGACGGCCTGGTCACGACTGGTCACGAAATTTCAACCCAGACGGACGTCTTAAACGGATCTCAAACGTTCGGACTGACCGGCACCCATTATATCCAGCCAAATATGAGGCAGATACGTGGGTGCCCGGGCGTGCCCCGGCATGTCCGCCATGTCAGACCCGACACACGCTGACCCATCCGATCCCACATATATTCCTCCCCATCCGCTCATCGTACCAAACCCTAGTCACTTCACCCCACTCCCCTCCGCCACCCAATCTCACCTTCGGCAATCTCCGGCATGGCAGGTAGCGGATCTGACTCTGATCAGTCCGGATCCGTCGACTGGGGTGTCGTCCCGTGCGGGTTGGAGGAGGCAATGGCTGTCCACATTGCACTCCCCCGCTCCCGGGAGGACAGGGTCCGGCCGACAGCAGGATCTGTCGGGCGCGACTCCATAGCGTTGGCTCAACGGACGCTCGGATCCTGTAGGGCTGGATCATCGCGATCTCGGCAGCCTTCAAATCTCTCCTTTCCCATCTCCGGTCGGGCGGAGTATGAGTCCCACTGGGATCGGAGTGCCCGCCGTGGGAAGGAGAGGATAAGGGCCGCCGATGCCCGAGTCGCTGCAGACATGGCGGCGGCAGAGACGGTTGATGCGGTGGCGCGGGCAGCCGCAGAGGAGGAAACCATCTACGCCCGTATTGTGAAGAAGCGGCAGAGGAGGAATACGCGCCCCCTTGCCCGAGAGCAGAATCGGATGGTCCGTGCCATGATCGGACTGTCACCAAAGGAGGAGAAGGAGGACAACGCCGGTGAGGACAGCTCCGTGACAAGCAGATCCGGCTCGATCCCTACTGCATCTTCGACTGGTATTTCCACGACAAGGACGACAAGGGCACCGGGAAGGGCAAGGGCAGCTGTTGATGATCTTCTCCACCATAACCAAACATGCCAAATTTTGATAGTACGATGGCATGTTTAGTGATGTAGTAGCCGGACGATGTGTGTAATGCATCGCCGTAGTTGCATGACTTTGTATGAATTTGAGGTATGGTAACTAAGGTTTCCGGTTGTGACAAGGCAAAATTTAAAGTTTGACCGGCCAGTGTCCGCAAACGTGCCCAGACCCGTCCGCGGATGTTTGTGGGATCAGATTTACCAAATCCAACTATAGATGCTCATAAGTGGATGTGCTTGACGCGCATGCAAGTAGCTAGCTAGTTAGGCTGGTTAGTTAGTGCGTGCGCGGGTATGAAAACCTCTCCCCTTTGTAATGATCTGTCGCGGTGTGTTGCCGAGCGTTAGTTTGAGGTGAAGAAAAAAAGGGACAGGCTATGAAAACCTCTCCCCTTTGTAATGATCTGCCGCGGTGTTTTGCCGGGCCTTAGTTTGAGGCGAAGAAAAAAAAGGGACAGGCTAGGCGTGCGATCGAGGCGCCGTTTGTCGCCTGAAAAAAATCCAGTGTGTTACTCCCCATCTTTTACCTTTGTCCGTGAGCGAGCGCGAGGGAGGGTGAGCTGGTCTAGGGTTTGTCCCAACAAGCCGACTAGTTTGCACGCTTAAAGGCACCTCTAATGGCAACCTGCAAATTTCCTCTCGCATCCATTTATGGATAGGTGGACCAGTCCACGGACACGGATGCGGGAGGCCTCCATCTAACCGTAGCCGCCTACATTTCAAACATCTTTTCAACAGACCGGATGAAATTCGAGCAAACATGATCGGATTTCATATAAACATGACGGATTTCATACAAACATGATGGATTTTCATTAGATTTCAAACATTTAGAGAAAAAGACCCGACCCTAAACCTATCCTACGGTGACGGTGCCCGGCGTTCATGAGCGGATTTTCATTAGATTTCAAACATTTAGAACAAAAAAAAAAGACCGGACCCTAAACCTATCCTACGGTGGCAGCGCCCGACGTCCAAGCCCTTATCGTCCTCCATCCGCCGTCTCCATGACCACTGGCGATAAGACCCGTGAAGTGAAGCCACGGTCTCCGGCGAGGAAGAGTAGAACACGAGACAGACCGGCCCACATGGGACACCAGGCCCCACCGCCTCATGTGGCCTACTCATCCTCGGAGTACTCCACGCCTTGTCTGTCGCCGGAGGCCGTGAGGTCCACGATGGAAATGGTGGTGCCCGCGTTGTCGTCTTTCCACCGGGCTAACGGATGGTTCGTCGTTGACGCGTAGAGGCCTAGCTGGTGTTGTTCTCCTCCACGATCGCTCGGAGCTGCGCCTCGGCGGTGGCCGCTTTTTGGCGAGCGGCGGCTTGAGCGCGGACGACAACATAGATGGCACGCTGCTTCCGCGATGAAATTGGGGTTCGCCGCGGCCATGGCCGCCACGGCCTCCTCGCTCGTGCGCTCTCCATAGATCTGGTCCTCCGCCAGTTGGTACTGCTTTAGGAGGAACATGTTGTACCGTTATTCCTCCTGTGCCTGCTGGAACACTGACAAAGGCGCCGGCGGCAACGACTGCACCTCCGACATGGCGGCGTTGTACTGTGCCTGCGCCTGCTCCATGATGAAGCCGGCGTGCACAGGAGGCGCGGGAGCCGAGGCGGTGTCATCGGAGCCCGTCTCCATCGTGGTGTCGTCCTCGTCATCGGAGACCTCGGGCAAATTGGCCGGCAAGCCGGCCTCGATCCGCCTGGCACGTCGGCATTGAACGGGTGTGGCAGATATCCTTCGTGCCCCGTCCAGTAAACTCGTCTCTGGCATTGAACAGGCACGGACAGTAGAGATGCGTCGCGGGCGGCGCCCTCGACGGGCACGCCGCTTCAATGGTGGGGCAGCGAGAGGTCGCGTCCGCCCAGAGCCATCTTCAATGTGAGCGGCACGCTCTACAGCGTTATGAAGGCCTGGGGCGGGAACGCAGGAGGAAGAGTTTTAGTGGGCCAGGACGGTCAGAAAGCGGGCTTGGGATCGGTCCGGACTCCCGCAAAGCTCCTCACGCTTGTCTCCGGTTTACGAGAGAAAACACGTATGAACCACTCTGTGGACCGATACAAGTCTGTGTTGGATGACTTCCGCTGTCCAGACACATGCCAGGTCTGGCGAGCCGCACATCAAGTGGACGTCCAAAGAAGACGAGTGCCTCGCCGAAGCATGGGAGACCGTCAGCATCGACCCGGTCACCTGCGCAAACTAGAACGCCGACTCGTATTGGAGGCGTATCAAGTCGGCATTCGATGAGCGCAAGCTTGTCGACCCCTACTTCACCACCGTCCACATGCAGCGCGGCGAAAAGGCCATGGCGAACCATTGGGCGATCATCCAGGCGGCCTGCACCAAATGGCATGGGATCGTCGAGGAGATCGCGGCTCGCCCGGGAAGCGGCGCCAACGTCGAGGGTCACGTATGTCCAGCCGCCAGCTCACTTCTTTCGCCGTGTATGTCGCCGACACTTGTGCTTTGGCTGCGCAGATGGTTGATTTTTTTTCAAAACTATCACTGTATTTATAGCAATTTCGGAAACTATAGCACACAATGCAAAAAAATCAAAAGTATGACCCCGTCGGCCTCGTGTTGGCCGAAGAGGGAGTTTTCGGCCAGGGTTTGGCCGAAAAGGGGTTTTCGGCCGTGCCTGGGCCGAAGAGGTGCCTACCTGGGCCGAAGAGGTGGCGTCGGTGATGGGCAGGCCGAAAATAGTAGCTTCGGCCTATGCGCGACCGAAAAGGCCCGTTTTCGGCCTGCCAGCGGCCGAAAAGCTTTTCGGCCAACACTTGACCGAAAAGGTCTGGATAAGGCCGTCGCGCTCGTCTCCTTCCTCCCGTGCTCGCCTCTGTTTCTGGCGCTCTCTCTCTCTCGTTCTTCTCTGTGACAAAGCCAACCCGCGTCGATCTCCTCTGTTTTCCACCCATTTTCACATCCAAGGCACAGAATAGATAGATCATAGCATTCTCCGACGGCCTACGGTGGTTTTTTTTACCATGGAATAGTTTTTTGTGCGTTTGGGGAGGAGGAGCCATGGTGGGGTGGAGGAGGTGCGGTGGAGAAGGAGGTGGTGGTGAGGAGGAGCAGCAGCTGTGGAGGAGGAGGTGGTGAGGAGGAGGTGCAGCTTGGGTTGTATCCGGAGTTGAACCTCCGGTCGTCGAGGGGGCGGCGGTGGTGCTGTCGTTGTTCAGTGGTGCAAGTACTCCGCTAAGGTATAATCATGTCCTCACAAATTTTCTCTGAGTTCTATAGTTTAGTTAGTGTAGATAAGTCATATTGCGAATTGTAGTGTTAATTTGTATGTGGTGGCATTTTAGCGGAGTAATAATTGTGTTAGTGTAGCGGATAATAATAATTGTGTTAGTGTTAATTTGTATGTGGTGGCATTTTAGCGGATTTTAGTTAGTGTAGCGGATAATAATTGTGTTAGTTGTGATTAATGAGAAGATGGCAATGTCTGACAGGTGAAAATGTCTGAATCAGTAAATTTGACTGTTTACTACGGCGCTGGTAATGTTCGATATAATGAGTTGGGGGTTGATCTTAGCGAGTTTAAAAATGGCATCATGACACTAACAGACCCGGACAGACTGGACATTAGACAGTTGAAGTACTGGTTGACAACTAGTTTCGGGCTGGATCCTGAAGTATGTTCCGTCAGTATTCATGCATTGTGGACCAAATCCTGTAAAAATGTCAAGTGGAAGTTGATGCCGATAGATAGGAGCCAGCATTGGTTGACCCTGTTAAGACGTTGCCGAGACCGAAGAATCCACCCATATGCACTTGTGCAACCTGTGGCGAAGGAGGAGAATATCGTACAACTCCACAGGGGGTATGAACCCGGCCATGGCAGTGAAGTGGCTAGCGAGATTAATTTATCCGAGTCACAGCCACCGGATGTGGATGCTAGCCAACCCGACAAAGAGATGGACTACGTTCCACACAATGTTTGTGGTCATTATACTGGGCAGAGTAGTCAGTCGATAATATTAGCTGGTTCTGGTTTTGCCGATGGGGATGAGGAAGGGGATGAGATGCAGAGGGTGATACTGGAAGAGGACGAGGATGGATTGGCGGATGAACTGGATTCTGAAAATTCCGAGGATGAAGCGGAGGTACCGATTCCTTCTGCATGGGATCAGGATATATCCACCGGCCTTACGGTCAACGATGGCCATGAAACTCCATGGCAGTATAATCAGAACCAAGTCCAGATAGGGGCTATGTTTGATACAAAGAAAAAATTGAAGTATGCGGTGGTAAAGTGGGCTATGTCTACGCAGAGGGTTTTCCGGACACACATATCAAGTCCAACGAACTATACCGTGAAATGTGTTGAAACATGTTGTCCTGGGAAGGTGCACGGGCACGTGCCGAAGTATGACATCCACTGGGTTGTCACCAATGTCGTCCCACATAATTGTGTGAGGAAAAACCTTCTGGTGAATCATCCAAACCTGACTTCAACTCTCATTGCGCAACTCATGTATACTGAGATAGTAGAGAAGAAAGATATGGAAGCAAAACACATCCAGACAGCAGTGAAGGTCAGATGGAATTATGTCATTCGTTATGGGAAGGCTTGGAGGGCTAAGCAGAAAGCTATGGAGGAAAGGTTTGGGACGTTCTTCGACTCATATGATAATGTTGTCCATCTCCTTGACATACTGAAGGAGAGGAATCCTGGCACTTATGTGAACGTACAACACACGAGGTTGCTTAGTATACCAAATTTCAAGGTGTTGAAACGAGTATTCTTCTCCTTTGCTATGTGCATCGAAGCTTTCCGGCATTGTCCTCCTGTTATGTTTGTGGATGGTACATTCCTGACCGGTCAGTACAAAGGGAAAATCCTGACTGCTATTGGTGTGGATGGGAATAATCAAATCATCCCACTTGCCATGGCATTTATGGAGGGTGAGAACTTTCCGAGCTGGGTATGGTTCTTCCGGCAAGTGAAAATTGCCATCGTGCAGGACAGACCAAACGTGTGTGTCATTCATGACAGACATGCTGGTATATTGAAGGTTGTGAAGACATTAAGGAATCCAACAGCTGACGAACCAACACCTTGGAAGGACTTGCAGAGCCGGTGGTGCATGCGCCATCTTGGGGCTAATTTTTTCTCACAGTTCAAGAACAAGCGGTTGATGAACTTGTTCAAAAAATTATGCAAGCAGAACCAGCAGCGCAAATACGGATTTATTTAGTCAAAACTAGATGATTTTACTAAGAAGGAGGTCCGTGCGAGGAAGAAAATGGAAGAAGATCAGGTTAAATTAGCAGCACTCATCACGGAGCTAGAGGAGCCAGTAGGTCTTAGTGACTTACCAGCAATTGACCCTCCTAATACTAAGAGAAAGAATGGCAGGGCAATAAAGAATTTTTCTGAGTGGATAGAGAAAGAGCCTCCAGTGAATTGGTCTTTGCTGCATGACACCCATGGAGCTAGGTATGGCCACATGACAACCAATCTTGCAGAGATGTATAACTTTGTACTCAGAGGGAATAGAGCATTGCCACTCACAGCTATTGTGGAGGCTGTATTCCATTGCACTTTGAGATATTTCAGAGAAAGGAACGAGTTAGCAAAGAAGCATATTGCAGATAATCACAACACACCTTATTGTAGTCGTGTTATGGAGTACATGGCAAAGAAGATAGAGAAAACAAAAAAGCACACTGTCAGACTCATAGGGAATCAGGAAAGGAGGTATGAGGTTCAGCTTCCTACTGATGGTTTTGGTTCTGGAAATGAGGTGAAGACGCACGAGGTAAAAATTGGAACGGAATTTTATCCAGCGTGTGAGTGTACATGTAACAAACCGAAGTTGTTGCACCTACCTTGCTCACATGTGTTGGCTGCCTGTGGCCAGATTGAGTTGGACGCTATCTCCTTCGTGTCCCCATACTATTTAAAAGAAGCAGTGCTCAACACATGGACAGGTGAGATGAGAGGGTTTAGAGTCGTTGACAAATTCAACAAGGTAAACGACGGTGAGAGAGTATACATCCCGCATCCAGACCTTCGGCGAACAAGTAGGGGCAGACGAAAGGCCCGTCGCATCCGAAACGATATGGACCAATCTGAAGCTGGTGGAGCAACCAGACAATGTTTGTTATGCGCGGCTTATGGGCATAGGATGAAATATTTTCCCGACCTGAACAAAGACGGTGCTTCCACATCGACGAGTGCTTCCACTTCGACGACTGCGACAACAGGAGCAAGAGGCGGCCGTGGTCGTGCCAGTCGAGACCGAAGGGGCGGACGAGGAAAAAATAACTCACAAGCTATATAATTGGCAGTCGTACTATGTTTTAATTTGTAATATGTCTGGACTATGTTTTAATTTCTATTATGTCTGGACTATGTTTTAATTTGTAATATGTCTGGACTATGTTTTAATTCATAATATGTCTGAACTATGTTTTAATTTGTAATATGTCTGAACTATGTTTAACTTTGTAATATGTCTGGACTATGTTTTAATTTGTAATACGGTCTGGACTATGTTTTAATTTGTAATACGGTCTGAACTATGTTTTACTTTGTAATATGTTTGTACTATGTTTTATTTGCACCTGAGATTTGTTATTTGAGTTGCAGATATGTCTTCGTATCCGTTGCTTAATGGTAATATCGATAGAAAGCACCGGGGCGCCCTTATGGAAGCGGGCAAGAACTTAGACGTGTTGGTCACTCGCACCCCAAAGTCTAACTGGATGTTACACCATTCATGGGTTGATAGGTATGTATGCATATAATGGAATCCATATAATGACTTACTATGTTTGACATACTTTTCATAGCCGCTAACAGTGTGCTACAATCTCTTTATTTTGTAGGTTAAGTTGGGCTGGACTTCTACCCTTGGCACGGCTGGTTGAGGGTACATTGGATGAGTGGGTTGATGGTCCGGACTTAGATGAGGCAGGTGAACCATTGCAGTTACGCAAGAGGCAAGTGAAACATTTTTCTTACGACAAGTCACTCCTTACCTGCTTAGTAGATAGATGGAGACCAGAGACACATACGTTTCACTTTCCCTGGGGAGAGATGGAGCCTACTTTACAGGATGTGTCGTACTTGTTGGGATTATCTCTAGCCGGTGCTGCCATAGGTCCTTTAGAGGCAGAATCTGGTTGGCCAGAATCGATGCAGACCCGTTTTTTGGCTGCGGTGCCAACTGCTAGAGCCATAGATAACGATCATCACGGGCTTCTTTTTAGATGGTTGAGCCAGTTTAAGGTAACCTTCACGGCCACTTAAAAAAATGTTGTTTTTTTAGTTGCCCGATGTTTATACAATCATTACGTTTCTATGTAGATTGTCTCGTTAGGATATCCCGATGTTCAGTTGTCAGAGGCACAGATTGACCGGTCCCTAGAGGCATATATTCTTTGGCTGTTCAGCAAGACGATGTTTACGGAGAACCACGTGACCACTGTCGATGCACGACTCATCGGTATTGCACGAGAGATAGCTGACGCACGTTGCCCTGGGGACATTCTGCAGAGGAGTTTTGGTTCTGCTGTGTTAGCGGCTACGTACAGAGGCCTGTGCAAAGCTTGCTTGTTGAAGTCTAAAAAATCAAGTATTGTTGGATGTCCATTATTGTTGCAGCTCTGGTCATACGAGAGATTCCCTATTGGACCACCCTATGTCTACGTTGATAAACCTTTTGGTTTGGAGGACTTAGCTGGGGCTTATGTGCCTGCTATCAGCGACTTGCCTAGTATGGGATCTGTTTGGACACGACGAGAGGTACTTTCATATTAAGTAACAATTAATTCGATTATTTCTTGCCATTCAATAGTATTACTAATGCTTATTTGTTGTCATGCACAGAGACAGTTTGCGCATAGCCAGGTGAGGGGCTGCTACCCGTCCTTCACGGCGCAGTTTGATAGTCTGCACGAGGATCAAGTTATCTGGGAGCCATACTCGCATCAGGCTATATTATCCAGGTACCCAGTTGGGATTTCTGGATTGTGCACTAGAGATCAGCACTATTGGATGACCAAGGCCAAGTTGGTGTTCGACGTGACGGTTGAGGAGATGGCTCTTCATAGGGTGATGAGACAGTTCGGTCTATGTCAAGAGCCTGACATTCCAGATATTCCACACTTACCAGAACACGTGCACAAGTAAGTAGTAATACTATTTTAGTTCTCAGCTCTGCATTCAGAATATACCTAATCATGTAACGCGCATGTCAATCTCAGGTACAGTCGCCTAGGAGGAGACAAGACCATGGCTTATTGGCTTCAGAGCATTACCCCTTACGTTGATGAATGGACTACCGCGCCAACAAATATTTGGGATGATGTTCGGCCCTTTAACTGGGAAAAGTTCGGATTGTATCTGCACCGTTACCGGCATACAACGAGGATCTACTTGGTTCCATCAGCTGCTCCTGATCAGATCGAAGCCCCTCTCACCAGCGATATGTACCCAACTGCATCTGTTGTGGGAACCAGACACCACGCGATACGTGCCATGATTCTCATATGTTAAGTCTTTTCTTAATCTGGACATATTCAATTGGTTATCTATTCGTGTTGTCTGTCATACAACGAGGATCTAATTGGTTAACTCTTCGTGTACAGTTTGACTTGACAAGCGAGGCGCGAGAGGTGGTTTCCGCCTTAATGCAGCGCTTTCAGAGGGGAGATACTATCCCACCGCGAGAGCACATCTCATGGTTGAGGCGTCTTGATGACAAGCTACGCGGGATTTACGCAGCTGTTACGTGTAGACGATCTTCGGATGTTGCAGTTCCTCCTCCAGCACATCGTCCGCCACGTCCCTCTCTACAGCATTCTGAACCACGACCCTCTGTGCACCATTCAGAACCACGACCCTCTGTGCATCGTTCAGAACCACGACCCTCTATGCACCGTTCAGAACCTCATCCTTCACAGCCAGGGAGATCTTCCTGGCATCAGCCACCTCCTTCACAACTAGGGAGCGCTTACTGGCATTAGCAGATGGAACTAGGTAACACTACTTACTACATTCTTTTCAACATTGTAGTAACCGTTTATGCATTTTGTGCAGTCACCGATGCTTAGTGGTGATGCTTCGTTCATGCATTTGTATCAATTTTACATGTTTTACTTTACCGCAGGTGGCAACCAGTCGCAACCGTTCATGCATTCAGTGCAGTCACCGATGCTTAGTGGTGGTGCTTCGTTCTTAGAGGGCGACGGGGATAATGATGACCAAGATGCAAACACTTATGACTTCTCGCAGACAGTGTTTCACACTCCACCACCACCACCGTCGCAGGAGACACAGACAGTGACAGGCGAGGTTATCTATGGTCGTGGTTATCGTGACCATCGTGCACCGCCCCAGCGCTTATCGCCTTCCGGTCCTCGCCCGAGGAAGACCCAGACTCGTCGTCGCCCCCCACAGTGATATGGTTATCTATGTATGAGTCATTATCTATGTTAGTTTCAGACTATTCGCATCTGTGAGTCAGTATCTATGTATCTGATTAGAAGACATATATCGTTTTATGTATGCGAGAGACATATTACTATTAATTCGCATTGTTATTCCAGTTACATTTTCAAATAGACTGCAACCGATAATTAAGATACAAGTACATATGAATTAAACGGTAGAGCTGAACTTAAAAATTACAGCTTACATACTACATGAAGGCATCATCGTCATCCTCCGCCGATGCAGCACTCTTGCCCTTCGACGATGCGGTACTCTTGCCCTTCGTCGATGCAACACTCTTGTCCTGCGACGACGCGGTACTCTTGCCCTTCGACGGTGCGGTACTCTTGGCCTTGCTGCTCGGCATGAAGATATCGTCTTCATCTTCGCTGTCATCAGTCCATAAAAATGTATGCTCTGCTGCAATCCTTAAGAAAGTTTCACTCTTCATCTGCACTACCTTCTTCCATCTTCCATGCAACCTAAGAAGTTCTTTACGTACCTCCTCATAGGTCCTTTCAGGCCACCCAGACCTACGTAATGCGTGAGCCAACTCATTCAGTATGGTGTCACTACCGAGGAGTTCGTCCCATGAAACTATCCTATTGTCCATCCTGAAATCGGTGGCTAGCCTAAGAAGACATTTGCTCATCTCAGGGTGAAAACTACGATCAAAAGGATAATGGGACATCTGGACTACACTAAACTGGACTACCTATCCATCTCCGTGTGAAGGGGGTTTTATAGGTAGAGACTAGAAAATGGCGGGAAAGAAAGACTGCGGTATGGAGGGAAAGGGTTGGCGGGAACTTATGGCGGGAAGGGGTTGGCGGGAAATGGGTGGCGGGAACATATGGCGGGAAGGGGTTGGCGGGAATATATGAAGGGAAAGAGTTTGCGGGAAAATATTGAGGGAACGGGTTGCTCGAAAATATTTTTTTTTCAATGTCTAAGATGGGCAATGGTTGCACAGCATTCACAAGTAAAAAAAAAACCTTTTCGGCCTAACATAAGCCGAAGAGCGGAGCCATGCAGTTTCGGCCACCCGCTCACGTGAAAAGGTGGGCCCCAGGGACTTTTCGGCCTACTGGTGACCAAAAAGGACTTTTCGGCCTACCGCTGACCAAAAAGGACTTTTCAGCCTAGGTAGGCACCTCTTCGGTCCAGGCACGGCCGAAAACCCCTTTTCGGCCAAACCCTGGCCGAAAACTCCCTCTTCGGCCAACACGAGGCCGACGGGGTCATACTTTTGATTTCTTTGCATTGTGTGCTATAGTTTTCGGAATTGCTATAAATATAGTGATAGTTTTGAAAAAAAATCCAGATGGTTCGAATGATTCACCATGTACCACCAGGACAACAGCGACCAAGAGTTCAAGTTCCTTCACGTGTTCTCCCGGATCGAGTCGTGCGAGAAGTGGAGGGTTGTCCGGCTCACCCTCGCCAAGGCCAAGGAGACGTACAAGCCGGACGCGCCGGCCCAGGGGGCGGCGGACGGGCGCCCTGACGGCAACAAAAGAGTCAATACGGCGAAGGACGCCGCACCGGCTGCCGAGCGGCTGCAATTGTCGATCGAGTAGTGCATCGCCGACGCCGAGAACAACGCCGCTAAGAGGGAGGAGAAATCCGACGCGCGGTGGTCGGCGTTGATGACGAAGCAGGACGTGAAGCTCGACCTACTCCGGACCAACGTCGCCGCGAAGAAGAGGAACACCGACCTGGCGTTCTTGATGGGGGCGGACATGTCGACGATGGACGAGCAGGTCAAGGCGTGGTACCTAGCAGAGCGCGGCCTCATCTTGAACCAGATGCCTTCGACCACCGCACCAACGCCGACCCCAACGCCGACGCCCAGCCCGAGTGATGAAGCGATGCCGACGCCCAGCACAGAAGCCACGCCGACGCCGACCAGCCTGAGCACAGAAGCCACGCCGACGCCGAGCACGCCAACGCCGAGCACGCCGACGCCGACCAGTCCCACGCCGGAGGAGCTCGTCGTTTGACGCATTCCTTTGTTTACGCGTCCTTCCTTTTGAACGCCAAACTTTCGTGTATGTTTGATCGCCGAACTGTGGCATGGCGATCGCTGTTGATCGCCGAACTTGTGGCATTTTTTGGCAGCGAGAAAAGACAAGTTTGAATTTATGTGCGTCTTGGGGTCGAAACCTGGTGGCGCGGCTGGGAACTGGATCGTCACAGGGCGAAAAAACCGCCGGCGCATGGCCAAAACACTATCGCCGGGTGCGCTGGGGGGCCGAACGAGTGGAGATGCTCCAAGAGTTGCTATAAGGCGGTGTGCCAACGACGACGACGTACGGTAGTGATCTCGGGAAGTCAAAATTCTTCACCGTTTCATCTGGAATCAAGACTCCGTGGACCGATACCGTGATCATCTGGATCACCAATTTGTGTACCAACTCCCTACAGTGTAGTGATCCGAGAACATCGACTTGGTCCGCGACGTGGAGTGAGCTCGATTCTTGAGAGGGAAATCCACACCGAAAGTAATCGTAAAAGTCATGTGAAACGCAGAAGCGAAATCATAGAAAGATGATAAACCGCTTTTGCATCAGATCTGGAGCAAACCTCCGCGATCAACGACGAGAGCCTGCGTGAGGGAGGCTCGTTGTAGATCAGTTGGCGGAGCGGTACGTGCTGATAACGTATTGTAGAACTTTTACTGGCGAGTCCGGTCCAAGGTCATGCAGCGAAATCGTAATCGCGCACACGGAGCAATCACATATGCGAAAAGTAAAAGGTGACACATAGGTATAGGGTGAACTGATCTTTATTATCGATTGGGTTCTCTCTCCATACAATACACGAGCAACGATGCTATAGACATGACTATTGTTGAACGATTTTTGGACGATGCATCTCATCAAGCTGCCCGTGCTTACAAACCTGGTCAGCACCGTCCAAGCATCCATCGTGCACAGCTCGTTCGGAACATGTCGTCCATGTAGTAGCTTCGATACACGGGTATATACAGGGGGGGGGGGGGGGGGGGGGGGGGGGGGGTGGGGGGGGGTGTTAGATGTGGGGCCAACTAGAGGGAAACCCCAACCCAAAGAAAGGATTGGTCCAACACAAACGATTTCTCAAAAAAAAAAAAACAGACGGAACAGACAGACGACGCGTTGCGACACAGTCGAGGCTTCGCACAGGAGGCCCCCGTCTGGGCCCGCCCAGCAGGGTGTGCGGGTGAATAATCCACAAAAAAATGTGCGCGTTAGCGTTGGATCGAACCGCTGACCTCTGGTGGTGGTAGATAGTTCCTCCGTCCCAAAATAAGTGTCTCAACTTTGTACTAGCTTTAGTACAAAATTGTACTAAGCTTCAGACACTTATTTTGGGATAGAGGGAGTACTTCATAGCCACCAAAACAGTGACTGATTAATATAGCCGCACAAGAATTTAAGAAGGAACGTCAGCGACAGATCTGGTTTTTTTTAAGTTCAAACAGGAACTTTTTCCTGCAAACATGCATATTTTTTTGAAACGTGAAATTTTTCAAAAATTGTGATGACTATTTTAAAAACGCAACCCTTTTTTTGGAAAAAAGGTTTTTTAAACACTAACCTTTTCAGAATTGTGCATAATTTTTAAAAACTCAAACAGTTTTCAAAAACTTAAAATATTTTTCAAAAAATCCTGATTATTTTTTTAAAACATGAACATTTTTAAATCATTGAACAAGCTTTAAGAAAAGGGAAATTTTGACGAAAACTAAGCAACACGTTTGTAAACAGGAGTATTTTTTGAAACTCCGATCAAATTCAAAATCACGAACATTTTCAGGACCAAGGGAAAATTGAAATCATGAATATTTTTGGAAATTCCTAGAAAAAATTGGAAACACGAACATTATTTTGAATATAGGAACATTTTCTGAAACTCCCAAACAAAATTTTAAAATGGAAAGAAATTTGAAAACAGGAACATTTTGTGAAACTCCCAAACAAAAATAAAAAACGCGAATAATTTGTGAAAACATGAACATGTTTTGAAACTCCTATAGTAAATTAAAAAATGCAAACAATTTTTGAAATCACGAACGATTTTTTGGAAACGCAAACTTTTTTTGAAACTCCCAAACAAATTAAAAAACATGAAGAAATTTAGAATACGGGAACATTTTCTGAAACTCCCAAACAAAATTCAAACAAACGACCAATTTTTGAAAGCTCAAACATTTCTTGAAAACGGGAACATTTTCGGAAACTCCTGAAAAAAATTACAAAACACAATTTTTTTTGAAAACATGATTTTTTTAAATGAACATTTGTCTGAATTTGATGAACGCACTTTTTGGAAAACATGGATTTCTTTAAAATACTGAACAAGTTTTGAAAAAGAAAAATAAATTTGAAAACAAAAAAGAAACAGATACAGACAAAGAAAAATAAAAGGAAAAAGAAAAAGTAAAAATGAAAAATAAATTGGAAAACAAAAAACTGCTTCAGGAACCTTCTAGAAGGTTCCTAAAGCCAGTAAAAACCAGCTGGGGACCATTTATACATGGGCTGGCCCAATTGATCGATAGGTTGACTTGCCCTGTGTGAATCGATGACAGAATGACGCAAGGGGCGGCAAATAGGGAATTCCACGTTAGGAAGACCCCCAGACGAACGTATTGTCAGCAGTGTTTCAATCTTTATCTTTACCTAATATTAAAGGGAGGATTGCTTCTCCAATATTTTGTCCATTACCCGTTTTGTACATCGTCCTTTTTTGCAGTCGTTTCGTTGCACGATCGTACGTTGACCGTGGCTGGCTTCTTCGCTCGATCTGTTCCCGGCACGTCCTCGGCTGGGTCTGTCTAGCGCCATGGGTGGGCCTACGCCCACGCACAAAAGACAGCCCAACAATCCTAACTCTGGTGCCCAGTGCTGCTCCTATATGGCGCAATCATCATATTGGTTTAGTGCCAGATTAGGCTAGCTTATATGCTATATTTATACTACTATGTGTGTATGTTTTTTTAAAGAAGAATACCCTGGCTTCTTCATCAAGCGATACACACAACCATATTTATTACATTATTCAACAGAGTTGTACAAGAATGAATTCATTAATTAACCCCAAGCCATCATCATGAAGAATTACGTCGTCACACCTACTAGATTGATGATGTGCCCTGACCAGGCATGAATGCACACCATCTAATCCGGTAGTCTAACCATGTCGCCCCACGGCAAGCCGAGATCCACACCGTGCACCACATGCGCACGCTCCACTTCCGCCGCCATCTTCCATCGTCCCAACTTCTGGAGAGATTCATGCATTGACCTTGCCATATACAACTACCGTCGACGCCACCATGACGCCAGACATAGCCTCCACCCTGCGCGCGTCCATCAACATATGTCCAACGTTCAGAACCCGCTGCGCCACACCGCCGAGACCCGCGGTCGTTGATGCGGTAGATGCCACACCGTACCAACTCTGGCATCGGGAATCATCTGTGCTCGCTGCGCACACCCTCCATCTCAATGCCCAAGACGAAACCTCCAAGGAGGTGACGACGCCATGGCGCCGCCGCCGCTCATTCATGGGGAACTAGGGAGTAGGGAGGAGTTGACCTCACCGTTGCCACCAAGGAAGGGAATAACCCCCATAGCGCCATCGACGACGTGGCCGTCACTATCCGCCAGAGGTTTCCCCTGGACAAGCTTCCACCCCGTCACCAACCAAGCCAGCTACCAACACCTCCGAGCACGGACGCCGGAGATCTGGACCAGCCAATGAAGAGAACCGCGTGCTAGGATAGTCCGCCTCAGATCTGACGAGAGGGGCATGGGGAACCATCTCACGCCACGAGCGCCGTCCATTGGGAGCTGCTGCCCAAGCAGCCAATGAAGTCTGGCCTACTGGTCCGACAAACACCCACCGCCGGCAGAAGGACGCGCCCACACCAATCGACGTCGCCGCCTCAGATCGAAGCCGTCACCCGATGCAGGTCGCTCAGTGCCGCCATCGCGTCATATCCGATGAGCGCTCGAAGAAGTAGCCTGCCATGTGAGCCCGACGGCTGCGCCGCCCAACCACGTCCAGCCCCGCCGCAATGCAACCACCACGCCATCGTTGCGTGCCTGCACCACTGCCGCAGCCACGCGCCCCCACCGAGCTGCCATGTCCCATGTCGCCGACTGCCGAGTGACGAGGAATGAACCCCGCCGGCACCAGCGCCGGCCGAGCTTTGGCCGTCCGCGCCCTATAGTGGCTTCGAGGGGGAGGGAAGAGAGAATTATTGTTGAACTACTAGATATTTTATGACCCGTTGCAATGCACGGGCATGTTTGCTAGTTTAGGACCTAATTAGGGCCCCCGTCCCCCGCGTTGCTCCCTAGGGGCGGCTCGGGTGAAACCCTAGCCACCACCGCCGCCGCCCCCTCCCCCCTCGCCGAAGTCGGCACATGTTGGAAGACAAAGCCCGTTGACGGCCGGTGCTACTTCTTGAGTTTGCGTTGGTTTCTCCCTTGAAGAGGAAAGGGTGATGCAGCAAAGTAGAGATAAGTATTTCCCTCAGTTAAGAATCAAGGTATCAATCCAGTAGGAGGAACACACAAGTCTCCAATGATAGCACCTGCACAAACAAACAAATACTTGCATCCAATGCAATAAAGGGGTTGTCAATCCCTTCACTGTTATTTGCAAGGATGAGATCTGATACAGATGAATATAATATATATGTAAAAGAGCAAAATAAGGTAAAGAGAAATAAATTACAGCAAGATATTTTTATGTTTTTGATTTTTTAATCTGAAACTAATATGATAAAAATAGTCCTAGAGACCATAGTTTTCACTAGAGGCTTCTCTCTTGAAAGAAAGCATACGATGGGTGTCATGATTTTGTCACGGCAGATGTCCTAGTGTGAGGACTTAGACGTGAGGCCATTGCAAACGGCAGGGGCGAAATTGGGCCTGGGGCAACTGGGGCTGTAACCCGAGGCGTGGCCCAACTAGCACCTAAACACATAGTAGCAAATATTCAAGAATTTGTGATACATAGAAGCCCAGCCCCAGACTTCACATCGGCCTCACGTACATGTACAAGGCTTCAGCCCGTTAGCCCCACTCCAGTCCATCGATCATATCATCAGAGCAGAAAACCAATCGTGCACTGCAGGTTGACGATTCGATCTGTCGCTCATTCGTCAAGAAAAAGAAAATCCCTCTCCCGATCGGCAACAGAGAAACCCTCACCTCCTCAGCTGCGTCCTTGTCAGCCATCAACCCGCGATTCCCCGCCGCCGGGTCCGGCGTCCTAACCACCTGCCTCTCCTTCTGATCTTCTCCAACTATTGAAATTGCAGCGCGCACACACTCTGTCGTAGAGTTAATATGTACACACTATCATCCAATTCGTTCCCTAGTTCCTTGATATTAGGCAAACTCAGTGCAATGGTGCTGTTAAATTATACTCCCTCCGTCCCAAAATAAGTGACTCAATTTTGTACTAGCTTTATAAGTGACTCAATTTTGTACTAGCTTTAGTACAAAGTTAGTACAAAGTCGAGTCACTTATTTTGGGACAGAGGGAGTATTACTTAGTCAGTTTCATTTCACGGTCATCACGAGATTAGAAATCCAAGATGACCAGGACCGTTCAATTAAATCCTTTTTTCAGGATTGAGGATATTAAGATTATTCAGTGCTATCAAAAAATAAGGAAACGCAAGGGGCTACTACCTTGTGCATTTCGCGATAATGGTATATTATGCTCTTCTTTTGTAAAATTTCATATGAACAATTGACTTAGTCTTTAAATACTCGATATTATGTTTGCAGCTCCCGATCCTTCTACTATTGCCGGTGAAGAAATAATGGCCTCGAATTAAGCAAACTTCAATAATTTGGTACCAAACAATTTTTGCAATGATGCACTTTATTAAACTATTTTTTTACAAATTTTCCTCTCGTGAAGTAATGGACTTATATTTTGTTTTTAATGTGAATTTGTGGCATACCTCTAACACACATTGGCGTGCGCGCTATTTGTCGTAATTTTTGGTCAGTTAGTTTTAGCCCTAGACTTTGAGAAATTCTGGTTCCGCCTCTGGCAAACGGTGATTAGCTTGTCGGGGTTGAGAGGGTCGAAAGACACGAGTTTACCCAGGTTCGGCCCCTCACGGTGGAGGTAAAAGCCTACTCCTATTTTTCTGCTTACTGCTTGAGTATCGATTACAAGGGAGCGGATTCGCTTGACCTAGCTATCGATTGATTGTAACTTGTTCTGTGCCGGGGACTGCTTTTATATACAGGTCGAGACCTCCGGCTTACAAGAGTCCAGGTCGGGTCATGATCCGTGACCAAGCCCTACTCTAAATCGCCTTGCCTTTTATGACAAGACACCATATGGTGGCTTACACCTCCGGGCCGCCTGTCGCCTTCTGGCTTCTTGCCCTAAGCCGGCCCATCTTGTGAGCCGCCCTTCTGGTCCTGCGTCTTGATCGTCCTGGCCCATCTGAGGCCTAACTCCAAGAGTCGCCAATGACTTGACCCGGCCCTTCTAGGGCGGGTTATACCGTGGGGTTATATCCCCAACATTAGGCCCCAGATTGATTTGAACTTGTTCATGTCAATCTTCTATCCATTAGTCTGGCGAGTCTTCCCTTCGAGTCTCACAACCTCAGCTTGAAAACTTCATAACCCGCCATATGAAATGATGATGTCACTTCCGTAAATTTGGGGAGTCTCTCATGATGTCATAATGAATCTTGTGTAAATCCACTTATCCAGAAAACAGAGGCGTCTTTTTGTTCCAAAAGTTACCACGCCTCCTCGATTTTTGCACCTACCATTTACTGTTACCTCCCCCTTATAAATAGATACGGGGGTCCCCTTCTTTCATTTTACCTTGTCTCCTCTGCTTCTTCTTCCTCTCGAACCCCATCGCGATTGGAGCTCCGCCGTGCCCGTCGACCTTCACCAGCCGCCTCGCTTGAGACTGCAGCACCGCTCCGCCTTCATCGAAGTTCAGCGGCGCACCTCCGCTGTCGGCCACCACAGCCAGGTAGCGGAACCTCTCCTCAGATTCACATTAAACCGTCGGAGTTCATCGGTGTTCGTCCGTTCTTCCCCATAATATCTTGAGTAGATTTATATTGGATCTGAGATGGCCATAGAAGTATTGCGGAAATAGTTTTAATACCAGTCTTGCATCTGAATGGATCATACTTCGTTCATAATCCGCGAACGGTTCACCAGTAGCTCCGCTGCCACCATTAGATTTAGCCATTATTTTTCTTTTTTGAACTGTCTGCAGATCCACAACTACAGCTACTCTAGTTTGAAACTTGCTTGTTCATACTTAGCAAATAATTCAGCAATCCTGAAGTTAACTAACCCGCCCTTGTATCTTGGGAGGTTTACCAGTATATTTGTAACTCACCAAACTTCAGAAGCTGTATCTGTAACTGATTCACTGTTTAAGGCAATTTACCATTATGCTGTCTTATTCATATGATTGTGATGACGGGTCATTACTTCTCAAGTAACCTGCCAAATTCTATTTTCGCAGTCTTTCATCATATTTAGGTGGCTCAGTATGTCGAAAACCACTATTTGCGATTGGGTGCCTTCCCAAGTCACCGAGACCATCCTTAAAGATTATCAAGACCAAGGTCTCTTGGCGGCTCAGGAAGAAATCGGCTGGCGAGCCGGCCAAGGGGAGGATGTTCCCAAACCCGGCGAATGGGAGGTTGTTGTTTTCACTGACCATATCCTTAGAGGCTTCACTCCGCCCGGGTCAAAAAAAAATTTGGGACGTCTTGAACTACTTCAACCTTCACCCTCAAGATTTAGCACCAAACTCCATATCCAACATCTGCCACTTTCAAATCTTTTGTGAAGCATATCTGCAAATAGAGCCAACTGTCGCTCTCTTCAAAGAATTTTTCTATATGAACCGTCAAACTGAATGCGCGGATGGCCCGACCTTAACACTTGGTGGAATCTCAATCCAAAGACTCAGAGATGGCTGCTTTCCTTCAGCCACCCTACCTATTCACCCTAAGGGATGGGTGAGAACTTGGTTTTACTTCAAGAACACCGCCCTAACCGGTGTGAACCCTCTGCCGGGTTACAGAGTTGACCGCCTTCCCATGGACTTTAACCCGCCCAGTAAGATCATTCTAGAGGAGCATGCTGAAGCGCTCCCGGCTTATTCAAAAGTAAGGGCCTTGCTGGCCAATGGGTTAACAGGGATTGATCTAGCCCGGTGCTGGGTTACATGGAGGATCCTCCCCGTAAGCCGCCATCCCGGCTTAATGTGTGAATGCTCAGGCGAATCAAATGATCCTCAGCGGTACAGCTCTGATGATTTTACCACTGATGAAGTCAACAAAGCCGTAAAGAGTCTGCTCGGGGAGCCTCAAGAAAATTGTAACAAGACGGGGCTGTTACCGTTCTTTAAGCTCAACCCGGCCCCACTTGTAAGCATCCCTTTATATCCGGCTTGTAAATCCGTACTTTACTTTGTATTTTTTCCTTCTAACTATTTTACTTTTTGCAGCCCGGCTCTGCCTTCTGGACCAAGAAGAAGAAGACTCAGGCAACAAAAACCGAAACTGCGCCAATCCGGAAGAAAAACAAACCCATTGCTCCAACTGAGCCGGCTGCCGTGGGCGAGTCAGCAGATGCTGATGAACAATCAGAGGTAGAACTCGACTCTCTTGGCCGCCTCTTTATCGAATTAGCTGACGCCTCTTGTTCTCAGGATGAGATAGCAACAAGCCGGGCTGATGATGCTGAGGTTATTTCCATCTCTTCCGGCTCAGACTACTCGCCTCCAAAGAAGACGAGGCGGGTCGTTTGGAAAGTAAGCTTTTCTCATCCAAATGCTCATTTAGACCCGTACTTTATTTTGAAGAAAACTCAACATGAGTCAAGACGCCAAACTCGGAGTGGCGGCTCTGGAGATCTGGTGGCCGGGTTAACTCATGATCCCTCCACATGCAAGCGGCGCAACAAGGTGCCACATAGTCCAACTCCTTCTTTGCCCAAAGCCGGCCTTATAAGGCAACCACTTAACCCGTGTGATTCCAATTATCAGGAGTCGCCCCCGTCTTCAGGAGACTCGTCTTCTACACAGCTGCCTGCCTTGGTCATAAATCTTGGGTAAGTAGTTGTACTTTTAACTGTTGATATCTTAACCTGCTGTCATGTGTCCTTTGAACCTATTATCTTGATCACAGGGCCCAAGCCAAAAGCAAGAAGAGAAAAATGGGCGACTCTTCAAAGACGCCCCAAATCCCTGAGTCAGAAGACCAGGTATTGGTGACCCCTGAGGCCAATATTGCAAATCCTGAAGACCATCATGATGAACGGGATGACCTGCCCCTGCAGGCTGAGCCGACAGGTGTTGATGCTGACTCGGCGGACAACCTTAACCCGCCAAGTCCCATCCTTCACTCAAGCCCCATCAAGGCGACTGAAGAAACTCCTCCTGAGAAGATCAATGATGATATTGCTATTATTGGGGCGAGTCATAAAGCGTCAGAAGTTTCCAACGTGCTAACTAAGCACACAGCTAAGGAGGAGACACCCTTGCTAGAAAAGGGTAAATCAAAACTTGAATTGCCAAATTATGAGGCCCTCAGTGCTGAAGAACTACATGCTGGCTTCCTAAGCCGCCTAGCTACAAGCCGGGACATGGAGGCCATCTTAGTTAGCATGATGAAGAGAAAATATGAGGTACTTTCCACTTTCTCCTGCTGCTATATATCCTTATGCAGGCCCCAAGTCTTGATTATAGGAAGAACTTGAGTATGATTAAGACTTAGATAAAAATCTGTAAAGTCCAAAGTGTAGCCCCCAAGGGCCGGATTATCATGCAAATGATAAGCCAGTTCTTTAAATACTTAAAAGAAAACATTATGTAGCCCCCAAGGGCCGGCTTATCTTTCATGAGATGAGCCGGGTCTTTCAATATGAGTACTTTGAAAAGTTGTCCTCTAGCCCCAAGGGCCGGCTCATCTTCTTGAAATGAGTCAGGTCTTCTCGTATGCTTTAATATAGAAAAAATGACATGCATTAGCCCCCAAGTGCCAAGTATATTGCTTGCAATCTGCTTGGGACTTAAATGAAGTATCAAGCACGAGATAGTCCCCAAGCACTGAGTCAATCGTTGTCGCCGGCTTAACCAGCTAAACTAAAAAAATCTTCTTTATCCTGCAGGAAGCATTGTCTTTGGCCGACTCAAACTTCGCCGGGTTGAAGAAAGACTTTGAGTCAGAACAAGCCGGGTGATCCAAAGCTGAAGCTAGCTTGGAAACTTCATTGAAAAATTTGGAAAAAATCAAGGCGGGCTTTGAATCAGAAAGATCCGCCTTTGAAACTGAAAGGGCTGCTTTACTGAAACGAGCCCAGGATGCCGAAGGCCAGCTGAAACCAGTGGCAGAAGAGTTGATCGGCTTAAAACACCATATTTCCCTGATGATCGATGCCATCTTTGGTAAGTGAACTTTTGAATCAATTTTGAAATAACCCGCTGAGCGACTTGAATTTTTTGAATATAACTCACCTGGCGACTCCTGTTTTGATGTATGGCAGGTGTCAGGAGTTCGAACCTTGAGCCAAACATGCTTATGAAGCTGAAAGCTGTCTATTCCTCAACGAAAAAATTATATGCTGGAAGTCTTCGCACGCTTGTGGCAGCATCAAACGGCAAGAAACCACCACAGCTTATCAAAGATGTGCTGGATCAACTGTCCACAATGCACAAACAAATTGAACAGTTGAAGATGTCAGTCGCCCGTGCAGGAGCGATAACTTCGCTAAGCCGGGCAAGAGTTTATCAAACAGAGTTGGACCCTGAAGAGATGGCCGGCGGGTTCCCGCAATACAAAGATGATGGGTCTGACTTCAGCGAGGCGGATTTTGCGAAGTGTATTAGAGAAGTGCGGCCATTGGCGTGTCAGCTTGCACAAGAACTTGACTTGAAGAAGTACCAGCCGGCTTACGACAGCAACAACACGCGAATCAAGGTGCCCTCTTTTGATGTTGTTGATTTAACTCCGCAAAGGCGTAAGCATGCTTTTGCCTCTGACATTGACCCTTCTCCTATCATCAACGATTAAGCCATTTTTGAGGCCTTAACTGGTATCGACCGGACCTCGGCCAATCTCCAGATAAGAAGCGAAGAAGAGCCGGCCCAGGATGACCCGGGGACCTCTACTTCAGGGCACCAACAAGATGTTAACCCAGAGGGCACCAACCTGGACGATGCCACAGCCGGCTTACAGGAGTAGATTCATTCCTATGAAAAACTTTGCTGAAATTTGGGCTCAGCTGAAGCCTTGTAATAGGCTTAGTAAATACTGACGTGTCTTCGTGCATCGTTATTGAACTGATGATCCAGCAGCTATATTATCAATCCTCCTTGGAATTCTGAAATAATCTGATATGTATCCTTTCGTTACACCACCCCTTGAACAAGGGAGCCCATCTGATACTTTGTCGTATAGGCTGTAAGGGGTTGTAATAATAACCCAACAATTCTTATAATGGCGACTTATAGCCGTAATACTTATTGCTCAAAAGCAATGGCGGGTTAAGAACCAGATGACTCATGGTCATGAAAATCTTGAGGTGATAACCTGGTGGCTCATGGACCTAATAAGCTCAATACTGACAATGCTAACCCGGATTTCCTCTGACCCAGATACTTATAGTCTGCGCATAAATATGATCAAGAGCACAAAATTCCTGCAAAGACAGAAACTGGGAGTACAAATATGTATATCTCAATATTTATAAGTCGGCTTTTAAGGCTTGACAAAAGACTGGCTTTTAAAGCTCAAATCTTGCTTCAATGAAGTTTGGCATGATAGCCTTATTTTTTCTTCTCGTAAGCCGGCTCTCACGTGACATAATCCGCCGTTTTAACCTTGACTAGTTCAGGGTCATAAAAGATTGACTGTCAAGAGTACGGTGGGTCACCTTTTTGGAGAAGCAACAAGCAAACAGGTGGGTTTATCCTCGCTTTCTGTAAGCCAACTCTCACGTGACATAAGCCGCCGTTTTAACCTTGACTAGTTCAGGGTCCTAAAAGATTGACTGTCAAGAGTAGGGAGGGTCACCTTTTGGAGTAGCATCAAGCAGACAGGCAGGTTTAACCCATATAATGACGTTTTTTTACCGGTCAAGAGGGTAAGATAGCTAAACTCGGTGAGTTGGAAGCCCCCAAGTGACCTTACGATGAATTAATGAAAGACTCATGCATAATATATGAGATGAAACGACTGAGGCCCCGAGTTTCGGGGATGCCGGCTTTATTACGTTGATCATAAAAGATATATACAGTGATATGTATGTACAATTATTGGAGCCAGTGGCTCAAGTATAGTAAGGTCGAAGATGAGCAATATTCCAAGGCCTGTTGGTCTCCTCCTCTAAGGTACGTGACTTATTATGTTCACGTATGTCGATGAGATAATATGATCCATTGTTGAGGTTTTTGCTGACCACAAAGGGTCCTTCTCAAGGAGGTGAGAGCTTATGCATGCCCGTCTGATCTTGAATCAAATGCAGCACTAAGTCGCCCTCCTGAAAAGTCCGGCTTCAAACCCTACGGTTGTGATAACGACGCAGGTCTTGCTGATAGATTGCAGATCGAGCCGCCGCGAGATCACGTTCCTCTTCCAAAGCATCTTGAGCATTTTGACGCGTCGTTTCATTGTCTGTCTCGACATAAGCTGCCACCCTGGGCGAGTCATGACGAATATCACTTGGAAGAACCGCCTCTGCGCCATAAACCATAAAGAATGGCGTGTAGCCTATTGATCTGTTGGGGATGGTCCTGATGCTCCAAAGGACCGCAGGAAGCTCTTCAACCCAACAACCCTGAGTGCGCTCCAAGGGTACCATATGCCGGGGCTTGATTCCTCGCAAAATCTCTTGATTGGCACACTTAGCTTGCCATTCGACTGTGGATAAGCCACAGATGAAACATCAAGCTGTATATGCTCTTTTTGACAGAACTCTCTCATAGCACCTTTAGACAGACTTTCCCATTATCAGTGATGATACTATGAGGATAACCAAACCGAAAAATCAGCTTCTTGACAAACTGGACTGCTGTTGCCGCCTCAAAATTGCTGACTGGCTCTGCTTCAACCCACTTTGTAAAATTTTCA
Source organism: Thinopyrum elongatum (assembly GCA_011799875.1). NCBI lineage: Eukaryota > Viridiplantae > Streptophyta > Magnoliopsida > Poales > Poaceae > Thinopyrum > Thinopyrum elongatum. The sequence goes on from CM022303.1 coordinate 73,056,291, forward strand.
ACTGCAACCAAAAGGTGAGTTTTCTTGTCTTTAGACCTCTTGAAAGGCCCGACCATATCAAGCCCCCAGACCGTGAATGGCCAAGTGATTGGGATCATCCGTAATTCTTGAGCCGGCACATGATCCTGTCTTGCAAACTTCTGACATCCATCGCACTTACGGACTATATCCTCTGCATCAGCATGAGCCATCAACCAGAAAAAACCATGTTGAAACGTCTTAGCCACAAGAGACCGTGACCCGACATGATGACCACAATCACCTGCATGAATCTCTTGTAGAATTTCTCGGCCTTCATCTGAAGAAACACAATGTTGAAACACACTAGTAATGCTACATCTGTGTAACTCGCCATTGATGATTGTCATGGACTTGGCCCGCCTTATGATCTGTCTCGCGAAAAGCTTATCTTCTGTCAACTCGCCCCTGGTCGAATAAGCCAGATAAGGCACCGTCTAGTCTGGAGTAGCACGCAAAGCCGCCACCAACTGTCCATTCGGGTCAGGAACAACCAGGTCTTCCTCTGATGGTAAGTTGACAGAAGGGTTATGCAGGACATCAAGGAACACATTGGGAGGAACCAGCTTACGCTGAGACCCAAGCCGGGATAATGCATCAGCCGCCTCACTGTGCCGTCGATCGATGTGATCCACTTGATAACCTTTAAAGTGACCAGCGATATTAGTCACCATCTGACGATAAGTCGCCATAAGTGGCTCTTTAGAATCCCACTTCCCTAATACTTGCTGAGCAACAAGGTCTGAGTCGCCTAGACATCTAACCCGACTCAAGTTCATCTCCTTGGACATACGAAGCCCATGCAGCAAAGCTTCATACTCAGCTGCATTGTTAGTATAGGGAAACATAAGCCTCAAAACATAGCAAAATTTATCACCTCGCGGGGAAGATAAAATAACTCCAGCCCCCGAGCCTTCCAATTGCCTTGATCCATCAAAGTGTATTGTCTGGCTTTTCCTCAGGTGTTTGCAGTTCTGTCCAATCATTGATAAAATCCACCAAAGTTTGAGATTTGATGGCTGTTCTGGGCACATATTTCAGATGATGAGGCCCAAGCTCAATTGCCCACTTAGCAACCCGGCCAGTGGCTTCTCTGTTTTGAATGATATCCCCTAAGGGTGCAGAACTGACCACGGTGAGTGGATGCCCAAGGAAATAATGCTTGAGCTTGCGGCTAGCCATGAACACTCCAAACACCAGCTTCTGCCAATGCGGGTATCTCTGCTTAGACTCCGTCAAGACTTCATTGACATAATAAGCCGGCCGCTGGACTAGATATTCTTTGCCCACCTCCTTGCGCTCTACGACTACTACTATGCTAACAGCTTTGTTATTTACCGCCACGTATAGGAGCAAAGGCTCTTTATCGATTGGAGCAGCCAAGACAGGCGGCTCAGCCAATTGCTTCTTAAGTGCCTCAAAAGCCTCATTAGCAGCATCGCTCCAGACGAAGTGACCAGTCTTCTTCATCATCTGATATAAGGGAATCGCCTTCTCACCAAGGCGGCTTATAAACCGGCTCAGGGTTGCAATACGACCCACCAGGCGTTGCACATCATTGATACATGCCAGCTTAGAGAGAGAGGTAATGGCCTCAATTTTTTCCGGGTTAGCCTCAATACCCCTTTCAGACACCAGAAAGCCTAGTAACTTGCCTGCTGGCACATGATACGTCTCCAACGTATCTATAATTTTTGCTTGTTCTATGCTATTATATTATCATTTTGGATGTTTTACAATCATTTTATAGCAACTTTACATCATTTTTTGGGACTAACCTATTGACATAGTGCCCAGTGCCAGTTGCTGTTTTTTGCTTGTTTTTTACTTCGCAGAATATCACTACCAAACGGAGTACAAACGCAGCGAAACTTTTTGGAGAATTTTTTTGGACCAGAAGACACGAGATGGGCCAAAGAAGTACCAGAGGGGAGGCCCGAGGTGGGCTCAACCCACCAGGGCGCGCCCAGGAGCCCAGGCGCGCCCTGGGGGGTTGTGCCCCCCTCGGTGGCCTCCCGCACCGCCTCTTCGCCCTATAAATCCCCAAATATTCCAGAAACCCTAGGGGAGTCGACGAAACACAATTCCAGCCGCCACAAGTTCCAGAACCACGAGATCCAATCTAGACACTGTAACACCCCTGTGTAATAATCACTGTGTTCTTTTGCTAATATTGCCCTGTCATCTTCATCTGCTATGCTTGATCACTTTTGTTTAAACACTTCAATTCAAATTCCTCTCTGAAAACAATTCAAATTCACAGTGCAAAATGAACTTGCTCAAAAGTTGCTGGAAAAATGTTCATCATTTAGCAAATATTCTAAAACAATTTGATGTTAAGAAAAAGAACATCACTATGTTGCTAAAATGAGCAGTAGCAAGTAATCCAGTGCAATTCTAGCATTTTAAAATGCTATTCCATTTATGAAAAATTCAATTGGATTCAAATCTCTCCCAAAATAAATGTGGCAGTGCCAAAATTTGCAAAGAATATTTTGGGCCAAGGTTACCTTTTTCAAAAGTCATTTGGTGGCTTAAATGTTTCTGCAAAAGTTTCTGTAAAAAGAAAAAAACAGAAAACAGAAAAGGGAAATAGAAAAAGGCCTAAACCGACTGGGCCTAAGTGCACAGTGCACCTGGCCCAGCCCAGCCGGCCCTTCTCCCTTCTCTCTTCTCTCTCTATCGCCGTGTCTCCTGCGCCGTGGCTGGGCGCGTGCGCACCGCCCAGCCGGCGACACCGCGACGCCCACCGACGTCGAGGGGATAAGGGAGGCCCCCGTCCATCTCCCTTGGTCGCCCTCATCCATTCGCCCCTCCTCTCTCGCCCTCTCTCGCTCGCTCGCAAGCTCCACCGAGCGCGACCGTCGCAGCCGCGGCCACCGACCTCGCCTCGCCTCGCCATCGTGTCCATCGTCTCCGCCGTCGTCGACTAACCCGTCCCCGTCCATGCGCGCAAACAAACGGGCCCTGCAGGGAGCGGATCGAGCCGCCCCCTTCCTCTCTGTCTCCGGCGAGCTCCGTCCGCTCCGACCACCACTGCTGCTCCTAAACTGTCGTCGGGCCTACTTGCGCCTTCCCGGTGAGCCACCGCTCCTCCCCGTTCTCTTCTTCTCGCTCCAACATGCCCGTAGACGCCGATCCACATGTGCCCGCCCGTCGCCGCGGAGCTCGTCGCCGGCGAGACTCCGGTGACCTTTTGGTGTCCTCCCTAGCCTTTCCTTCTGCTCGTTAGCTCATCGCTGGCGTCGTTTCTGGCCGACTCCGGCGAAGCCACAACCACCAGTAGATGCGCCGCTCGCCGCTCATTTGTTTGGACCAAACCGCGCGCCAAGAGGCCTCGTGTAGTGTGATTCTGGCGAGCGCCCGTGCGCCCCGCCGTGTTTTTGGTCGCCGGCGGCTTGCGCCGGCCAGCGCCGAGCTGGCTGCCACGTGGGCGCCTCTGGGCCACTGACCAATGGGCCCAAGGCCGCAGTTGACGCGTTGACCTGGACAGCTGTGCTAACGTGTCAGCACAGTGTCACTGACATGCGGGCCCCACCGCATATTTAGTTAATTAAAAATGTTTTTATAAATAAAAGTAATTAGTTAATTTAATTAGTCACTCACATGTGGCGCCCGAGCACTAATTAACTCTGTTTAGCTAAATTAAACTGTTGCTAGCCCCACTGTCTATGACAGGTGGGACCCAGCCGCCTGGTTTGACCAAAACAGCTGCGGTTGACCTGCTGACCTCATGCTGACGTAATAACTCATTTCTGTTAATTTAAATAATTCCAGAATATGTTTAAAACTTTAGAAAATTGTAGAAAATAAACCGTAGCTCGGATCGAAAAACTTTATATATGAAAATTGCTTAGAACAACGAGGCGAATCCAACCGTGCCATCTGTTTCTGTGTCGGGACCCTCTATGGAGGTGAACCCACAACTTTTTGCCCGTTTCCGATAGATGAATAGTGCATACATACCGGTTAATAAATCCAACTTTAATCCTAAAATGGTTTAAACATGCTTTTAGGCAACAATGCACTGCATCTTAGTATAGCATGCTCTGTGTTGCATATGTTTAATGTGTATTTATCTGTTTCCTCCCCTCTTCTCTCTTGGTAGACCCCGGTACCGATGCAGTTCCCGAGACCGACGCAGTTCCGGAGATCGACTACGCCCCTGACGACCAGACATTTGCTGCAGAGCTTCCAGGCAAGCACCCCCCTTTGAACATACCGATATCGCCTATTCTTTCTCTCTTATGCTTGCATTAGAAATTGCTGCTGCTACTGTTTATCCTATCTCTGATGCATAGCCTGTTTTTGTAACTGCTGTTGATACCTACCTGCTTATCCTAAACTGCTTAGTATAGGCTGGATAGAGATCCACCAGAGACCCCACTTTGACCCAGTTGCCCCCGCTGGATTATCAGATGACTCGATCAACACGATCAACAACCAGGCCCCGGCACCGCACATCACCCCCTTAGTTGTACGACACTGCAGCGTTACTATCGAGTGCCAAGGGTGATACCTCGTGTAGCACTTCTGATGTTAACTCTGTAGAGTAGCTATTTGGTCATGGTCATCGAGGGTGATTCCTCCTTCACCACTCCCGATAATGACGCTGTCGTGCGACACCTCAAGTGTGAATCCATCATGGGTGATTCCTCCGAGATCACCTTGACGGATACATCGAGTAGAAATCCAACGAGGGTGATACCTCAGATTCCCCTGATGTTATGGACACACGAATACTTGGACTTTACAACTGTTACTTGGAAAGTCGGGTCGACCCTGAGGGGTACCCGAGCAAGCATAAGATGCGAGTGATGTGGAGACGGATTGACCTGGAGGGTGCCCGTGAGATAATTACGAGGCGCGGCCGGGCATTCTTAGCCCTTGCAGCAAGTCCTCGAGATGGGGCAATGGGGTCACATCGATCGTGAGTCTCTGCTCGTTACCGCACACCCCCAATACACTAACGGTTTGGATATTTGATTTGAGTGGGCCTCTGGCCCGATAGCACTAACCATCACGTGGGATAAGTTATGGGCACTCTGCATCATATTCATCAGCCGAAGCTTTCTAGACGTCAGCGACTGAGCGGCAAACGCTGGGTTGGACTGGGAACGCAACCGCGCTTGTATTAAGGGGTTGCTAGGTCTGCTCACCGGCTGTGCACGTAACGTGCAGGAGTTCCCGGAGTGATGGCCCAAGACCCCTGGGGGCATAGGTTAGTCCAGCGTGCTAACCTCTCTGTTAAGCCTAGGTCGGGTTGCGGCGTGTTGTTTAGCCGAGGCCGGGCATGACCCAGAAAATCATGTCCGGCCGGAGTTAAGCGAGCGTGGTGGGTAAGTTGGTGCACCCCTGCAGGGAAGAAAACATCTATGCATAGCCAGATCCTCGGTAATGGACGCTCGGAGTTGTATCCTGATCGATACAACTAGAACTTAACGATGAGATGAGAAATGGATATTAGGGCTCTGGGATCGCTTTCTCGCAGGGAGTCAAGGAAGGATCTCTGGGCGAGGTTGATACTTAATACTGCCACTACTTTATACTGTACTAATCTACACTCTTCTAATGCTGCAAGACCGCTGAAGATGCTAGTCTTCGATGAGACTAGGCCTTCTCTCTATTCTGGCATTTCTGTAGCCCAGTCCACATATACAGCCTTTTTTTGATAATGTTGCATGTGTAGTGTAGATCCTTGCTTGCTGAGTACTTCGGATGAGTACTCACGGTTGCTTTGCTTCCTCTTTTCCCCATATCCGTTTGATGCAACCAGATGATGGAGCCCCGGAGCCAGTTGCCCCCGCTAACGGCTACTACTACCACCCCGAGGGTGGTTACTACTTCGAGTTGGCCGACGACCAGGAGTAGGTTAGGAGGGTCAAAGGCAGGAGGCCTGCGCCTTTTCAATCGTAGTGTTTTATTTTGCCCCGCCTTTTAAAAGCCTATCTGTCTTTCTTTTATATCTGTAATCAGATATCTGATGCTTCCACTGACGCTTGTAAGCGAGCTTATGTATTCGAGCCCTCGAGGCCCCTGGCTTGTAATATATAACCTGTATTATTTTAAATTTGTGTCTAGAGTTGTGTTGTGATATCTTCAAGTGAGTCCTTAGGCTTGATCGTGTGCATTTGCATGTATGATTAGTGCACGATTAAGCCAGGGGCATCACAGGTTGGTATCAGAGCCGACTGCCTGTAGGAACCCCCTTTCCAACTCCTTGGCCGAAGTTGAGTCTAGTATCCGAAAACCGTTTTACTAACTTGGTTGTGTGGCTTACGGGCCCACGTCGCCAATTGGGTGGTATCAGGATCTTTTATTCCTCATCTTTACTCTGGGACTCTGATCTCTCTTCTATTCGGGTTAAATGATTTTACTAACTTTAGGATCACGTCACTACTAGGGAAAAGCCTAGTAGTAGCGCGGGTGCCCGCGCTACTACTACGGCGCTACAACTAACTTGTAGTAGTAGCGCGGGTGCGCCCGCGCTACTACTACGTCTGTTAGTAGTAGCGGGGGTGCCACCCGCGCTACTACTATTAATTTCAAAAACAAAAAAAATTCTAGATCCCGTGCGTGCTGTCAATGGCAGTAATGGTTTGATCTAGCGATGGCAGGGGTGATACATCTCCAACGTATCTATAATTTATGAAGTATTCATGCTGCTATATTATCATTCTTGGATGTTTTACAATCATTTTATAGCAACTTTATATCATTTTTTGGGACTAACTTATTGACATAGTGCCCAGTGTCAGTTGCTGTTTTTTGCTTGTTTTTTACATCGCAGAAAATCAATACCAAACGGAGTCCAAATGCAGCGAAACTTTTTGTGGATTTTTTATGGACCAGAAGACATCCAATGGGCCAGAGCAGCACCTGGGGGGTGCCCCGAGGGGGGCACAACCCACCAGGGCGCGCCTGGGCCCCCAGGCGCGCCCCGGTGAGTTGTGCCCACCTCGGTGGCCTCCCGCACCCGCTCTTTGCCCTATAAATCACCAAATATTCCAAAAACCCTGTGGGTAACCCAATATCAGAAGTTCCGCCGCCGCAAGCCTCTGTAGCCACGAAAAACCAATCTAGACCCCGTTCCGGCACCCTGCCGGAGGGGGAAATCATCACCGGTGGCCATTTTCATCATCCCGGTGGCCACCATGATGAGGAGGGAGTACTCCACCCTCGGGGCTGTGGGTTTGTACCAGTAGCTATGTGTTTAATCTCTCTCTCTCGTGTTCTTGAGATGTCACGATCTTGATGTATCGTGGGCTTTGTTAATATTGTTGGATCATATGGTGTTTTCCCCTCTTTGTCTTGTTGTGAATTGAGTTTTCCCTTTGAGATTTCGTTTTATCGGATTGAATACTTTTATGGATTTGAGAACACTTGATGTATGTCTTGCATATGAATACCCATGGTGACAATGGGGTATTATATTGATTCACTTGAGATATGTTTTGGTACTCAACTCGCGGATTTCCGAGGTGACATTGGGGTAATCTATGCATAGGGGTTGATGCATGTTCTCGTCTTTTGTTTCTCCGGTAGAAATCTTGGGGCACTCTTTGAGGTTCTTTGTGTTGGATTGAGTATTATGAATCTGAATTTGCTTTGGTGTTATTTTAGTACGAACTCTTGATAGATCGATCAGAAAGAATAACGTAGTATTATTTTAGTACGAACTCTTGATAGATCGATCGGAAAGAATAACTTGGTGTTAATTTAGTACGCACTCTTGGATAGATCGGTCGGAAAGAATAGCTATAAACAATTTCTTCTTATGTTCTCCGCTAGTTAAGAACTTTGGAGTGATTCTTCATCGCATGTTGAGGGATGGTTATATGATCCAATTAGATTAGCATTGTTGAGAGATTGCACTAGCGAAAGTATGGACCCTAGGCCTCATTTTCAAGCATTGCAATACCGTTTGTGCTCCGTTTTATCAATTGCTACCGTGCTGTTTTTTATTGTTCCTGTTATAAAAATCAATATCTACTATCATTACTATGCTTGTATCACCATCTCTTCGCCGAACTAGTGCACCTATACAAATTACCATTGTATTTGATGTGTTGGGGGACACAAGAGACTTTTTATTATTTTGTTGCAGGGTTGTTTGAGAGAGACCATCTTCATCCTACGCCTCCCACGGATTTATAAACCTTAGGTCATCCACTTGAGGGGAATTTGCTACTATCCTACAAAACTCTGCGCTTGGAGGCCCAACACGAGTCTACAAGAACAAGTTGTGTAGCAGACATCAAGCTCTTTTCTGGCACCGTTGCCGGGGAGGCTAGGTAAGTGGCACTCGCATCCCATCAACAAAGCTCTTTTCTGGCGCCCTTGCCGGGGAGGTGAGTGCTTGAAGGTATATCTTTAGATCTTGCAATCGAATCTTTTAGTTTCTTGTTTTATCACTAGTTTGGTTTATAAAAAGAAAACTCTAAAAAAATGGAATTGAGGTTGCATCATATTATTCATCTCTATAATGTCTTTCGTGAAAATGATGGAAAGGAAAATTGTGCTTAGTTGATAGTAGAAGAATTCAATAAAATGTTTGGTATAAATGACGAGCATGATTGCAATGTTGTTGGTATGAATTCTTTGAATATCCATGATGCTAACGATATGCAAAGCCATAAGCTTGGGGATGCTATATTTGATGAAGATGATATTTTTAGTCCCCCAAGTTTTGATGAGAAAATTTATTATGATGATTGCATGCCTCCTATTTATGATGATTATATTGATGAAAGTGGATTTGGTAAGGTCATGACTTTATTTAGTGATGAATCCACTATTTTGGAAGAGGTTTCAATTGACTATGACAACAAAGTTGCTATCTATGATGATTATGGTGATGACATGTATGCTATAAAGAATAATGATAACCATGAAACTTGTCATCATGATTTTAATTTTCAATCCCATGATAGTTATTTTGTTGAGTTTGCTCCCACTACTATTCATGAGAATAAATTTGCTTATGTGGAGAGTAATAAAATTTCTATGCTTGTGGATCATGAAAAGAATGCTTTATGTAATAGTTATATTTTTGAATTCATTCATGATGCTACTGAAAATTATTATGAGAGGGGAACATATGCTTTTACATATTGCAATAATATCAAATTTCCTCTCTTTATGGTGAAAGTTTTGAAGTTGCACTTGTTTTGCCTTCCTATGCTAGTTGATTCTTGTTCCCATAAGTTGTTTGCTCACAAAATCCCTATGCATAGGAAGTGGGTTAGACTTAAAAGTGCTAGTCATATGCTTCATGATGCTCTCTTTGTGTTTTAATTCTTATCTTTTATGTGAGCATAATTGAAATCATCATGCCTAGCTAAAAGGCATTAAAGAAAAGCGCTTGTTGGGAGACAACCCAACATTTACCCCTACAGTTTTTATGTGTTCACATGATTATGCTACTGCAGTAATAATGTTTTATTGCTTTTGTTTCAATAAAGTGCCAAGTAAAGCCTTTGGGATAGTATGGATGATAGTTGACTTGATTCTGTGCAAAAACAGAAACTTTTGCGTCCAGTGCAGAAATTCCTCTATTTTACTGGAACGTGGAAAAATTCTAATTTTTTTACAGTTGATGGATATGCAAATTTTCTAAGTTTTCCTAAATTTTCAGAATTTCTGGAGTTACATAAGTATGTCCTTAATTCAGATCTTTACGTACTGTTCTGTTTTTGACAGATTCTTTTTTTCAATGCATAGTTTGCTTGTTTTATGGTTTCTCTGGCTTATGTTGCTTAATATAAATTGTGGAAATTGCATAGTACAGTAGGAATTGTGTGAGAACAATTATGAATCTTGTCTTTGACAGTCCCCAAGTGAATGATTTGTTTTATCATACTAATCCATCTCACGAAGTTCCGTTAAGTTTTGTGTGATTGAAGTTTTCACGTTTTGGGTGAGATGTCGATATGAGGATAATAAGGAGTGAAAAGACCCTAATCTTGGGGATTCCCAAGGCACCCCAAGTTTAATATCCAAGGAAGATCCAAGCAACTAAGCTTGGGGATGCCCCGGAAGGCATCCCCTCTTTCGTCTTCAATATTATCGGTAACCTCACTTGGAGCTATATTTTCATTCGTCACATGATATGAGTTTTGCTTGGAGAGTCATTTTATTTTATTAGGATTTGCTTGCTGTTAGTTATAATAATTTTTTGCATCTTTTATTTCCATAAAAGTGGCAAGGATAGCCATCACCATGCTTATTTTGCAAATATATGAGTTGCTGTTTCAAAACAGAAAGTTTATCGCTGTTCCAATAATTATCCAGAAAATTAAGAATGTGATAAAATTTTGAAAATTTCTGCACAATAAGCTCTGATAAATTTTATACAGTGTTGTAAATTTTCATAATTTTTGGAGTTTAATAAGTATTGATACTCTTGCATTCTTTACAGACTGTGCTGTTTTGGCAGATTGCTGTTATGTTTGCATATGTTTGCTTGTTTAATGATTCTATTTGAGGATCGGAGTATTAAATATGCAGAGGCATTTAGTATGCAATGTTGAATAATAATTTTAGTGATTTTATACAGTAGATAATGATAAGGTTTTTTGCATTGGTTTATACTAACTTATCTCACGAGTTCTTGTTGAGTTTTGTGTGTATGAAGTTTTTAAGATTTAGGGAAACCGTGATATAAAAGGAATTAAGGAGACACAAAAGCTCAAGCTTGGGGATGCCCAAGGCATCCCAAGATAATATTTCAAGAAGTCTCAAGCATCTAAGCTTGAGGATGCCCCGGTAGGCATCCCACCTTTCTTCATCAACAATTATCGGTTAGTATCGGTTGAGCCTAAGTTTTTGCTTCTTCACATGAGTTGTATTATTCTTGGAATGTCATTTTGTCTTGTTTTGCTTTCTATTTTAATAAAATACTTAGATCTGAAAGTTTTTAAATAAGAGAGAGTCATCAAATTGCTACCCATTTACTTAACTACTCGTTTGATCTTCACTTATATCTTTTTGGAGTAGCTTGTCATTTACTCTAGTGCTTCACTTATATCCTATGAGTAAATTGTTGAATGAATTGAATATCATGAAGTTGAAATTATATGTTCATATCATGCCTAGTGGTAGCTTCACATTGGGTTTAGAAAGTGAAATCTTTTGAGGCTTGACAATCACAATATTGGTCATACAAGCAATTCATGAATGATAAGTAGAAGGAAGAGAACTTTCACATGCAAATACACTATCTTGGAAATCTTTTGTGCTTGTGAGCCCCCATCAAAATATTATATGCCAAAATTGTTGATGTTGGACAAGGAAGACAACGTAATGATTTATGTTTGTTCATATTCACATAGAAGTTATATTGTCATAGATCCTTCAACATGTGGTGCTTACCCCCCATCTTTGCTAGCCAAAAATTCCGCACTAAGTAGAGATACTACTTGTGCATCCAAAAACCCTTAAACCCAAATCTTATTTTCAAGAGTCCACCATACCTACCTATGGATTGAGTAAGATCCTTCAAGTAAGCTGTCGTCGGTGCAATAAGGAAATAAAAATTGCTTCTAAAAGTGTAAGATCATTTAGTGTAAGAGAAAATTGAGCGTTGTATGAACTTGTGTTGGTAAAGAAATAAAAGTGACAGACAGCATAATAAAGGTTGCCATCACAGGGGGCAATATAACATGACATTCTTTTGCACTAAGGGGTTGAGCATACAAACAAAAAAGCGCATGGCAACCTCTGCTTCCCTCTGCGAAGGGCCTACCTTTTACTTTTATGTATTTACTTTCATGCAAGGGTCAAAGTTTTTCTCTCTATTCCTTTTTAGTTTTCTCTTTTGGCAAGCATCATGTGGTGAGGAAAGATCTAGGCACATATATCCAGTTGGATATGGGTAGCATGAGTTATTATTGTTGACATCACCCTTGAGGTTAATACGTTGGGAGGTGAAATTATAAGCCCCTATCTTTCTATGTGTCCGGTTGAAATGTTTTGCTCATGTGTATGCGGTGAGTGTTAAGAATCATAAAAGACTATATGATGGTTGAGTATGTGGATCTCTTACTTAGACTCTGTTGAATAAGTTGAATTGCAATTGTTTGGTGACTAAGAATATAGGTTGTTGAGTTTCAAGAGAATTCATTGTTTGAACCTTAACATGTGAATTGGTTGCTACTTTAACATGATGAGTTTTATGAGAAAGAGTTGTTGTTTTGATGCTAGGAAAAGTGATTAAAATTACTATTGATCAAACTTATGCACTTTGCTAGCATTCACACTTCATAAATTATTTCTTTTATCATTTACCTACTCGAGGACGAGTAGGAATTAAGCTTAGGGATGCTGATACGTCTCCAACGTATCTATAATTTATGAAGTATTCATGCTGCTATATTATCATTCTTAGATGTTTTACTATCATTTTATAGCAACTTTATATCATTTTTTGGGACTAACTTATTGACATAGTGCCCAGTGCCAGTTGCTGTTTTTTGCTTGTTTTTTACATCGCAGAAAATCAATACCAAACGGAGTCCAAATGCAGCGAAACTTTTTGTGGATTTTTTAAGGACCAGAAGACATCCAATGGGCTAGAGCAGCACCTGAGGGCTGCCCCGAGGGGGGCACAACCCACCAGGGCACGCCTGGGCCCCCAGGCGCGCCCCGGTGGGTTGTGCCCACCTTGGTGGCCTCCCGCACCCCCTCTTTGCCCTACAAATCACCAAATATTCCAAAAACCCTGGGGGTAACCCTAGATCAGAAGTTCCGCCGCCGCAAGCCTCTGTAGCCATGAAAACCCAATCTAGACCCCGTTCGGGCACCCTGCCGGAGGGGGAAATCATAACCGGTGGACATCTTCATCATCCCGGCGGCCACCATGATGAGGAGGGAGTAGTCCACCCTCGGGGCTGAGGGTTTGTACCAGTAGCTATGTGTTTAATCTCTCTCTCTCGTGTTCTTGAGATGTCATGATCTTGATGTATCGCGGGATTTGTTAATATAGTTGGATCATATGGTGTTTTCCCCTCTCTATCTTGTTGTGAATTGAGTTTTCCCTTTGAGATTTCGTTTTATCAGATTGAATACTTTTATGGATTTGAGAACACTTGATGTATGTCTTGCATATGAATACCCGTGGTGACAATGGGGTATTATATTGATTCACTTGAGATATGTTTTGGTACTCAATTCGCGGATTTCCGAGGTGACATTGGGGTAATCTATGCATAGGGGTTGATGCACGTTCTCGTCTTTTGTTTCTCCAGTAGAAATCTTGGGGCACTCTTTGAGGTTCTTTGTGTTGGATTGAGTATTATGAATCTGAATTTGCTTTGGTGTTATTTTAGTACGAACTCTTGATAGATCGATCAGAAAGAATAACGTAGTGTTATTTTAGTACGAACACTTGATAGATCGATCAGAAAGAATAACTTGGTGTTATTTTAGTACGAACTCTTGGATAGATCGATCGGAAAGAATAGCTACAAACAATTTTTTCTTATGTTCTCCGCTAGATAAGAACTTTGGAGTGATTCTTCATCGCACGTTGAGGGATGGTTATATGATCCAATTAGATTAGCATTGTTGAGAGATTGCACTAGCGAAAGTACGGACCCTAGGCCTCATTTGCAAGCATTGCAATACCGTTTGTGCTTCGTTTTATCAATTGCTACCTTGCTGTTTTTTATTGTTCCTATTACAAAAATCAATATCTACTATCATTACTATGCTTGTATCACCATCTCTTCACCGAACTAGTGCACCTATACAAATTACCATTGTATTTGGTGTGTTGGGGACACAAGAGACTTTTTATTATTTGGTTGCAGGGTTGTTTGAGAGAGACCATCTTCATCCTACGCCTCCCACGGATTGATAAACCTTAGTTCATCCACTTGAGGGGAATTTGCTACTGTCCTACAAAACTCTGCGCTTGGAGGCCCAACACGAGTCTACAAGAACAATTTGTGTAGTAGACATCAATGGGTCGCCGGAGCTGCAGAAGGGCAGCGGCAGACCAGATCCAGCGCCGGCGGCTGCAGAGGGTCCGGATCCATGGCCGAACAAGGCGGCGGCGTGGGGCTCCTCTTCGCAGCCAAGGCAGCGAGCTCCTGGTCGTCCATGGCGATGACCTGCACGGACAAGGACATGGGAGGGTGAGTCAAACCAGAGGGAGAGAGAGAAAAAGAAAAAGGAGGGAGAGAGGAAGGAGACGGACGTAGCAGCGGGGTTGGTCGCCGGTGGTGAGGTGCTCCGGCATGGTGGCATGGAGATGCGGGGAAGACCAGCGAGCTCTAGGACGCCGGCGGTGCGAGGCGGTGGCCTCTTTTGGTGCCATGGAGGACGAGGCACGCATGCGTAGGAGGTCCATGTGAGAGCCTATGGAGAGAGAGTGGGGAGAGTGACGGGGAAGAGGAAGGATTTGGGGTAGGAGATGGGGATTTCAAGGCTCTTCAAAAACCATGTAGTTAGTAGCAGCGTGGGTTTATACCCCTCGCTACTACTATCAACTTAGTAGTAGCGAGTGGTAAAAACCCGCGCTACTAGTAAGTAGCAGTAGCGAGGGGTATAAACACGCGCTACTAGTAAGCGTCTGCCTATAAGCTTTCCCCTAGTAGTGCGTGCTCACATCCACCCTGAGATCTTACTATGCCTCTCTTGAATTCGGAGCCCGAGTCTGCTTCGCACAGTTCACGGACCACAGGATCCTTCTATCGAGGGCACCCTGTGTCGTCCCTTGCAGATTCCTCGGTCTAGCAGTTTTCTCCGATGTTGATGTAGCCTTTGCTATGTCTCGTTGTGTACTTCCTTACCGCGTGCCTGCGCGCCGCCTAGCATGTCCAGCTTTTAAATTTGCGTCGTTATGCTGTTCGCATGTACCCGACTCTGTGTATGGATCTGTACATCTTAATTGACTACTGTTAAGTATCTGTTACACTGCTTAATTATTGTTGTGTTACATCATGCTTGTCGCTAAACACTCACAATTGCTTTTACTAAACTACCCCTGTTGAAACTTAGCAGGATGGTTAGACTAGGTGGTCGTGGTCGTGGTCGTGCCCCTGAACACCCACCACCGCCAGATTATATGGCATCTATGATGCAACAATTCGAGCACAACCGTCAGTTCATGACTGGGATTATGGCTCAGTTCCCACATTTGAACAACCAGAACCAGAACCCTGCTTCAATAACTCTGTCGGAATTTGTGCGTCTTAACCCCACTCAGTTCCGCAACTCTGATAAGCCACTGGATGCTGATGACTAGATTCGCGACATCACTCACGAGATGGAGTCTGCAAATGTCTCCCCTGCGAAATTTGTCACCTTCGCGTCCTTTTTCTTGAAGGGTCCCGCTGCTCAATGGTGGGACACACAGAAGCGTACACTGCCTGCTGGAACAGCCGTTACTTGGCTTGAGTTCCAGGCTGCTTTTCATGCCCGATATATTCCTCGGGGAATCATGGACCGGATGAAAACCCAGTTCCTCAACCTCACTCAGGGCAACAAGACTGTCGAAGCCTATCAGCGGGAAATCCTTGACCTATCCCGCTATGCTGAAGAAGGCATTGACACGGATGCTCGTAGACAAGAGAAGTTCCGTAATGGACTCCACCCAGACATCGAGCTTGCACTTGCGGCTCAAGACTTCACCGACTTTGCTACCCTTGTGAACAAGGCTATTCTGGTTGAGATCTCTCTGATCAAGCACAAGGAGTCATAGAAGCGCTATCGTGATGTTGGCTCATCTTCGGGCTTGCCTTCACAGAAGCGCCGTATATGGATCCCTCAGAGCATGTATCATCCAACCGCTCCTGTGTACCGCCCTGCTTATGCTACACCGCATCTTCCCCCTCCACCACCAAGACAGCCTCTGCGAGCTGCACCACCTCGAGCTCCTGCAATCCGTCCAGACAGTGGGCGCTGCTTCAAGTGTGGCCATCCGGGTCACCGTGCCAGAGACTGCCACAGGGTCAGAACCAGTTGGTGCTTCCTCCTGCTGGCCGTGGAAATGGTCGTGGAATTGTTCAGCACCGCAACAACAATATCAGGCCTTCTCATGGTCGTGGACAATACTACCACGTCAACATGTCTAAGCTCAGGATCAACCATAAACTGTGATGGGTACACTCTTTGTTAATTCAGTACTAGCATCTGTTTTATTTGATTCAGGAGCATCGCATTCATTCATGTCAGATCATTTCGCACTCATGCATGAAGTTAAATGTGAAACACTACCTCGTAAATTACGGGTGAACACTCCCGCGGGTCATTGCCACACTTCCTTGTTCAGTCCCGATGTCGTAGTTAATATTGAAGGATTGGAGTTCCGAGCATCTCCCATTATTCTGAACTCTTCTAAAATTGATCTTATTCTGGGAATGGATTGGTTGAGGGCTCATTATGCCTCAATCAATTGTGCCACAAAGCTGTTCATCTTCTGCACCCATCAGATGAGCTAGTACATTATCGTGCTAGTATCACCCAAAATGCTGAGGATCACATTTATGCCTTGAATGCGTTGAATGCTTCTCCGCTTGAGGGGCTCTTAAACATTCCAGTCGTTTGTGATTTTCTGGATGTTTTTCCAGAAGAACTTCCAGGAATACCTCCTGTTCGAGCCGTCGAGTTTGTTATCGACTTGAAGCCAGGCACAACTCCTATTGCAAAGCGTCCTTACAAGATGCCACCACATGAGCTCCTCGAGCTTAAGGAGGAAATTGATAAATCACTCAGCAAGGGCTTCATTCGTCCAAGTTCCTCTGCCTGGGGAGCACCGTCTCTCTTTGTCAAGAAGAAATATGGTATGAATAGGTTGGTCCAAGACTACCGTCCTGTGACGACCCCGGCTTAATCGTGCACTAACCATACATGCAAATGCACACAATCAAGCCTAGGACTCACTTAAAGATATCACAACACAACTCTAAAAACATAAATAAAGTCATACAAGCTTTATGAGAAAGAGTTGCTGTTATGATGCTAGGAAAAGTGATTGAAATTACTATTGATCAAACTTATGCACTTTGCTAGCATTCACACTTCATAAATTATTTCTTTTATTGTTTACCTACTCGAGGACGAGTAGGAATTAAGCTTGGGGATGTTGATACGTCTCCAACGTATCTATAATTTATGAAGTATTCATGCTGCTATATTATCATTCTTGGATGTTTTACTATCATTTTATAGCAACTTTATATCATTTGTTGGGACTAACTTATTGACATAGTGCCCAGTGCCAGTTGCTGTTTTTTGCTTGTTTTTTACATCGCAGAAAATCAATACCAAACGGAGTCCAAATGCAGCGAAACTTTTTGTGGATTTTTTATGGACCAGAAGACATCCAATGGGCCAGAGCAGCACCTTAGGGGGTGCCCCGAGGGGGGCACAACCCACCAGGGTGCGCCTGGGCCCCTAGGCCCGCCCCGGTGGGTTGTGCCCACCTTGGTGGCCTCCCGCACCCCCTCTTTGCCCTCTAAATCACCAAATATTCCAAAAACCCTGGGGGTAACCCTAGATCAGAAGTTTCGCCGCCGCAAGCCTCTGTAGCCATGAAAAACCAATCTAGACCGCGTTCCAGCACCCTGCCGGAGGGGGAAATCATCACCGGTGGCCATCTTCATCATCCCGGCGGCCACCATGATGAGGAGGGAGTAGTCCACCCTCGGGGCTAAGGGTTTGTACCAGTAGCTATGTGTTTAATCTCTGTCTATCTCGTGTTCTTGAAATGTCACGATCTTCATGTATCGCGGGCTTTTTTAATATAGTTGGATTATATGGTGTTTTCCCCTCTCTATCTTGTTGTGAATTGAGTTTTCCCTTTGAGATTTCGTTTTATCGGATTGAATACTTTTATGGATTTGAGAACACTTGATGTATGTCTTGCATATGAATACCCGTGGTGACAATGGGGTATTATATTTATTCACTTGAGATATGTTTTGGTACTCAACTCGTGGATTTCCGAGGTGACATTGGGGTAATCTATGCATAGGGGTTGATGCACGTTCTCGTCTTTTGTTTCTCTGGTAGAAATCTTGGGGCACTCTTTGAGGTTCTTTGTGTTGGATTGAGTATTATGAATCTGAATTTGCTTTTGTGTTATTTTAGTATGAACTCTTGATAGATCGATTAGAAAGAATAACGTAGTGTTATTTTAGTACGAACTCTTGATAGATCGATCGGAAAGAGAATAACTTGGTGTTATTTTAGTACAAACTCTTGGATAGATCGATCAGAAAGAATAGCTACAAACAATTCCTTCTTATGTTCTCCGCTAGATAAGAACTTTGGAGTGATTCTTCATCGCACGTTGAGGGATGGTTATATGATCCAATTAGATTATCATTGTTGAGAGATTGCACTAGCGAAAGTACGGACCCTAGGCCTCATTTTCAAGCATTGCAATACCGTTTGTGCTCCGTTTTATCAATTGCTACCTTGCTGTTTTTTATTGTTCTTATTACAAAAATCAATATCTACTATCATTACTATGCTTGTATCACCATCACTTCGCCGAACTAGTGCACCTATACAAACTACCATTGTATTTAGTGTGTTGGGGACACAAGAGACTTTTTATTATTTGGTTACAGGGTTGTTTGAGAGAGACCATCTTCATCCTACGCCTCCCACGGATTGATAAACCTTAGGTCATCCACTTGACAGGAATTTGCTACTGTCCTACAAAAGTCTGCGCTTGGAGGCCCAACACGAGTCTACAAGAACAAGTTGTGTAGTAGACATCAAGGGGTCACCGGAGTTGCGGAAGGGCAGCGGCAGACCAGATCCAGCGCCGGCTGCTGCAGAGGGCCCGGATCCATGGCCGAGCAAGGCGGCGGCGTGGGGCTCCTCTTCGTAGCCAAGGCAACAAGCTCCTGGTCGTCCATGGCGACCTGCACGGACAAGGACATGGGAGGGTGAGTCAAACCAGAGGGAGAGAGAGAGAAAAAGAAAAACAAGGGAGAGAGGAAGGAGATGGACGTAGCAGCGGGGTTGGTCGCTGGTGGTGAGGTGCTCCGGCATGGTGGCATGAAGATGCGGGGAAGACCGACGAGCTCCAGGACGCCGGCGGCGCGAGGCGGCGGCCTCTTTTGGCGCCATGGAGGATGAGGTGCGCATGCGTAGGAGGTCCATGTGAGAGCCCATGGAGAGAGAGTGGGGAGAGTAACGGGGGAGAGGAAGGATTTGGGGGAGGAGATGGGGATTTCATGGCTCTTCAAAAACCATGTAATTAGTAGGAGCGTGGGTTTATACCCCTCGCTACTACTATCAACTTAGTAGTAGCGCAGGTTTATACCCCTCGCTACTACTATGCCATGTCCCGGGGGGGCACGGTAGAGACTGCTTAGTAGTAGCGAGGGGTAAAAACCCGCGCTACTACTATCAACTTAGTAGTAGCGAGTCATAAAAACCCGCTCTACTAGTAAGTAGCAGTAGCGAGGGGTATAAACCCGCGCTACTAGTAAGCGTCTGCCTATAAGCTTTTCCCTAGTAGTGCGTGCTCACATCCACCCGGAGATCTTACTATGCCTCTCTTGAATTCGCAGCCCGAGTCTGCTTTGCACAGTTAACGGACCGCAGGATCCTTCTATCGAGGGCACCCTGCATCGTCCCTTGCAGATTCCTCGCTCCAGCAGTTTTCTCCGACGTTGATGTAGCCTTTGCTATGTCTCGTTGTGTACTTCCTTACCACGTGCCTGCGCGCCGCCTAGCATGTCTAGCTATTAAATTTGCGCCATTATGCTGTCCGCATGTACCTGACTCTGTGTATGGATCTGTACGTCTTAATTGACTACTGTGAAGTATCTGTTACACTGCTTAATTATTGTTGTGTTACATCATGCTTGTCGCTAAACACTCGCAATTGCTTTTACTAAACTACCCCTGTTGAAACTTAGCAGGATGGTTAGACTAGGTGGTCGTGGTCGTGCCCCTGAACACCCACCACCGCCAGATTATATGGCAGCTATGATGCAATAATTCGAGCTCAACCGTCAGTTCATGACTGGGATTATGGCTCAGTTCCCGTATTTGAACAACCAGAACCAGAACCCTGCTTCAATAACTCTGTCGAAATTTGTGCGTCTTAACCCCACTCAGTTCCGCAACTCTGATAAGCCACTGGATGCTGATGACTGGATTCGCGACATCACTCACGAGATGGAGTCTACAAATGTCTCTCCTGCCAACTTTGTCACCTTCGCGTCCTTTTTCTTAAAGGGTCCCGCTGCTCAATGGTGGGACACACACAAGTGTACACTGCCTGCTGGAACAGCCGTTACTTGGCTTGAGTTCCAGGCTGCTTTTCGTGCCCAATATATTCCTCGGGGAATCATTGACCGGATGAAAACCCAGTTCCGCAACCTCACTCAGGGCAACAAGACTGTCGAAGCCTATCAGCGGGAATTCCTTGACCTATCCCGCTATGCTAAAGAAGGCATCGACACGGATGCTCGTAGACAAGAGAAGTTCCGTAATGGACTCCACCCAGACATCGAGCTTGCACTTGCGGCTCAAGACTTCATCGACTTTGCTACCCTTGTGAACAAGGCTATTCTGGTTGAGACTGGTCAGATCAAGCACAAGGAGTCACAGAAGCGCTATCGTGATGTTGGCTCATCTTCGGGCTTGTCTTCACAGAAGCGCCGCATATGGATCCCTCAGAGCATGTATCGTCCAACTGCTCCCGTGTACCGTCCTACTTATGCTACACCGCGTCTTCCCCCTCCACCAGCAAGACAGCCTCTGCGAGCTGCACCACCTCGAGCTCCTGCAATCCGTCCAGACAGTGGGCTCTGCTTCAAGTGTGGCCATCCGGGTCACCATGCCAGAGACTACCCACAGGGTCAGAACCAGTTGGTGCTTCCTCCTGCTGGCCGTGGAAATGGTCGTGGAATTGTTCAGCACCACAACAACAATATCAGGCCTTCTCATGGTCGTGGACAATACTACCACGTCAACATGTCTAAGCTCAGGATCAACCATAAATTGTGATGGGTACACTCTTTGTTAATTCAATACCAGCATCTATTTTATTTGATTCAGGAGCATCGCATTCATTCATGTTAGATAATTTCGCACTCATGCATGAAGTTAAATGTGAAACACTACCCCGTAAATTACGGGTGAACACTCCCGCGGGTCATTGCCATTGTTCAGTCCCGATGTCATAGTTAATATTGAAGGATTGGAGTTCCGAGCATCTCCCATTATTCTGAACTCTTCTAAAATTGATCTTATTCTGGGAATGGATTGATTGAAGGCTCATTATGCCTCAATCAATTGTGCCACCAAAGTTGTTCATCTTTCTGCACCCATCAGATGAGCTAGTACATTATCGTGCTAGTATCACCCAAAATGCTGAGGATCAAATTTATGCCTTGAATGCGTTGAATGCTTCTCCGCTTGAGGGGCTCTTAAACATTCCAGTCGTTTGTTATTTTCTGGATGTTTTTCTAGAAGAACTTTCAGGAATACCCCCTGTTCGAGCCATCGAGTTTGTTATCGACTTGAAGCCAGGCAGAACTCCTATTGCGAAGCGTCCTTACAAGATGCCACCGCATGAGCCCCTCGAGCTTATGGAGGAAATCGATAAATCACTCAGCAAGGGCTTCATTCGTCCAAGTTCCTCTGCCTGGGGAGCACCGTCTCTCTTTGTCAAGAAGAAATATGGTACGAATAGGTTGGTCCAAGACTACCGTCCTGTGACGACCCCGGCTTAATCGTGCACTAACCATACACGCAAATGCACACGATCAAGCCTAGGACTCACTTGAAGATATCACAACACAACTCTAAAAACATAAATAAAGTCATACAAGCTTTATATTACAAGCCAGGGCCTCGAGGGCTCGAATACATAGCTCGATGGCATACAAGCGTCAGCAGAAGCATCAGATATCTGAGTACAGATATGAAAGATAAAACAGATAAGCCTTTAAAAGGCGGGGCAAAAGAAAAAAACACTACGATCGAAAGGCGCAGGCCTCCTTCCTGGAACCCTCCGAACCTACTCCTGGTCGTCGGACGGCTCCTCGTAGTAGTACTCGCCAGGAGGGTAGTAGTAGTAGCCATCGGCGGGGGTAGCTGGCTCAGGGGCTCTGTCATCTGGTTGTGACAAATGGATATGGGGAGAAAAAGAAAGCAAAGCAACCGTGAGTACTCATCCGAAGTACTCAGCAAGCAAGGATCTACACTACATATGCAACATTTTCAAAGGAGGGCTGTATATATGTGGACTGGGCTGCAGAAATTCCAGAATAGAGGGGAAAGCCTAGTCCTATCAAAGACTAGCATCTTCATCATCTTCAGCGGTCTTGCAGCATTTGAAGAGTGCAGATTAACATAAAGTAAAGTAGTAGTAGTGTTAACAACCTCGCCCAGAGATCCTTTCTCGACACCCTGCGAGAAAGCAATCCCAGAGCCATACTATCCAGTTATCATCTCAAGTATCCAGTTCTAGTTGTACCGATCGGGATACAACTCCGAGTGTCCGATACCGAAGGACAGGCTATCGATAGATTATTTCTTCCCTGCAGGGGTGCACCAACTTACCCACCACGCTCGATTAACTCCGGCCGGACACACTTTACTGGGTCATGCCCGGCCTCGGCCAAACGATACGCCGCAACCCGAACTAGGCTTAACAGAGAGGTCAGCACGCCGGACTGAACCTATGCCCCCAGGGGTCTTGGGCCATCGCCCCGGGAACTCCTGCACGTTACGGGGCCGTCGAGAGCAGACCTGGCAACCCCTTAATACAAGCGCGGTTGCGTAACCAGTCCAACTCAGCACGCGCCACTCAGTTGCTGACGTCCATTAAGCTTCGGCTGATGTATACGATGCAGAACGCCCATACTATGCCCACGTGATGGTTAGTGCTATCAGGCTAGAGGCCCCTCGGATCAAATATCCAAACCGTTAGTGGATTAGGAGTGCGCGGTAATGAGCAGAGACTCACGAAAGATGTGACCCCGTCGCCCCGTCTTGAGGACTTGCGGCAAGGGCTAAGAATGCCCGGCCACGCCTCGTATTCATCTCTCGGGCACCTTCGAGGTCAACCCGACTCCACATCACTCACAAATATACTCGCGCGGGTACCCCTCAGGGCCGACCCGTCTTTAGTAACATGGTTCAGTGTAAAGTCATAGTAACCATAGTAACTGTGCGTCTAACACCAAGGGGAACCCTGAGGAATCATCCTTGATGGAATTCCACATGATGTTATTGTCAAGGTGAACGAAGGAGGAATCACCCTCGAGGTCCACTCTTGAGGAGTTGCACGACAGTGTCGTTACCGGGAGTGGAGAAGGAGGAATCACCCTCGATGACCATAACCGATGAACTAACCTACAAGGTTAACTTCAGAAGTGCTGATGAGGTATCACCCTCGGCACTCGATAGTAACCCAGTAGTGTCGAGCAAATAAGGGGGAAGTGATGTGCGGTGCTGGGGCCTGGTCTTCGAT
Source organism: Thinopyrum elongatum (assembly GCA_011799875.1). Lineage (NCBI taxonomy): Eukaryota > Viridiplantae > Streptophyta > Magnoliopsida > Poales > Poaceae > Thinopyrum > Thinopyrum elongatum. Next base: position 73,079,764 of record CM022303.1, read on the forward strand.
CCCATTGATCGGGTCTTCTGATAATCCATCGGGGCAGTCGGGACAAAGTGGGGGTCTCTAATAGGTCTCTACCCAACCTATACTAAACAATTTAGGTTAAGAAGGTAGGTAGCAACATCAGGTTACAATAAACAGGCTATGCAGCAGAAATAGGATAACAGTAACAGCAGCAACTTCTAATGCAAGCATAAGAGAGAGAAGAATAGGCGATATTGGTATGCTCAAAAGGGGGTTGCTTGCCTGGAAGCTCTGCGGTAAGGGTCTGGTCGTCAAGGGCGTAGTCGACCTTCGGAGCTGCGTCGGTCTACGGGACTACGTCGGTGTTGGGGTCTACCGAGAGAGAAGAGGGCGAGGAAACAGATAAATACACAACAAATATAAACAACACAGAACATGCTATGCTAACGTGCAGTGCAGGGTTGCCTAAAGATATGTCTAAGTCATTTTAGTTATTTTAGGATTTAAGTTGGATTTATTAACCGGTGTGTATGCACTATTCATCTACCGGAATCAGGCTAAAAGTTACGGGTTCACCTACATATAGGGTTCCGACATGGAAACAGACGGCACGATCAGACTCGTCTCGTCGTTCTGATCAACTTTCATGTAGAAAGTTTTTCGATCCGAGCTACGGTTTATTTTCTATGAATTTTCAAAGATTTACTGAATTTCTGGAACCAATTTAATTAGAATTATTCGAAACAGTAATTTATGATGTCAGCATGATGTCATGATGGCGTCAGCAGTCAACCCAGCCAGTTGACTGGTCAATCTGACCAGTGGGTCCCATACGTCATACTCAGAGGTTAATCCAGTGGGCTAACCCTAACTAAAATGATTAATTAACACATGGGCCCCATTAGTCAGCGACTGGGCTAATTAATGGATTAAATCTTAATTCTTCTACTAACTTAATTATTTGCGGGTCCCACATGTCAGTCTCACTGGGCTGCCCAGTCAGCACCGTTGACTGGGTCAACCCAGGTCAACAAGTCAGCAGGGCCACTGGGGGCCACCAGTCAGTGTCGGTGGGGTGGCCCCAGTGGCGCCACATCGGCCCACCGACGTTCAATGCTGGCGCGCGCTCCGGCGACCACCAGAGACAGCGGCATCACGCGGAAACGGCGCACAGGGGCCCTTTTGGCCCGGGGTTTGGTCCAACGGGACGGGCGCGATGCGCCGCATCCGATGGTGGTCGTAGATGGGACAGGGGCGACCGGAGTTGGCCACTGCAACGACGGCAGGCGGCGGCGGCTTCCGGCGAGGGCAGATCCGTTGAGAGGAGGCACTACGAGCGGCAAGGAGAGGTGGGTTGCGTTCCTGGGGGCTCTTAGAGCTCGATACATAGCTCAGCCGCGAGGTCAGAGGGTTGTGGCCGCGACGACAGGTGAGCGGCGGCGGCGAGCTCGCAGCTATGGCGGAGAGTAGCTAGGGGCGATAACAAGGCAGGAAAGAGGGGGGGTTCGTCGGGGATCTCACCGAGAGGCGCTAGAAAGGCCCAGCGAGGTCACGGAGCATAGAGGGGGCGTCGAATCGAGGCGATGATGCTCGCCGGTGCCGAAGAGGAATTAGAGGTCGAGGCGGCGTTGCGATGGCCTCCGGCTTGCGTTCGTCGGTGCGGTCGTCGTAGCGGAGCACGGCAAAGTCGACGGGCACCGTGGCGAGGTGAGGCGTGGCCGGTTGCCACGGGAACGACGGTGAACGGCAGCGAGTGCTTTGGGCGAGCTCGCGCGGGAGTGATGGAAAGAGCGAGGGGGAAACTGGGTTAGCTAGGGTTCATGGGGGGAGGGAGAGGAGGCTGGGCGTGGCCTTATCCGCGTCGGGGAGGACCGGATGGTTGGCGCGTGAACCATCTGCGGCCACGACATGCGTGCGGGCGACAGCGAGGCGAGAGGAGAGAGATGGCTCGGGGAGGTGGGCTGGGCCGGCCTGGCGAATGGCCAACTAGGCCGTGCACTGTATGACTTAGGCCCGAGGCCACAGTAACAGCTAGGCCTCTTTCTATTTCTCCTTTTTCTGTTTTCTATAATTATTTTTGTTTTGTAAATTGTTAGGCCACTAAATGACTTTAGTAAAATATGAGTTTATGCCACATAAATATGTTGTAATATTTAGCCCTGTTAGAAAAAGGTTCGATGAATAAATGATTTCATTTGTATTTTAGTTAAATAGTTTGGCAATTTTGATTACTATTTTGGTATGTTTCATGTTGTTAGAGTCATTTAACTAATTCAATCAATGTTGATTGTATTTTTATAATTGCTCCTGGATTATTTGCTATTTAATGGACATTTTAGTTTCTGATTTGAACAACTTTTATTTTTCACTTAACGTTTGAAAAATTCATTTGAATTGGAATTTGAAATGGATGACAATAATGATGATCAAGCACAGTTTATTTTACTGACTTGGCATGATGAGAAGGTGATCACTGTGGTGTGAGGCTGGGGATGTTACACGTCCTATCAACCAGGCAACCATTCAGAATAAGTATCCGCTTCCTCGGATCAATGATTTGTATGATCAACTTGCCGGATCATCAGTATTCTCTAAACTCGACTTGAGGTTGGGTTATCACCAGATCCGTGTCCGCAAAGAGGATATTCCCAAGACTGCATTTGTTACTCGCTATGTCTCTTATGAGTACACTGTCATGTCGTTTGGCTTAACAAATGCTCCAGCTACGTTCTCCCGCCTGATGAATTACATCTTCATGGATTACCTTGACAAATTTGTCGTGGTATACCTGGATGATATTCTGGTTTATTCAAAGAATAAGGAAGAACATGCTGAACACCTTTGTCTTGTACTGGAAAGGCTCCAAGAACACCAGTTGTATGCCAAATACTCCAAATGTGAATTCTGGCTTTCTGAAGTAACCTACCTTGGTCATGTGATTTCCAAGGATGGAATTACTGTTAACCCGGAGCGGGTTCAGGCTATTCTGGACTAGACTCCTCCGAAGAACGTTAAGTAATTGAGAAGTTTTCTCGGCCTTGCAAGCTATTGCTGTCGGTTTATCGAGAACTTTTCCAAGATTGCCAAGCCCCTGACTAACCTGCTTCACAAAGGCGTTAAGTTTGAGTGGACAGACAAATGTCAGGAAAGTTTCCAGACTCTCAAGGACAAGCTAACCTCTGCTCCAGTGCTTGCTCCTCCGGATTCTCACAAAGACTTTGTGATATATTGCGATGCCTCTCGTCAAGGATTAGGCTGTGTCCTAATGCAAGAACGAAGAGTAATTGCGTATGCTTCGCGAAAATTGCGTCTACATGAAGAAAATTATCCAGTGCATGATCTTGAACTTGCTGCAGTGATCTATGCATTGAAGCAGTGGTGACACTACCTTCTTGGTAATCGATGCGAGATATATACTGATCACCAGATTCTGAAGTACTTGTTTACTCTGCCGGATCTTAATCTCTGCCAACAGCGATGGTTGGAAACAATTACGGACTATGACTGTGGTATTTCTTATACCCCTGGCAAAGCTAATGTCATGGCTGATGCCTTGAGTCGCAAGTCCTATTGTAACAACCTCATGGTTAAGCAAGCTCAACCTCATCTTTATGAAGAACTGTGCAAGCTAAACCTGCGTATCGTTCCACAGGGTTCTCTTAATAACCTTGTGATACAACCAGATCTTGCGAAAGCTGTAAAGAATGCGCAAGCCAAAGATGATGAAGTTGATATGATGAAGAAAGATCTTCACCTTGAAAAGTACAGGGATTTCTCATTGTCTGAAGATGGAGTCGACGAAACACAATTCCAGCCGCCGCAAGTTCTAGAACCTCGAGATCCAATCTAGACAATGTAACACCCCTTTGTAATAAGCACTGTGTTCTTCTGCTAATCCTGCCTTGTCATCTTCATCTGCTATGCTTGATCACTTTTGGTTAAACACTTCAATTCAAATTCCTTTCTGAAAACAATTCAAATTCACAGTGCAAAATGAAGTTGCTCAAAAGTTGCTGGAAAAATGTTCATCATTTAGCAAATATTCTAAAACAATTTGATGCTAAGAAAAAGAACATCACTATGTTGCTAAAATGAGCAGTAGCAATTAATCCAGTGCAATTCTACCATTTTAAAATGCTATTCCATTTATGAAAAATTCAATTGGATTCAAATCTCCACCAAAATAAATGTGGCAGTTCCATAATTTGCAAAGAATATTTTGGGCCAAGGTTACCTTTTTCAAAAGTCATTTGGTGGCTTAAATGTTTCTGCAAAAGTTTCTGTAAAAAGAAAAAAACAGAAAACAGGAAAGGAAAATAGAAAAAAGCCTAAACCGACTGGGCCTAAGTGCACAGTGCACCTGGCCCACCCAGCCGGCCCTTCTCCCTTCTCTCTTCTCTCTCAACCGCCATGTCTCCTGCGCCATGGCTGGGCGCGTGCACACTGCCCAGCCGGCGACACCGCGACTCCCACCGACGCGGAGGGGATAAGGGAGGCCCCCGTCCATCTCTCTTGGTCGCCCTCATCCATTCACCCCTCCTCTCTCGCCCTCTCTCGCTCGCTCGCGAGCTCCACCGAGCGCGACCGTCACCGCTTGCCGTCGCAGCCATGGCCACCGACCTCGCTTCGCCTCGCCATCGTGTCCATCGTCTCCGCCGTCGTCGACTACCCCGTCCCTGTCCACGCGCGCAAGCAAACGGGCCCTGCAGGGAGCGGATCGAGCTGCCCCCTTCCTCTCTGTCTCCGGCGAGCTCTGTCCGTTCCGACCACCACTACTGCACCTAAACTGTCGCCGAGCCTACTTGCGCCTTCCTGGTGAGCCACCGCTCCTCCCCGTTCTCTTGTCCTCGCTCCAACGTGCCCGTAGACGCCGATCCACATGTGCCCGCCCGTCGCTGCGGAGCTCGTCGCCGGCGATACTCCGGTGACCTTTTGGTGTCCTTCCTAGCCTTTCCTTCTGCTCGTTAGCTCGCCGCATCACCAATTTCCGACGAGCGCCCGAGAAAGCCGCCGCCTCTGCTCGTCGCCGGCGTCGTTTCCGGCCGACTCCGGCCAAGCCACCACCACCAGTAGATGCGCCGCTTGCCGCTCGTTCGTTTGGACCAAACCGCGCGCCAAGAGGCCGCGTGTAGCGCGATTCCGGCGAGCGCCCGTGCGCCCCACCGTGTGTTTGGTCGGCGGCGGCTTGCCGCCGGCCATCGCCGAGCAGGCTGCCACATGGGCGCCTCTGGGCCACTGACCAGTGGGCCCAGGGGCCCCAGTTGACGCGTTGACCTGGTCAACTGTGCTAACGTGTCAGCACAGTGTCACTGACATGTGGGCCCCAGTGCGTATTTAGTTAATTAAAAACATTTTTATAAATAAAATTAATAAGGTAATTTAATTAGTCACTGAAATGTGGGGCCCAAGCACTAATTAACTTGATCTGTTTAGCTAAATTAAACTGTTGTTAGCCCCACTGTCTATGACAGGTGGGACCCAGCTGCCATGTTTGACTTGAACAGCTGCGGTTGACCTACTGACCTCATGCTGACATCATGATGATGCAATAACTCATTTCTGTTAATTTAAATAATTCCAAAATATGTTTAAAACTTTAGAAAATCGTAGAGAATAAACCGTAGCTCGGATCGAAAAACTTTCTATATGAAAATTGCTTAGAACAACAAGACGAACCCAACAGTGCCATCTGTTTCCGTGTCAGGACCCTCTATGGCGGTGAACCCGCAACTTTTTGCCCGTTTCCGGTAGATGAATAGTGCATACGTACTGGTTAATAAATCCAACTTTAATCCTAAAATAGCTAAAATGGTTTAAACATGCTTTTAGGCAACCATGCACTGCATCTTAGCAAAGCATGCTCTGTGTTGCATATGTTTGCTGTGTATTTATCTGTTTCCTCCCCCTCTTCTCTCTCGGTAGACCTCGATACCAACGCAGTTCCCAAGACCGACGCAGCTCCGGAGATCGACTACGCCCCTGACGACCAGACCTTTGCCGCAGAGCTTCCGGGCAAGCCCCCCCCCCCTTTGAACATACCGATATCGCCTATTCTTTCTCTTTTATGCTTGCATTAGAAATTGCTGCTGCTACTGTTTATCCTATCTTTGATGCATAGCCTATTTTTGTAACTGTTGTTGATACCTACATGCTTATCCTAAACTGCTTAGTATAGGCTGGATAGAGATCCACCAGAGACCCCACTTTGACCCAGTTGCCCCCGCTGGATTATCAGATGACTCGATCAACGTGATCGACAACCAGGCCCCGGCACTGCACATCACCCCCTTAGTTGTACGACACTGCAGCGTTACTATCGATTGCCGAGGGTACTACCTCATGTAGCACTTCTGATGTTAACTCTGTAGAGTAGCTATTTGGTCGTGGCCATCGAGGGTGATTCCTCCTTCACCACTCCCGATAACGATGCTGTCGTGCGACACCTCAAGTGTGAACCCATCGAGGGTGATTCTTCCGAGTGCACCTTGACGGATATATCGAGTAGGAATCCAACGAGGGTGATACCTCAGATTCCCCTGATGTTATGGACACACGGATACTTGGACTTTACAACTGTTACTTGGAAAGTCGGGTCGACCCTGAGGGGTACCCGAGCGAGCATAAGGTGCGAGTGATGTGCAGACGGGTTGACCTAGAGGGTGCCCATGAGATAATTACGAGGCGCGGCCGGGCATTCTTAGCCCTTGCAGCAAGTCCTCGAGACGGGGCGACGGGGTCACATCGATCGTGAGTCCCTGCTCATTACCGCACACCCCCAATACACTAACGTTTTGGATATTTGATCCGAGTGGGCCTCTGGCCCGATAGCACTAACCATCACGTGGGATAAGTTATGGGCACTCTGCGTCGTATTCATCAGCCGACGCTTTCTAGACGTTAGCGACTGAGCGGCACACGCTGGGTTGGACTGGGAACGCAACCGTGCTTGTATTAAGGGGTTGCTAGGTCTGCTCACCGGCAGTGCACGTAACGTGCAGGAGTTCTCGGGGCGATGGCCCAAGACCCCTGGGGGCATAGGTTAGTCCGGCGTGCTGACCTCCCTGATAAGCCTAGGTCGGGTTACGGCGTGTTGTTTAGCCGAGGCTGTGATGACCCAGAAAAGTGTGTCCGGCCGGAGTTAATCGAGCATGGTGGGTAAGTTGGTGCACCCCTGCAGGGAAGAAAATATCTATGCATAGTTGTATCCTCGGTAACGGACGCTCGGAGTTGTATCCCGATCGATACAACTAGAACTTAACGATGAGATGAGAAATGGATATTAGGGCTCTGGGATCGCTTTCTCGCAGGGAGTCGAGGAAGGATCTCTGGGCGAGGTTGATACTTAATACTGCCACTACTTTATACTATACTAATCTACACTCTTCTAATGCTACAAGACCGCTGAACATGCTAGTCTTCGATAGGACTAGGCCTTCCCTCTATTCTGCCATTTCTGCAACCCAGTCCACAAATACATCCTTTCTTTGATAATTTTGCATGTGTAGTTTAGATCCTTGCTTGCTGAGTACTTCGGATGAGTACTCATGATTGATTGGCTTCCTCTTTTTCCCCATATCCGTTTGATGCAACCAGATGACGGAGCCCCGGAGCCAGTTGCCCCCGCTGACGGCTACTACTACCACCCGAGGGTGGTTACTACTTCGAGTTGGCCGACGACCAGGAGTAGGTTCGGAGGGTCCCAGGCAGGAGGCCTGCGCCTTTTCGATCATAGTGTTTTCTTTTGCCCCGCCTTTTAAAAGCCTATCTGTCTTTCTTTTATATATGTACTCAGATATCTGATGCTTCCGCTGACGCTTGTAAGCGAGCTTATGTATTCGAGCCCTCGAGGCTCCTGGCTTGTAATATATAACTTGTATTATTTTAAATTTGTGTCTAGAGTTGTGTTGTGATATATTCAAGTGAGTCCTTAGGCTTGATCATGTGCATTTGCGTGCATGATTAGTGCATGATTAAGCCGGGGGCGTCACATGTTGGTATCAGAGCCGACTGCCTATAGGAACCCCCTTTCTAACTCCTTGGCCGAAGTTGAGTCTAGTATCTGAAAACCGTTTTACTAACTTGGTTGTGTGGCTTACGGGCCCACGTCGCCAATTGGGTGGTATTAGGATCTTTTATTCCTCGTATTTACTTTGGGACTCTGATCTCTCTTCTAGTCGGGTTAAATGATTTTACTAACTTTAGGATCTCGTCACTACTAGGGAAAAGCCTAGTAGTAGCGCGGGTTAAATAGCCAGTAGTAGCGCGGGTGCCCGCGCTACTACTACGGCGCTACAACTAACTTGTAGTAGTACCACGGGTGCGCCCGCGCTACTACTACGTCTGTTAGTAGTAGCAGGGGTGCCACCCGCGCTACTACTATTAATTTCAAAAACAAAAAAAATTCTCGATCCCGTGCGTGCTGTCAATGGCAGCAATGGTTCGATCTAGCGACGGCAGGGGTCGGCGGAGCTGCGGAAGGGCAGCGGCAGACCAGATCCAGCGCCGACTGCTGCAGAGGGTTCGGATCCATGGCCGAGCAAGGCGGCGGCGTGGGGCTCCTCTTCGCAGCCAAGGCAGCAAGCTCCTGGTCGTCCATGGCGATGACCTGCACGGACAAGGACATGGGAGGGTGAGTCAAACCAGAGGGAGAGAGAGAAAAAGAAAAATGAGGGAGAGAGGAAGGAGATGAACGTAGCAGCGAGGTTGGTTGCCGGTGGTTAGGTGCTCCGGCATTGTGGCATGGAGATGCGGGGAAGACCGGCGAGCTCCGGGACGCCGGTGGCCTCTTTTGGCGCCATGGAGGACGAGGCGCGCATGCGTAGGAGGTCCATGTGAGAGCCTATGGAGAGAGAGGGGGGAGAGTGACGGGGGAGAGGAAGGATTTGGGGGAGGAGATGGGGATTTCAGGGCTCTTCAAAAACCATGTAGTTAGTAGCAGTGTGGGTTTATACCCCTCGCTACTACTATCAACTTAGTAGTAGCGCGGGTTTATACGCCTCTCTACTACTATGGCATGTCCCGGGGGGGGCACGGTAGAGACTGCTTAGTAGTAGCGAGGGGTAAAAACCGGCGGTACTACTATCAACTTAGTTGTAGCGAGTGGTAAAAACCCGCTCTACTAGTAAGTAGCAGTAGCGAGGGGTATAAACCCGCGCTACTAGTAAGTGTCTGCCTCTCTTGAATTCGGAGCCCGAGTCTGCTTCGCACAGTTCACGGACCGCAGGATCCTTCTATCGAGGGCACCCTGCGTCGTCCCTTGCAGATTCCTCGCAACAGTAGTTTTCTCCGACATTGATGTAGCCTTTGCTATGTCTCGTTGTGTACTTCCTTACCGCGTGCCTGCGCGCCGCCTAGCATGTCTAGCTTTTAAATCTGCGCCATTATGCTGTCCGCATGTACCCGACTCTGTGTATGGATCTGTACGTCTTAATTGACTACTGTTAAGTATCTGTTACACTGCTTAATTATTGTTGTGTTACATCATGCTTATCGCTAAACACTCGCAATTGCTTTTACTAAACTACCCCTGTTGAAACTTAGCAGGATGGTTAGACCAGGTGGTCGCGGTCGTGCCCCTGAACACCCACCACCGCCAGATTATATGGCAGTTATGATGCCACAATTCGAGCTCAACCGTCAATTCTTGACTGGGATTATGGCTCAGTTCCCGCATCTGAACAACCAGAACCAGAACCCATAACTCTGTCGGACTTTGTGCGTCTTAACCCCACTCAGTTCCGCAACTCTGATAAGCCACTAGATGCTGATGACAGGATTCGCGACATCACTCACAAGATGGAGTCTGCAAATGTCTCCCCTGCCAACTTTGTCACCTTCGCGTCCTTTTTCTTAAAGGGTCCCGCTGCTCAATGGTGGGACACACACAAGCGTACACTGCCTGCTGGAACAGCCGTTACCTGGCTTGTGTTCCAGGCTGCTTTTCGTGCCCGATATATTCCTCGGGGAATCATGGACCGGATGAAAACCCAGTTCCGCAACCTCACTCAGGGCAACAAGACTGTCGATGCCTATCAGCGGGAATTCGTTGACCTATCCCGCTATGCTGAAGAAGACATCGCCATGGATGCTCGTAGACAAGAGAAGTTCCGTAATGGACTCCACCCAGACATCGAGCTTGCACTTGCGGCTCAAGACTTCACCAACTTTGCTACCCTTGTGAACAAGGCTATTCTGGTTGAGACCGCTCAGATCAAGCACAAGGAGTCACAGAAGTGCTATCATGATGTTGGCTAATCTTTGGGCTTGTCTTCACAGAAGCGCCGCATATGGATCCCTCAGAGCATGTATCGTCCAACCGCTCCCGTGTACCGTCCTGCTTATGCTACACCGCGTCTTCCCTCTCCACCATGAAGATAGCCTCTGCGAGCTGCACCGCCTCGAGCTCCTGCAATCCGTCCAGACAGTGGGCTCTGCTTCAAGTGTGGCCATCCGGGTCACCGTGCCAGAGACTGCCCACAGGGTTAGAACCAGTTGGTGCTTCCTCCTGCTGGCCGTGGAAATGGTCGTGGAATTGTTCAGCACCGCAACAACAATATCAGGCCTTCTCATGGTCATGGATAGTACTACCACGTCAACATTTCTAATCTCAGTATCAACTAGAAATTGTGATGGGTACACTCTTTGTTAATTCAGTACCAGCATCTGTTTTATTTGATTCAGGAGCATCGCATTCATTCATGTCAGATCATTTCGCACTCATGCATGAAGTTAAATGTGAAACACTACCCCGTAAATTACGGGTGAACACTCCCGTGGGTCATTGCCACACTTCCTTGTTCAGTCCCGATGTCGTAGTTAATATTGAAGGATTGGAGTTCCGAGCATCTCCCATTATTCTGAACTCTTCTAAAATTGATCTTATTCTGGGAATGGATTGGTTGAAGGCTCATTACGCCTCAATCAATTGGGCCACCAAAGTTGTTCATATTCTGCACCCATCAGATGAGCTAGTACATTATCGTGCTAGTATCACCCAAAATGCTAAGGATCAAATTTATGCCTTGAATGCGTTGAATGCTTGTCCGCTTGAGGGGCTCTTAAACATTCCAGTCGTTTGTAATTTTTCGGATGTTTTTCCAGATTAACTTCCAGGAATACCCCCTGTTCGAGCCGTCGAGTTTGTTATCGACTTGAAGCCATGCACAACTCCTATTGTGAATCGTCCTTACAAGATGCCACCGCATGAGCTCCTCGAGCTTAAGGAGGAAATCGATAAATCACTCAGCAAGGGCTTCATTCGTCCAAGTTCCTCTGCCTGGGGAGCACCGTCTCTCTTTGTCAAGAAGAAATATGGTATGAATAGGTTGGTCCAAGACTACCGTCCTATCAACCAGGCAACAATTTAGAATAAGTATCCGCTTCCTCGGATCAATGATTTGTATGATCAACTTGCCGGATGATCAGTATTCTCTAAACTCGACTTGAGGTTGGGTTATCACCAGATCCATGTCCGCGAAGAGGATATTCCCAAGACTGCATTTGTTACTCGCTATGGCTCTTATGAGTACACTGTCATATCATTTGGCTTAACAAATGCTCCAGCTACGTTCTCCCGCCTGATGAATTACATCTTCATGGATTACCTTGACAAATTTGTCGTGGTATACCTGGATGATATTCTGGTTTATTCAAAGAATAAGGAAGAACATGCTGAACACCTTCGTCTTGTACTGGAAAGGCTCCAAGAACACCAGTTGTATGCCAAATACTCCAAATGTGAATTCTGGCTTTCTGAAGTAACCTACCTTGGTCATGTGATTTCCAAGGATGGAATTAATGTTAACCCGGAGCGGGTTCAGGCTATTCTGGACTGGACTCCTCCGAAGAATGTTAAGCAAGTGAGAAGTTTTCTCGGCCTTGCAAGCTATCGCCGTCGGTTTATCGAGAACTTTTCCAAGATTGCCAAGCCCCTGACTAACCTGCTTCACAAAGGCGTTAAGTTTGAGTGGACAGACAAATGTCAGGAAAGTTTCTAGACTCTCAATGACAAGCTAACTTCTGCTCCAGTACTTGCTCCTCCGGATTCTCGCAAAGACTTTGTGATATATTGCGACGCCTCTCGTCAAGGATTAGGCTGTGTCCTAATGCAAGAACGAAGAGTAATTGCGTATGCTTCGTGACAATTGCGTCTACATGAAGAAAATTATCCAGTGCATGATCTTGAACTTGCTGCAGTGATCTATGCATTGAAGCAGTGGTGACACTACCTTCTTGGTAATCGATGCGAGATATATACTGATCACCAGAGTCTGAAGTACTTGTTTACTCAGCCGGATCTTAATCTCCGCCAATATCGATGGTTGGAAACAATTACGGACTAAGACTGTGGTATTTCTCATACCCCTAGCAAAGCTAATGTCATGGCTGATGCCTTGAGTCGCAAGTCCTATTGTAACAACCTCATGGTTAAGCAAGCTCAACCTCATCTTTATGAAGAACTGCGCAAGCTAAACCTGCGTATCGTTCCACAGGGTTCTCTTAACAACCTTGTGATACAACCAGACCTTGAGAAAGCTGTAAAGAATGCGCAAGCCAAAGATGCTGAAGTTGATCTGATGAAGAAAGATCTTCACCTTGAAAAGTACAGGGATTTCTTGCTGTCTGAAGATGGAACCCTGTATTTCGGAGACCGCATTGTGGTACCTCGCTTCGAGCTCATGACTGACAAGGTCATGAAGGAGGCACATGATACACCATTGTCTATTGATCCGGGTAGTACCTAGATGTATCGTGATCTCCGACAAAGGTACTGGTGTTCTAAAATGAAGCAGGATATTGCTCGCTATGTTGCTGAATGTGATGTTTGCCGTCGCGTTAAAGCAGAACATCAGAAGCCTGCTGGAATTCTGCAACCACTTCCTATTCCTTTATGGAAATGGGATAAGGTTCAAATGGATTTCATTACTGGCCTTCCCAAGTCACAGAAGGGTCACAATGCTATTCTTGTCATCATCGACCAACTCTCTAAGGTTGCACACTTTCTGCCTGTTAAAGAAACTATCACTGCTAGTCAGTTAGCAGAGTTGTATATCTCTAGAATTGTTTCACTCCACGGTATTCCAAAAGAGATCAGTTCAGACCGGGGTGGCCTTTTCACCTCTAAGTTCTGGGAAAGTTTCCAAGTGGCTATGGGAACTCATGTTACCTGGAGTTCAGCTTATCACCCCCAATCCCAAGGCCAAGTCGAGCGAGTCAATCAAGTGCTTGAAGACATGCTTCGGGCTTGTGTTATTTCTTTCGGTAAGAAGTTGGAAGGATCTCTTCCTTATGCTGAATTCTCTTATAACAACAGCTATCAAGCCAGCTTGAAAATGGCCCCCTTTGAAGTACTTTATGGACGTAAGTGTCGAACCCCTCTGAATTGGTCAGAAACTGGGGAACGACCGCTCGTGGGACCGGATATTATCCAACACGCCGAAGAACAAGTCCGTATAGTCCGCGAAAATCTTAAGGCGGCTCAGGACCGCCAGAAGAGCAATTATGATCGCAAGCGATGGGGCTTGACCTATCAACCTGGTGATCAAGCTTATCTGCGTGTCACTCCAATGAAGGGCACTCACCGCTTCGAAATTAAGGGCAAGCTAGCTCCATGCTACATTGGTCCCTTCCGCATTATTGCAAGATGTGATCAGGTGGCATATAAACTGGAGTTGCCACCGCAATTCTCTCATATCCATGACGTCTTCCATGTGTCGCAACTTCGCCGTTGCAAGGAATCTCCGCACCGCGCAGTGGATCACGAGATGCTCGAATTGCAAGATGATCTTTCTTATAAGGAGCATCCGATCCGCATTCTCGATCACGCTGAACATTGGACCTGCCAGAAGACGACCAAGTTCCTGAAAGTGCAGTGGTCAAATCATACAGAAGATGAAGCCACTTGGGAACGCGAGGATCATCTTCGAACGGAATACCCCGACCTCTTTCCTTCTACCTCCTGAATTCTCGGGACAAGAATTTCTTTTAGAGGAGGAGAATTGTAACACCCCTGTGTAATAAGCACTGTGTTCTTCTGCTAATCCTGCCCTGTCATCTTCATCTGCTATGCTTGATCACTTTTGGTTAAACACTTCAATTCAAATTCCTCTCTGAAAACAATTCAAATTCACAGTGCAAAATGAAGTTGCTCAAAAGTTGCTGGAAAAATGTTCATAATTTAGCAAATATTCTAAAACAATTTGATGTTAAGAAAAAGAACATCACTATGTTGCTAAAATGAGCAGTAGCAATTAATCCAGTGCAATTCTAGCATTTTAAAATGCTATTCCATTTATGAAAAATTCAATTGGATTCAAATCTCTCCCAAAATAAATGTGGCAGTGCCATAATTTGCAAAGAATATTTTGGGCCAAGGTTACCTTTTTCAAAAGTCATTTGGTGGCTTAAATGTTTCCGCAAAAGTTTCTGTAAAAAGAAAAAAATAGAAAACAGAAAAGGAAAATAGAAAAAGGCCTAAACCGACTGGGCCTAAGTGCACAGTGCACCTGGCCTAGCCCAGCCATCCCTTCTCCCTTCTCTCTTCTCTCTCTATCGCCGTGTCACCTGCGCCGTGGCTGGGCGCGCGCGCACCGCCCAGCCGGCGACACCGCGACGCCCACCGACGCGGAGGGGATAAGGGAGGCTCCCGTCCATCTCCCCTGGTCGCCCTCATCCATTCGCCCATCCTCTCTCGCCCTCTCTCGCTCACTCGCGAGCTCCACCGAGCGCGACCGTCGCCGCTCGCCATCGTTTCCATCGTCTCCGCCATCGTCGACTAACCCGTCCCCGTCCACGCGCGCAAGCAAACAGGCCCTGCAGCGAGCGGATCGAGCCGCCCCCTTCCTCTCTGTCTCTGGTGAGCTCCGTCCGCTCCGACCACCACTGCTGCTCCTAAACTGTCGTCAGGCCTACTTGCCCCTTCCCGGTGAGCCACCGCTCCTCCCCGTTCTCTTCTCCTCGCTCCAACATGTTCGTAGACGCCGATCCACATGTGCCCGAGCCCGTCACCGCGGAGCTCGTCGCCGGCGAGACTCCGGTGACCTTTTGGTGTCCTCCCTAGCCTTTCCTTCTGCTCATTAGCTCACCGCATCACCAATTCCGACGAGCGCCCAAGAACGCCGCCGCCTTTGCTCATCGTCGGCGTCGTTTCCGGCCGACTCCGGCGAAGCCACCACCACCAGTAGATGCGCCGCTCGCCGCTCGTTCGTTTGGACCAAACCGTGCGCCAAGAGGCTGCGTGTAGCGCGATTCCGGTGAGCACCCGTGCGCCCTACTATGTTTTTGCTCGCCGGCGGCTTGCCGCCGGCCAGCGCCGAGCTGGCTGCCACGTGGGCGCCACTGACCAGTGGGTCCAGGGGCCCCAGTTGACGCGTTGACCCGGTTAACTGTGCTAACGTGTCAGCACAATGTCACTGACATGCGGGCCCCACCGCGTATTTAGTTAATTAAAACATTTTTATAAATAAATTAATTAGTTAATTTAATTAGTCACTGACATGTGGGGCCCAACCACTAATTAACTCTGTTTAGCTAAATTAAACTGTTGTTAGCCCCACTGTCTATGACAGGTGGGACCCAGCTGCCAGGTTTGACCTGAACAGCTGTGGTTGACCTACTGACCTCATGCTGACATCAAGATGATGCAATAACTCATTTCTGTTAATTTAAATAATTCCTGAATATGTTTAAAACTTTAGAAAATCGTAGAAAATAAACCGTAGCTCGGATCGAAAAACTTTATATATGAAAATTGCTCAGAATAACGAGATGAATCCAACCGTGCCATCTGTTTCCGTGTCGGGACCCTCTATGGAGGTGAACCCGCAACTTTTTGCCCGTTTCTGATAAATGAATAGTGCATACGTACCGGTTAATAAATCCAACTTTAATCCTAAAATAACTAAAATGGTTTAAATATGCTTTTAGGCAACCCTGCACTGCATCTTAGCATAGCATGCTCTGTGTTGCATATGTTTGCTGTGTATTTATCTGTTTCCTCCCCCTCTTCTCTCTCGGTAGACCCCGGTACCGATGCAGTTCCCGAGACCGACGCAGCTCCGAAGATCGACTACGCCCCTGACGACCAGACCTTTGCCGCAGAGATTCCAGGCAAGCACCCCCCCTTTGAACATACCGATATCGCCTATTCTTTCTCTCTTATGCTTGCATTAGAAATTGCTGTTGCTACTGTTTATCCTATCTCTGATGCATAGCCTGTTTTTGTAACTGCTGTTGATACCTACCTGCTTATCCTAAACTGCTTAGTATAGGCTGGATAGAGATCCACCAGAGACCCCATTTTGACCCAGTTGCCCCCGCTGGATTATCAGATGACTCGATCAACGTGATCGACAACCAGGCTCGGGCACCGCACATCACCCCCTTAGTTGTACGACACTGCAGCGTTACTATTGAGTGCCGAGGGTGATACCTCGTGTAACACTTCTGATGTTAACTCTGTGGAGTAGCTATTTGGTCGTGGTCATCGAGTGTGATTCCTCCTTCACCACTCCCGATAACGACGCTGTCGTGCGACACCTCAAGTGTGAACCCATAGAGGGTGATTCCTCCGAGTTCACCTTGACAGATACATCGACTAGGAATCCAACGAGGGTGATACCTCAGATTCCCCTGATGTTATGGACACACGGATACTTGGACTTTACAACTGTTACTTGGAAAGTCGGGTCGACCCTGAGGGGTACCCGAGCGAGCATAAGATGCGAGTGATGTGGAGATGGGTTGACCTGGAGGGTGCCCGTGAGATAATTTTGAGGCGCGGCCGGGCATTCTTAGCCCTTGCAGCAAGTCCTCGAGACGGGGCGATGGGGTCACAACGATCGTGAGTCTCTGCTCGTTACCGCACACCCCCAATACACTAACGGTTTGGATATTTGATCCGAGTGGGCCTCTGGCCCGATAGCACTAACGATCACGTGGGATAAGTTATGGGCACTCTGCGTCATATTCATCAGTCGAAGCTTTCTAGACGTCGGCGACTGAGCGGCACACGCTGGGTTGGACTGGGAACGCAATCGCGCTTGTATTAAGGGGTTGCTAGGTCTGCTCACCGGCGGTGCAGGTAACATGCAGGATTTCCCGGGGCGATGGCCCAAGACCCCTGGGGGCATAGGTTAGTCCGGCGTGCTGACCTCTCTGTTAAGCCTAGGTCGGGTTGCGGCGTGTTGTTTAGCCGAGGCCGGGCATGACCCAGAAAAGTGTGTCCGGCCGGAGTTAAGCTAGCGTGGATCCTCAGTAACGGACGCTCGGAGTTGTATCCCGATCGATACAACTAGAACTTAACGATGAGATGAGAAATGAATATTAGGGCTTTGGGATCGCTTTCTCGCAGCGAGTCTAGGAAGGATCTCTGGGCGAGGTTGATACTTAATACTGCCACTACTTTATACTGTACTAATCTACACTCTTCTAATGCTGCAAGACCGCTGAAGATGCTAGTCTTCGATAGGACTAGGCCTTCTCTCTATTCTGGCATTTCTGCAGCCCAGTCCACATATACAGCCTTTGTTTGATAATGTTGCATGTGTAGTGTAGATCCTTGCTTGCTGAGTACTTCGGATGAGTACTCACGGTTGCTTTGCTTCCTCTTTTTCCCCATATCCGTTTGATGCAACGAGATGACGGAGCCCCGGAGCCAGTTGGCCCCGCTGATGGCTACTACTACCACCCCGAGGATGGTTACTACTTCAAGTTGGCCGACGACCAGGAGTAGGTTCGGAGGGTCCTAGGCAGGAGGCCTGCGCCTTTTCGATCGTACTATTTTCTTTTGCCCCACCTTTTAAAGGCCTATCTTTCTTTCTTACTCAGATATCTGATGCTTCCGCTGACGCTTGTAAGCGAGATTATGTATTCGAGCCCTCGAGGCCCCTGGCTTGTAATATATAACTTGTATTATTTTAAATTTGTGTCTAGAGTTGTGTTGTGATATCTTCAAGTGAGTCCTTAGGCTTGATCGTGTGCTTTTGCGTGTATGATTAGTGCACGATTAAGCCGGGGGGGTCACAGACACCATCACGGAGGGGTTCATCATCCTCATTGGTGCCTCTTCGATGATGCGTGAGTAGTTCATCATAGACCTACGGGTCTGTAGGCAGTAGCTAGATGGCTTCCTCTCTCTCTTTTGATTCTCAATACAATGGTCTCTTGGAGATCTATTTGATGTAACTCTTTTGTTTGCGGTGTGTTTGTTGGGATGCGATGAACTTTGAGTTTATGATCAGATCTATATCCATGAATATTATTTGAGTCTTCTTTTGATCTCTTATATGCAAGATTATTTATAGCCTTGTATTTCTTCTTCGAATCTTTGGTTTAGTTAGGCCAACTAGATCGATATTTCTTGCCATGGGAAGAGGTGCTTTGTGATGGGTTCGATCGTGCGGTGTTCTTTCCTGGTGACAGAAGGGGCAGCAAAACACGCATGTATCGTTGCTATTAAGGATAACGAGATGGGGGCTAATCCTACATGAATAGATCTCGTCTACATCATGTCATCATTCTTATTGCATTACTCCGTTTTTCCATGAACTTAATACACTAGATGCATGTTGGATAGCGGTCGATGTGTGGAGTAATAGTAGTAGATGCAGGCAGGAGTCGGTCTACTAATCTTGGACGTGATGCCTATATATTGATCATTACCTTGGATATCGTCATAATTATTCGATCTTCTATGAATTGCCCAATAGTAATTTGTTTACCCACCGTGTGCTATTTCTTGAGAGAAGCCACTAGTGAAATCTACGGCTCCCGGGTCTATTCTTTATCATATTTGCTTTGAGATATATTTTTATTCGCTTTTGTTTCCAGATCTATTATTCCAAAAACCCAAAAATACCTTGCTGCACTTTTTTATTACTTATTTTATTTCGCGTTTTATCGAGATCTATTTATCCAATCTACACAATTTTTATCACGTCAACTTGACAATTTCTGGAGCCGTTACCCATAGAGGGATTGACAACCCCTCATAAGCGTCGGGTTGCAAGTATTTGTTCTTTGTGTGCAGGTATCGTTTACATAGTGTTGCTTGGTTCTCCTACTGGATTTTTACCTTGGTTTCATAACTGAGGGAAATACCTACCGTAGTTGTGCTGCATCATCCCTTCCTCTTTGGGGAAATACCGACGTAGTTCAAGCGACATCAAAAGGAATTTCTGGCGCCGTTGCGGGGAGACATCATCAACATCTACCAGGTTCCTAATCACAAATCTCATCTCCTTGAAATTTACATTATTTGCCATTTGCCTCTTGTTTTCATCTCCCCCACTTCACAAAAATTTGCCGTTTTATTCGCCCTCTTTTTCGTTCACCGTTTTTTCATCAGATCTATCCTTTTTGTGTGTGATCTTGTTTGCCACTTTGTCATTATGGCTAGCATGACTACTCCTCCTATGTCACCAGATTTTGAAGTTTTATACTTCAAGCAAAAACAAGGAGAAAATTTGAAAGTTGCTTGGTATAGGCTAATGGAATCCTATCGCATTAGCAATCTAAAGGGGGGTGCAAAGATTTTGCTTCGAAATTTTTATATAGGATTAGCTTTACATCACAGACTACTTTTGGATTTTGCGGCTAAAGGGAACTTTATTGAACTTGATGCCAATACTGCTTATGAGATCCTAGAAGGGATTTTGGGAATTCCACCACTAAAAAAGGGGATTTATTTTAGTCAAGAAGGGGCTCAAATTTTAGACAAGTTGAGTGATTTGCATAAACATATAGTCGAGTTGCAAAAATATAATGAACCTCCCAAACATATTAGTGGAAACCTCAATCGCATGAATACTTTGATTACTCTTTACAATAAGCGATTGGATATTTTAGATCTCAAGATGGTTTCTTTTCCTGAAAATTTGGGGAAGTGCAAAGAGCCTCCCGGCTTTGAGAAAGCCCTTACCAAAGTAGCAAAAACTAAAGATGAGAACACATCCATGCATTATGCCTAGCTAGGGGCATAAAACGATAGCGCTTGTTGGGAGGCAAACCAATGAATAAAATTTATTTTTGCCTTTTTCTTTCTGTTCTTGAGTGTTTGCACAATTATGCCTCTATTATGATTGTGTTTTTGTGTTTTAATTAGTGTTTGTGCCAAGTAAAGCCTTTGGGATAGCTTTGGTGATAGTTGATTTGATCCTGTTGGAAAAAATAATATTTTGCGTCCAGTAGCAATATTTTGAAAGTTCACAGAAGCGACGAAAAATTCTAGAGGTTTTTACACAAGATTTATGTACAAATTTCCTCTGTTTTCCTTATTTTTCAGAATTTTTGGACTTACAGAAGTATGAGAAAAAATCACATCTTTACAGACTGTACTGTTTTTGACAGATTCTGTTTTCTTTGCATTGTGTGCTTATTTTGATGAATCTATGGATTGTATCGGGGGGGGGGGTATAAGCCATGATAAAGTTAGAATACAGTAGATATGATACAATAACAAAATTTGAATGGGTTTGCTACAGTACTTAAAGTAAAGATTGATTTTCTTATACTAACGGATCTCACGAAGGTTTTGTTAAGTTTTGTGTGATTGAAGTTTTCAAGTTTTGGGTGAGATCGCGATGGATGAAGGAATAAGGAGTGAAAAGAGCCTAAGCTTGGGGATGCCCATGTCACCCCAAGTTTATATTCAAGGAGAACCAAGCAACTAAGCTTGGGGATGCCCCGGAAGGCATCCCCTCTTTCTTCTAACGACCATCGGTATTTTACTTGGAGCTATATTTTTATTCGTCATATATCATGAGTTTTGCTTGGAGCATCTTGTATTATATGAGTCTTTGCTTGTTTTGCTTTTTAGTTTGTCACAAGTATCCTTGCTGGACACACCTATTTGAGAGAGCCAAAATTATGCTATGATTTGTTAGAATTGCTCTTTATGCTTCGCTTAAATTTTTTGAGCTATGGAATTGCTCTAGTGCTTCACTTATATCTTTTTGAGCACGGTGTGCTTTAATATTTTTGAAGAAATACTCTCATGCTTCACTTAGATTAATTAGAGAGTTAGTAAAATTTTGAAGAAATTCTCTCATGCTTCACTTATATTATTTTGAGAGATGAAAAAATTTATGCTCATGTTCTTCACTTAAATTTATTTGAGCTTGTCAAAAGCAATTGCAATATATGAAACTAGTCCCAAAGTGATAGATATTCAAGAGGGATATAATAAAAACTTTCATGAAGATCATTGGACAAAATAAACTTGATTCTTTGTAATAGTTTTGAGATATGATGATAGTGATATGTGAGTCATGTTGGTGAGTAATTATGCTTTAGTAAGAATATTGTTGTTAAGGTTTGCGATTTCCTATGCAAGCATGAAAGTTAATAGTTATGCAATGAAATTATATCCTACTTGTGGTGCATTATTCGGTATTAGTTATGCTTAATGCTCGCTTATGTGATTTTTCATTTCTTGGTTGGTTTCTTCTCAATCTTTTTGCTAGCCTCCACTTGTACTAAGTAGAAATACTACTTGTGCATCCAAAATCTTTAAACCCAGTTTTGCCACATGAGTCCACCATACCTACCTATATGCGGTATTTCCATGCCGTTCTATGCAAATTTGTACGTGCCATCTCTAATTTTCAAAATAAATTTTCTTTTTGTGTGCTCGTACCGCTCATGAAGTGGAAGGGGGTGGCCAATATTTTCCATGCTAGATGTGTTATTGTCAAGATGAGTGTTTATTCACTTGTCATTTCACGAGAGTACAGCGGCAATAGGGATGCCCAGTCCCGAAATGAAAAAGAAATTTACTTTATGTTGTCAAATAATAAATTCCTTGGAAAGTGTTGGTATGGACGGTACCCGTGGATACGGCTAGCCGTGGAATGTGAAAGAATGGTGGAAAAAGGAATAAACTTTATTTTCTGTTTGGGAACCGCCTATGATATATCTAGCATGGAAAGTGCTGGGAATTACTCGGTCATTTTCGTTGACGGGAAAAGTATACCTCTCAAAAAAAATTATCTCTCAATTTAAGCTTTGAGCTCTGGCACCTCTACAAATCCCTACTTCCCTCTACGAAGGGCCTATCTATTTACTTTATGCATTTTTTATTTTTGTTGAGTCTCCATCTTCTCTTATAAAGCACCAACTAAGGGGCACTATGATCGTACTTGAGGATTGGATGTAGCTAATATGCGAGTGTGTTTCATGAATGGATCAATGATTGAGCATGATGGGGTAGGGATAACTTTCTTTAGTGTTGACATTTTGAAAGACATGATTGCTTGTTGATATGCTTGAGTATTGAAATCTTCATGTCAAAACTAGACTATTGCTTTGAACCATATAAAAGTCCAAATGTCCATGCTACAAAAGAAAAGAATATGTGATGAACATGTTAGGCAGTGATACATCTCAAACGTATCTATAATTTATGAAGTATTCATGCGGTTATATTATCATTCTTGGATGTTTTACAATCATTTTATATCAACTTTATATCATTTTTTGGGACTAACCTATTGACATAGTGCCCAGTGCCAGTTGCTGTTTTTTGCTTCTTTTTTACATCGCAGAAAATCAATACCAAACGGAGTCCAAACGCAGCGAAACTTTTTGGAGATTTTTTCTGGACGAGAAGACACCCGGTGGGCCAAAGAAGTACCAGAGGGAAGCTCCGAGGGCAGCATAACCCACCAGGGCGCGCCTGGGGGCCCAGGCGCGCCCAGGTGGGTTGTGCCCACCTCGGTGGCCTCCCGCACCGCCTCTTCACCTTATAAATTGCCAAATATTCCAAAACCCCCGGGGGTAACCCTAGATTAGAAGTTCTGCCGCCGCAAGCCTCTGTAGCCAAGAAAAACCAATCTAGACCCCGTTCTGGCACCCTACCGGAGGGGGAAATCATCACCGGTGGCCATCTTTATCATCCCGGCGGCCACAATGATGAGGAGGGAGTAGTCCACCCTTGGGGCTGATGATTTGTACAAGTACCTATGTGTTTAATCTCCCTCTCTCTCTCTCTCTCTCGTGTTCTTGAGATTTCATGATCTTGATGTATCGCGGGCTTTGTTAATATAGTCGGATCATATGGTGTTTTCCCCTCTCTATCTTGTTGTGAATTGAGTTTTCCCTTTGAGAATTCATTTTATCGGATTGAATACTTTTATGGATTTGAGAGCCCTTGATATATGTCTTGCATATGAATACCCGTGGTGACAATGGGGTATTATATTGATTCACTTGATATGTGTTTTGGCACTCAACTTGCGGATTCCCGAGGTGACATTGGGGTAATCTATGCATAGGGGTTGATGCATGTTCTCGTCTTTGTTTCTCCGGTAGAAATCTTGTGGCACTCTTTGAGGTTCTTTGTGTTGGATTGACTATTATGAATCTGAAATTGTTTGATACATATCGTATAATCAACTCACGGATACTCGCGGTGACATTGGAGTATCTAGGTTACATTAGAGTTGGTTGATGTGTATCATATGGTGTTATTTTAGTACGAACTCTTGGTTAGATTGATCGGAAAGAATAGCTTGGTGTTAGTTTAGTACGAACTCTAGGATTGATTGATCGGAAAGAATAGCTTTGAGGTGGTTTCGTACCCTACAAACAATTTCTTCTTATGTTCTCCGCTAGATAAGAACTTTGGAGTGATTCTTCATCGCACGTTGAGGGATGGTTATATGATCCAATTATATTAGCATTGTTGAGAGATTGCACTAGCGAAAGTACGGACCCTAGGCCTCAATTTCAAGCATTGCAACAACGTTTGTGCTCCGTTTTATCAATTGCTACCTTTCTGTTTTTATTGTTACTATTAAAAAAATCAATATCTACTATCATTACTACACTTTTATTACCATCTCTTCGCCGAACTAGTGCATCTATACAATTTGCCATTGTATTGGGTGTGTTGGGGACACAAGAGACTTTTTGTTATTTGGTTGTAGGGTTGTTTGAGAGAGACCATCTTCATCCTACGCCTCCCACGGATTGATAAACCTTAGGTCATCCACTTGAGGGAAAATTGCTACTATCCTACAAAACTCTGCGCTTGGAGGCCCAATACGAGTCTACAAGAACAAGTTGTGTAGTAGACATCAGGCAGCATTCCACATCAAAAATTCGGTTTTTATCATTTACCTACACGAGGACGACTAGGAATTAAGCTTGGGGATGCTGATACGTCTCCAACGTATCTATAATTTTTGCTTGTTCCATGATGTTATATTATCATTCTTAGATGTTTTAAATTCATTTTATAGCAACTTTATATCATTTTTTGGGACTAACCTATTGACATAGTGCCCAGTGCCAGTTGCTGTTTTTTATTTGTTTTTTTACTTCGCCGAATATCAGTACCAAACGGAGTCCAAACGCAGCGAAACTTTTCGGAGAATTTTTTTTGGACCAGATGACACAAGATGGACCAAAGAAGTACCAGAGGGGAGGCCCGAGGTGGGCACAACCCACCAGGGCGCGCCCAGGAGCCCAGGCGCGCCCTGGGGGGTTGTGCCCACCTTGGTGGCCTCCCGCACCGCCTCTTCGCCCTATAAATCCCCAAATATTCCATAAACCCTAGGGGAGTCGACGATACACAATTTTAGCCGCCGCAAGTTCCAGAACCATGAGATCCAATCTAGACACCATCACGGAGGGGTTCATCATCCTCATTGGTGCCTCTTCGATGATGCGTGAGTAGTTCATCAAAGACCTACGGGTCTATAGGCAGTAGCTAGATGGCTTCCTCTCTCTCTTTTGATTCTCAATACAATAGTCTCTTGGAGATCTATTTGATGTAACTCTTTTTTTTGCGGTGTGTTTGTTGGGATCCGATGAACTTTGAGTTTATGATTAGATCTATATCCATGAATATTATTTGAGTCTTCTTTTGATCTCTTATATACATGATTATTTATAGCCTTGTATTTCTTCTTCGAATCTTTGGTTTAGTTAGGCCAACTTGATCGATTTTTCTTGCCATGGGAAGAGGTGCTTTGTGATGGGTTCGATCGTGCGGTGTTCTTTCCCGGTGACAGAAGGGGCAGCAAAACACGCATGTATCGTTGCTATTAAGGATAGCAAGATGGGGGCTAATCCTACATGAATAGATCTCGTCTACATCATGTCATCGTTCTTATTGCATTACTCCATTTTTCCATGAACTTAATACACTAGAAGCATGCTGGATAGCGGTCGATGTGTGGAGTAATAGTAGTAGATGGAGGTAGGAGTCGGTCTACTAATCTTGGACGTGATGCCTATATATTGATCATTGCCTTGGATATCGTCATAATTATTCGATCTTCTATCAATTGCCCAACAGTAATTTGTTTACAAATCGTGTGCTATTTCTTGAGAGAAGCCACTAGTGAAATCTACGACTCCCGGGTCTATTCTTTATCACATTTGCTTTGAGATCTATTTTTATTCGCTTTTGTTTTCAGGTCTATTATTCCAAAAATACCTTGCTGCACTTTTTTATTACTTATTTTATTTCGCGTTTTATCGAGATCTATTTATCCAATCTACACAATTTTTATCCCGTTAACTTGACAATTTCTGGCGCCGTTAGCCATAGAGGGATTGACAACCCCTCATAAGCGTCGGGTTGCAAGTATTTGTTCTTTGTGTGCAGGTACGGTTTACGTAGTGTTGCTTGGTTCTCCTAATGGATTGATACCTTGATTTCATAACTGAGGGAAATACCTACCGTAGTTGTGATGCATCATCCTGATACGTCTCCGTCGTATCTACTTTGTCTAACACTTTTCCTCTTGTTTTGGACTCTAATTTGCATGATTTGAATGAAACTAACCCGGACTGACGTTGTTTTCAGCAGAACTACCATGGTGTTGTTTTTGTGCAGAAATAAAAGTTCTCGGATTGGGACAAAACTTTGCGAGGATTTTTTATATAATAAAAGAGAATTACTGGAGCCAAGAACCACCGGAGGGGGGCCCCTGGGTGGGCACAACCCACCAGGGCGCGCCCCCCTCCTAGCGCGCCCAGGTGGGTTGTCCCCACCTGGTGGCCCCGCTGACCCTATCTCAGACGCTATAAATTCACATTTTCGGAGAATAAATCAAGGAGAAAGAATTATCATGTTTCACGAGACGGAGCCGCCGCCACCTCCTGTTCTTCATCGGGAGGCCAGATCTGGAGTCCGTTTGGGGCTCCGAAGAGGGGGATCTTCGATCTTCATCATCACCAACGCTTCACCATCGCCAATTCCATGATGCTCCCCACCGGGACTGAGTAATTCCTTCTTAGGCTCGCTGGTCGGTGAGGAGTTGGATGAGATTCATCATGTAATCGAGTTAGTTTTGTTAGGGCTTGATCCCTAGTATCCATTATGTTCTGAGATCGTTGTTGCTATGACTTTGCCATGCTTAATGCTTGTCACTTAGGGCCCGGGTGCCATGATTTCAGATCTGAACTGTTTATGTTATCACCATTATATCTATGTTCTAGATCCGATCTTGCAAGTTATAGTCACCTATTACGTGTTCTGATCCGTAAACCCCGGAGTGACAGTAGCCGGGATACTTCCGGTGATGATCGTAGTTTGAGGAGTTCATGTATTCACTATGTGTTAATTCTTTGATCTGGTTCTCTATTAAAAGGAGACCTTAATATCCCTTAGTTTCCAATAGGACCCCGCTGCCACGGGAGGGTAGGACAAAAGATTTCATGCAAGTTCTTTCCATAAGCACGTATGACAATTTACGGAATACATGCCTACATTATATTTATGAACTAGAGCTAGTGTCGTATCGCCCTAGGTTATGA
Source organism: Thinopyrum elongatum (assembly GCA_011799875.1). Taxonomy (NCBI): domain Eukaryota; kingdom Viridiplantae; phylum Streptophyta; class Magnoliopsida; order Poales; family Poaceae; genus Thinopyrum; species Thinopyrum elongatum. The sequence continues at coordinate 73,106,488 of CM022303.1, forward strand.
CTGTTATATGATGAATATCATCCAATGAATTCACTGATCCAATGCCTACGAATTTCTCTTATATTGTTCTTGCTAAGTTACTACTGCTGTTGTTACCGTTATACTTGCTACAAAATCATTGCTATCACTGTTACCGTTACTATTGTTGTTGCTGCTATTATCAAAACTATCATACTACTTTGCTACTAATCACTTTGCTGCAGATAATTAATGTCCAGGTGTGGTTGAATCGACAACTCGGCTGCTAATACTTGCAAATATTCTTTGGCTCCCCTTGTGTCGAATCAATAAATTTGGGTTGAATACTCTACCCTCGAAAACTGTTACGATCCCCTATACTTGTGGGTTATCAAGACCTTTTTCTAGCGCTGTTGCCGGGGAGCATAGCTATATTTGTTGAGTCACTTGGGATTATTATCAATTTATCACTATGAAGAATCTAAAGGATACCAAGACTAAGATTTTTCCATCTAAGCCGAGGGGAGGTAAGGAACTGCCATCTAGCTCTGCACTTGATTCACCTTCTGCTATGAGTAGACTTGCAACACCACCACATGTTGTTAATCCTGATATGTCACAAGTTATTGATGATGCTACTTCTATGAATGCTACTTATGATGATGCTAGTACCTTGCTTGATGATGGTGTGCCACTAGGTGATTTTCTTGATGAACAAATTGCTATAGAGTTAGAGAGAAAGAAATTATTGAAACTGATGAGATCACTCAAACTGATGAAGTACTTGAAACTGGAAATTTAGAAACACCTGTTAGACCTAGCTCTCCTAGACATAAATTGCCTAAAGTACCTGAAGGTTATGTTATGGATGAGGAGCCAGCTAGAGATTTTCTTGCTTGCAATGATAGAGATTATCTTAAGAAATTATTATGCAAACTGAAAGAAAAATCTTTGAATGCTAGAATGAAATGTGATCCTAAGTTTGCCACTTCACCTATCTTTGTTGATGATAAGGATTATGAATTCTCTGTCGACCCAGAGTTAATTACTTTGGTTGAATCTGATCCTTTCCATGGTTATGAAACTGAAACTGTTGTGGCACACCTTACTAAGTTGAATGACATAGCCACCCCTTTTGCTCATGATGAGAAAATTCGCTATTATTATATCCTCAAGTTATTTCCGTTCTCATTAAAGGGTGATGCTAAGACTTGGTATTATACTCTTGCTCCTGGTTGTGTGCGTAGTCCCCAGGATATGATTTATTACTTCTCTGAAAAATATTTTCCTGCTCATAAGAAACAAGTTGCCTTACAGGAAATATTTAACTTTGTGCAAATTGAAGAAGAGAGTCTCCCATAAGCTTGGGGGAGGCTTCTCCAATTGCTTAATGCTTTGCCTGATCATCCTATTAAGAAAAATGAAATACTTGATATCTTCTATAATGGACTAACTGATGCTTCTAGGGATTTCCTAGATAGTTGTGCTGGTTGTGTTTTCAGGGAACGAACTGTTGAACAAGCTGAAGAATTATTGAATAACATATTGAAAAATTATGATGATTGGACTCTTCCCGAACCACCGCCTAAACCCACTCTGAAGAAGAGGGGTATCTTATATCTCAGTCCTGAGATATGCAAGAGGCAAAGAAATGTATGAAGGAAAAAGGTATTAAAGCTGAGGATGTCAAAAATTTACCTCCTATTGAAGAAATACATGGGCTTGACCACCACCTAAGGTGGTAGAGGTAAATTCTTTAATGAAATTCAATGACAATGACAATCCTTATAATATGCCTCCTAGTCAATGCCTTTATGAGTTTGATAATTACATTAGAAAGCAAGATAATTTCAAAGCAAATGTTATGAAACGATTGAAATACAACTCTGATATGATTGCTCGCTTGAGTGACTTGTTACTTAGAATTACCAATGATGTTAGAGGTGTAGGAAAGCAAGCTTCTATGGTTCAAACTCAATTAGAACAAGTTGCTAAATTTCAAAGAGAGTTGCTAGATGAAATGAATAACAATATCAGTGACCATGCTGTCAGAGTAATGACTAGAGGAGGTAGAATGACTCAGGAACCACTTTATCCTGAGGGACACCCTAAAAGAATTGAACAAGACTCTCAGAGAGTTAACACTGATTCACCTAGTCCTTCTAAAAAGAAAAAGAAAAATGATAGGACTTTGCATAACTCTAGTGAACTTGAAATAGAAAAACCTCCTGAAGCTAATAATGATGTTTTTATTTCTAATGCTGAAACTCAATCTGGTAATGAACACTCACCTAGTGATAATGATGATGTTCATGAGGACACTCAAGCAGACAATAATAAAGAACCAGATAATGATGTTGAAATAGAACCAGCCGTTGATCTTGATAACCCACAACCTAAAAATAAAAGATTTGATAAAAGAGACTTTGTTGCTAGGAAACATGGTAAGGAAAGAGAACCATGGGTTCAAAAACCCATGCCATTTCCACCTAAATCAACTAAGAAGAAAGATGATGAAGAATTTGAACGCTTTGCTGAAATGATTAGGCCAGTCTTTTTGCATACCCGCTTGACTGATATCTTAAAAATGGCTCCTTATGCAAAGTACATGAAATACATCATCACCAATAAGAGAAAACTACCGGAAGCTGAAATCTCCACCATGCTTGCTAATTATTCTTTTAAGGATGGTGTACCTAAAAAACTTGGATATCCAGGAATACCAACTATACCTTGCTCCATCAAAAGAAATTATGTGAAAATAGCTTTGTGTGATTTAGGAGCTGGTGTTAGTGTTATGCCTTTCTCTTTATATAAAAGACTTGATTTGAATAAACTCACACCTACTAAAATATCTTTGCAAATGGCTGACAAATCAACTGCCATACCTATCGGTATTTGTGAGGATGTGCCCGTTGTTGTTGCAAATGTTACTATCTTAACTGACTTTGTTATACTTGAGATGCCCGAGGACGACAACATGTCGATTATCCTTGGTAGACCCTTCCTGAATACTGCAGGGGCTGTTATTGATTGCAACAAAAGTAAGGTCACTTTTCATATCAATGGTAATGAGCATACGGTGCACTTCCCAAGAAACAATTCCAAGTGAATGGTATTAATGTTATTGAAAAATCTCTGACACTCACTATTGGAAGTTTTCAACTATCTCTACCTACTGCCAAAAAGAAATATGAAATGCTTATTATTGGGGACGTGCATATCCCCGTTGAGGTAACTTAGTGTTTTATGAAAGTTCTTCGGTTTCATGCTAATCGAAAGTGGTTGTTAATAAGACTTGATCAACCTTATTAATGGATCATTTTTGAGAGGTATGAGGTTTTTTTTTTGCGGGAATGAGAGGTATGAGGTTGATGAATTTAGTAAGCACTATCTTCTGTTCCTACTTTTATTTTCTGTTTTTCTTAGTTAAATAAAATAAAATGCCATGTTTTATCCGTTTTCTAAATTTCTCGTGCAATAAAAAATGACCCAAAAATAAAAGTTCTCAGAATGCTCTGAAAATTTAATATGATTTTTTCTGAATATTTCTGAATTTTTGATGCAAATAACATCAGGGGGGGTGCACCAACTGGGTACAACCCACCTGGGCACGCCAGCAGCCCCAGGCGCGCCCTGGTGGGTTGTGGTCCCCACATGGGCCCCCTCACTTATCTCTTTAGCCCATGTCATCACCTACCTCCAGAAAAAATTCACCATTGCTCTCTCCTTCGTGTTCTTGCTCTCAAACCCGCAGATTTTGATCTCTTTGCTCGAAGTTCCGTTTCCGAAACTGTTTTGGGGGATTGCTACTTGGTATGTGACTCCTCCATTGGTCCAATTAGTTTTTGCTTTAGTTGTTTATATTTTGATTAATTAGTTACTCTTGGTGCTACTGTAGATGAGCTTGCATGTTGAATTCTTAGAGTTCTAAGTAGTTTGAGTGCTCAATATGGTCTCTATGCATCCCCATGAGTAGTTGCTATCAATCTTGTGAAGTTTTGTTGACAAAAAATTTCATGACCCAATTTTTTTCAGAAAATTGTACGCAAATATGATGAACCTCTTTGGAAGGAGTTCTTCGAGGAGGAGGTCCTTAGAGGCATCTTCTAGTAGCAGCTCAGTTTGTCGGTCTTATATATGTTGAACCAAGTGCAAGTTCTATACGGGATGCCGCTACCAAATCATGTTTATGGCCGTGCGACGATTTCATGATCGTGGCCGGTATTAAAGAAGAATGTGATCAATATATCCATAACGCTGAGCTTGGTCCCTACATCGAAGATAAGTGCAACCAACATCTTAGCCTCACTGAATCATTTACCAAAGAATTTAAATTCCATCCTCGTGAGTCTAGAGTGTCATTTAAACTTTATGACAATCCATTTACTTTACCTCTAGAGACATTTGCTAACTACTGCAAAATTCCATTTTGGGGTTCGCTGGATGAACCACCAAGATCTAAGTATGAGATATTCTTGACTAGCCTATGCTATGGTGAGACTAGAGGAGTGACGCAAGGTAGAATAAAGAGCATTCATTTCCCCTCAATTCAATACTTTGCTATGTTTAATGGAAAATGCATCGTAGGTAAACAAGATTGTAGTACACTTTGTGCTCCTGACTTGAGCCTCACACTACTAGAAAAAGGACTGTTAGTGGCGCACCTATTTTTGCCATTAATGGCGCACTATAGGTGCGCCACTATTACCACGCCACTAGTAACAAATACTAATGGCGCACCTCTGGTGCGCCATTAGTATTGCAGGTAACAGTGGCCCACCTTGTAGTGCGCCATTACTATTGCTACAGGTGCGCCACTGGTAACTTTTTTTTTTGAAATTTTTTGATTTTTTTTTTATTTTGAAGGCGGGAAAATAGTAGTGGCGCACCGTCTAACCCCCACCGTGCGCCATTGCTATTTTTGAATTTGGATCTGGATCTAGATCTGGCTCATTTTTTTGGCTTGTTTTTTTGCTCTTTTTTTTGCTTGAATTTTTTTCAAATTTCGTTCTCGACCTGGATCTGGTATGTTCTTTGTGCCGGGGGAACTCCACATGTGGCCGGAAGTAGGGGAGGAGGGAGGAGATACCGTGAGGAGGAGAGGAGGGAAAAGAGACCGTGAGGATCAGGAGAGGAGGGAGGAGGAGGTCGCCGGAGAGGAGGAGGAGGACCGTGAGTAGGAGAGGAAGGAGGAGCACCGTGAGGAGGAGAGGAGGGAGGAGGAGGTCGCCGGAGGAGGAGCACCGTGAGGAGGAGGTCACCGGAGGAGGAGCACCGTGAGGAGGAGGAGGTCGCCGGAGAGGAGGAGATGGAGTGGAGGAGAGGATGAGATGGAGTGGAAGAGAGGAGGAGAAGAATGAAGGGGTAAGTGGCTGGCCGGCCCTTTTAAACTTCTGTCCCAACTTAGCAGTGGCGCACCATGCACTGGTGCGCCATTGCTATTTTTTTGAATTGTGAAGGCGGGAAAATAGTAGTGGCGCAATATTGACTGATGCGCCATTGCTAATTTTTTTTATTTTTTTGAATTTTTTTGAATTGTGAAGGCGGGAAAATAGTAGTGGCGCATTATTCATAAGGTACGCCATTGCTAACTTGTTTTTTATTTTTGTATTTTTTTGAATTTTGAAGGCGGGAAAATAGCAGTGGCTCACCATGCACTAGTGCGCCATTGCTAATTTATTTATTTTTTGCATTTTTTTCGAATTTTTGTGCCTCCAGATCTTAAAAGCATCGTAACTTTTTTTCTGTTAGGTTTTTGAGGATTCTAGAAAATCGATGACAGGCGTAGTCGTTGAATTCGGATGTAACTTTTCGAGTAGATGATTTTTCATATAAAAAACTTTTTCATCGGAGGTCGTATGCAAAAGTTACGACCATTTTACCGAAACACGGCGGCCTTTTGCAAAAAAAATCAAAATTCATGTTTGTTAATTTTCCTAACAACTAGAACACATAACACATGGGCATCTATTTTTTCAAAAAAAATTGAATGTTTTATCATTTTCTTTTATTTTTCTAAAAACCTAAAAGGCGATCCACCGGGGGGGGTGTGTTTGTGTGTGTGAGACGTTAGTAATGGCGCACCAGGGAGGGTGCGCCATTACTAACGTCACACACACACGCAGGCACACCCCCACCAGACATAGCTATGGCGCACCACACCTAGGTGCGCCACTACTATGTAGCATAGCAGTGGCGCACCTAGGTGTGGTGCGCCATTGCTATGTCTGGTGGGGGGGGGATGGACCCAAAAAAAATAGCAATGGCGCACTGCTCATGTGGTGCGCCATTAGTAAAAACATAGCAATGGCGCACCTGATTCTGATGCGCCACTGCTATATAGCAGTGGCGCACCACCATCATGGTGCGCCACTAGTAGAGATATTGGGGATAAGCCTTTTTCTAGTAGTGTCATACGCACCGCTCTCACCGGTGTCAAATGTTATAACCTTGGAGCGATTGTGGCATGCAGGTTGCAACACAACGCTGGTAGTGGATATTTTTATGGTGGGATTTATGCCACACATTTAGCAAGGGAGCTGGGTGTTTCACCTTAGCCTTATGACCCTATCCTACCCACGCAGTACTTAGACTTTGACGCCATGAAACGCCATAGGTTCCTTACTGGTGAAACCCATAATTATACATATAACCTGCTGTTTAATAAAAAGTCCATTATGGACACCTTTTTGCCTGCGCCTGCTCTCTTTGATGTTCATGGCAAGGGAAGGTATTTTGTTCTTGAGAGCGAGGCCCACGCGCACAACGCAGAGGTTGTAGCTGCTCGGCTGGCTGGGGAGGCTGCACCTAGAGCATCCGTGAGCTACCATTCCGACTACTACGCTGGCTTCTGATGGTGATTACCAAGCTAGGCCAAAAGCCTAAGCTTGGGGAGTACGTATTTCCACCGACATTACATTCATTGTTCACACATCTCATTCCAGTTGTCAGTGTTCATACTTTTTCATTGTATCATCCATGTTAGATTTATTTTCTCGCTTTCTTCTTGTGTGTTCGAAAAACTTTGAGAAAATCCAAAAAATTGTTGTTTGCTTCTTTTCAGTTTTTCTTTCTAGTTTCATTAGTTGTAGTACTAAAAGAAAACCCAAAAAGATTTCCTCGTTCTTCTTTTGCTAGTTGGGAGCTTTCCCGTGTAAATAGTTTTTCTTGTTTTTGCTTTTCTTTTCTTTAATTTGGTTTCTTCAAGAAAACCAAAAACTCCAAAAATATTTCGATGTGTTTCTCTGAATTTCTTTTATGATTATTGAGTCATACCGAGGAGAAGGCCACGATGAAAATGCTGAGTGGCTCTCATATGCATTACTGTTGATCTAACAAAGAGCCCAAATTACCTTGTCTTCTCCTTTGAATAAAATGTTTGCAGATTCCAGTTTAGTCCACGGCACTCTTGCACTATTATTATTTTGATATCATTCAGTCGTGCAAGTGAAAGGCAATAATGATGATATTTGATGAGCTGGCTGTGGCAGAGAGAAACGGGTATGAACTCAACTTGTTCTGTTTTTGTAAATATGTTTAACCTAGTATCCATGATTTGGCCTATTATGATCAAACATGTTTGCAATGACAATTAGAGATTATTGTTTCTCGTGCCATGCTTAAGTAGTTAGGAATGCATAATGACTTATCTTGGAAGTCAACATTGCGTTAAAATGATTGTGATGTAGTATGATGATATGGTATCCTCCTCTGAATGTTCAAGTGGCTTGACTTGGCACATGTTCATGCATGTAGTTGAATCAAAACCAACATAGCCTCTATGATATTTATGTTCATGGTGTTCATATCCTACTCATGCTAGTATCCAATGTTACTTGTGCATAATGCATGTTCATGACCGTTTTTGCTCTCTAGCTGGCCGCTTCTCAACCTATTTGCTAGCCTTCCCCTGTACTAAGCGGGAATACTGCTTGTGCATCAAAATCCTGAAACCCAAGTTATTCCAGATGAGTCCACCATACCTACCTATATGCGGTATTACCCTACCGTTCTAAGTAAATTTGGATGTGCCACCTCTAAAAACTTCAAATAAATATCCTTTTTGTGTGCCTAGATTGTTCATAGAGCGACAGGAGGTAGTCAGTACCTTCCATGCTAAGCGGGTTATTCTCATGATGAGTGTTTATTCACTCGTCCTTGCACGAGAAGGGGCGGTAATAAGGATTCCCATATCCGAATTCAAAATTGCAAATAATTAAACAAAACTCCCCCAGGACTGTTGTTGGTATGGACGGCACCCATGGATTCGGTTAGCCGTGAAGTGTGTTTGTTGGTGGAGGGAGAGTAAACCTTTACTTTTTATCGCTTGGGAACCGCCACTAATGTGTTTAGTATGGAAGATACTGATAACTAATGGTCGCGAAGTAAACAAGAAGGGTGCATTTCTCAAACTTTCATTTATCTCTGTTTTAAATTTTTGAGCTCTGGCACCGCTGCAAATCACTGCTTCCCTCTGCGAAGGGACTATCTATTTACATTTATGTTGTGTCGTCACCTTCTCAAATAAGCGCCAGACCTGAGAGCATTATTGTCATCCTCATGCATTGTGTGTAGCTAATGTTGGGTGCATCATGACTGGATCTTTTCTACCATGAATTACAATGTTTAGTCGCTGCTTGAACTTTTGAGGTGCTCTACATTTATGTTTTGCAGTCTCAGAAAGGGCTAGCGAGATACCATTATTGTCATATTATATCATGGTTGTTTTGACAAAGTGTTGTCATTTGAGATATCTTATTATTGCTCGCTATTTGATTATGTCATTGATATGAGTTAATATAATTTTTAAGAGTCATTGTCGACATGGTTAGTCATGATCTTTGCTGAAAACCTGGGTGCTACTTAAGCTTATTTATGTAAACAAGAGCAAAAGAGTTCGTAAAAGTTTTTCTTTTTCACTTTCAGTTTATCAACTGAATTGCTTGAGGACAAGCAAAGGTTTAAGCTTGGGGGAGTTGATACGTCTCCTTCGTATCTACTTTTCCTAACGCTTTTCCTCTTGTTTTGGACTCTAATTTGCATGATTTGAATGAAACTAACCTGGACTGACGCTCTTTTTCAGCAGAACTACCATGGTGTTGTTTTTGTGCAGAAATAAAAGTTCTCGGATTGGAACGAAACTTTGCGAGGATTTTTTTATATAATAAAAGAGAATTACTAGAGCCAAGAACCACCGGAGGGGGGCCCCTGGGTGGGCACAGCCCACTACGGCGCGCCCCCCTCCTGGCGTGCCCAGGTGGGTTGTCCCCACCTGATGGCCCCGCTGACCCTATCTCCGACGCTATAAATTCACATTTTGGAGAAAAAACTCAAGGAGAAAGAATTATCACGTTTCACGAGATGGAGCCACCGCCACCTCCTGTTCTTCATCAGGAGGCCAGATCTGGAGTCCGTTTGGGGCTCCGGATAGGGGGATCTTCGATCTTCGTCATCACTAACCCTTCTCCATCGCCTATTCCATGATGCTCCCCCCCCCAGGAGTGAGTAATTCCTTCATAGGCTCGCTGGTCGGTGAGGAGTTGGATAAGATTCATCATGTAATCGAGTTAGTTCTGTTAGGGCTTGATCCCTAGTATCCATTTTGTTCTGAGATTGATGTTGCTATTACTTTGCCATGCTTAATGCTTGTCACTTTGGGCCCGGGTGCCATGATTTTAGATCTGAACCGTTTATGTTATCACCATTATATCTATGTTCTAGATCTGATCTTGCAAGTTATAGTCACCTATTACGTGTTATGATCCGTAAACCCCGGAGTGACGGTAGCAGGGATACTTTCTGGTGATGACCGTAGTTTGAGGAGTTCATGTATTCACTATGTGTTAATGCTTTGTTCCGGTTCTCTATTAAAAGGAGACCTTAATAACCCTTAGTTTCCAATTGGACCTCGCTGCCACGGGAGGGTAGGACAAAAGATGTCATGCAAGTTCTTTCCATAAGCACGTATGACAATTTACGGAATACATGCCTACATTATATTTATGAACTGGAGCTAGTGCCGTATCGCCCTAGGTTATGAGTGTTATATGATGAATATCATCCAATGAATTCACCGATCCAATGCCTACGAATTTCTCTTATATTGTTCTTGCTAAGTTACTACTGCCGCTGTTACCGTTATACTTGCTACAAAATCATTGCTATCACTGTTACCGTTACTATTGCTGTTGCTGCTACTATCAAAACTATCATACTACTTTGCTACTGACCACTTTGCTGCTAGATAATTAATCTTTAGGTGTGGTTGAATTGACAACATAGCTGCTAATACTTGCAAATATTCTTTGGCTCCCCTTGTGTCGAATCAATAAATTTGGGTTGAATACTCTACCCTCGAAAACTGTTGCGATCCCCTATACTTGTGGGTTATCACATCCCTTCCTCTTTGGGGAAATACCGACGTAGTTCAAGCGACATCAGCACACTAAAGACACAATTGGCCGGGTTAAGCATCATTTTGTACACCTGAAGATTGTCAAAGGTTTCCTTCAGATCATCAAGCAAGGTTTCCTTCTTCCTTGATTTAACCACAATGTCATCCACATAAGCATGAATGTTGCGCCCACTCTGGCTGTGGAAGCAATCCTGAACACAACGCTGGTAAGTCTGCTGAGCACTTTTGAGCCCAAAAGGCATAGGCACATAAAAAAAGCTCCAAAGGGTGTGATGAAGGTTGTCTTCTCCTGATCTTCCACTGCCATCTTAATCTGATGATATCCAGAATAAGCTTCCATGAAACACAAACTCTCACAACCCGCCATAGCATCAATGATTTCATCGATGCGAGGGAGAGAAAATGGATCAGCCATACACGCCTTGTTAAGATATGTGTAATCAACACACATACACCAAGCGCCATTCTTTTTAAGCACCAGCACAGGGTTAGCCAACCACTGAGGGTCGAACACCTCAATAATGAACCCGACAGCTAAGAGTCGGGCTACTTCTTCTCCAATAGCCTTACGCCTCTCCTCATTACAACGACAGAGGAACTGGCGAACATATTTCATCTTAGGATCAACATTAAGGTGGTGATCAGCGAATTCTCTCGGTACACCCGGCATGTCAGAAGGCTTCCATGCAAAGATGTCCCGATTCTCACGAATGAACTCGATGAGCGCGCTTTCCTATTTGGGATCCATCCCTGTCCCAATGGTGAACTGCTGAGAAGAATCACCAGGGACAAAGTCAACTTGCTGTGTATCTTTTGTCGGCTTAAACTTGAGTGGCGGGTCTGTCTCTGTAGTGTCTTCTTCAAAGGGGTCATATCAGCCGAGTCAACATTATCTTTATAATACTTGAGCTCCTCCGTAGCACAAGCCAATTCTGCGTAAGCCGCATCTCCTTCCTCCCACTCTAGGGCGAGTTTGCGATTCCCATGAACTGTGACTGTCCCCTCTGGCCCTGGCATCTTGAGCTGCAAATACACATAACAAGGGCGAGCCATGAACTTGGCATAAGCGGGCTATCCAAATAAAGCATGATAAGGACTCTTGATCTTGACCACCTCAAACCACAATGTCTCTGCTCTATAATTAAACTCATCACCAAAAGCCACTTCCAGAGCAATCTTTCCCACAGGGTAGGCCGACTTGCCAGGCACCACTCCATGAAAAACCGTGGAAGATGGCTTGAGATCCTTGTCTGTCAGACTGATCCGTCAAAAGGTATCGTAGTACAATATGTTGATGCTGCTACCACCATCCATGAGCACTTTTGTGAATTTATAGCCGCCCACTTGAGGGGCTACCACTAATGCTAGATGACCCAGATCTTCAACCTGGGGCGGGTAATGCGCACGGCTCAATGTGATCATCTACTCCGACCATCATAAGTACTGCGGCACCGCCGGCTCAGCCGCATTGACTGCTCGCTTATGGACCTTTTGATCACGCTTGCATGTATTCGTAGTGAAGTCATGATACTGGCCACTATTAAGCTGCTTCAGATTAGTCAGATACCCTGACTGATTGTTTTGTTGTTGATTACCCTGACCAGACTGTTGATTATAGCCACCATGGTTACCTTGACCCTAATAGCCAGAATTTGAGCCGCCACCACCAAAGCCGGAACCCTCAAAACCGGAGCCTGACCCGCCGGGCAGCCCATTATTATTACCATGATGCCGTTGAAGATTTTGGTTCCTAAACTCCCGCATGATATAACAATCCTTCCAGGCATGAGTGGACGGCTTGTTACGGTAACTGTGCTTTGGACAGGGGTCATTGAGCATTGCCTCAAGATTGATAGGCTTGCCTCCACTGAAAGGCGGCTTGCCATTACCATTATGACGTTGATTCTTAAACCCGGTGTTGGTGTTAGCCACAAAATCTGACCTGCCATCGGAGTATTTACATCCCCCCCCATTGCCTTGGCCATTGTGATTGCTGTTTTGAACTGAGGTGTTCTGCTGCTGGCCCTTACCACCGCTATTCTTCTTGCCCTTATTAAGCTTATCATCATGAGAGCTAGGATCTTTTGTGGTATCAGAGTCGCCATACCTGGTAAGTACATCCATAAGTTTCCCCATGTCTGTACACTTGCGCTTAAGCTGTCCTAGCTTCTGCTTGAGAGGGTCAAAGTGACAGTTTTTCTCCAAGAGCAACACAACTTGAGCGACCCCAATATTGTCCGAAGAGTGTATGATGGTCGCGACCCGGCAAGCCCAATAATGGGCCGACTCATCATCCCGCTGCACACAATGCTCCAAATCAACAATTGTCATTGGCTGCTTACAAGTTCCCTGAAAGTTCTTGATGAAGCTGTCCTTTAATTCCGCCCAGGTGTTGATAGAGTTGGGGGGTAGGTTCTTTAACCATGTACGAGCCAGCCCCTCCAACATCATAGTAAAATACGTGGCAAATACTGCATCACTGACTTCCAACATGTCCATGGCTAACTCATAGCTCTCCATCCAAGCTGCCGGCTCAAGATCTGTCGTGTAATTGGGCACCTTCCGAGGGCCCTTAAAATCCTTGGGCATGCGCTCGTTACGTAAAGCCGGTACTAGACACGGCACTCCAATGGTCCTAGAATTTGACCCGGCTCCAACAGAAGCTGAAGGGGTCACTCGGGGCTGCTGATAAGCCCCCTGGTTAGCTGCCTCCGCCTCACGGTGGGCTCTTGCCTCGTCCATGATTGCTTGAGCATCTGTCCTCAGATTAAGGGGAAGGTTAACCTGGGGCGGGTTACGGCGTCGCTCACTGCTGGAGACTGCGGGCGACTCAACATGCCGGTTGTAACTACGGCTCAGGAGGGGAGTTGAGTGCACATGATCACGACTGTATGAATACTTCTCCTGCTGTGCAATCGCCATTTGAATAAGCTCAATGGCATTTCGTGCTTCCACTGCAATGGGCGACTCACCCGTAATAAGGAGTGCATTGAGACGGGTAGCCGTTGTTACCATGTTATCCACCGGGTTAGAAAAGTGACCCGGCGGTGTTCTGAAACACTGAGGTGGGGTCTGGCCCCTGCGGGCCAGCTCTGGCTGATGAGGCTGAGCCGCTGCTCTATTCCTAGGCGCCTCTGTGGTTGATGGGGGTATAATCAGTGCTCCTGGAGTACTCGGTCCTGTCCCTGGTGTGTTGAACAGATTCATGGGTTCATAGTTTAAGGGCAAACGGGTCTGGTGCCTCGTCCGTAAGACTGCATTGGAGGTGTTTTGATCCAGACTTAAATGCCAAGCCTCTACCTTCAGGCGTTCCGATTTAGCATTAATCTGAGCCTGTACTATTGCCATCCGGGCATTTTCAGCATTGATATCTTCCTGGGCCTTGGTCATCTGCTCCCTAAGCTTCGCGATCTCTGTGTTACGCTCCGCTTGGTTTTCCGCTGTGACCTCAGTCCCCATTAAGGTCGTCAAAGCATCCATCAACCCATATAAGACTTGAGCCAGAGGCCTGACTGAGCCAGACCCTGAGGGGTCGGTTGCTACTGTTGCTCCGGCCGTCGTGTTGTTGAGAGCCGGCGCCGTGCCTGCCATGAAGATGGCGGCACGGCATGGCATCTCGCAGGGGCCCGAAATACTGTCACCATCGGAACAGCCCCCGAGCCCGCCGTATTGAAGCTGGTAAATTGATTCCGTCTCTCCGGTCGAGGACTCATCACCTGAGTAGATGAGAGTCTCTCCTCCAGATGCGGAATTTTCCGCAAGTTCCACACCTTGCGTGAAGCCCACGAAGACATGCTTCTGACCGGCTTGGATCCGCGTGGGTTGCGCGCGCCGAGCCGACTCGTTGAGGTCGGTGCAGATGTCCGGCTCAGGTTCAGATCCGCCGATCTTGCCGTTGAAGACGTGGATTCCGCCGAAGGGGACCCGATACCCGTACTCGATTGAGTCGGCCTAAGGGCCCCAGCCAGCGTCGTCGATGTAGAGCTTGCCGCGGTGACTCTTGGTCATCCTGCCCATGGCGTATCCCTTGATCCCTGGGAAAGAGCCCTTCAAGAACTCGAAACCACCGTGCTCTAGCCCCACGGTGGGCGCCAACTGTCGTGGTTTTGTCATGGCAGATGTCCTAGTGTGAGGACTTAGACGTGTGGCCATTGCAAATGGTGATTAGCTTGTCGGGGTTGAGCGGGTCGAAAGACACGAGTTTACCCAGGTTCGGCCCCTCATGGTGGAGGTAAAAGCCTACTCCTGCTTTTCTTCTTATTGTTTGAGTATCGATTACAAGGGAGCGGATCCGCTTGACCTAGCTATCGATTGATTGTAACTTGCCCTATTCTGTGTCGGGGACTCGCCTTTATATATATGTCGAGACCTCCGGCTTACAAGAGTCCAGGTCGGGTCACGATCCGTGACCAAGCCCTACTCTAAATCGCCTTGCCTTTGATGACAAGACACCAAATGGCGGCTTACACCCCCGGGCCGCCTGTCGCCTTCTGGCTTCGGGCCCTAAGCCGACCGATCTTGTGAGCCGCCCTTCTGGTCCTGCGTCTTGATCGTCCTGGACCATCTGAGGACTAACTCCAAGATTCGCCAATGACTTGATCCGGCCCTTCTAGGGCGGGTTATACCATGGGGTTATATCCCCAACAGTGGGTAAACAAATTACCGTTGAGCAATTGATAGAAAAACGAATAATTATGATGATATCCAAGGCAATGATCATGTATATAGGCATCACGTCCGTGACAAGTAAACCGACTCCTGCCTGCATCTACGACTATTACTCCACACATCGACCGCTATCCAGCATGCACTAGTGTATTAAGTTAACAAGAGCAGAGTAACGCCTTAAGCAAGATGACATGATGTAGAGGGATAGATCCAATGAATATGAACAAACCCAACTTTTTATCCTTAATGGCAACAATACAAATATGTGTCATGTCCCTTTTTGTCACTGGGAATAAGCACCGCAAGATTGAACCCGTTACAATGCACCTCTCCCATTGCAAGAAAATCAATCTAGGTGGCCAAACCAAATCAATAGATCGGAGAGAAATACAAAGCTATCTTAATCATGCATAAAAGAGTTCAGAGAAGACTCAAATAATATTCATAGATAATCTGATCATAAACCCATAATTCATCAGATCTCAAAAAACGCACCGCAAAAGAAGATTACATCGAATAGATCTCCAAGAACATCAAGGAGAACATTGTATTGAAAATCAAAGAGAGAGAAGAAGCCATCTAGCTACTAGCTATGGACCCGTAGGTCTGTGGTAAACTACTCACACATCATCGGAGAGGCAGCAAGGTTGATGTAGAAGCCCTCCATGATCGAACCCCCCTCCGGCGGAGTGCCGAAAAAGGCCCCAAGATGAGATCTCATGAGAACAGAAGCTTGCAGCGGCGTTAAAGTATTTTTGGTGTGCCCCCAGTATACAGGGAATATTTGGGTATTTATAAAACAAAGATTAGTGTTAGGGGAGCATCAGGGGGCCCACAAGCCTAGGGGGCGCGCCCTCCGAGCTTGTCGCCAACTGGTGGCCCCTCTAACCTCCTCCCGAAGGTTTCTGGGTGTCTTCTAGTCCAATGAAAATCCTCAAAAAGTTTCGTTCCGTTTGGTATTGATTTTCTGTAAAAGACAAACACAAGGAAAAAACAGCAATCGGCACTTGGCACTAGGTTAATAGGCTAGTCCCAAAAAATGATATAAAATAGCACCATAATGCATATAAAACATCCAAGATGGATAATATAATAGCATGGAACAATAAAAAATTATAGATACGTTGGAGACGTATCAAGCATCCCCAAGCTTAATTCCTGCTCGTCCTCGAGTAGGTAAATGATAAAAATAGAATTTTTGATGTGGAATGCTACACTAGTAGAGGATCGACCATTAGTCCCGGTTTGTAAGGGCATTTAGTCCCGGTTCACCAACCGGGACTAATAAGTCGGGACTAAAGGCCCCCACACTTTAGTCCCGGTTGGCCATGAACCGGGACTAAATCCCTGCCACGTGGCCAGGATAGCTGTCATCATCCTCTTCTTCTTCATTCTCTTCCATTAGAACCCCACTTTCTCCATGCTTGGTCCAACAGTTATAGCCGGACATGAAACCGGACGTAAACAGGTGGACGTGAATGGTTCTTGAGTTAGAGTAATTGTGATCATTCTTACAGACACCACATGGACAACACAAAAAACCATCCGGCCGCTTGTTTGCCTCAGCCGCAAGCAGAAAAGTACGCACGCCATTGATGAACTTTTGATAGCATCGGTCATCGTACATCCATTGCCGGCTCATCTTCATTAGACAACACCGAAAAGACCAAGTTAATACAAGTTCATACATAAAGTTCATACACACTTATTTTCATAAAACAACATACAAACTATCTAGCTAAAGCATTTAAATGCAACAACAAATGCGATCAAGATCGCAACTAAGGTAATAATTGATCCAACAACATAGTGATACCAAGCCTCTTTATTCTAATCTTTCTAATCTTCAAGCGCATTGCATCCATCTTGATCTTGTGATCATCGACGACATCGACAACATACAACTCCAGTTTCATCTTCCCTTCTTCAATTCTTTTCAATTTTTCTTTCAAATACTCATTTTCTTTTTCAATTAAATTTAACTTCTCGACAAGAGGGTCGGTTGCAATTTCTGGTTCACATACCTCCTAGATAAAAATATCTATGTCAACTTGATGGGCATAATTGTCATAAACACGAAATGCAACAAATAGTTATAAAAGAGAATATATATATACCAGATCCGAATCATAAACCGGACGAGGGCCGATGGGGACGGATATCAAAACCATGCCACTATGTATAACAAACAACCATACAGGTAAGAAAATTATACAAGTAACTATCTAAATCATACAAACATGATTTTTTTTATAAGAAGGATAAGAACAAGAGGCTCACCAAGGTGGTGCCTACATATGCAAACTAAGAAGTTAATTTGAGCTCAAATTGCATATAAATCAAATAAACTCCAACATATAATTACTCCCAAACTAAAACCCACAAATCACTATACTTATAGAGCATTGCACGAGCTAATCTAGCAATGAGAGATGAAAGGACAAAGTTGCTAACCTTTGTGAACACTTGGATGGATGGGGTGGCTTCAAATCTTGGCAAAAATGGAGGATGAGCTCGAGCAAGGGGAAGAACAGAGGAGAGGAAAGGGGAAACCAGAGAGAATGGGCTCGGGCTGGACGAAGGGTTTATATAGGGGCATCTTTAGTCCTGGTTGGTTATACAAACCGGGACTAAAGGTGTACCCCTAGTCCATGTTTGTGATACAAACCAGGACTAAAGGTGCTCGTGGGGGCCCCAGCCTGACGCCAGCCTGCCACAACCCCTTTAGTCCCGGTTTGTGTCACAAACCTGAACTAGAGGTACAAAACGAACCGGGACTAATGATGCCCGTGCCCTAGCTAGCCATTGGAACCGGGACTAATGGTCAACCATTAGTCCCGGGCCGTAATCAAATCGGGACTAATGATGCGAACGTAAGGTCATTTTTCTACTAGTGCTACCTAACATGTTTATCATGTAATCTTTCTTCATGTGGCATGAATATTCAGATCCATAAGATTCAAAAGAAAAGTTTAATATTGACATAAAAACAATAATACTTCAAGCATACTAAAAAGCAATCATGTCTTCTCAAAATATCATGGCTAAGAAAAGTTATCCCTACAAAATCATATAGTCTTGTCATGCTCTATCTTCTTAACACAAAGTATTTATCATGCACAACCCCGATGACAAGCCAAGCAATTGGTTCATACTTTTTAATGCGCTTCAGCTTTTTCAACTCTCACACAATACATGAGCGTGAGCCATGGATATAGCACTATAGGTGGAATAGAATATGATGTCGGAGGTTCTGTGGAGAAGACAAAAAAGGAGAAAATCTCACATTGATGAGGCTAATCAACAGGCTATGGAGATGCCCATCAATTGATGTCAATGCAACGAGTAGGGATTGCCATGCAACGGATGCACTAGAGCTATAAGTGTATGAAAGCTCAAAGGGAAACTAAGTGGGTGTGCATCTGATACGTCCATTTGGCATCATGCTTTTATATCAATATTTATTGCATTATGGGCTGTTATTACACATTATGGCACAATACTTATGCCTTTTCTCTCTTATTTTACAAGGTTTACATGAAGAGGGAGAATGCCGGTAGCTGGAATTCTGGGCTGGAAAAGGAGCAAATATTAGAGACCTATTCTGCACAACTCCAAAAGTCCTGAAACTTCACGGCGAGTCATTTTGGATTTAATAAAAAATATTGGGCGAAGAAAGTACCTGAGGGGGGCCACCTGCCATCCACAAGGGTGGAGGGCGCTCCCTACCCCCCTGGGCGCGCCCCCCGTCCTTGTGGGCCACCTGGCAGGCCACCGACGCCCGTCTTCTACTATATGGTGTGTTTTTACCTGGAAAAATTAGAAGGAAGCTTTCGGGACGAAGCGCCGCCGTCTCGAGGCAGAACCTGGGCAGAAGCAATCTAGGGCTCCGACGGAGCTGTTCTGCCGGGGAAACTTCCCTCCGGGAGGGGGAATCGAAGCCATCGTCATCACCAATGATCCTCTCATCGAGAGGGGGTCAATCTCCATCAACATATTCACCAGCACCATCTCCTCTCATACCCTAGTTCATCTCTTGTATCCGATCTTTGTCTCATAACCTCAGATTGGTACCTGTGGGTTGCTAGTAGTGTTGATTACTCCTTGTAGTTGATGCTAGTTGGTTTATTCGGTGGAAGATCATATGTTCAGATCCTTAATGATAATTAATACTCCTATAATTATGAACATTAATATGCTTTGTGAGTAGTTACGTTTGTTCCTGAGGACATGGGAGAAGTCTTGTTATAAGTAATCATGTGAATTTGGTATTCGTTCGATATTTTGATGAGATGTATGTTGTCTTTCCTCTAGTGGTGTTATGTGAACGTCGACTACATGACACTTCACCATGATTTGGGCCTAGGGGAAGGCATTGGGAAGTAATAAGTAGATGATGGGTTGCTAGAGTGACAGAAGCTTAAACCCTAGTCTATGTGTTGCTTCGTAAGGGGCTGATTTGGATCCATATGTTTCATGCTATGGTTAGGTTTACCTTAATTCTTCTTTCGTAGTTACGGATGCTTGCGAGAGGGGTTAATCATAAGTGGGAGGCTTGTCCAAGGAAGGACAGCACCCAAGCACCGGTCCACCCACATATTAAATTATCAAAGTAACGAACGTGAATCATATGAGCATGATGAAAACTAACTTGACAACAATTCCCATGTGTCCTCGGGAGCGCTTTGCTTTATATAAGAGTTCGTCCAGGCTTGTCCTTTGCTACAAAAAGGATTGGGCCACCTTGCTGCACCTTGTTTACTTTTGTTACTTGTTACCCGTTATGAATTATCTTATCACAAAACTATCTGTTACCGATAATTTCAGTGCTTGTAGAGAATACCTTGCTGAAAATCGCTTGTCATTTCCTTCTACTCCTCGTTGGGTTTGACACTCTTACTTATTGAAAGGACTATGATAGATCCCCTATACTTGTGGGTCATCAAGACTCTTTTCTGGCGCCATTGCCGGGGAGTGAAGCGCCTTTGGTAAGTGGAATTTCGTAAGGAAACATTTATATAGTGTGCTGAAATTTACTGTCACTTGTTACTATGGAAAATAATCCTTTGAGGGGCTTGTTCGGGGTATCTTCACCTCGACCGGAAGAGCAAAGAGTTGCTCCTCAACCTACTGCACCTACTGAAAATATTTATTATGAAATTCCTTCGGGTATGATAGAGAAACTTCCAGCTCATCCTTACACAGGAGATGGAACATTACATCCTGATATGCATCTAATCTATGTGGATGAAGTTTGTGGATTATTTAAGCTTGCAGGTTTGCCCGAGGATGAAGTCAAGAACAAGGTATTCCCTTTATCTTTGAAGGATAAGGCATTGACATGGTATAGGCTATGTGATGATATTGGATCATGGAACTACAACCGATTGAAATTGGAATTTCATCAGAAATTTTATCCTATGCATCTGGTTCATCGTGATTGGAATTATGTATATAATTTTTGGCCTCATGAAGGAGAAAGTATCGCCCAAGCTTGGGGGAGGCTTAAGTCAATGTTATATTCATGCCCCAATCATGAGCTCCCAAGAGAAATTATTATTCAAAAAATTTATGCTCGGCTTTCTCATAATGATCGATCCATGCTCGATACTTCTTGTACTGGTTCTTTTATGAAGAAGACTATTGAATTCAAATGGGATTTATTGGAAAGAATTAAATGCAACTCTAAAGATTGGGAACTCGACGAAGGTAAGGAGTCAGGTATAAACCTTAAGTTTGATTGTGTTAAATCTTTTATGGATACCGATGCTTTTCGTGATTTTAGCACTAAATATGGACTTGACTCTGAGATAGTAGCTTCTTTCTGTGAATCTTTTGCTACTCATGTTGATCTCCCTAAGGAGAAGTGGTTTAAATATCATCCTCCAATTGAAGTTAAAGTAGTAGAACCTATTAAAGTTGAAGAAGAAACTATTACTTATAATGTTGATCCTATTGTTCCTACTGCTTATATTGAGAAACCACCTTTTTCTGTTAGAATAAAGGATCATGCTAAAGCTTCAACTTTGGTTCGTAAGAGTTATACTAGAACACCTACACCCCCTGAGCAAATTAAAGTTGAACCTAGTATTGCTATGGTTAAAGATCTCTTGGTTGATAATATTGATGGGCATGTTATTTATTTCTGTGATGAAGCTGCTAGAATTGCTAAACCCGATAGTAAAGATAAACATAGACCCATTGTTGGCATGCCTGTTGTTTCCGTTAAAATAGGAGATCATTGTTATCATGGCTTATGTGATGTGGGTGCTAGTGTGAGTGCAATTCCTTTTTCCTTATATAAAGAAATTATGAATGATATTGCACCTGCTGAGATAGAAGATATTGATGTTACTATTAAGCTTGCCAATAGAGATACTATATCACCAATTGGGATTGTTAGAGATGTTGAAGTCTTGTGTGGGAAGATAAAATATCATGTTGATTTTCTTGTTCTTGCTTCCCCACAAGATGACTTTTGTCCCATTATATTTGGTAGACCCTTCTTGAATACTGTTAATGCTAAGATAGATTGCGAGAAAGATATCGTTACTGTTGGTTTAGGGGATATGTCTCATGATTTTAATTTCTCTAGATTTCGTAGACAACCCCATGATAAAGAATTGCCTAGTAAGGACGAAATTATTGGTCTTGCTTCTATTGCCGTGCCTCCTAATGATCCTTTAGAACAATATTTGCTAGACCATGAGAATGATATGTTTATGAATGAAAGAAGGGAAATAGATGAGATATTCTTTAATCAAGGGCCTATTTTGAAACACAATTTGCCTGTTGAAATCCTTGGGGATCCCCCTCCACCCAAGGGAGATCCCGTGTTTGAGCTTAAACAATTACTTGATACTTTGAAATATGCTTATCTCGATGAAAAGAAGATATATCCTATTATTATTAGTGCTAACCTTTCAAAGCATGAAGAAAAGAAATTATTGAAAAATCTGAAGAAGCACCATGCCGCTATTGGATATACTCTTGATGATCTTAAGGGCATTAGTCCCACTCTATGTCAGCACAAAATCAATTTGGAGAAAGATGCTAAACCAGTTGTTGATCACCAACGACGGTTAAATCCTAAGATGAAAGAAGTGGTAAGAAATGAAATACTAAAGCTTCTGGAAGCAGGTATAATTTATCCTATTCCTGATAGTCAGTGGGTAAGTCATGTTCATTGTGTCCCTAAGAAGGGAGGTATTACTGTTGTTCCTAATGATAAGAATGAATTGATTCCACAAAGAATTGTCACAGGTTATAGAATGGTAATTGATTTTCGCAAATTAATTAAAGCTACTAGAAAAGATCATTACCCTCTACCTTTTATTGATCAAATGCTAGAAAGATTATCCAAACATACACATTTTTGCTTTCTAGATGGTTATTCTGGTTTTTCTCAAATACCTGTGTCAAAGGATGATCAGGAAAAGACCACTTTTACTTGCCCTTTCGGTACCTTTGCTTATAGACGTATGCCTTTTGGTTTATGCAATGTACTTGCTACCTTTCAAAGATGTATGACTGCTATATTCTCTGATTTTTGTGAAAAGATTGTTGAGGTTTTCATGGATGATTTCTCCATTTACGGAACTTCTTTTGATGATTGCTTAAGCAACCTTGATCGATTTTTGCAGAGATGTGAAGAAACTAATCTTGTCTTGAATTGGGAGAAGTGCCACTTTATGGTTAATGAAGGTATCGTCTTGGGGCATAAAATTTCTGAAACAGGTATTGAAGTTGATCAAGCTAAAGTAGATGCTATTAAAAAGATGTCGTGTCCTAAAGATATCAAAGGTATAAGAAGTTTCCTTGGTCATGCTGGTTTCTATAGGAGGTTTATTAAAGACTTCTCTAAAATTTCTAGGGCACTCACTAATCTCTTGCAAAAAGATGTTCCTTTTGTTTTTGATGATGATTGTGTAGAAGCATTTGAAATACTTACAAAAGCCTTGATTTCTGCACCTATTGTTCAGCCACCTGATTGGAATTTACCCTTTGAAATTATGTGTGATGCTAGTGATTATGCTGTTGGGGCTGTTCTAGAGCAAAGAGTTGATAAGAAATTGAATGTTATTCATTATGCTAGTAAAACTCTAGACAGTGCCCAGAGAAATTATGCTACTACTGAAAAAGAATTTCTAGCAGTTGTCTTTGCTTGTGATAAGTTCAGATCCTATATTGTTGATTCCAAAGTAACTATTCACACTGATCATGCTGCTATTAAATATCTTATGGAAAAGAAAGATGCTAAACCTAGACTTATTAGATGGGTTCTCTTGCTACAAGAATTTGATTTGCATATTATTGATAGAAAGGGAGCTGAGAACCCCGTTGCAGACAACTTGTCTAGGTTAGAAAATGTTCTTGATGACCCACTGCCTATTGATGATAGCTTTCCTGATGAACAATTAGCTGCCATAAATGCTTCTCGTAATACTCCATGGTATGCTGATTATGCTAATTACATTGTTGCTAAATTTATACCACCTAGTTTCACATACCAGCAAAAGAAAAAGTTTTTCTATGATTTAAGACATTACTTTTGGGATGACCCACACCTTTATAAAGAAGGAGTAGATGGTGTTATTAGACATTGTGTACCTAAGCATGAACAGGAACAGATCCTACGCAAGTGCCACTCCGAGTCTTACGGAGGACACCACGCTGGAGATAGAACTGCACATAAGGTATTGCAATCTGGTTTTTATTGGCCTACTCTCTTCAAGGATGCTCGTAAGTTTGTCTTGCCTTGTGATGAATGCCAAAGAATTGGCAATATTAGTAGACGTCAGGAAATGCCTATGAATTATTCACTTGTTATTGAACCATTTGATGTTTGGGGCTTTGATTATATGGGACCTTTTCCTTCCTCTAATGGGTATACACATATTTTAGTTGCTGTTGATTATGTTACTAAGTGGGTAGAAGCTATTCCAACTAGTAGTGCTAATCATAACACTTCTATTAAGATGCTTAAAGAAGTTATTTTTTCGAGGTTTGGAGTCCCTAGATATTTGATGACTGATGGTGGTTCACATTTTATTCATGGCGCTTTCCGTAAAATGCTTGCTAAGTATGATGCTAACCATAGAATTGCATCTCCTTATCATCTTCAGTCTAGTGGTCAAGTAGAACTAAGCAATAGAGAGATTAAATTGATTTTGCAAAAGACTGTTAATAGATCTAGGAATAATTGGTCTAAGAAACTTGAAAGTGCGTTATATCGACTAGAGGGGGGATGAATAGGCGATTTTTACAAATTCGTCACTGAGGAATTTCAAGGTGAGGAAATTCCTAAGCGACGAACTACTTAGCAGCGGAATGAGTACTCAGATGCAAGCATAACAGAGCAGTAGCACAGTCATCATGATGAAATGAAAACAAGCACAGAGTATGAGTAGCTTAAACACAGGATAAGCAGGCTGAAGACAAACTGACTGAAGAAATTGAACTGAGGAAATTGAGAAAGTCTTCAGTCAAAGTCTTCAAACAGTAATGATCAAATACATAGCATGTATGCGAGGAAATGAAAGGGTTGAGGAAATAGAACCAGTAGCTCGGTGAAGACACTGATTTGGTAGACCAGTTCCAACTGTTGTGACAGTTGTACGTCTGGTTGGAGCGGCTAGGTATTTAAACCCGAGGACACACAGTCCCGGACACCCAGTCCTGAACACACAGTCCAGGACACCTAGTCCTCACCGTATTCTCCTTGAGCTAAGGTCACACAGACCTCGCCCAACCACTCGTGGTAAGTCTTCAGGTGACTTCCAAACCTTCACATACTCGGTCACTCGGCAATCCACAATTTCCTCTTGGATGCTCTAGACCATGACGCCTAACCGTCTGGAGGATGCACAGTCCTCAAAGGTAACAAGCGTCGGTTCCACACAGGAACAATATCTTCAGTGATGCTCAATCACTTTGGGTTTGTAGGTGTTTGGGTTTTTGGGGTTTTCCTCACTTGATGATTTTCGCTCAAAGTCCTCGGAGGATGGGATGCTCTAAATGACAAGTGTCAATCTATTTCTTGGAGCAGCCAACCAGCTAGTGGTTGTAGGGGGCGGCTATTTATAGCCTAGGGAGCAGCCCGACATGATAAGACATAAATGCCCTTCAATGATATGACCGTTAGGTGGGTAGATATTTTGGGACAGCTGGCACGTAGCACAGCAACGGTCGAAAATTTGAGTATCAAATTCCTCAGGGCTATCATAATCCTCACTTGTAGGCAATCCGCACTGGCGAATTCCTAACTCCTCAGTCAGAACAAATTCCTTAGTGAACAGAAGAACTTCGTCTCTGTCACTGAAGAACTTGACTAAACTGTATGAGATTTCCAATGGCTTCACTCGAAAGGATTGGGTAGGTGTAGGATTTTGAGTTGAGCATCACTTGGAAATTTTTCCTTAGTTTTACCTCGACCCCCTTTAACAGTACGGTGTTTCCTATGACTCAAGAAGAAGAAAATGAAACTACGAAAACAAAAGTCTTCACGCTTCATAATCCTCGCATGAATATCAAGTCTTCAGGGTCACACCAATTTCTTCACTTTCAAAGTCTTCAAGAAAACCAAAGTCTTCAGTTGAAGACATTCATTTTTAGGGGTCGACATTCATCGTAAATAACAAACTCCTCATAGACTTATAGACCTATGTACACTCACAAACACATTAGACCCTTAACCTATAAGTCTTCAATACACCAAAATCACTAAGGGGCACTAGATGCACTTACAATCTCCCCCTTTTTGGTGATTGATGACAATATAGGTTAAGTTTTCAACGGGGATAAACATATGAAGTGTAAATACTAATATTGAGGAATTTGATTGCAAGATATAGAGGAACTCCCCCTGAAGATGTGCATATTTGAAGAATTTGCTTTGAAATAGCAAATGCACATTGTTGAGTAATGTCATGGAGATCTCCTCCTATATCTTGAAATTCATACACGCATTTATCATATGATATGAAGAATTTGAAATGCATGATGAAATATGGTGTCTGACGGAATTCAGCATGCGTGCATTAAGGTACTTGAGGAAATAAGCATGCAGAAAGCAGTTCAAAAGTATCAGACCACCATAGGACTTAAGTTTACAACTCATCAGAGCAAACACCTCAGAAGAGCAAGAGTTGAAACTTAACAGAAATATAGCCCATATATAAGACCCGCTTGAAGACTAAACTCAAATTTCTCCCCCTTTGTCATCGAATGACCAAAAGGGACGAAAAATGAGGACTAACGCCCCTGAAGAATATCATCATGATGTCGATGGAGGAGTGCCAGCATTGTTGGGGTCGTCTGTTGAGGTAGGGCCTGCCGCAGTGTCGTTCAAGTCTTCAGCTTCATCCGTCTCGCGCGATGAAGAATATGAACTGGAACAAGCTGAGGAACTTTGACTTTCTTGAATTTCTTCGAAGGTGGCTGGGACCAGTCAAAGTCCTGTTGGAAGCCCATCTCCTTGAGTTCTTCAGCACTATGAAGATTAGACAGAATCGCCCAAGTGCGGTCAAAGACTTCATGCAAGTAGTAGTGATTCTTCTTCACAGTATTTTGAGTGACTGTCATGTTCTGAAGAATTGCACCAAACTGACGCTTGACCCACTTGTGATTTCGATCAACTTTCTGATGAAGACTAAGGAGAAGTTCACGATCAGTCATCACACGCGGAGCTGTGGCTTGAGGATGATGTTCTGAAGCTTTGGCGGCAGAATCTTGAGTTGCAGAGTCATCATTGGTGGAATAGGAAGTAGCTTTGCGAAACTGTCCATCCAATGGACGAGTACCTTCATCAATAACAGCAGCCTTGCCCTTCTCATCAGCTGAGGAAATAGTCCGTTTGAGGACTTCAATAGGGGGCAAATAGCTGAGATGATTTTGAAAGTCAGCCTTATAATGAATTGAAGACCTTGATCTGATGAATCTCATGATCCAGGGAGCATAAGGCTTCAACTCAAAAGGCGACAGAGCAGCATTGGCCAAAGTCCTCATGAAGAAATCATGGTAGTTGATAGGAATAACGTGAATGATATTGAACAGCAGATTCTTCATAATGCCAACAACTTCTTCATCATCAGAGTTGTGGCCCTTGATTGGACTGAGGGTTTTGGTCAATATGCGATAGACTGTCCTTGGCACATAGAGCAATTCCTTGACGAGGAATTTGGTCCTTGGAGCTTGGCCTGGCTTCAAAGGCTTCATCAGCACTTGCATCAGATGATCAGACAGTTCAGGTTCAACATAGAGAAGCCTTGCACCTTCAGTGGGAGGACAAACTGGGACGGCATGAAGCAATTCAGGGGCCGGTGCTTTGAAATGAGTATTATCGGTCATCCAGTCCAATACCCATGAATTGACATCATCAACATTTCCAGTGATGTGCAGCGTGGCGAAGAATTGAAGAATGAGTTCTTCATTCCAATCGCAGATGTCGGTGCAGAAATTGAGTAACCCAGCGTCATGAAGAACACTGAGGACTAGGGTGAAGTAGGGAAGCGATTTCATATCTACATGAGGAATTTGCTCATGTTCAAAGATCTTATCCTTATCAACCAACAATGAGGAGTAGAAGTTCATCTGGCTTGCAGTCCAGAAACGCTTGCGACGAAGACAAGCAGAGTCATAGGGATTGTAGTCAGTGAAGAATATGTGCTCGTTGAAGAAATCCTCAGCATTAAACTTCTGCTTCTTGGAGTGAGGGTTCTGTGGCTTGGGCTGAAGATTTATAGTTGAAGTCTTCACAGCCTCTTGAGGTATAGCCACTGGAGCCACTGGCTGTGGAATTTCAGCAGCAGCCTTGGCCTCCATTTCTTCAGACATTTGTACATCAGCGCTAGTGGCTGGAACTTCTTCAGGTATAGATTGAAGTGAAGCTTGACGTTCATCAGAGCCCGTATGAATTTCTTTAGTTTGCACAGGGGACTGAGGAACATGATGTAGAGGGGTTGTCAGAGGTGAATTGGGGTGATGACTTTCCCAAAAGTCATCATTCAGAATAGGTGTTGTAGACCCAATATCCACATTCTCATCTTCTTCGGTCCCTTCGACGCCTGCCTCTTCAGCTGTGAACTGAGGCATGGGCGATGATACCAGTGGGGTTGAAGAGAAAGTATCCACTTCAATTTCTTCATCCATCTGCTCTGTCGAAGCAGCAAAAGGATCTTCTTCATCAGATTTACTTGGAATTTCATATTCCTCACCAAAGGGAATGATCTCCTTTGATGGCATGCTTGATATTGGAATAGCATCAATTGGGTTTTCAGATGAACTCGTCAAAGTCTTCAATTTCTTGGGAGCTGAAGACTCTGAAGATGCAGATGCTTTCCTTTTCTTCACAGCTGCTAGCTCCGCAGCCTTGGTTTTCTTCGCTTCTGATGCAGAAGGAAGGTTGATGCTTGTCATCGGTGCAGGAGGAGCAGAGGAAATTGGTTGAATTTCTTCAGGCACAACTGATGCAGTTGCCCTGGCTTGTTCAGATTCCTCAGGCACAGTAGCAGATGCTTCAACTGGCCTGGATTGCTCTTCAGGCGCAATATTGGAGGTTGCCATGGCATTTTCTTCAGAGACTGGAATTTCTTCATCAGCTCTGGCGCTTTCATTTTCTTCAGCAGACTGAACAGATGTTCCAGTCTGAGGAAATTTGGGTTGCGATGAAGCTGCAACACTTGGAGTAAATCCTTTTGCCATTCTGACGAATCTGACTTTGGCACCTAGCCAATCTGCACGATAAGCGTCAAATTCATCACTGAGTGCTTTGATCTCAGCCTGCATAGACACAAGTTCTTCAGGAGACATTTTCACAACATTATTCTTCAGAAAATGCTCCTTCTTGTACTGAGCCTTCTTCACCTGCCTGGCCTTTTCAAATTTCCATTTCTCTTCATTTATGAAGGCCGTCAACATGTGACTTTGACCAGGAGTGAGGTTTAATTCAGGCAAAGGTGTGTTAGGGTTCTTGTGCCATAGATCAATAAAATCAAGGATCTTCCTTGGATCCAGCATGAGGGGCACAGCACTGCCTTTGGCTCTAGCGGCCCTTTGTTGTCGATCTTTGATGATCTCAGCTAATTCTTCATCATCAGCTTCGTCTTCGCTTGACGGAACCTGAAAGGCGACTTGCTTCTTGTGAGGACTTGGCCTTGTGCCTCGTCCAGCAGTGGCCTTTTTCTTCAGCAAGGTCGGAGTTGTTGAAGACTGAGGTGGAGCTGAAGAACTTGCAGAGACTCCTGAAGCAATTGAGATTCCAGTAGTCCTTTGGCATGTGGCAAGATGCACAGGTGCTGAGGACTTTGCAGGAGCAGCTGAGGATTTTGCAACCGAGGGAGTTGGAGCTGCTTTTGAGGAATTTGCTTGAGGAACAGGCCGTGAGGGCATTGCTGAGCTTGGCCGTGAGGGCATTGCAGCTGAGGAACTTGTCTTGACAGCTGATTTCTTCAGCATAGCCTTCTTAGGCTTGATAGCAGAGGCCTCAGCGGCGGCAGCAACAGAATCTTCATTGAATTTCTTTACTGCCTCTTTAGCCACTTTGGCCAGCTTGGCTTGACGCTTAGCCCACTCCTGAGGAAATTCCTCACCTCTTCTGATGCTAGTGGGATCAGCTTCTTGGCCAGGAGCCAATGGAGGTCTTGGACATGGAGGGTTAACAGCAAATTTCTTCATGTACTTGGGAGTGACATAGCGATATTCCCTCCATTCTCTTGCCCATCTCCTCTCAATCTTCTGAATGCGCACTTTGCGCTGATTTTTGTTCTCCTTGCCATGAGTTGCTTCATCAGGAGTACAATATTCATCATAGATGTCATCAGGGATCTCAAAAGCAGTATTTGTTTCTGGCCTCTTTCCTCCCTTCTGAGGTCTTTTACCATCAGCCATTTTCTTCACTTGAGGGTTTTGAACAATCGAATTTTCTGATGAGGTATGCAATTTTTCTTCAAGGAACGCTGCAAATGAGTTAAGTTGATGAGAACCTAGAGATTCAGCAGCGGACATGTGTACCAGTGAACAGAATATAGGTGCGAAGAGTTTTGGAGAGGTCATATGCGTTCTCAGAAGATTTTCAAAAGTATCAAGTTTGAGGAAGATGACCAGGGGGTCTTGAGGAATTTCACTAAGCATTTTGACTTAGGTTCCAGAGTTGTGTAGATTGAAAATCCACACAATTGAGGAATCTTGAAGAAAAACGTTGCTTAGAGAAACTGATCAAGGACAGAAGCAAGTTGGTGTTTAATAACATGAAAGTTGAAGAATAAACACCTTTTGAAGATTTCGTGGAAATCATCAGAATCAACAAGGGCAGTAAAAATAAATTTTATTTACCCTTGACGAAGAACACGACGAATTGAGAGTGGCAGTGGAGATGTTCGTCCGTTCAGATCTTCCACGCCCTAACTTGGCGATGGAAAACAGCTACGGCGGCGGCGGAGTGAAGATTTCCGCGGCCGGCGTGAGTACGACGGCGACGAGGTCGAGGCAGTGAAGCTCTTCCTCACCGGCGACGATGGAGTGTAGCGGCGGCGCTAGGTCTGAGAGCTCGAGCGAGGGAGAAAGATCGAGCGGGGTAAATGAGCTCTGAGGAGGGTGAGGGGTATTTATAGCAGAGGTGAAAAATCGCTCGTCCGAAGAAAATGGACAAACGTGCCCCTGAACCTTCTCATCCTAGCGACATGTGTCACCCACGAACTGTGAAGTGGAGATCGTGTTAGATCGTGGGTGAATAGATAAATCTTATCGAGGGATAAGGAACGGTTTGAGCGGCAAAAGCCGAAAATTCAGATAAGAATATTTTAATGTTTCGTTCGCAAATTCTTCAGCTGTCAAGGACACAGTGAAGACTTTGAACGGGTTTCAAATAGAACGCACATGAAGAATTTGTGAACGGACTTGATTGAGTTTAGCATTGAGGGGGAACGGGTCCGATCACATTCACTTAGAAGAAACACAACTTGAAGAATTAGCAATAAGTGAATGCTGTAGAGGACAGAAAACTCAAATATATATATATAGTCAATGAAGAACATAGACGGAAAGAGTGAAGATTTTGCAAAGTTGAAGAATTTTAAAATTTGAAGAATTTGCACAATGATGAAAAACTCAAATTTTGAAGATTTTCAACTTTTTGTGGTGGCGTGACCCACCGTGTAAGAATGATGATTTCAGACACCGCGTACAATTGTCGTAGGGCTCTGAGAATCAAATTCTTCATTAATTTCTTCACACTTAGAGGGTTAGTCTTCATTGATTGAAGAAAAATGTTTCTTCGTGTGTTGCACATCTAAGTCATCAATTTGCATAAGTGTTAGGATGTGTGTCCTTTTCAAATGACATTCGAAGATTCTAAGATATTTAGCTCACACCGCAACTTGCTAAATCTCTTCTCATCCAAGGGCTTTGTGAAGATATCCGCTAGCTGTTCTTCAGACTTCACGGGATCAATAGAGATGTCACCCTTCAACACATGATCTCGAAGAAAATGATGACGAATCTCGATGTGCTTTGTCTTCGAGTGCTGAACTGGGTTATGAGCAATTTTGATGGCACTCTCATTGTCGCAGTAGAGTGGCACATTCTTCACATTGATGCCGTAGTCCTTGAGGGTTTGCTTCATCCATAGCAATTGAGCACAGCAAGAACCAGCAGCAATATACTCAGCTTCAGAAGTAGAGAGTGATACGCAGTTCTGCTTCTTCGAGGACCAACATACTAAGGATTGTCCGAGGAAATGGCATGTGCCTGAAGTTGACTTGCGGTCCACACGATCACCGGCATAGTCAGAGTCAGAATATCCAATGAGATCAAAAACCGAGCCCTTGGGATACCATAATCCAAGTGTTGGAGTGTGAGCTAGATATCGAAGAATATGTTTCACAGCCTTATGGTGTGATTCCTTCGGTGTAGCTTGAAAACGGGCACACATGCAAACACTAAGCATAATATCCGGCCTAGATGCACATAGGTACAATAAAGAACCAATCATGGAGCGGTATACCTTTTGATCGAAGTCTATTCCATTTTCATCAGTACATAGATGGCCATTTGTGGGCATAGGGATTTTGACGCCTCTGCATTCTTGCATACCGAATTTTCTCAGAATGTCCTTTAGGTATTTCTCTTGAGAAATGAAAATGCCATTATGTTGTTGATGAATTTGAAGACCTAAGAAGAATTTCAATTCTCCCATCATGGACATTTGATATTCCTCACTCATCATGTAAGCAAATTCGTCACTGTAATGTTAGTTAGTACAGCCAAAGATAATATCATCAACATATATTTGGCACACGAATAATTCATCATCATAGGTTTTGGTGAAAAGAGTTGGGTCGAGTGAACCGGGTTTGAAGCCTTTCTTCATGAGGAATTCCTTCAGAGTATCATACCACGCCCGAGGGGCCTGCTTGAGGCCATAGAGGGCCTTATTGAGTCTGAAGACTTTGTCAGGATGTTTAGGATCTTCAAAACCTGGGGGTTGAGCAACATATACTTCTTCCTCAAGCTTACCATTGAGGAATGCACTTTTCACATCCATTTGATATAAGATGATATTATGATGGTTAGCATAAGCAAGCAATATGCGAATAGCCTCAAGTCTAGCAACAGGTGCAAAAGTCTCATCGAAATCAATTCCTTCAACCTGTGTGTAGCCTTGAGCTACAAGACGAGCCTTGTTCCTCACCACTAGGCCATTTTCATCTTGCTTGTTGCGGTAGATCCATTTGGTACCGATGATATTGTGCTTGCATGGGTCCGGTCGCTTGACAAGCTCCCACACATTGTTCAGCTTGAATTGATGTAATTCCTCTTGCATTGCTTGAATCCATTCAGGCTCCAAAAATGCCTCATCAACTTTGGTGGGCTCTGTGATAGAGACGAAAGCAAAATGCCCACAAAAGTTAGATAAATGTGAAGCTTTTGAGCGAGTCAGAGGACCTGGTGCGTTGATGTCGTTGATGATTCTCTCAATCTGTACTTCATTTGCAACGCGGGGATGAGCAGGTTGACGACTTTGATTTGGCTGAGCATTTTCTTCAGAGCCATTTTCTTCAGATGCGCCAGCATGCTGTTCTTCATGTTCTGGAATGATTTCTTCAGCAGATTCTTCAGTAGAAATGACATCCTCAGTAGCTTTGAACTTGATGGTTTCCTTAGGAGTCTTTTCATCTAGCACAGGAGGTAGGTGCTCTCTTTGCGAGCCGTTAGTTTCATCGAACCGCACATCTACAGTTTCAACAACCTTGTTGTGATAGGCATTGAAGACCCTGTAGGTGTGCGAGTCCTTTCCGTAACCAAGCATAAAACCTTCATGTGCTTTCGGTGCAAATTTAGAATTGTGATGTGGATCTCTAATCCAGCATTTAGCACCGAAGACTTTGAAATAACTCACATTGGGTTTCTTGTCTGTGAGGAGTTCATATGAGGTCTTCTTGAAGAATTTGTGAAGATATACCCTGTTGATGATGTGGCATGCAGTATCAATTGCCTCAGGCCAGAAGTGACGAGGTGTCTTGTATTCATCAAGCATGGTGCGAGCCATCTCAACAAGAGTCCTGTTCTTGCGCTCCACAACGCCATTCTGCTGAGGAGTGTATGGGGCAGATAGCTCATGAGTAATACCAAGTTCATCGAGATAGTCATCAAGACCAGTATTCTTGAACTCAGTCCCATTGTCACTACGTATATGCTTGATCTTCACGCCGAAATTCGACGAAGCCCTTGAGGAAAATCGTCTGAAGACTTCCTGCACTTCAGTTTTGTAAGTAATGACATGCACCCATGTGTAACGAGAATAGTCATCAACAATGACAAAGCCATATAGAGATGCTGCATTTGTTAGTGTGGCATAATGAGTAGGGCCAAAGAGATCCATATGAAGCAATTCAAAAGGACGAGAAGTAGTCATGATAGTCTTCGAGGGGTGCTTGGCTCTGGTCATCTTTCCAGCCTCACAAGCCCCACAAAGATGATCTTTGAGGAATTTGACACCCTCGATGCCAATGACGTGCTTTTTCTTCACGAGCGTGTGTAAGTTCCTCATGCCAGCATGACCCAGTCGTCGATGCCATAACCAGCCTTCTGAAGCTTTAGCAAGTAGACAAGTGGCAGGCTGTGGTCCTGCAGAGAAATCAACAATATACAAGTCTCCTCTCCTAAAGCCTTCGAAGACTTTGGAATTGTCAGATTCCATGAGCACTAAGCAATGATATTTGCCAAAGACAACAACCATATCAAGATCACAAAGCATTGAGACAGACATGAGGTTGAATCCGAGGGACTCGACAAGCATGACTTTATCCATGTGTCGATCCTTTGAGATTGCAACCCTACCTAGACCCAATACCTTGCTTTTGCCTTTGTCAGCGTAGGTGATATGCTTCAAGTGTGATGGAGATAAAGGAGTGTTCATCAGTAAGCTCTTGTCACCGGTCATGTGATTTGTACATCCACTATCGAGGACCCACTCAGTAGCTTTGGGTAAATCATCCTGCAGATGAATTAGTGCATCTTACGAACTCATATACTTCAGAGTGAAGAATATGACATCAAATTCATCAGACATATTTCATCAATTAAAGCAACATATGTATATATATAGCAATGTGAGGACGTGAGAAATGAATAAATCATTTCTTCATGATTAGCTTGCGTCCTTTCAAGCATTTCAGGTCTCCAGCAAATTCTTCAGACGATTTAGTTCGTCTGGAGACCTGACCCTGCATAAGAGATTAGTTCCTTTTCTTCACCACCCACATCTGGAGGGGTGGCAAAGAATTCATCATTCTGTGAGCTCCATAAGAGAAAGGTGGCATAGACGCCAGACCACTTCGTTTCACATAAGAGGGGTTAGGGTAAGCATATGAATAAGCAGAGAAATTCTTCGAGGACTTATGAACATAATGATTTGAAGAATAATGCATATATTCATAGCCCTTAGGCGTTCCCTGCAAAACAGAAGTGTTAGCACGATGATGTTCATGTGAGGACTTGGATCCATGTGAGGAATTTGATCCATAAGAGGACTTGGATCCATATGAAGACCTTGGTTCATATGAAGAATTTGATCTGGGGTTCTTATTCTTCACAGGTGGTGTCATGAGGACATTCACCTGAAGACTGTCAAGGCACCTTTTGGGAACCCAGATTTTCTTCATAGGGGGACCATTCCTGCAGTTAGATCCAACATATCTAGCAAATACCTCACCATTCTGATTTTTGAACAGTTTATAGTTGGAGTCAAATGACTCATCAGATGAATATGAGGATTCACAAGTAAAGCCAGATAAAGTGGATGGATCTATGGGAGGTCCCTTCGCAGCAACCCATGAGGTTTTGGGATACTACTCCGGTTTCCAGTAGGTTCCATCAGCATTGAGTTTCCTCTCAAAGGCAATACCCTCTTTCCTAGGGTTCCTGTTCAAGATCTGCTTTTTGAGCACATCACAAAGAGTCTGATGCCCTTTGAGGCTTTTGTACATGCCTGTCACATACAATTCCTTCAACCCTGCATTTTCATCAGTGATACTAGTGGTATCCTCAGATGAGGAATTTGTGACCACAGAGATAGTTGAAGAATTTGCAGCAATAGAAGCATTTGAACATTCAGGTGAAGAATTAGCAGTTTCACGTTCAATGCATTTCAAGCATGGTGGAAAAAATTCTTCCTGAGCGGAACTGATCTGTTGAGCAAGCAAGGAATCATTTTCCTTCTGAAGATCTTCATGACTCACCCTTAGCTTCTCAAGATCCTGCTTTCTTTGAAGAAATTCATAAGAAAGCTTCTCATGATCGGCTAGGAGAGTGTCATGACGACCTTGAAGGTTGACAAACTTAGACTGTAGTTGCTGAGGATTATCAGTCAGTGTTTGAGTTCGATCCATTTCCTCACCTAACAGATCATCGCTTTTGTCTAGCATATTTTGAACCTTTTCCAAAGCCTTTTGTTGTTTAACAGCAATATTAGCAAGTTTGGAATAGCTGGGTTTGAGGTTATCATCATATTCATCCTCACTTGACTCAGAGGAGGGATATTTGAATACCTTGGCACCTTTTGCCATGAAGCAATAGGTGGGAGCATAGTCATCGTTGCCGTCATCAGCAGTGTTGGGGAAGCCATTTTCCTCAGTGTTGAAGATGGACTTGCTAACATAAGCAGTAGCGAGGGCTAGGCTCGCCACACCAGAGTCTGACTCCTCAGATGCCTCCTCTTCCTCATGTTCCTCAGATTCAACTTCAGAGTCCATTTCCTTGCCAATGAATGCCCGAGCTTTCTTGGAGCTGCTCTTCTTGTGAGATGAAGACTTTGAAGATCTTGACGATGAGGACTTTGAAGATTTCTTCTTCTTCTTAGAGTCATCTGAACTATCATCCTTGTATTTCTTCTTCTTTGATTCCTTCTCCCACTGAGGACAATCAGTAATGTAGTGACCAGGTTTCTTGCATTAATGGCAAGTTCTCTTCTTGTAATCACGGGATGAGGAATCTGATTTCATGTCATCACCTCTTGAGGATTTTCCAAATCGGCCACGTCTAGAGAACTTCTGGAATTTCCTCACGAGCATTGCTAGCTCCTGACTCAGTTCTTCAGGATCACCAAGGCTGCTACCAGAATCTTCATCTTCAGATTCAGAGACTGCCTTGGCTTTCAGTGCACGAGATCTACCATAGCTCGGTCCGTAGAGATCTCTCTTCTCAGCTAGTTGGAATTCATGAGTATTTAGCCTCTCGAGGATATCAGCAGGATCAAGTGACTTGTAGTCTCCACGTTCTTGAATCATCAGTGCCAGTGTATCGAATGAAGAATCGAGTGACCGCAGCAATTTCTTCACCACCTCATGGTCGGTGATGTCAGTGGCACCCAGTGCTTGAAGCTCGTTTGAAATGTCAGTGAGGCGATCAAAGGTTTGCTGAACATTTTCGTTGTCGAGTCTTTTGAAGCGGTTGAAGAGATTGCGAAGAACGTCAACTCGAGAGTCACGTTGAGTTGAGACTCCTTCGTTGACCTTGGACAGCCTATCCCAAATAAGCTTAGCTGTCTCCAAAGCACTCACTCTGCCATACTGCCCTTTGCTCAGATGGCCACATATGATATTCTTCGCTTGAGAGTCGAGTTGCTTGAATCTCTTCACATCAGCAGCGTTTACGGAAGGAGTGACAGAGGGAACACCCTTTTCCACAACATACCAGAGATCGTTGTCAATTGCCTCAAGATGCATGCGCATCTTGTTCTTCCAGTAGGGGTAGTTCGTCCCATCGAAGGTAGGACACCCAACTGAGACCTTGATCATGCCTGCAGTCAACATAACTAAAACTCCAGGTGATTAAACCAAAATCACACAGAACAAGGGAGTACCTTGCTCTGATACCAATTGAAAGTGCGTTATATCGACTAGAGGGGGGTGAATAGGCGATTTTTACAAATTCGTCACTGAGGAATTTCAAGGTGAGGAAATTCCTAAGCGACGAACTACTTAGCAGCGGAATGAGTACTCAGATGCAAGCATAACAGAGCAGTAGCACAGTCATCATGATGAAATGAAAACAAGCACAGAGTATGAGTAGCTTAAACACAGGATAAGCAGGCTGAAGACAAACTGACTGAAGAAATTGAACTGAGGAAATTGAGAAAGTCTTCAGTCAAAGTCTTCAAACAGTAATGATCAAATACATAGCATGTATGCGAGGAAATGAAAGGGTTGAGGAAATAGAACCAGTAGCTCGGTGAAGACACTGATTTGGTAGACCAGTTCCAACTGCTGTGAAAGTTGTATGTCTGGTTGGAGCGGCTAGGTATTTAAACCTGAGGACACACAGTCTCGGACACCCAGTCCTGAACACACAGTCCAGGACACCTAGTCCTCACCGTATTCTCCTTGAGCTAAGGTCACACAGACCTCGCCCAACCACTCGTGGTAAGTCTTCAGGTGACTTCCAAACCTTCACATACTCGGTCACTCGGCAATCCACAATTTCCTCTTGGATGCTCTAGACCATGATGCCTAACCGTCTGGAGGATGCACGGTCCTCAAAGGTAACAAGCGTCGGTTCCACACAAGAACAATCTCTTCAGTGATGCTCAATCACTTTGGGTTTGTAGGTGTTTGGGTTTTTGGTTTTTCCTCACTTGATGATTTTCGCTCAAAGTCCTCGGAGGATGGGATGCTCTAAATGACAAGTGTCAATCTATTTCTTGGAGCAGCCAACCAGCTAGTGGTTGTAGGGGGCGGCTATTTATAGCCTAGGGAGCAGCCCGACATGATAAGACATAAATGCCCTTCAATGATATGACCGTTAGGTGGGTAGATATTTTGGGACAGCTGGCACGTAGCACAGCAACGGTCGGAAATTTGAGTATCAAATTCCTCAGGGCTATCATAATCCTCACTTGTAGGCAATCCGCACTGGCGAATTCCTAACTCCTCAGTCAGAACAAATTCCTTAGAGAACAGAAGAACTTCGTCTCTGTCACTGAAGAACTTGACTAAACTGTATGAGATTTCCAATGGCTTCACTCGAAAGGATTGGGTAGGTGTAGGATTTTGAGTTGAGCATCACTTGGAAATTTTTCCTTAGTTTTACCTCGACCCCCTTTAACAGTACGGTGATTCCTATGACTCAAGAAGAAGAAAATGAAACTACGAAAACAAAAGTCTTCACGCTTCATAATCCTCGCATGAATATCAAGTCTTCAGGGTCACACCAATTTCTTCACTTTCAAAGTCTTCAAGAAAACCAAAGTCTTCAATTGAAGACATTCATTTTTAGGGGTCGACATTCATCGTAAATAACAAACTCCTCATAGACTTATAGACCTGTGTACACTCACAAACACATTAGACCCTTAACCTATAAGTCTTCAATACACTAAAATCACTAAGGGGCACTAGATGCACTTACAAAACTTGATGATGCATTATGGGCTTATAGAATTGCTTATAAAATCCCTATGGGTATGTCTTCGTATAAAATTTATTATGGAAAGGCATGTCACTTACCTCTTGAACTAGAACATAAGGCATATTGGGCTATTAAAGAGCTCAATTATGATTTCAAACTTGCCGGTGAGAAGAGGTTATTTGACATTAGCTCGCTTGATGAATGGAGAACCCAAGTCTATGAGAATGCCAAGTTGTTCAAAGAAAAAGTTAAAAGATGGCATGACAAAAGGATACAAAAGCGTGAGTTTAATGTAGGTGATCATGTTTTGCTATACAACTCTCGTTTAAGATTTTTTGCAGGAAAACTTCTCTCTAAATGGGAAGGTCCTTACATTATCGAGGAGGTATATCGTTCCGATGCCATCAAAATCAACAACACCGAAGGCACAAATCCGAAGGTGGTAAACGGTCAAAGAATCAAACATTATATCTCAGGTACTCCCATAAATGTTCAGACCAATATTATTGACACCGTAACACCGGAGGAGTACATAAGGAACACTTTCCAGAATGTTTCAGACTCCGAAAAGGAATAGGTATGTGGTACGGTAAGTAAACCGACTCCAAAACGTTTCCAATGATAATTTTTCTCCGTTTTGGAATATTTAAAAAATTAGGAAAATTAAAAGTAGTCCGAAAGAGACACGAGGCAGCCACAAGGGTGGAGGGCGCGCCCTACCCCCCTGGGCGCGCCCCCCGACCTCGTGGCCACCTCGTGTGCCCTCCGGACTCCGTTTTCTTGCACAGTACTTCTTTTGGTTGGTAAAAATTCATTATATAATCTCCCGAAGGTTTTGACCACCGTACCATGACAAAATCCTCTGATTTTGTTTTGAGCTGTTTCCTGCCAGAGTTTCAAGGCCAGGCATCATGTCTTCCTCCTCCTTCAACAATGTGGATGATGATGCTTGGCTAATGAAGATGGAGATGAAAAGAGAAGAACTTGGGGAAACCAACGAGGGTGATAAGACTAAGAAGGTCACGGGAGAGCAAGTTCCAGCAGTAGAAGAAGAAGACATCCTTCAACCATACTACAATCATCTTACCCCTACTTAAATTGAAGCTTTCAAGATTATTGAATTAGTTCGTGTGCAAAATAAATATCTTATTCGCGAAAATATTCTGTTGCAAGAGTACATCACCGCACTCAAGGGCATTATTCGTAAACTGGAGAATCTCCTACGCTCGATGTGTGGCACTACATCATCAACAACTCCATCATCACCACCTCCGTAGAAAGAGACATAAATACATGGGTATGGGCACTCCCCTTGGCAACTGCCAAGCTTGGGGGAGGTGCCCCGGTATTGTATCACCATCACACCTTTACTTTTATCATTTTTCTTAGTTTGATCCGTTTGATTATATCTTGATCTAGTAGATTAAAGTTTTAGTATGATTTAGCTTTGAGTTTTGCTTTATGTCCCTCTTTGTAATTGAGTCCTAGAGATATATAATAAAGAGTAGTTTTGAGTTGAGGGCTTTGCTTTCTTGCTATGATCTTGAGGGAATATAAATAAAAGAAAGAAATAAAAAGATCATATATTGATCTTATGGAGAGTAATGACTTCACATATAAGAGTATGATGAATAAAATTTGTTGGGAGTTGACAAACATAGTTTTGGTCATTGTTGCAATTAATAGGAAGTAATAAAGAAAGAGAGATTTCACATATAAATATACTATCTTGGACATCTTTTGTAATTGTGAGCACTCATTAAAATATGACATGCTAAAAAGTTGATGTT
This sequence comes from Thinopyrum elongatum, assembly GCA_011799875.1. Lineage (NCBI taxonomy): Eukaryota > Viridiplantae > Streptophyta > Magnoliopsida > Poales > Poaceae > Thinopyrum > Thinopyrum elongatum. Next base: position 73,147,222 of record CM022303.1, read on the forward strand.
GGACAAGGAAGACAACATAATGGGTTATGTTTTCTTATATCCGAATAGAAGTTATATTGTCATGGATCCTCCAACATGTTGAGCTTGCCTTTCCCTCTCATGCTAGCCAAATTCTTTGCACCAAGTAGAGATACTACTTGTGCTTCCAAACATCCCTAAACCCAGTTTTGCTATGAGAGTCCACCATACCTACCTATGGATTGTGTAAGATCCTTCAAGTAAGTTGTCATCGGTGCAAGCAGTAAAAATTGCTCTCTAAATATCTATGATCTATTAGTGTGAAGAAAATAAGCTTTATACAAACTTGTGATATGGAAGAAACAAAAGCGATGGACTGCATAATAAAGTTCTTTATCACAAGTGGCAATATAAAGTGACATTCTTTTGCATTAAGATTTTGTGCATCCAACCATAAAAGTGCATGACAACCTCTGCTTCCCTCTGCGAAGGGCCTATCTTTTACTTTTATCTTCTACCCTTATACAAGAGTCATGGTGATCTTCACCTTTCCTTTTTACACTTTTTCCTTTTGGCAAGCACTATGTGTTGGAGAAAGATCCAGATATATATATATCCACTCGGATGTAGGTCATCACAAAGTATTACTGTTGACATTACCCTTGAGGTAAAAGGTTGGAAGGCGAAACTATAAGCCCCTATCATTCTCTGTGTCCGATAGAAGCTTTGAACCCATAAGTATCGCGTGAGTGTTAGCAATTGTGAAAGACTAAATGATAGTTGAGTATGTGGACTTGCTGAAAAGCTCTTGAATTGACTCTTTCTGATGTTATGATAAATTGCAATTGCTTCAATGACTGAGATCATAGTTTCTTAGTTTTCAATGAAGTTTTTGATTCATACTTTACCTTGTGAATGAATTGTTACTTTGGCATAAGAAATTATATGACAATATATGTTGTTGTTCTAAAGATGATCATGATGCCCTCATGTCCGTATTTTATTTTATTGACACCTCTATCTCTAAATATGTGGACATATTTTTCGATATCGGCTTTCGCTTGAGGACAAGCGAGGTCTAAGCTTGGGGGAGTTGATACGTCCATTTTGCATCATGCTTTTATATCAATATTTATTGCATTATGGGCTGTTATTACACATTATGGCACAATACTTATGCCTTTTCTCTCTTATTTTACAAGGTTTACATGAAGAGGGAGAATGCCGGCAGCTGGAATTCTGGGGTGGAAAAGGAGCAAATATTAGAGACCTATTCTGCACAACTCCAAAAGTCCTGAAACTTCACGGAGAGTCATTTTGGATTTAATAAAAAATATTGGGCGAAGAAAGTACCAGAAGGGGGCCACCTACCATCCACAAGGGTGGAGGGCGCGCCCCCATCTTTGTGGGCCACCTGGCAGGCCCCCGACGCCCATCTTCCGCTATATGGTCTGTTTTGACCTGGAAAAAATCAGAAGGAAGCTTTCGGGACGAAGCGCCGCCGTCTCGAGGCGGAACCTAGGCAGAAGCAATCTTGGGCTCCGGTGGAGCTGTTCTGCCGGGGAAACTTCCCTCCGGGAGGGGGAAATTGAAGCCATCGTCATCACCAACAATCCTCTCATCGAGAGGGGGTCAATCTCCATCAACATCTTCACCAGCACCATCTCCTCTCAAACCCTAGTTCATCTCTTGTATCCGATCTTTGTCTCAAAACCTCAGATTGGTACCTGTGGGTTGCTAGTAGTGTTGATTACTCCTTGTAGTTGATGCTAGTTGGTTTATTCGGTGGAAGATCATATGTTCAGATCCTTAATGATAATTAATACTCCTCTGATTATGAACATGAATATGCTTTGTGAGTAGTTACGTTTGTTCCTGAGGACATGGGAGAAGTCTTGTTATAAGTAATCATGTGAATTTGGTATTCGTTCGATATTTTGATGAGATGTATGTTGTCTTTCCTCTAGTGGTGTTATGTGAACATCGACTACATGACACTTCACCATGATTTGGGCCTAGGGGAAGGCATTGGGAAGTAATAAGTAGATGATGGGTTGCTACAGTGACAGAAGCTTAAACCCTAGTTTATGCATTGCTTCATAAGGGGCTGATTTGGATCCATATGTTTCATGCTATGGTTAGGTTTACCTTAATTCTTCTTTCGTAGTTGCGGATGCTTGCGAGAGGGGTTAATCATAAGTGGGAGGCTTGTCCAAGGAAGGAGAGCACCCAAGCACCGGTCCACCCACATATCAAATTATCAAAGTAACAAACGCGAATCATATGAGCATGATGAAAACTAACTTGACAACAATTCCCATGTGTCCTCGGGAGCGCTTTGCTTTATATAAGAGTTCGTCCAGGCTTGTCCTTTGCTACAAAAAGGATTGGGCCACCTTGCTGCACCTTGTTTACTTTTGTTACTTGTTACCTGTTACGAATTATCTTATCACAAAACTATCTGTTACCGATAATTTCAGTGCTTGCATTGAATACCTTGCTGAAAACCGCTTGTCATTTCCTTCTGCTCCTCGTTGGGTTCGACACTCTTACTTATCGAAAGGACTACGATAGATCCCCTATACTTGTGGGCCATCAGCATCCAACTTGCTTTCTCAAGAAGACCAAGGGCATTTGAGGAAGCCCATCATTGGAATATACAAGCCAAGTTCTATAATGAAAAATTCCCACTAGTAATATATGAAAGTGATAACATAGGAGACTCTCTATCATGAAGAACATGGTGCTACTTTGAAGCACAAGTGTGGAAAAAGGATAGTAACATTGTCCCTTCTCTCTTTTTCTCTCATTTTATTTTTTTTCTCTCTTTTTTGTTGGGCTCTTCGGCCTCTTTTTCTCATCTTTTTTTATATTTTTCGTCCGGAGTCTCATCCCGACTTGTGGGGGAATCATAGCCTCCATCATCCTTTCCTCACATGGGACAATGCTCTAATAATGATGATCATCACACTTTTATTTACTTACAACTGAAGAATTACAACTCGATACTAGAACAAAAATATGACTCTATATGAATGCCTCCGGCGGTGTACCGGGATGTGCAATGATCTATCGTGACATGTATAAAACATATAAATGGTGGCGGAGCCACAAATACTATGTCAACTATATGATAATGCAAAGCAATATGACAATGATGGTATGTGTCATAATAAAACGGAACGGTGGAAGTTGCATGGCAATATATCTCGGAATGGCTATGGAAATGCCATAATAGGTAGGTATGGTGGCTGTTTTGAGGAAGATATAAGGTGGCTTATGTGTGAAAGAGCGTATTATATCACGGAGTTTGGATGCACCGGCGAAGTTTGCACCACAACTCAAGGTGAGAGAGGGCAATGCACAGTACCGAAGAGGCTAGCAAATTGCGGAAAGGTGAGAGTGCGTATAATCCATGGACTCAACATTAGTCATAAAGAACTCACATACTTATTGCAAAAATTTATTAGCCCTCAAAGCAAAGTACTACTACGCATGCTCCTACGGGGATAGATTGGTAGGAAAAGACCATCGCTCATCCCCGACCGCCACTCATAAGGAAGACAATCAATAATAAATCATGCTCCAATTTCATCGCATAACGAGAGACCATACGTGCATGCTTCGGGAATCACAAACCTTAACACAAATATTTTTACTAATCCACAATTACTATCTAGCATGACTCTAATATCACCGTCTTTATATCTCAAAACAAATGCAAGGAATCAAACTTCTCATATATTCAATGATCTTCATGAAAGTTTTTATTATATCCCTCTTGAATACCCATCATATTAGGACTAAATTCATAACCAAAGAAAATTGCCATACTATTTATAATACTCTCAAAATAATATAAGTGAAGCATGAGAGTTCAACAATTTCTTCAAAATATAATCACCGTCGTGCTCTAAAAAGATATAAGTGAAGCACTAGAGCAACTACCTAGCTCAAAAGATATAAGTGAAGTACATAGAGTATTCTAATAAATTCATGATTAATGTGTGTCCCTCTCAAAATGTGTGTCCAGCAAGGATGGTTGTGGAAAACTAAAAAGAAAATAAATAAAAGAATCATATAATACAAGACGCTTCAAGCAAAACACATATCATGTGGTGAATGAAAATATAGCCTCAAGTAATTTACCGATGGGTTATAGGCAAAAGAGGGGATGCCATCCAAGGCATCCCCAAGCTTAGATGCTTGGTTGTCCTTGAATATTACCTTGGGGTGGCATCCCCAAGATTATGCTCTTGCCACTCCTTATTCCGTGGTCCATCGAAACTTCACCCAAAACTTGAAAACTTCACAACACAAAACTCAACAGAAAACTAGTGAAATCCTTTAGTCTAATAAAGCAAACCACCACTTTTAGGTACTGTTGTACACTCATTCCAATTTTATATTTGCAATATATCTACTGTATTCTAACTTCACCATGGTTCATACCCCCCGATACTACCCATAGATTCATCAAAATAAGCAAACAACACATAGAAAACAGAATCTGTCAAAAACAGAACAGTCTGTAGTAATCTGGACTTTAGCCAAACTTCTGTAACTCCAAAAATTCTGAAACATTAGGACAACGTGGGAAATTTGTATATCAATCTTGTGAAAAACATTCAGAATTTTTCCATGCTCCAGTGAATTTTAACAATTCTGCTACTGGACGCAAAAGTTTCTGTTTTTCAGCAAAATCAAATCAACAATCTTCCAAATCATCCAAAAGGTCTTACTTGGCACAAACACTAATTAAAACACTAAAACACAAAATATTGCATATACTCAGAAAAATAGAAAAGAAAATTATTGGGTTGTCTCCCAACAAGCGCTTTTCTTTAAAGCCTTTTAGCTAGGCATTGATAAGTTTAATGATGCTCGCATGAAAGACAAGAATTGAAGCAAGGAGAGCATCATATAGCATGTGAAAATCACATTTAAGTCTAACATACTTCCTATGCATAGGCATTTTATAAGCAAATAAATTATCAAAACAAGCAAAAACTAGCTTATGCAAGGAGGAAGAATAAAACATTGACAATCTCAACATGAAGAGAGGTAATTTAGCAACATGAAAATTTCTACAACCATATTTCCCTCTCTCATAATAATTACATGTGCGATCATATTCAAATTCAATAATATAGCTATCACATAACATATTCTCTACATGATCCACATGCATGCAAAGTTGACACTCTTCCAAAATAGTGGGATTATCATCAAATAAAGTCATGACCTTTCCAAGCCCAATTTTATTCAAAATTTCATAAGATTGAACACTCTCAAAATATATGGGATTATTTTTTCCTAGAGTTGACACTCTTCCAAACCCACTTTCAATATTATTGCAAACATTATTATCAATATCATATTCATCATGAGGCTTAAATAAATTTTCAAGATCATAAGAAGAATCACCCCAATCATGATCATTGCAATAAGTAGTGGACATAGCAAAATTAGCATCCCCATGCTTAGGGTTTTGCATATTATTAGCACAATTGACATTAATAGAATTTATAATAACATCATTGCAATCATGCTTTTCATTCAAGGAGCTATCGTGAACCACTTTATAGGTTTTTTCTTTTAGCACTTCATCATAATTTTCAGATTCACGAATTTCAAGCAAAACTTCATAAAGATAAACTAGTGAACTCAATTCAATAGCAATTGGTTCATCATTATTGGATCTTTTAAAAAGATTAGCAAGTGGATGAGGATCCATAAACTTTTTCCTTTCTAATTTGGAATAAACATACAATTATGCCAAGCAAACAAATCATGTAGGACATAAAGGCAAATGAAAAAGAAGGCAAATATTTTTGTATTTTTCTGAAAATGTTTTACAAGTTGGAGAGAGGAAAATGAGAGGCAAATGGCAAATATTGTAAATGCAAAAGATGAGAGTTTATGATAGGTACTTGGTAGGCTTGATGTAGATCCTCCCCGGCAACAGTGCTAGAAATTCTTCCTGCTACTTCTTGAGCTTGCGTTGGTTTTTCCCTTGAAGAGGAAAGGGTGATGCAACAAAGTAGAGATAAGTATTTCCCTCAAATAAGAACCAAGGTATCAATCCAGTAGGAGGAACACACAAGTCTCCAATAATAGCACCTTCACAAATAAACAAATACTTGCACCCAACGCGATAAAGGGGTTGTCAATCCCTTCACGGTTACTTGCAAGGATGAGATCTGATAGTGATGGATATAAAGGATAAGGAAAAGAGCAAAATAAGGTAAAGAAAAATAAATTGCAGCAAGGTTTTTTTGTGTTTTTGATTTTATAGATCTGAAAATAATATGATAAAAATAGACCCGGGGGCCATAGTTTTCACTAGAGGTTTCTCTCTTGAAAGAAAGCATACGATGGGTAAACAAATTACTGTTGAGCAATTGATAGAAAAATGAATAATTATGACGATATCCAAGGCAATGATCATGTATATAGGCATCACATCCGTGACAAGTAGACCGACTCCTGCCTGCATCTACTACTATTACTCCACACATCAACCGCTATTCAGCATGCATCTAGTGAATTAAGTTAACAAGAACGGAGTAACGCCTTAAGAAAGATGACGTGATGTAGAGGGATAGATCCAATGAATATGAACAAACCCCATCTTTTATCCTTAATGGCAACAATACAAATACATGTCATGTCCCTTTCTGTCACTGGGAGTAAGCAACGCAAGATTGAACCCATTACAAAGCACCTCTCCCATTGCAAGAAATATCAATCTAGTTGGCCAAACCAAATCAATAGATCGGGGAAAAATACAAAGCTATCTTAATCATGCATGAAAGAGTTCAGAGAAGACTCAAATAATATTCATAGATAATCTGATCATAAACCCACAATTCATCGGATCTCAACAAACGCACCGCAAAAGAAGATTACATCAAATAGATCTCCAAGAACATCGAGGCGAACATTTTATTGAAGATCAAAGAGAGAGAAGAATCCATCTAGCTACTAGCTATGGACCCATAGGTCTGTGGTAAACTACTCGCACATCATTGGAGAGGCAGCAAGGTTGATGTAGAAGCCCTCCATGATCGAATCCCCCTCTGGCGGAGTGCCGAAAAAGGCCCCAAGATGGGATCTCACGAGAACAGAAGCTTGCGGCGGCGAAAAAGTATTTTTGGTGTGCCCCCTGGTATACGGGGAATATTTGGGTATTTATAAAACAAAGATTAGGGTTAGAGGAGCATCAGGGGGGCCACAAGCCTGGGGGGTGCCCCCATAAGGCGCGCCCTCCGAGCTTGTTGCCAACTGGTGGCCCCTCTGACCTCCTCCCGAAGGTTCCTGGGTGTCTTCTGGTCCAAGAAAAGTCCTCAAAAAGTTTCGTTCCATTTGGACTCCGTTTGGTACTAATTTTCTGTAAAAGACAAAAACAAGGAAAAAACAGCAACTGGCACTTGGCACTAGGTTAATAGGTTAGTCCCAAAAAATGATATAAAATAGCACCATAATGCATATCAAACATTCAAGATGGATAATATAATAGCATGGAACAATAAAAAATTATAGATACGTTGGAGACGTATCAGCCGCCACCGGGATCTGGTTCACGCGTGATCTGGCGGAACCTGGAGTTTGATAGGCCGTGGGGCTGCTCTCCGTGGGCCCGAGTGCTAGTGGGACGTCGCACGGCAGAGTTCGCAGTGGAGTGGTTTTGCGCGCCCGGGGCTCGCGGGAGGAGAAGGCTGTAGCCACCATCTCCTCCTGGAGGCGACGACGCGGGTCAAGGCAGCGTCGGGGATCTTGGCGGCATGGTGGTGCTCGGCCAAGAGTTGCTACACTTGCAGCGGCCGAGCACGCTGCAGTTCATGGCGCCTCAGGGTGCCTCCTCTAGGATTCATGGTCGGATGTGTTAGAAGCGGCGGCGCGGGTCAGATGGGCCTGATATGGGCTGTAGGGCACCATCACGAGCGTCTACCGGGAGTTGGCCAAATGGCTGCGGTGTGCGGTTCCTGCGAACCTTGGTCGGGCATGGAGGGAGCTCGTTGGTGTTCCCAGCCGTGGGGACGATGGTGTTTGGGCTGTGTGCTCTTACTTGTGCGGGTCTTGAGTAGACCTCAACATCTCGGCTATGTCGGTGAAGTGTCGTGGCGGCGGTGGAGTGGTCAAGTTGGATGGTGTGGCCCCAATCCGGTGGGAAGGGATGGAGGTGTGCGGTGATTCAGAGGAAATTCCGGCCCGTACTCGGTCGGTGCTGGCGGCGACGGTGCCCATGGGTGTCATTTTCCTCCTTGGAGGCGTCGCGAAGGGGTGTCGGCATCTCCCTCGCTAGCACTCGGGGGTTAGTAGCGGTCTTCGGGTGAATGCCTAGGTTTGGAGTTGAATCGGCGGGATGGCAGCGTCCTTAACCTCGTTACTCTGTTGGGAGCATCACGATTGAAGACACGGTCTTGAGGTTCCACGTTGTGCAACTTCCGGTGCTCGCCACTGTTCAAGGTGATCTTCAGTGGCGCAATGCATGTCATCGCCAGTGAATCCAAGACGGTGGCTTTTGTTGACCGACCAAGTTCTACCATCTACTTGCCTCCTCCTTTACGCATCAAGGATGGATGGTGCGTCGACAAGGAAAGTTCCATCGGAGTTTGTGCTGTCTTCGGAGGCAACCGACGTTGGTCGAGACACGGCGATGTGGCTCTGCCTTGGACAAACTTTTTTTTCCTTTGCAGTTGATGTGGACCAGATCATGGCCAAGGCATCAAAGAGTGAGGTTCATGCTAGCACAAATGTTACACCATTAGAGCAGCCAAAGGAAGACATGGGCAAAACCATTTTCTTAGTGGGGAAGCTTCCGGTGCCTATTTTGGGAGAAATGACACATCAGATTTCCAGCTGCAACTTCCCACCTAAATCTAATTAATTCTAGAAGGGTCTAGCACATTTTAGAGGCTGGAAAAGATGGTCTTTTAAGTCAGCTTTCATTCAAAAAAAACGGTGCATCATTTGAGATCTTGAGTCAAAAGTTGTGCAAGTTCCCATGCAAGCTGTCCAGGAAGTAATTACAGCGCGAGGCTCAACGAGTTTGCTCCTGCTACAGCTTGGAGCTCATGAATTTACCCTTCATTTTGAGTTGTTTTCACACCTAACTAGTAGGTGCTCCTAGTATAAGTACTCCCCAGCTGTTCCATGTGAAAGGGGCATGAGATTTCTGAGTTTATGTTTGTAGACAGCTGGTGAGGTTGTGTTGTGCTGAGAGCACTAGTATCGTTGAGTGTTATCTCATGTGTGTGGATTGGAGGGCCTGTCCTCAATTCATATAGGATCCTTGTGTTTCCCTCTTGTGATTCTATCTAGGTTCACAAGTTTCATGGTTTGGGTTGCGTCCTTGTAAACCAAGCTAGTTATCCGCTGCAATTTATCTGAGAGTGTTTCCATTTGTTATTGCCACTCGAGAGAAACAAGTTTGAGAGAGATAGTTGCTGCTCCTTGTGAGTTCTTCGGCACCGTGAAAGATCATTTCCGAGGCGTCCCGTATCATCTTGGCATCAGAGCTTTAGGTTGTTCACGGTGTTATTTTCTCTCTTGCTGATTTTGTTCTTGAGAAGCTTCCATGGGTTCGAGGAGGTCAAGCAGTGTTGATGGTGTGCATGGAGGTAGGCACCTTGAGGAGGAGGAGCTGCCACTTCCCGTGTACGATCCTAGCTTGCAGACCGCTTATGTGTTGGCTTTGGAGGATACACGAGAGTATGTGTTGAACAAGGTGGACATGCGCATATCGGCCATGGAGACCAACCTTGGCTGGAGAATCGACTCCCTCACCAAGGAACTCCGTCGAGATAGGCTTGCTGCAAGGGGTCGACATCAACAACTCCGCGAACAGCAAGGCCAACGCCGCCTTGAGGAGGGGCATGGAGAGCACATCCACGTCTACTCCGGAGATGCTCATAGCTACTACGCTACACCACCTCGGCGTGCTCGCCACGACCAGCGAGGTGCTACTTGGGCGCCACCGTCTCCACCACGAGATGGGCTTGCTGCACGGGGTCGATATCGACAATTTCCCATACAGCGGGACCACCATGGAGAGCATTGGAGCGACCACTCCGATGATGCTCGAAACTACTACGAGCCTCGACCACAACGTCCACATCATGATCGTCGCGGAGAAGGCCAAGAAGGCTTTTTCATGGGAGGAAGAGGTCATGGGCGTGCTCATCATGACCATGAATATGATGGGATTGGTAAATTCAAACTTACCATACCATCGTTCAATGGGAAAACCGAGCCCGATGATTATTTGGAGTGGGAGATGCGTGTGGATCAGATCTTTGATAGCCACCGCTATACGGAGGAGAAGAAGGTACGATATGCATCCATTGAGTTTACCGGATATGCTTTGATTTGGTGGAACCAATTGTGTCATGCTGGAGGTCGTCCGGAGACATGGGTGCAAATGAAAAATCTGTTACGGAGGCGTTTTGTTCCTGAACATTTCACAAGAACCTTGTACAATCGACTCCAACGGTTGTGCCAAGTCAACTCTAGTGCTGATGAGTACTATAAAGAGATGGAGATTTTGATGATTAGGACAGCGGTGAATGAGCCAGAGGAGGCCACAATGTCAAGATTCTTTCATGGGCTGAATGAAGATGTGCAAGAAAGGATAGAGATGGTTACATATCAAGATTTGCAAGAACTTGTGCATCAAGCTATTCGTGTAGAGCAGCAGCTGAAGCGTCGCCAAAATCGCAGCCAAACCTATACATCAAGCACTTGGAGAGGTTCAGTTCAGCGAGAAGTAGATGGAAGTGTTGCTGGAGATTTTCGCTCACACAACAAGATGACTGCAAAAGAAGCTAATGCATCAAAGGTTGAATCTTCCAATACTCCTGCCACTCGCATTAGTAATATTCAGTGCCATACATGCAAGGGTAGAGATCACTTCAAGAAGGATTGTCCTAAATTGAAGAAGGTGCTGCTCACAAATGATGGATATATCACCGATGACTCAAGTGACAAATCTGAATCTGAGAAGAAAGATGCAAAATATTGTACTTTTGAGACCGGAGCACCTCTGAGTTCGGATGGAGGAGATGGTGTTAATCTCATGGTTTGTAAAGTGGCTCATGATGATGCTCCTATTGTTGAGAAGGGGCAGTGACAAAATGTGTTTCAATCCATTTGCAAGATCAAGGGCAAAAACTGCAAGGTGGTCATCGATGGAGGTAGCTACAATAACATCATTAGTAGTGATCTTGTGCATGCTCTTTGGATATCAACATGCAGGCAGCCCCAGCCATATTATGTGAAGTGGTTGAATGGTGTTGGTAAGCTGAAGATTACGCACCGTGCTAGGGTGCAAGTTTCAGTGGGAAGTTATGTGGACAAAGTTGTATGTGATGTGCTGCCAATGCAAGCTTGTCATCTTCTTTTGGGAAGGCCGTGGCAGTTTGATCATGATGCTACTCATCATGCGAGGTCTAACAAGTATTCTTTCATGCATCAAGGAGTGAACCATGTCTTGGAACCTATGGTTGATCAAGCACTCAAGGTTGAGCAATTCCCACACGTGAAGAAACCCAAAAAGAATACCTCAAAACCGAGGACGGTTTTGTTTGAAGGAAGGGAGGACGATGTGGACCAGATCATGGCCAAGGCATCAAACAGTGAGGTTCATGCTAGCACAAATGTTACACCATTAGAGCAGCCAAAGGAAGACATGGGCAAAACCATTTTCTTAGTGGGGAAGCTTCCCGTGCCTATTTTGGGAGAAATGACACATCAGATTTCCAGCTACAACTTCCCACCTAAACCTAATTAATTCTAGAAGGGTCTAGCACGTTTTAGAGGCTGGAAAAGATGGTCTTTGAAGTCAGCTTTCATTAAAAAAAAACGGTGCATCATTTGAGGTCTTGAGTCAAAAGTTGTGCAAGTTCCCATGCAAGCTGTCCAGGAAGTAATTACAGCGCGAGGTTCAATGAGTTTGCTCCTGCTACAGCTTGGAGCTCACGAATTTACCCTTCATTTTGAGTTGTTTTCACACCTAACTAGTAGGTGCTCCTAGTATAAGTACTCCCCAGCTGTTCCATGTGAAAGGGGCATGAGATTTCTGAGTTTATGTTTGTAGACAGCCGGTGAGGTTGTGATGTGCTGAGAGCACTAGTATTGTTGAGTGTTAACTCGTGTGTGTGGATTGGAGGGCCTGTCCTCAATTCGTATAGGATCCTTGTGGTTCCCTCTTGTGATTCTATCTAGGTTCACAAGTTTCATGGTTTGGGTTGCGCTTGTAAACCAAGCTAGTTATCCGCTGCAATTTATCTGAGAGTGTTTCCTTTTGTTCTTGCCACTCGAGAGAAACAAGTTTGTTGAAACAAGTTTGAGAGAGATAGTTGCTGCTCCTTGTGAGTTCTTCGGCACCGTGAAAAATCGTTTCCGAGGCGTCCCGTATCAGCAGTTGAGCTGTAGGTGGTGGCTATCTTCGTACTAGCCTTAATGTGGAGTTTGCAGTAAGCTCGTTGTTCGTAACAAGTTATAGTCATTATGTATTTGATATTCTGCATTTTACTAGTATAATGCCCGTGCGTTGCCACGGGCCTTTTAATTTATTTATTTTCCGGTTAAATATGTATATTTGTATTGTTGTATAAAACTTTGGTGAATTTTTTACCCCTTCCAACGACATCGCCTTGGGACCCTTGTTGATATATTCTTTTTGAACGTCGACATAGTCCATCTCCATCTTTATCATAATATGCAAAAATAAACATATATGAAAATATATCTTTTGTATTATCATGTGCAACATGTATACAAAAGAAGAACAATTATTTACATGCATCTTTCCTAACTGCCTAAAACTCGATTAGTTTTGAGTCTAGTCCAACATAATTACGTTAGTAACTTTATCGGTCAACATTTTCGAAGAATCATCCGAAGCCATCGGGTTTTCTCCGATCTACGAAAGTAAACATATATTAAAAAATAAAATAAGTTCATATACGTTATATATTCATTGGACTGCCGCTAGATGCAAGCATATGACCGTTTTTAGTCAGAGTGAGTGGCATCATGCTTTTTAGTAGAACGAGTTGCATCCCAATTTTAATAACATGTAGGCTTACCTGTAAATCACTTGTTGGTAATTATTCTTCAAAAATGACTTGTTAGGATTTGTGATAATTTTCACTATGTAAAAAAAAAGTAAGTGACATTCTCTCATAGCAAACAATCTATTTTCCCTAAAAAAGCAAATAACCTATCTTTTTCTTCTTATCTTAAAAAAAAGCAATTCACTCTCTCACCGCATGACACAACGCTCAGACTCACATCTCATCCCCACCAACCCTACTCTCCCCGCCATTGCTTCTCACTGCCAACTTTCCTCGATGCCATGGTGTTCAGCCTGCATCTTGCTTTCACCGCGGTTTCCCCTCCCATGATGTCCTTGGCCCCCTCCTCTCCCCTCGGCGTCCCAGGCCAATTCCACTACGTCATAGCCGAGGGCAACCACCATGACATTGCAACCTGCTGCTCACTGCAGCACCACACCTTCTCCGGGTACGGCGGCCACAACCAAGTCACGAGCTTATGTGTTGACAAAAATAAATGAGACGGTAATACAAAAGGCGATGTCCTCGTTCGCTGGTGTTGATGAAACGAAAGGAGATGATGTATAGACTGGCCTAATAGTAGAAATTAGCATGCTGAATAAAGAAATGCACCTAACCGACGTGGTAGTACTAACTATGCATGAAAGCTTTTCGGCCTACAGACTTTCCTACTCGAGAAAATCCATTATAATGGACTAACATACTAAGGACACAGAGAAACAATTATTTTTGGGCATACTGATAGGACTTGTGCCTATGCGTTGCTATGGGGACCAAAAATTGCTCTGTTTTACATTATACTCTGTCTGAAATTAACTACCGCTGAAATAAGTGAATCTACACACTGAAACGCGTCAACAAACACTCGTTTCAACGACAGCGAACACCCAATATTGTAATTTAGCATACATATATATTTTTCAAGGGCACTTTTGGCATTCATATTTTGTAGGTCCATACATGCAACCCAAACTCATCTGCACATGCATGGGACCCGAATAACGGGCATCAAAACAACAAGAATTGCAACCATGTCTACATCATAATTTACTAATTTAGAAATCTAGAAAATGTTAGTTTTCCAAGATTATCTTCAGCAAAAGTCGACTAAGAGATCGCAGCATGGACGTCGCGCCGCCACGGTGCCCACACCCGAAAACCCTAATTCCATTGGTCCGAGAGATCAACGGGAACCCCAGGAAACCTCTTGACCCTCTCTCCTCAACTTGCTTTTTTTAAATGAAATGCCCTACATTTTCTGCCAATATGAATGCTACAAGCTCAGCATTCTGTTTCACAAAATGCGTGGGATAGAACTCTTAGACCACAACAATGCAAGTATGAAAGTTTGATGGATGGATGGAGTATTACAATGGAACCTATATTCCTCTCTTGCACAAAACAGTAACAAGAAGCTAGAATCGGGTGAGAAAAAAATATATAATAATTACCATCAGACCTAAGCTAGTTCAAATCTGTCTTAAAAACAAATACTCCCTCCGTTCCTAAATATAAGCCTTTCTAAAGATTTTAATATGAATTATATACAGATGTATATAGACATAGTTTAGAGTGTGTTGATTCACTCAATTTACTCCGTATGTAGTCCGTGTTGGAAATCACTAAAAAGACTTATGTTTAGGAAAGAAGGGAGTACAATGCAATGCCATAGGGTATCTCTATCTATCATGACAAACGCAACTACATATATCAATAGTAGAATACCCGTGCGTTGCTACGGGCGAGATGTAGGAAAATGAATCAAACTGATGACTAAGTGACATGAGTGAAGTCCTTCGAATATATATCGCCTTCTACCAATTTCTTTATCGGATACTATGAGAGCAACTATGCACCAATCGCCTGTTTTTTCTATGGTAAAATTATGTGATTGGCATCGTCTTCCTCCTTCTATGCCCACAGCCCATCCTCCGAGACTGGTCGTGGTCGGCGTTGATGTTCTGCGCCACCATACCCAAGATGTCTTTTCCGTCGATTCACTGTTAACCCGACACTAATCGCGGCCGCTATCGATGTCGCCCTGCCCTTCTTCGTCGGTCCATCGTTACCCCCGATCCACCCTCCGACACTGGTTGCAACCTGTATCGATGTCGCATGCTTCCCTGCCCGAGCTGCCTCCTCCATAGGTCTACCGTTGCCCCTAACCCTCTTCTAAAATTCCATGTTCGTTGTCATGTTCTTCCTCCTTCCACTCCCATAACCCACCTTTTGACACTGGTTAAGGACTGTGCCGATGTCGTGTGACGCCCTGTCAGAGTCACCTTCTCCGGCTATACACCGCTGCCCGTGTGTTGCAACGGAGGCATGCATATTAGGGTGTTTCAACTTCTATCATGTCTTAACATACATCTATGGAAACTTGCTGACTTTTATTTTTACTTAAATCACTCTCCTTTCTTCACCAACTATGTCCGCCTCTTCAACTGCCCGTTACAAGCTCGCCACTTTTTTTTAAAGACCCAGCGTACTGCTGGCTTATCATTCATGTAGGAGGGAGAAGGCAGGAACACATGGTAAAATAAGCGATCACGTGATGTCGCCCGAAGGGGCTTGCCACATTTGTCAATGGTGTATCCAGCTTACAATTACTCCTTCCACCCCCATCAGACCGTACTTCAAATTTTAAACATGTAACCACGGCACCACGCACATGTGTTATATTTCCAAACTGTTGCATGTGTTAGCAAGGCACGTTCCTACTGTTTTCATAGAATCATGGTAAACTTTTCTTCCTCTCTCTCTCTCATAATCAACATGTAATCTCTCACCTCCCTCTCCAATATCAGGAGCTATTATTTTCAATGGTGGATTTGATGAAATTATGAGGAAAAAATCATACTTCCTAGACATGCGTACAACATGGGAATGTGTAGCAAATTAATTGAATAAAGGAAATATCATGTTTCTGTTGCAACTTGGTGCACATCACTTGCATGAAATATAATATATCCAGATCAGTTATTAGCTCCAGGTCACATGAGCATAACAAGAATACATCATTTAAACACCTTAACAATGCTTACGTGACCAGGTGAAATTAAAATGCTGATCTGAATTAAAATTAGCTTGGGTGCATACCTTAGCTTCACGACTACGTCAATGGGATTTTACGACATTTACATCACCGGTGCATTTAGATGATGACCCAAAATACATGGATAGCCTCAAACTACATTGTTGTTCTTCATAGTTGCGCCTGTTACAACAAGCAAACAACAACAAATGAATAATCAAAGAAATGAGTAAGCACTCTCTCTCTCTCTCTCTCCCTCCCTCTCGGTGTGTGTGTACAACAACAGCGAATGGCAGCAGCAACAGAGGGTACCATAAACAATCTCATCACATCTTTCTCACTCCTTGATCAGATCTCTCAGCATGAGCATAAGCAGCAGCAGCAACCTCACTGTTGAGCCGCTACAGATCAACCAAGGAGGGATGTTATCGTGGAACCGGCAACGCGGCATCCATCTCTCTCTGTTCCATGATGGCTTCCCGGAACGAACCTGACGGGGAGCGTTGCCACGTCGGGCCCAACGAGCACTGGCCGCATGGGCAACGGATCCACGGCCCGGGCGGGGCACGCCACCAACCAGACGATGTCTCGCAGGCAGCCAGTACGACAGCACCGATACAGTGCGACCCTGGCATGGGGAATTTGAGACCCACTGTTGGGTTAGCAGAAGCAGAAGCGACGACGGATCGGTCGATCGGGGCGCTCATTATTAACGATGGTTTGGACGGGCATCGGTGGATTCTGCCGCTGAACCATCGCCATCCCACTCACAAAGCTGTCGTCTCTGCTAAGTTGTTCTCCTCCAATCTCTGAAGACAGATGATGCATGCGACTCTCCAAGAAACAAATGCAGCATTTTGACTCTGATGATGTGTGCGGCTCTTCAAGGAACAGGCTGTTGTGGTGCACTGCGTGCCTGTGTGTGACGAGTAAACAAATGCAGCACTTTGACCCAAAAAAAGTAATATGTACAGCAACAGGGTAGCGGCAAAAATTGCATCTCTCTCATAGTCTCATCTGACATCTCTAATGAATGTCTCTCCTGCTCGTCTCCAGCTCCTCGCCGCTCCATGGGTGCGCTGTCTAACATTCTCCTTCCCGGATCGAGCAACGCAACCCTATTCCCTCCCGTCCCTGCCGCCTCCGTTCGAACAAGGGCGTACGTGCATCGACGCCGCAACACACACCAGCGTGTGGTCTCGCGCCTTGGCTACATCCCTGCACGAGGAGCAGGCAGACCTCTAACTCGACCAGCGACCCGCCTCCTGCATCCTCTCCTTCCCCCGACGGTGACCTCTGCTCTCCTCGGGACGGCCCCCTCTTTTTCCAACAAGACTGACTTGATGCCCCCATGCCGCCGGGACGAAGAGCGAGGCGTTCACCGTGGAGGCGAGGTCCCCTTTGGTGGCGTCGTTTGTTTGGGGCACCGACATCGGGAGTTGGTCAGGGCTGACGGCGCGAGAACCCAGGCGGGTAGATGGATGGTGGGGGAGTGGTTGGCACGGTCGTTTGTGTCTGGGCGTCGTTCTCTGTCGATGGACGAGAGCGATGAAGATGGAGACCCAGGCGATGGAGGAGTGGGGCATCGGAGGAGGCCTTACTCGATCATTGTCGCCTCCGCAAGCATCTCATGTGTAGTCTTCCTGCTCGGAGGCATTACGGCCGGCGTCCTCTTCCCGCTCGTCCCCGATCTGTTCCTTCTCGTTGCCCCGACCAAGGTTTTGGATCCCGAGTGGACCTTTTTTCTCGAGGGGCACCGGAATTTGCGGTTACGACGGTAACCACGAAATTCCGGGAAAAATCGGACGAAATTTGAAATCAATTTTTGAATTCAATTTTTTTATGTAGATATAGATAGGTTTATCACTCTGAATTATCACTAACGTTGCCCTGGCCTAGTGGCTATTCAACCGCAGCGACCACTTGCGCAGACCTCGTGAGTTCGACCTCTGGTCGCCGCCACAATTTAGCAGCATTTTTAAACTTTTGCATCCTCAAAAAGGAATAAAAAAGCGTAAAGCACAGCCCCAAAGTCGAACTCGCGTCTACTTGCTGACGAAAGGTTGGCTTTACCACTAGGCCGCCAACAGTTCTGTGGGTGCACAAGACATGGCCTCGATTTAACTATACTGTGAGCGTTTCAATTCAAAATTTTCAAATTATTCAAGATTTTTTGCACGGTATGACTGTTTCTCGAGGGGGGGGGGGGGGCGGTAACCGCGCGAGAGCTCGGAATTTCGCTCGGTACGCAAAACGCTGGCCCCGACAGGAAGTGCGTGAGCACGACGGCGAGGGGCTGCCTCGACAACCCGCTCTCGTCCTCCTATTCGCCGGACCATCGTCGTCCTCATCGGCATGAGGAGCGGGACGCGATGAGGCAGCGGCGCGGGAGCGAGGGGCTGGCTGGGTCAGTTATGTTAGGCTTTGGGTGACGTGAGAGGTAGGGGCGGACAAGGTGTTATGGTTTATTTTGGGTGTCTTCTGCCACTGGTTTTTTTAGCGTGGAGGGGATCACGGAAAGAAAATTGTTTGTTGTGTACGGAAAGAGCGAAAATATTTGATTTTTGTTGTTTATGGAAGCTTTTTGTGATGAAAATATTTGATATGATTTGATTAGTGTCTTATATGGAAGGGTGAGATCGCCGGAAGGATGGAAGGATTGGTGTGTTATATGGAAGGGTGGGATCGCTGAAAGGATGAAAGGGTTGGTTTGGTTTTTCTGGGCATGGAACGTGTGGGTCTGGTGATGAATTAAAACCGGTGTTGGTTTTCGGAGATAGGAGGAAAATCGATGGGAGGGAGATTGCGGGGTGGGCCATGGGCCATATATCGATCGATGGAAGGGTGGGAAACGATCGAAACCAATGAACGACCTACATACTTTTTTTTTAACATCAGTACAGACGCAAACGCTCATACATACGCGTATACACTCACCCCTATAAACGCACACACGCACATCCTACCCCTATGAGCACCTCCGAGAGACTGAGCCGGCATGTCATCTTGAAATTTACGAAATCACCGTAGGCGACTCGTCGTCGACGGGAACATCTCCTTCCACTGAAAGCGCATCGCCGGAAATCCTGAAATAAATTCAGGAATAATGCGAGCACCAGGACTTGAACCCTGATGGGCTGAGAATACCACTGTCCTTTTAACCATCCAATCACAGGTTGGTTCACGAACGACCTACATACTAAGACATTAGGAATAGAGATAAAAGTACGGTACGCATTCATCGAACTCTCGAACTTTTATTTAGGACCTAAGAAACTGTCATATCAACCCGCATTCTAATCTCCAGCAGACATCCACGCACGCGAAAAAGACTAGCGACCCCAGCGCCGCGTAAAAATATTCCCCGCCGCCGCTCCCCGGCTGGATCTCCTCCGCCGCCGGGCTACCGAGCCGAGCTCCAGCCATCGCGCGCCTCCTAGATTCCGGTACGCTACCTCGAGGAATCCCGCAGAGAGGCCCCACGAGTAGCACCATCCCCGAACTTCCTCGGTCGTTCCAGCCGGAGCCCGCGGTGGTCATTACCCCGCGTCCGACTCCACGCAGGCGAGCTGGACGCACGGGCCTAGTCTCTGCGTGGATCTGCGCGCCCGTTTCTACCCGCCGCACGACCATGAATGCGCCGTCATCTCGTTGAAGACCTCACCTCGATGAGAAACCGCAGCACCAACTGGTCACAAGGTAGCAGTGTCCTCAGCACTCTTTTTTGCAATGTTCAGTATACTTCATAAATCGTGGCGATCCTGTTTCTTATTATGTCTATTTGATGCAGTTGATAGCAGTATTTCGTTCCTTCGTGGATATTATTTTTCCTCTGTGATTGCTTGTTGTCGCCGCTGCATCGCATCCTATGACCCTTTGAAGTTTGGGCCTTCACAGAAATTCTGTTGTTCATCGATGTACTGTAGCATGGTTATTCTTTCTCCTTCACAGACTTTTTACATTGCTCGTCAGTTTGCTGCTTACTGGATGCAAGTTGTTCCTGTTATAATTGTTCTTTCATGTTATGGGCTCTGGTTATCGGATGCAGTTGATAGCTGATGGATAATTTATCTATTGTCGTTTTATTACTTATTAAAGCAAACCGACTGTAATGTGCTGCTCGATTGACAAGTGGCAGAATCTAGGCGACAGACGAAGAGAGACAGTGAAAATTAACAACACAAGGGAAGATGGCAAATCTAGGTGGTTGTGTTAATTAGCTTGTGTCAGATGGTGTACAGATATATGGGGATAATGGTAGTTCAAGCCTGGTGAACCTTCTCAAATAATAATGTAAGCCTGATATTATTGGATTCATTTCACTCTGCAATCAGTTACTGGTAATGCACATCAGATGGTACTGCATCTGATGCTTCTACTCATTTCCTTTGGTGGATGCAAGCTTTATCCATGTTTATGATCTGTATTTGGTTATCAGACTATTTCTCCGTTGTCCGATTTTGTTTCCCAAAAGTAGTTTCTGTTGCAAACTGTTTTGATCTTATTTGGTAAATACCAAAGTATTACCAAACTTATCTATTTTACCTCCACCAAAGTACAGTTTTCTTCTTTTACTGATATGAGATATAAGAAAGTGAAGATGACATGGCTTGTACTCATGGTTCAGGATATTAGGTAAGGCTCCTGGACAGCCTCACCATCATGATGAAAGATGTGACACTTGTGGTTATCTTCATGTGGCATTTCTGGTCAGTCAAACAAAACAAAACTGGGGTGATGCAGTACAACGCGAAGGGTTCCTGCTCACGGCAGGAGCCATAACCTCGCAGACGTGAAGGAGGAGGGTGCTAGCATCTCTACTGTTACGCGCCTCAGGGAGCTGTGAGGTATGTTGATTCATGCCCATAATCTAATGTGTTCTGCTGCCTGTAGGTTATAGTAATTGATACATATTCATGGCCTAATGTACTCTGCTTCTGATTTAGTTTTTTCCCTAATTCTCTACAATACCATATGTAGTATGGGCTTGGACACAACAGATGCAACGTATGTGCTTTGCTAGAGTACTCTTCTATACATGCCTTCACATTCTCTTGAAAATGAATTTGAAATGCTTTATATAATCCATATCATAGATGATAATTTATAGACATGAAAGCTCAGCCCACAAATTAATTTGCATGTCTCTGTCATCGCTACTATTTTCATGCAGCATACAGATAAACAACTTGAACATCTTTGAAACTGCGACATCTTATTTCTAGAGCTGATGCTTGGTGGCTGTACACTACCATGGAATCTGTGGACGTTGATAATATGAACTAACTATTTACTGCAGACGGCTTTGCACACAGAAGCTACCATCTTTACCCACCTGAATTCTTTTGCTTTTTAAAAGCATCACAAATATTGATTGTACAAGACGATGCTTTTTAACTTTTATGAGATAATATATTCATCTTTGTTTATTTACGTCAGCCTCTTCAAGTGTGAAGGAAAAATATTGTTGCTGGTGAAGTTATGCTTGATACTTAAATTTTTTTTGCACAAAAAGTGGCTCATAATACTTCACTAAATCCTTCTTCTCTGGTTGACCATGTAGGGCTTGTCTTTGGTAATCTTTACATGCATTTTTTTTTTCTCTTCCGTGGCAACACATGGACACTTAGCCAGTAGTAAAAATAGTTAAAATATACATAAAACAAACCATAGTTTGGTACACCAATAGGGTCTAAAAGGTTTTATTAATTCTATCGGCAAAAAGAAATAACAACTGTGAGAGAACCTTGTGCAATTTCATGAAAACTGTGAGAGTACTTGGTGAGTCATCATCTAATAGTGTCTTAAGATCAATCCTAATAATACCAAAAGACTAGTGCAGAATTTTGCATACAGAAGATATCAACTAACATGTAGAAATATATAGAACGTATATGATGGCCTGTCTATTCAATCAAACAGCAGTTAGGTGCATCTCCTTGAGCACCACAACAATTTTTAGAAAGTAGCAACAAATATATGCTTGTAACTATCTTTGATTTAAAAATTATTTACCACTTGTTGTTTCCACCAGAAGAGTAGGTGAAACTAGAGTTAAACCACAATGTATGGTAGAGGTGGGAGTGGAAAAACCAAGTGTCCCAGGGTATTACAAAGAGGACATGCTATGCAAATGCAAGGTGAGCAGCAGAATTTAATTAAACCGTTGGTGTTACAGGATTGTGAATACACTGATAGAGAAAGTAACCCTACACTAGTCTAATACTGTTGGCCATGGACAGCGGCGATGGGCACAGTCGCCAACTTTGAAGGAAAGGGAAATACATGGAAGCAAATTTGTGGAAATAAAAACAACCCTACGTACGTAGCAACACCACACAGCATCTAGTCTAAGTCCCTCTGATCAGCCGTCGAGTGACTGGGGTGGGGCCCCCTTTGCAGGATCATGGATACTGCTTGCATTTTTTTGCCTGCAGAATTGGGTAGATAGTTGAAAGCGCTTCCCCCACGGTGCTCACCCCGATGTTGAAACCAATGAGGTATTGTGCGTCCTTTCCGGATGCCCAATCGCCGGTGACAGCCCAATAGTATGATATTGAGCAGCTAATGTCAGACCAGTTGACCACCAACTGGGCTAGTCTTTCAGAAAGGAATACTGGATTGATTGAATTCCAGTGTTGCTCCACGTGGTTCCTGATGGGGAAAAACCGGTGACCCTCGAGAAACATTTCCAGTAGTCCTGCTGTTGACTTCCTAAGAGCTTTCTTTGTTCTCTTGGTTCCGAAGTTAGACCAATAGAGCGCTGTAACCGCCTGCTCTGCCGCAGTTTTCCCTAATGGCACGTACTGAAGATTCTTCCATCCTCCTACCAGAGTCTTGTAGCTACGTACTGTCGAATCCCTCCGCTCCCGCAAACGCATGCCAACGACCAGTGCGAAACGTGAAATAGCCGAGCCAATACCTGTTGTCTGGCCGTATAGCCATCGCGTTCCTCCAGGTAGTGGAAGGCCCCTTAGAAGCTGGAAGATCCATGGATGTGGCGGCAGCTGAAGTTGTTGTGGCGGTAATACTGGGTGAAAAACTATTTCTGATGCTCTTGTGAGGTCTGCCGTTTGGTCCAACCAAATAGGCACCTCAATGTAATTGCTTGTTTCCAGTTCGAATGTTCTTGCATACGATGGCTCACCCCACGCTTGTTGTCTGCAAAGGAATTAATTAGGGAACACGAGAAATATTTCATTCGATATATTTATGTAAAGAAAAAAAATTAAAGGTTTGGTGGCGGGCATTACCTGGAAGGGGCTATCAGCAGCATGAACACTACAAGACTTGCAAAGAAACCCATGGCAAACTGCAATATGCAAAAAGTGATCATTAGTAGGTAGTAACCAAGATGTCCTGTTTTCTTTTTAACCCCAAAAAATACCTATTCTGTCGGAACGTCACAGAAATTGCGCCCAAAATTGCAAAATATTACCCACCAATGCCACCTATAAGTGATAAAAAAAAATGTTTTATATAGGGGAGTCCCTCGCCTGGGCTGGCCCATGCAGTAGGGACCTCCTATAGTGCGAGCTGGGAGAAGACGCAGCGTGCCCGTTTGGGCCGGCACATACCTAGGCGGCCTGTTTTATAAATTTCGTTTTCTCTTTTTTATTCTTTTCTGTTTTCTTTTTTTCTACTTTAAATAATCCGGGACTACAAAAAAGTTCTAAAAATAAAAAAATATGATTTTTATATAAAATGTTTGTGGATTCGATTCGCGATTTTGTAAAAAAGTTTGCTTATTCAAAAAATGTTCAAAATTTTGAAAGAAATGTTCGGGAAATCAAAACAAATTATCATTTAAAAACAGTTCATGTATTAAAAAATGTTAATGAAATTGAACAAAATTTGGCCAATTCAAAAATAATTCATGAATGGAAAATATCTGAATAATAAAAAAACTGCTCGCGACATACAAAATAGTTAATCATTCATAAATTTTTCGCTGATTCAAAAAAAGATTATGCATTTAAAAATGTTCGTTAAATCAAAAAAATGTTTGTGAATTTGAAAAATTGTTCCACCAATTTCCAAAAAAAATGTTCGTCCATTCTAGAAATGTTTGCTGATTCAAGAAAGTTGTTTATAAAAATATTCATAATTTAGAAAAATGAAAATTTTATAAAATGTCCATGGATTCAAAAAAATTCTTGATTTTAGGAAATGTTCGAAAATTTGTGAAAAGGATCATGATTTTGAAAAATGTTCACAACTTCACATATGTTTACGAGTTTAAGAAAATGTTCATGATTTCACGAAATTGAGAGTGATAGTGTATCTCGATGATGCAGCAAAATGTGGTCATGACCATTGGGGATTATGATTTTTTTTCCGTTGCAACGTACGGGCCCTTTTGCTTATACTAAGTCCAAAGTAAATTGTACCTTATATTGGTCGAACCAAAGTAAATTGTACTCGTACTTAGATTTTGGAAGGGACAACTTTTCTTCCCTTTTTCTCTGCCTAGGAGAGGAACTGAACTCTACCACACCTACAATTTCTAGTAGCTAGTAGACTTGCTTGGCGTGGACATTTTTACTAACATATTCGGATGACATATGGAGTTAGGGTGACAAATTTAATTGCAAGTTTAGCAGACAACGTGGCTGACTGCATTATTTTGTTGGCGTTTGCACAAACCGAACAATTAACTAAGCTAAGCTTTACAGGTAAACATCTCCCAAAAATAAAAATAAAAGCTTACAGGGCACCATGTTTTCATCTATTCTACACCCACGACGCAGCTTTGGCAGTCCTGCCGCGCCTGTTCGTGCTCTTCAGCGCCGCCCTGGTCGCGACCTGCCTGCACGTGACTGCCGGCAGGCGACAGCGATAACGACGTCTGGGTACGGCCAGAGAGACAACCCCGGTTGTGATGCCGGCCGCTTTGATCAAGCGGCCCTCCGGTGGGTCAAATCACCTTCCAATAACGCCGACTAAGACAAGTCCAGCGAGAACTACTGCAGGAAACATGTCTCGCGTGGGAGAGGTGGATTGCGGCGGCGCTTACCAAGGAAGGAGAACCCGGCGGCTGAGCGCGGCGACCGGTGTTGGGGAAGAAGCTGCCCATACAAGCGGTCGAACGCCGGGCCGGAGACGATGTGCCTCTGCTTCCTCGTCTTGCTCCCGTTGATTGCCTTGTGGATGGTCCAAGCTAGGCACGGGGCGTGGGCTTCGCCGAGCCCTTCTGGTTCATTGTTCTTAGCAGGAAGGGCAGGCAGCAGATGAAAGCTACAGTGGGATATTACGGCTGTAGGTGGCTGGCGCCGGCGGTGTGATTGCAGTGGGCATCGGTGGCGTGTCTCCCCAAGGTGAGATTTCCATGAGTGCTGCTGCTGCTATACACACGATAATATTGTGCCCGGCTCCTGGACGATCAAACATGGCAGCGCTACAGGGCACGAGATTTGGATGGCAAGGAACTGTCGTTCGCAGACCGGGCAAGCAATTTCGGATTTCTATTTCGCCCAAAATATTCATTTTTACTTGTTTAAAAAAAATGAAAAACGTTGATCAAAAAATAAAATTTGGCTAATGTTGCCAAAGAACTCAAATTGTTTGTTACTAGATTTCAGTCCAAATTGAAATTAATCCAATTGTTCCAATCCAATTAGAAAACATCACAAAATATACTTGGTAGTTTACCGAGAAAGTTTTACAACAGGAAATAGTTGGCATAATATATAATCCCCTTTTTCGTAGTTTCTCTATTTATATTTAATACAATTGCTTAGATACTTGTAGTAGTATTTTTTTTTTTTTGAAACGCGGTCCCTTAGGGCCCGATTCATTAAAAAAGGTCGAAGAGAGTTGCCCAGTTAATTAACGGAAAACCGGGCGAAAACCGTGACAACATGCCCGCAAAAACAAGGCACACAGGGCGACCTGGCAACCCACACAAGAACGCACACACGCCGTCGAGGAGAAAAGCACCGTCGAGGTTGCAATCCGGTGTCATCGTCCTCACACCTCCCATGGGCGACTCCGACTCCACCATCAACGACCACCGATGTAGCCCGCACCGCAAACAAGCGCCGAGGCTTGCGCCGATCGATGCCAAACAGTCCACCACACGCGCCAACGACCAGGCAGCTCCGACTCTATCGACGAGCATTGCAGGGGAAAAGCGTCGGGCCTGCGCCGAGCCAGCACCGGAACCGACCACTCGTCTCATGTCATCGTCACCACGGAAGCACGTCCTCTGCACCTCTGACTTCAAGAAGACAAATGAGGCACGGCAACCCCTCGAACACGCCAGATGAGACCGACTACCAAAGCTCAGCAGCCGCCCAACTCCGCACAAAGCCGCCATCGTTACCACACAAGAAGTCGCGAAACATCATCATTGCGGGACGGACACCTGCCGACCGCAATGCCACGAGCGTCCAGCCCATGAAGCGCGCAAACGGGATCCAATGCTCTTCAAGACAACACCCCAAAGAAGGAAGCGACGATGTCGACGCCGTCGCCCGACCCGATTGGGCCTTAGGCTTTCACCCGAAGAGCTGAAACCGAGGGTGTGCAGGGGATGGACTCCACGGCGGTGCCTCCAAGGAGGTGACACGACGTCCGCAGACGCCGACGACGTCGGCCGGCAAGGCCCGGCAAGCTTTCGCTCGGAGCACCGCCCACCACCACATCCTCACGCATAGCACCGCTTCGCTGACCCGCACACCTCTCACAAAGCAATCGCGCCATGACCAAGTAGAAGCCACCGCAATCCTCGCCACCGGCCAGAAGAACCAGCGAGCCATCTCCACCTGAGCCCGGGCAGATCTGGCATCCCACCTCCTCTGCAACAACACGGAGACCACCAAAGGCCGGCAAACCTCCGGCCAGCGCGAAGACGCGCCCCAATGAGCAGGAAGGGGGGCTGCACCCGCCCCAACCCGCCAGAAGAGCAGCCGGCCGAAGACCAGCAGCCCACCAACGATGCTCCCGCGGCTGCCACCCGCGAGAGACGCTGCAAGGGGGGCCGTCTTGCTGGAGAAGAGCCGTCGGAACGCAACCCAGGGGCCCACTGACGATGCCGCCGAGACCGCCGACCTGCTGGATCCATCGAGCTATGCAACCAAAAGGGGATCGAGACCTCCCCCACCTCGAGCGCCCGCCGCCTGACGAGGAGTCGCTGCCCGCCGGCATCTCCACCGCGCCCGGCACCACCCCCATGCCGCCCCAGTGGCCGCAGCAGCCGCCGATGCTACGCAGACCAAGGCCGCCGCCCTGGGGTCCAGATCCGCCGCGCCCAATGCAACGGCCAGAGGTCCCCCTCCCCTTAGAGGAACGGGGCCCGCCACCACCGCGGCAAGGGCCGGCGGTAGCGGCGGCAGGGGAGAAGCTGATGGCCGGGCCTGGCAGCGGAAGGTTTTGGGGCCCTCGGGTCGCCTCAGAGAGACGATGCGAGGGAGACGAGGTTGCTCCGCGGTCTCACATGTTTCTTTACTTGTAGTAGTATTAGGTTTAGGAAACACGGTGGAGGTAAAAGCAACTCTAGCAGATACCGCATTTCATGGAACGTACTCCCCAGTGGTAAACCGCAAAGCTGTTTCTGCCGTTGAAAGTCGTCGGCGCAGACCAGATCCTGCATAGTTATACCGCAATGCAGAATCTGGTCTGTGCCGACGCTTTTCAGGTATCACAACATAGATTTTCAGTTGTTTGTAAGATTTTTAGGGAAAAGGATGAATGCGTCAACTAATTCGAAAGTTAATTGAAAGATTGCAAATTCAAAATATTTTAGAAGCTGCGGCCAGACAGAGTACTTATTCAAACGTTCAAAAGATTTCGATAGAAATCCCATCATCCACCCAACTGAATAAAGCAATACCGGAGCCCTAGAGGATACCATTGTAGGGTAACGCAGCAGAAAACAAAAAATTTCCGACCTACGCACCAGCCTAGGACCACTATGGAGACTGCATACAAGGTTTGATCATTTTCGTTACCGACTCGTAGCGCAGCGAAAGTAGAGTCGATGACGATCGGTGGTGCAGATCCCCGCAGCTAGGATTTACAACCTCCCAACCGCGAGGATGTATACCCTCGTCTTCCCTTCGGACAGCCCTCTGGGAGGCGGTCGAACAGTCCCCCGGACGGTGTCGCGGACAGCCCTTCGGGAGGACCTTCGAAACTCGAACGGTCACTCGGACAGCCCTTCGGGAGGACTCACAGAACTCGGACCGTCACTTGGACAGCCCTTCGGGAGGCACTCACGAACAGCCCCTCGGGCACTAAGATCGAAACTACGACCTCTCTACAGAGTTGCACACATACGGTGTCAACTATCCGGCAGGGCTTCGCCGTCCAGAACTAGTTCCCACCGGAACCCAGACAGCCTTTCGGCTCTACGAAACTCTTTTCGTGGGAGGGAGAGAGAAGCCAGATCATTGCATGGCACTTGTATGTGAGAAGGAGTGAGTCTTTAGGCAGCCCCCTCCACCCCTATTTATAGGCCAAGCCCAAGGGTGGCTTCTCCAAGAAGCCAAGGGGAAAAATATCAAAGGACCCTCAAGGTGGCTTCTCCAAGAAGCCACCCAAAAAGCACTTTCACTATTCACGACGACATTTTTCAGCGTCCGTTCAAACTGAAAATATTTATGTGGGCTTAGAACATTTCCAGTACCCACTAAAATAATTTTCAACGCGTTCTGGAACAATTCCAGTTTAGTGATTTCATCTGCGAAAAGCATCTGAAGCGGTTCCGGCAGCCCCGGAACATTTCCGGTTTTTCTTCCAGAAAATTCCCAGAAGTTTCCAGAATGATTCTGGCATCCTCCAAGAATTATCAGGCATGTGCCGAAACCATTTTGACTTAATGGTATCCCCTGAAACAACTTTTCAGTTTCACCGGAACTCATCCGGTGACCTCTCTCTGCGGAACTTTTCCGCTGTCCGAAACTTTTCGGTGTCCGAAACTTTTTCGGTGATTTTCTCTCAGACTCCCTGTCTAGTATTCAGCAGATAGAGGACCCTTAAGCGTGTGACCCTATAGGTTCGGTGAAGTATAGACATGACCTGGAACCCCTTCCGATCAATGATCAACATCGGAGCCGTGGACACCCATATTGACCCCTATACCCACACGAATGAATATTCGAGTGAACCTCCAGTTGCCGTGTGCTATTCCTGTTGCTTCACGATATGTTACAAATACCCGAGGTTAGACATGTTGGCATCCCCGTGGATCAACAACCTGTCCACTATGCCAGTTACCCCGTTATCGGTATTGTTCTCTTTTCTCGTTACCGTGTTCCGGCATCCCCGTGATCAAATCACAAAGTGTCTGGCCAGACGATGATGGATACCGTAACACCGAGAGGGCCCAGAGATATCTCTCCATCGTCGGAGGAGCAAATCCCAATCTTGAGCTATCAAGTTACTTGACATACTTTCCCATGAACCCGTAAGCCGCCGTAATAGCCATTCATTTACGGATGACGTTTAACAAACCCCAAAGTTCATGAATCAAGCATGAAGAAACTCGATACTCTCATAGTCTGAGGAATCATGCAAACATTAACCATCTCTGTGTTATTAACCATTAACTCATGACGAATGTATCTCATAGCATAACATCAATTCGGGTCGATTCAACACAAATGTCCTTCCTGACATTGTGCCCTCAAAGTTGCTGGCATAGACATGCCCATGATTGGAAAAACATAATCATCATGCAACACTTGAGCTAGTCTTAGAGGCACGACTAGGAATACATTTTACCGTTTATTATACCACACGTGCACATGGGTTTTCCCCAGAGCCTTTATGGATATACGGGCTCGGGAACCATAGCAGTTATAGCATGGAATATAAACTTAATTATGAACAGGGAGATAATTAATAACATTTATTATTTCCTCTAGGGCATATCTCCTACAACCATCGCCACCGGTTGCCAGAGCACGACCACCATGACCAGTAGCTGTTGCAACAGCGGCAATAGCTGCAGCTGAAGCAACATCAGTAGCTGCTGCTAAACTTCTTTCGTGCATGATCTCCGCCCATCTCATCTCCCACCACTCTTTCTGTAGAGGATCCATTGTAGTTAGATCCACCATCATCACACAGTTCTCCTTGACAATGATGCTTACCCTCGCCTTGGCTTCCTCGAGACGGATCCTGCGTTCCTCCAACTCCAACTTCGCTTCTCATCTTCTCTAATTTGAAGCCCCCTGATCCTCTTATCTTCACGCTTCTTCTCAGACCATCGCAATTTGGCTTGCAATTGTTGAGTCGCCAATACTTGTCTGGACTTCATCAGATCATCAATCTTCTTCCTCAACCTTTCTTGCTCCACCCTCCTCTTCAACTCCGCCTTCACCTTCTTCGTTCCATCTGGTCTACCTTTCTTTATGGCTCCCGGTTTGTCATCTTCGCCATCATCATCTTCATCCAAACTAATTGTGGATCCTTTTCTTGATGAATGTGCTTCTTGATCTCTCAACTTCCATTTCTCACTATGTTCAAGCAACTTCCAACAATGGAAGAGCGTAAATGGTTTCTTCTTATATGTGTCCATATCCTTGTACCTCTCTTGTGCTGTGCGATCCTACATTCAAAACAAAGACAAATGTTAGGAAAAAGGCAAGACATATGTATCAAACTCACAACTACAAGATAATGAAATGTCCAAACAAACTCACATAGTCATCAATATTGACACCACTTGGAGGTGCATTCCTCACTTGCTCTAAACAAGCACTCCATTGGCTACAACACGCCTTGATCACATCATACCGGCCTTGTAGAGATCACATTGTTCGGTTTGACTTTGGGGAAATGATCCGATGAAATTTATCCTCAATTCTTTGCCAGTACTTCTTGCCAGTTTGATCATTCCCGGTTGTCGGGAATTTGAATCCCGGTAGTAGAATTTTATGTTGGCGGAGCTTGGGGTCACGATCTGATGGGTTAACAACCTCAGGCACACATGAATTATAGAGGTTCAGACCCCGAGATTTCTCCAAGTAATAACCCTACGTCCTGCTAGGAGATTTGTATAATCAAGCGTGTGAGGTGCTCAAAGTATTACAATGGTGCTGGCCGACCCGAGGTGAGTTCGGCCAAGTAAGTTCCTCCTTTCCTAAGGGAGAAACTATGGTGGAGTGTGCTCTAAGAGCCTAAGGATGAACTTCGTATGAACTATGGATGAACTAGCTATGAACTATGTGTTAGAATAAATCCCAGGCGCTCCGTCGAACATCCGAGGACCAAGCAATCACACGAGGCATGACACCGAGATTTGTTAACGAGGTTCACCGAACTCGGCTACATCCCGGGGCCTGACTATGGGCGCTCCTTCCCGTGACACCGTCACAATACCGCACCCCGTCCACCCGGGCGCCGGCACACGTCGCGGCTCCCCCTGCGTGCATGTGCTATTATGTTGGCATAAATTACATCATGTGTCTACCTTCTCAAATATAAGAGGTCTAGGATACAAATTTCCTATTAGGATACGACTCCATATCTTTACCTAATAATAAAGGGGTTATTGCTTCTGGTTGTCCCTCGTTGAAATTGCCCCCAAAGTTACAAAATATTACCCACCGATGTCACCTATAAGTGATAAAAACGTTCCACAGTGGGGAATCCTCGCCTGGTCCGGCCCAGTAGGAATCTTTTATACTGTGCTCTGTGCACTGGGAGAAGAAACAACGCGCCTGTTTGGGCCGACCCATATCCGGGCGGGTTGTCTTTTAAATTCTGTATTTTATTTTCATTTTTATTTTCCATCTTTGTTTTTTCCTAATTTAAATAAATTGGTAATTCAAAAAAGTTCCCAAGATTAACAAAATAAGAATTCTGAAATAAAATGTTTAATAATTCACAAATGTTTGTGCACTCAGAAAATGTTCATCATCTTTTTTAAAATGTTGACATATTCAAAAAATATTAATTTTTTTAAACAAATGCCGGGAAATCAAAAAATGTTTATGTTTTTTAAAAAAGTTCGTGTATTCAAAATATTAATGAAATTGAACAAAATTTTGCCAATTGAAAAAATGTTCATGAATTGAAAAGTATCCTAAAAAAATCAAAACTATTCATGACTTACAAAATAGTTTATTGATTCATAAAATGTTCGCTGATCCAAAAAATGATCATGCATTTCAAAAATAATTCCTTAAATCAAAATAAATGTTCAGGAATTTCAAAACAATTTCCAACAAACAATTTCAAATAAAATGTTCTTCGATTCTAGAAATGTTCGACTCTTTAAGAAAGATATTTTAAAAAATGTTCATGATGTTAGATATGTTCATGAGTTTAAAAATGTTTGAAAATCTGTAAAAATGTTCATGATGTCAGATATGTTCATGAGTTTAAAAAAGTATTCATAATTTTCAAAAATTGTTCATGTTTTCACGAAAATGAGGGAGATAGTGTATCTCGGTGATGCAGCAAAATGTGGTCATGGCCATTGGAGATTATGAAATTTTTTCTCCCGCTGCAATGCACGGGCCCTTTTGCTAGATCACAAAAATGTTTGTGAGTTTCAAATATTGAGCCACCAATTTCCAAAAAAAATTCATCAATTCAAGAAATGTTCGCCGATTGAAGAAAAATGTTTAAAAAATATTCACTATTTTTAAAATATGTTTGCAAATTGTATAAAATCTTTAGAAAATTAAAAAATGTTCTTGATATTAGAAAATGTTTGAAAATTTGTAAAAGTGTTCACGGATTTGAAAAATGTTGACGATTTCAGATATGTGCACGAATTTTAAAAAAATGTTCATGATTTAAAAAATTGTTCATGATTTCATGAAATTAAGAGTGACAGTGTATCTCGGTGATGCAAAAAAATGTAGTCATAGCCATTGGAGATTATGATTTTTTTCTTCCGTGGCAACGGACGGGCCCTTTTGCTAGTTCTATCTACACACCATATGACTCAGAGTCCAACTGTAATCTCCCTTGTATAATAATAATATTCGACACAACTCTAACAAACTCCACCTTGGCGAATATTCTTCACCATCTTCGATTCATCCATGTGTCGAACCTCCATGTAGACTTGAGATTATACCATGAGCACCACTGGTACTTCCGACTCCATGTGACTCCACCTGCAACTGTTGTCCCTTCTTGTCTTCTTCATAGTCAACACTCGAGCAAAATTAAGTTTCTCATTACTCTACTTTGTGCTTCCAACTTCCAGAGTATGAGTTTAACGCCATCATACATCGTTCACTGATCTGTGTGAAAGTGAACAACTCATATATTGGATGTCACATATAAGAGTTACCTGAACTCAACATCACCGCTCTTTCTTGACTGTCTCTCTAAAACTTAAAGGAATTTCACCGTTGCCATGTATCACCTTGAGTCAAATTAACA
Organism: Thinopyrum elongatum; assembly: GCA_011799875.1. Taxonomy (NCBI): domain Eukaryota; kingdom Viridiplantae; phylum Streptophyta; class Magnoliopsida; order Poales; family Poaceae; genus Thinopyrum; species Thinopyrum elongatum. The sequence continues at coordinate 73,180,645 of CM022303.1, forward strand.
GTTGTCTCACCCTTTCCGCGGATAGTCTCTGACATGTCCCACAGCTATATCACTCCTCCTCCTTCTCTAGTTGTTGTTAGGGCATATTTCTCTCTAATTGTTTTGGGGATTGATGAAAATACTATTTGCGGAATAACCGTGTGCATTGAGCATTTTAGATATTATTACATATGACACAAGACGGTTTATTCCCCTCAGTGTTGAATAGTGAAAATGGTCGTTTCCGGTGTTTCTTTTTCGATGGATTTGAGTTGTAGGAAAACCATACTATTAAGAGGGGGTCCGCTTTGGAAAGGTTAGGGTGGAATCAACACGTACACACATACACATATGCACCCACTTTCCTTCCTGGCAACTTTGGAGTTCCTACTGATATATGTCTTGGGCTAGTTTGAAGCACACTAGCGGTAGTACCGCTTATGCGGTACTTTCGCAGTCCAGTGCTCCACGCACTACCGCTTGATTTCGGCTACCATGGACTTTTTCGCATGTATGGTAGTTGGGCGGTAGTAGGGTGGTAGTACTGCTCCGGCGGTACTACGAGGTAGTACTACCACACTACCGTAGTTTCTCTGTAGCCTTGACAAATTAGCGGAAGTAGGGCGGTAGTAGGGCGGCGGTAGTACTGCTTGATGCGGTAGTACCGCCCCTGCCCCGGTGGTAGTACCACTTGATGCGGTACTTCTGTTTTCTACTACCGCACTCAGTACCGCCTATTTTGTGCCTCTGTTTAGCTCTTCAACTATTACGGTAGTAGATCGGAAGTAGGGCGGTGCTAGTACCGCTTGATGCAGTACTACTGTCCTACCCTCCCTCTACTACCGCTGGTTCACTGTGTCCTAAGACACTTAGTGGTAGTTGCTACTTGTGAGTTGCGTTGGGATTTTCCTCGAAGTGGAAGGGAGAATCAATATAGTAGCAGATAGTTTTTCCCTCAGTAGAGAACCAAGGTTTATCGAACCAATATGAGATACACGCAAATAACCGTCAATAGTACCTACACACACAAGAGCAAATACTTGCACCCAACACGGGCAAGAGGGTTGTTAATCCCCTTGTACTCGTTAATTGCAAGGATCAAATCTGATAGTGATAGATAGATAAACTGCAAAGTAAAATAAAACTAAATAAATTACAACAATCTATTTTTTTTATTTTTATAATATGATTAAGATACTCCCAGGGGGCATAGTTTTCACTAGAGGCATCTCTCTCAAGAATATAACATATGGTGGGTAAACAAATTACTGTTGGGCAGCTGATAGAATAGCACATAGTTATGATGTTATTCATGGCATGATCATGTATATAAGTATTACGTCTGTGACAAGTAGACCGAAACTATGAACAGGAAATTCTTATATTTCATAGGTCTGCATACTATACAAGCATCCGAAGACCTTCTAGCACCCTCCTGCAACCATTCCCCATGAGTGTAGGCATGTTACTCGTATATTTCTCCCATAGAAACCTCCATATATTTTTCACCCCCGCTTCTTTCTGACCCTCCCTTCCATGCATCTTCAGCAGCTGCAAGCTTGACCTATCTTCTTCATCCAATCTGCTTGCAAGGTTGATTATTTTTATGATAAGTGATGCTTTAGAGTTTGTTTGTATGCATGTCAGTGCAGATATTTGGAATAGACAGGGCCAGCAATCCAATATGGTTGTGATGCAATTAGAAATCCTAATCGAGGATGCCTTTTCATGTGGTGTATACTGATGTGAAAATTTATTTAGTTGAACATTATGGAGCTTGGGAAGATGCCGTCGCCGTGCCGTGGTGGATGGCGACATGGAGCTCGCCAGGACGACGCTCATCATCAAGCCTGTGCCGCGGAGAATGGAAGCATGGAGCTCGCAGGACGACACAATCAATGTTTACCTCATCAAGATGGAGCCTGTGACCCGGAGTCATGAAGACGACACACGCCCGCAACACGGAGAAGAAGATGGCACTACTCGGTGATGTCCATGACCCGGAGGAGAAGACGGTGCCACATGCTGCTATTCGCAAGCCGGAGCCCATGAAGACAAGGCGCGATGGTGGGAAGGCGGCGCGGCGATGGGAACATCTTACCACGGCCCCATGAGGCGGCTCCCTTGTCTTGGTGGACTGCTGTAAACTTGGAGTCTAGGCAAGACAACCACACCGGCTATGCCGATATGAGAGCGCATTGGTTTCACACCGACGCCGATCTCCACCAAGGAATACTCCCGTGAGTCGAACCCCTTGCGTACAATGACGAAGCCGCTACATCATCAAGGAGTCCGAGCCAAGCAGAGCCCATGCTACTCCAACACTGACTACATCAACGCCGTCAAGACCGATGAGGCGCGACAGCGAGGGCGAACGTGGCTAGCACAAAGCCATGTTTTGAGCAGCACGTGTACCGATGAGGACACAGGTTTTGCCGCTGCCCACACCACACAGACATCATCATCATCATCATGCGTGGAGAATGTGAAGCGAAGATGACGAAGAAGACCACACGGCTTAATCGGAGGTATCTCGTGGAGAAACCCGCGGGAGTAATTAACCGGGAGCCTTCCGAGGCCCCGGGGAACCAGGAGACCGCACATCGCCATAGTCAGGCTGGCCGCGCTAGTAGGCCACGGAGCGCATTCATTTTTATGGGATCTTGTAATTTTGTTCATCCAAATAGATAAATGATATACTTGTTTCCCGTATCTTTGTGTACTACGGTACACTTGCACACCTGCACACTTTTCTTATCCCCAGCGCATTGAGAGAAATCAAACACCTCCTCTTCCTTTCTCACGAAGCCACTATTAGATTTTTATCGTGTCAAACAAATTGGCACACCCAGTGGGACCTAGTTCTCCTCCCATCTTTGCTTCGCTGTTGTCATCGGAATCGTCTTCGCCCATCTCCCAATCTGTATAGTATGGAGCATGACAAAGAATCGGCGGGGGGCGCCGCTAATCAATGTCACTTTCAAGATGGTAGACTCTCCTGTGGTAGCAACTCGGAGCTGGTGGTGATCAAATTTGGATCAATACCATCCATGACCGTCATCGAGCTCGACGCCAAAGTCGTGTGCACCAAGTCCCGAAATCTGTGTAGTTTCAAACAATGCAGTCCAAGAAGGTGCAAAGGCGGACGATACCCAAGGTGAAGGAGCGTCGCGAACTAATGCTTGATGCGCATGCTGCTACTTCTTGAACTTGCGTTGGTTTTTCCCTTGAAGAGGAAAGGGTGATGCAGCAAAGAAGAGATAAGTATTTCCCTTAGTTTTGAGAACCAAGGTATCAATCTAGTAGGAGATACACGCAAGTCTCCAATCTATGTACCTGCACAAACCAATCAAACACTTGCACCCAACGCGATAAAGGGGTTGTCAATCCTTTCACGGTCACTTGCAAGGATGAGATCTGATAGAGATAGATATAAAAGATTACTAAAACATAAAGCAAAGTAAAAACAAATAAATTGCAGCAAGGTATTTTTGGGTTTTTTGGTTTATAGATCTGAAAATATATGATGGAAAATAGACCCGGGGCCATAGGTTTCACTAGAGGCTTCTCTCTTGAAGGAAAATAATACGGTGGGTGAACAAATTACTGTCGAGTAATTGATAGAAAAATGCAAAGTTATGACGCTATCCAAGGCAATGATTATGAAGGCATCACGTCCGTGTCAAGTAGACCGACTCCTGCCTGCATCTACTACTATTACTCCACACATCAACCGCTATCCAACATGCATCTAGAGTATTAAGTTCATAAGAACGGAGTAACGCCTTAAGTAAGATGACATGATGTAGAGGGATAAACTCAAGCAATATGATGAAAACCCCATCATTTTACACTTGATGGCAACAACACAATACGTGTATCGCTACCCCTACTTTGTCACTGGGTGAGATCACCGCAAGATTGAAACCAAAACTAAGCACCTCTCCCATTGAAAAAGAACCAATCTAGTTGGCCGAACCAAACCGATAATTTGAAGAGAAATACAAAGATATCAAATCATGAATATAAGAATTCAGAGAAGATTCAAATAATATTCATAGATAAACTGATCATAAATCCACAATTCATCGGATCTCGGCAAACACACCGCAAAAGAATATTACATCGGATAAATCTCCAAGAACATCGAGGAGAACATGGTATTGAAGATCAAAGAGAGAGAAGAAGCCATCTAGCTACTAGCTATGGACCCGTAGGTCTGTGATAAACTACTCACGCTTCATCGGAAGGGCAATAGAGTTGATGTAGAAGCCCTCCGTGATCGAATCCCCCTCCGGCAGGGTGCCGGAAAAGGCCCCAAGATGGGATCTCACGGGTATAGAAGGTTACGGCGGCGGAAAAGTATTTTTATGGATGCTTCTGGTCGGTTGGAAATATTTCTGAATTTATAGGCCAAGAATTAGGGTTGGAGCAGCTCCGAGGGGCCCACAAGCCCTCAGGGAACCCCCCTAGGGCGCGCCCCTGAGGCTTGTGGCCTCCTTGGGACTCCTCTGACTTTATCTCCAAGTCCTACATGTGTCTTCTGGTCCAAGAAAAATCATCACGAAAGTTTTATTCCGTTTGGACTCCGTTTGATATTCCTTTTCTGTAAAACTCAAAAACAAGGAAAAAACAGAAACTGGCACTGGGCTCTAGGTTAATAAGTTAGTCCCAAAAATAATATAAAATAGCATATTATTGCATATAAAACATCCAAAACAGATAATATAATAGCATGGAACAATAAAAAATTATTGATACGTTGGAGACGTATCAAGCATCCCCAAGCTTAATTCCTGCTCGTCCTCGAGCAGGTAAATGATAAAAACAGAATTTTTGATGTGGAATGCTACCTAACATATCTATCCATGTAATTTTCTTTATTGGCATGAATATTCAGATCCATATGATTCAAAACAAAAGTTTAATATTGACATAAAAACAATAATACTTCAAGCATACTAATAAATCAATCGTGTCTTCTCAAAATAACATGGCCAAAGAAATTTATCCCTACAAAGTCATATAGTCTGGCTATGCTCTATCTTCATCACAAAAGTATTTCATCATGCACAACCCCGGTTTTAGCCAAGCAGTTGTTTCACACTTTAGTATTCTCAAACTTTTTCAACTTTCACGCAATACATGAGCGTGAACCATGGATTTAGCACTATAGGCGGAATGGAGTATGGTGGTTGTGGAGAAGACAAAAAGAAGAAGATAGTCTCACATCAACTAGGCGTATTAATGGGCTATGGAGATGTCCATCAATAGATATCAATGTGAGTGAGTAGGGATTGCCATGCAACGGATGTACTAGAGCTATAAGTTTATGAAAGCTCAAAAAGAAACTAAGTGGGTGTGCATCCAACTCGCTTGCTCACGAAGACCTAGGGTAATTTGAGGAAGCCCATCATTGGAATATACAAGCCAAGTTCTATAATGAAAAATTCCCACTAGTATATGAAAGTGACAACATAGGAGACTCTCTATCATGAAGATCATGGTGCTACTTTGAAGCACAAGTGTGGAAAAAGGATAGTAACATTGCCCCTTCTCTCTTTTCTCTTATTTTTTTGGTGGGCTTCTCTATCCTCTTTTATTTTTCATAAAGTCTGGAGACTCATCCCAACTTGTGAGGGAATCATAGCTTCCATCATCCTTTCCTCACATGGGACAATGCTCTAATAATGATGATCATCACACTTTTATTTACTTACAACTCAAGAATTACAACTTGATACTAGAACAAAATATGACTCTATATGAATGCCTCCGGCGGTGTACCGGGATGTACAATGATCTAGCATAGAAAATGACATCAAAAAACGGACAAGCCATGAAAACATCATGCTAGCTATCTTACAATCATGCAAAGCAATATGACAATGATGGTATGTGTCATCATAAAACGGAACTGTGGAAGTTGCATGGCAATATATCTCGGAATGGCTATGGAAATGCCATAATAGGTAGGTATGGTGGCTGTTTTGAGGAAGGGTATATGGTGGGTTTAATGCACCGGTGAAAGTTGTGCGGTACTAGAGAGGCTAGCAATGGTGGAAGGGAGAGAGTGCGTATGATCCATGGACTCAACATTAGTCATAAAGAACTCACATACTTATTGCAAAAATTTATTAGCTATCGAAACAAAGTATTAGACGCATGCTCCTAGGGGAGAGGTTGGTAGGAGTAAACCATCTCGCGCTCCCGACCTCCACACAAAGGATGACAATCAAAAAATAAATCATGCTCCGACTTCATCACATAACGGTTCACCATACATGCATGCTACGGGAATCACAAACTTTAACACAAGTATTTCTACCAATCCACAATTACTTACTAGCATGACTCTAATATCACCATCTTTATATCTCAAAACAATCATAAGGAATCAAACTTCTCATAGTATTCAATGCTCTTTATATGAAAGTTTTTATTATATCCCTCTTGGATGCCCATCATATTAGGACTAAATTCATAACCTAAGCAAATTACCATGCTGTTTAGAGAGACTCTAAAAATAATATAAGTGAAGCATGAGAGTTCAACAATTTCTATAAAATAAAGCCACCGCCGTGCTCTAAAAGGATATAAGTGAAGCACTAGAGCAAAATTGCCTAGCTCAAAAGATATAAGTGAAGCACATAGAGTATTCTAATAAATTCACGATTCATGCATGTCCCTCTCAAAAGGTGTGTACAGCAAGGATGATTGTGGCAAACTAAAAAGCAAAGACTCATATCATACAAGACGCTCCAAGCAAAACACACATCATGTGGTGAATAAAAATATAGCCTCAAGTAAATTTACCGATAGACAAAGACGAAAGAGGGGATGCCATCCGGGGCATCCCCAAGATTAGATGCTTGGTTGTACTTGAATATTACCTTGGGGTTCCTTGGGAATCCACAAGCTTAGGCTCTTGCCACTCCTTATTCCATAGTCCATGAAATCTTTACCCAAAACTTGAAAACTTCACAACACAAAACTCAACAGAAAATTCATGAGATCCGTTAGTATAAGAAAATAAATCACCACTTTTTGATACTGTTGTGACCTCATTATTTATTTATATTGGTGTAATATATACTATATTCAAACTTCTCCATGGTTCATACCCACCGATACTACCCATAGATTCATCAAAAGAAGCAAACAACACAGAGAAAACATAATCTGTCAAAAACAGAACAGTCTGTAGCAATCTGAAAACTTCGAATACTTCTGTAACTCCAAAAATTCTGAAGATTTAGGACAACCTGGGAAATTTGTGTATAAATCTTGTGTAAAAAAATTCAGATCAAAAGCCGCTTCTGTGATTTTTTAAAATTGTTTTACTGGGCGCAGAGGTTTCTGTTTTTCAGCAAGATCAAATCAACTATCACCGTAAGCCATCCCAAAGGTCTTACTTGGATCAAACACTAATTAAAACACCAAAACACAATTAATACAGAGATAATAATGTTTATTTATTGAAAAACATAACCAAAAACCAAAAACATAAAAATAAAATTGGGTTGCCTCCCAACAAGCGCTATTGTTTAACGCCCCTAGCTAGGTATAAAACATAGATCTAGGTATTGTCATCTTTGGTATGCAATCCATAAGTAGCTCTCATAATAGATTCATATGCCAACTTAATTTTCTTTCTTGTAAAGTGTCCCATGCCCTTCCTTAATGGAAATTGAAATCTAATATTTCCTTCTTTCATATCAATAATTGCACCAATCGTTCTAAGGAAAGGTCCACCAAGAATAATAGGACATGTAGGATTGCAATCTATATCAAGCACAATAAAATCTATGGGCACATAATTCCTATTTGCAAAAATAAGAACATCATTAATCCTTCCCATAGGTTTTTTAATAGTGGAATCTGCTAGATGCAAATTTAAAGAACAATCATCAAATTCACGGAAACCTAACACATCACATAAAGTTTTTGGAATCGTGGAAACACTAGCACCCAAATCACACAAAGCATGGCACTCATAATCCTTAATTTTAATCTTAATTGTAGGTTCCCACTCATCATAAAGCTTTCTAGGGATAGAAACTTCCAACTCAAGTTTTTCTTCAAATGATTTCATCATGGCATCAACGATATGTTTAGTAAAAGCTTTATTTTGATTATAAGCATGAGGAGAATTCAACATGGATGGCAACAAGGAAATGCAATCTATCAAAGAGCAATTATCATAATTAAAATCCTTGAAATCCAAAAGAGTGGGTTCGTCGCTACTTAAAGTTTTGACCTCTCCAATCCCACTTTTATCAATTTTTGCATTAAGATCTATAAACTCCGAATCATTGGGGCGCCTTTTAGCAAAAGTTGACTCATATTCAGTCCCATCTTTATCAAGATTTATATTAGAAAACAAAGATCCAATAGGAGTCACATCAATCACTTTAAGATCTTCATCATTATTCTCACAGGACTCTGGTTTAGCGGCCATCTTATTTACCAAAGTAGTTTGTTTATCGAAAATTTGGCCTACTAAATTTTCAAGATGAGCAAATTGAGATTTAAGACTATAAAATTCCTTAGAAACATCATCGAGCTCTTTATTAATATACTCCATCATAGTTTTTTGCTCCTTAAGTTCGTTTCTAAAGAAACTATTATGCTGAAATTGTAGGGACATGAAACTTATAGCATTATTTTCAATCTCTTCCAACTTCCTATAGTAAGGATAAAAGCTCTTGGGTTGAGCCATAAAGGAAATCAAGTGGACAAAAAGATGAACGGAAAAAGGGGCGAATTAAAAGGCAAATCTTTTTGTGTTTTTCTGAAATAGTTTTAGAAGTGGGGGAGAGGAAAACGAGAGGCAAATGGCAAATAATGTAATGCAAGAGATGAGAGTTTATGATGGGTACTTGGTAGGCTTGATGTAGATCTCCCCGGCAACGGCGCCATAAATTCTTCCTGCTACTTCTTGAGCTTGCGTTGGTTTTTCCCTTGAAGAGGAAATGGTGATGCAGCAAACTAGAGATAAGTATTTCCCTCAGTTTTGAGAACCAAGGTATCAATCCAGTAGAAGATACACGCAAGTCTCCAATCTATGTACCTGCAAAAACAATCAAACACTTGCAGTTAACGCGATAAAGGGATTGTCAATCCCTTCGCGGTCACTTGCAAGGATGAGATCTGATAGAGATAGATATAAAAGATTACTAAAACGTAAAACAAAGTAAAAACAAATAAATTGCAGCAAGGTATTTTTGGTTTTTTGGTTTATAGATCTGAAAATATATGATGGAAAATAGACCCGGGGCCATAGGTTTCACTAGAGGCTTCTCTCTTGAAGGAAAATAATACGGTGGGTTTACAAATTACTGTCGAGCAATTGATAGAAAAGCGCAAAGTTATGACGATATCCAAGGCAATGATTATGAATATAGGCATCACGTCCGGGTCAAGTAGACCGACTCCTGCCTGCATCTACTACTATTACTCCACACATCGACCGCTATCCAGCATGCATCTAGAGTATTAAGTTCATAAGAACGGAGTAACACCTTAAGTAAGATGACATGACGTAGAGGGATAAACTCAAGCAATATGATGAAAACCCCATCTTTTTACCCTTGATGGCAACAATACAATACGTGTCTCGCTACCCCTACTTTTTCACTGGGTGAGATCACCGCAAGATTGAACCCAAAACTAAGCACCTCTCCCATTGCAAGAAGAACCAATCTAGTTGGCCAAACCAAACCAATAATTCAAAGAGTAATACAAAGATGTCAAATCATGCATATACGAATTCAGAGAAGATTCAAATAATATTAATAGATAAACTGATCATAAATCCACAATTCATCGGATCTCGACAAACACACCGCAAAATAATATTACATTGGATAGATCTCTAAGAACATCGAGGAGAACATGGTATTGAGGATCAAAGAGAGAGAAGAAGCCATCTAGCTACTAGCTATGGACCCATAGGTCTGTGATAAACTACTCACGCTTCATCGGAAGGGCAATAGAGTTGATGTAGAAGCCCTCCGTGATCGAATCCCGCTGCGGCAGGGTGCCGGAAAAGGCCACAAGATGGGATCTCACGGGTACAGAAGGTTACGGCGGCGGAAAAGTACTTTTGTGGACACTTCGGGTAATTTGGGAATATTTCTGAATTTATAGGCCAAGAATTAGGGTTGGAGGAGCTCCGAGGGGCCCACAAGCCCTCAAGGCGCGCCCCTGAAGCTTGTGGCCTCCTCGGGACTCCTCTGACTTCCTCTCCAAGTCCTACGTGTGTCTTCTGGTCCAAGAAAAATCATCGCGAAAGTTTTATTCCGTTTGGACTCCGTTTGATATTCCTTTTCTATAAAACTCAAAAACAAGGAAAAACATAAACTGGCACTGGGCTCTGGGTTAATAAGTTAGTCCCAAAAATAATATAAAATAGCATATTAATGCATATAAAACATCCAAAAAAGATAATATAATAGCATGGAACAATAAAAAATTATAGATACATTGGAGACGTATCACATGCCCTGTTGAAGGAGTCAACATGGGCAGACATGGAAGGAGATGTGGAGGTAGCTCAACACCTCCGCGCTAAGACTGCCAATGGGTGGGCAAGTGCTACATCCCTTCACGCTTCTACCATGGCTTCACACTCGGAGCCGCCTACACCAAGACCACGGCCCACCAAGGTCACGAAGCATGAAGTCTTGGAGGCCATCTCCCATAACCTGCGTAGGCTCATGGTGAATGCTTGCTAGTCTGAAAGCCCGCATACTCTATGCAACTACAGAAATATCGCAAGGCCCTACAGTCTCCATCAAATTCGAGGAGATGCATGGGCGCAATGGGTCCACAACTCAGAGGTTGATGGATGATCACTCCCAACAGCAATATGTTCTCCGTCCTTCACTGCGAGGCACTGACACCAGGTGGTGAGGATTTGAGGTGAGAGTTTCACCAACTCCAGGAATAGATAAACCATATCCGGAGGCCCCCCATGATCTTGTAGCATCGAATACTTCATCAATTCAGGTTGCAGGTAGGATGAAGCGCCAAGCCCCAAGTCATCATCCTCAACATGAGCGCCAGACATTGGCACCTCAATGATAGTCTTCACCAACTCGCCAATTCAAGCGGGGGCATCCTAACATGCCCCACGTTGGAACCGATGGTCAAGACATCAAGAGGATGAGGAACCCATGATCCACTAAACAGTGGCAACCATGGGACCATCTACGGCAAACACTTTCTCCACGACATGCATTCCCTCCTAGCTAGGAGGGGAGACTGGCCACAACTGTAGGTGACGGCGGACAAGGTTGCATCATCTACTTGGCACCATGTGCCACCTCGTCCTCTCCAGACGAAGTGTTGTCAATGCAGATGCCAACTAGAGCTCGCCGGACTCGTCCGAGGCGGGGTGTCGTCCACACCATTGGCTGACATGGAGTGCCCCAATGGTGGGGCATCGTCTACACCTCCGTCGACATGGAGTTCCTCCCAAGGCGGAGCGCCATCTACCTCAGTCGGGATGGAGCTCGACTAGGAGGGGCTGCTTTTTCACCTACGTCGACACAGATATCGCCAAAGGCGGTTCGTCATCTACGCCGCCATCGCGGAGGTTGCCCAGGATGATGTCACCATCTACATCGATGCTGCCCACACGGAGCTTGGTCCGTGTGGGGCTTGGTCTACACCGCCGCCAGCAAGGAGCTTAGCCTTGGGTGAGGGTCGGTCTACATCATCGCAGACAAGTGCACGCCCCAGGTGGAGCATCATCTACACCATCACCGACACTGATCACGTATAAGGGCGGGCACTGCACACACCACCACACATGCAGAGCTCACCTAAAGTGGAGTGTCGTACACATCACCTCCGACAATAAGCATCACCCAAAGTTGGGAATCGTTCACAGACCACCTTGATGCTTGCCCAAGACGGGATAGCCTTTTTACACCGCCACCAACCTAGAGCTTGCCCAAGCCGGGGCGTCCCACGAACACGGAGCTCTCCTAAGGTGAGGCGGCATCTATGCCGCTAGGAACTGCTACTTCTTGAGCTGGCGTTGGTTTTTCCCTTGAGGAGGAAAGGGTGATGCAGCAAAGTAGAGATAAGTATTTCCCTCAGTTAAGAACCAAGGTATCAATCCAGTAGGAGGTACACGCAAGTCTCCAATGATAGCACCTGCACAAACAAACAAATACTTGCACCCAACGGGATAAAGGGGTTGTCAATCCCTTCATGGTTACTTGCAAGGATGAGATCTGATAGAGATAAGCATAAAAGATAAATAGAAGTGCAAAATAAAATAAAGATAAATAAATTGCAGCAAGGTATTTTTGTGTTTTCGTTTTATAGATCTGAAAATAATATGACAAAAATAGACCCGGGGGCCATAGTTTTCACTAGAGGCTTCTCTCTTGAAAGAACGCATACGGTGGGTAAACAAATTACTGCTGAGCAATTGATAGCAAAGCGCAAAGCTATGACGATATCTAAGGCAATGATCATGAATATAGGCATCATGTCCGTGACAAGTAGACCGACTCTTGCCTGCATCTACTACTATTACTCCACACATCGACCGCTATCCAGCATGCATCTAGTGTATTAAGTTAACAAGAACGGAGTAACGCCTTAAGCAAGATGACATGATGTAGAGGGATAGATCCAATCAATATGGTAAAACCCCCATCTTTTTATCATTAATGGTAACAATACAAATACGTGCCTCGCTACCCCTTCTGTCACTGGGTGAGGACACCGGAAGATTGAACCCAAAACAAAGCACCTCTCCCATTGCAGGAAAAATCAATCTAGTTGGCCAAACCAAATCAATAGATCGGAGAGAAATACAAAGCTATCTTAATCATGCATAAAAGAGTTCAGAGAAGACTCAAATAATATTCATAGATAATCTGATCATAAATCCACAATTCATTGGATCTCAACAAACGCACCGCAAAAGAAGATTACATCAAATAGATCTCCAAGAACATTGTATTGAACATTGATGACCCACAAGTAGAGGGGATCAATCGTAGTCCTTTTTATAAGTAAGAGTGTCGAACCCAACGAGGAGCAGAAGGAAATGACAAGTGGTTTTTAGCAAGGTAATCTCTGCAAGCACTGAAATTGTAGGTAACGAGTAGTTTGATAGCAAGATAATTTGTAACGAGCAAGTAACGGTAACGGTAAATAAAGTGCAGCAAGGTGTCCCAATCCTTTTGTGGCAAAGGACAGGCCAAAACGGTCTCTTATAATAAGCAAAACGTTCTTGAGGGTACACGGGAATTTCATCTAGTCACTTTCATCATGTTGGATTGATTCGTGTTCGCTACTTTGATAATTTGATATGTGGGTGGACCGGTGCTTAGGTGCTGTTCTTACTTGAACAAACCTTCTACTTATGATTAACCCCCTCGCAAGCATCTGCAACTACGAGAAAATTATTAAGATAAAATCTAACCATAGCATTAAACTTTTAGATCCAAATCAGTCCCTTACGATGTAGCGCATAAACTAGGGTTTAAGCTTCTGTCACTCTCGCAACCCATCATCTAATAACTACTCCACAATGCATTCCCTTAGGCCCTAATAAGGTGAAGTGCCATGTAGTCGACGTTCACATGACACCACTAAGGGAATCACAACATACATATCATCAAAATATCGAACACATATCAAGTTCACGTGATTACTTACAATAAGATTTGTCCCGTGACCTCAAGAACAAAAGTAACTACTCACAAATGATAATCATGCTCAAGATCATAGGGGTATTAAATAGCATAATGGATCTGAACATATAATCTTCCACCAAATAAACCATATAGTAATCAACACTACTAGTCACCCACAAGTACCAATCTAAGGTTCTGGTACAAAGATTGAACACAAGAGATGAACTAGGGTTTGAGAGCAGATGGTGCTGTTGAAGATGTTGATGGAGATTGCCCTCCCAAAGATGGGAGAGTTGTTGGTGATGACGATGACGATGATTTCCCCCTCCGGGAGGGAAGTTCCGCCGGTGGAATCGCTCCGCCGGAGGGTAAAAGTGCTCCTGCCCAAGTTCCGCCTCGAGACAGCGGCACTTCATCCTGAAAGTCCTCTCATTATTTTTTCTAGGTCAAAATGACTTATATACCAGGAGATGGGCACCGGAGGTGGGCCGAGGAGGGCACAACCCACCAGGGCGCGCCTGGGGGCCTGGCGCACCCAGGTGGGTTGTGCCCACCTGGTGGGCCCCCTCTGGTAGTTATTTGCTCCAATAATTCTTATATATTCCATAAAAAATCTCCGTGAAGTTTCATCTCATTTGGAGATGTGAAGAATAGGTAACTCTGACGTAGCTTTTTCAGGTCCAGAATTCCAACTGCCGGCATTCTCCCTCTTTGCGTGAACCTTGCATATTATGAGAGAAAAGGCATTAGAATTACTCCATAAAGCATTATTATGCATACAAACATTATAAATAATAGTAGGAAAACATGATGCAAAATGGACGTATCAACTACCCCAAGCTTAGACCTCGCTTGTCCTCAAGCGAAAAACCGAAATCGAAAAACATGTCCACATGCTTAAAGAGAGAGGTGTGGATAAAAACAAAATACGGACATAGAAGCATCATGTATATTGTTATAACAACAACAAACTTTATTATAGAACTTTTATCATAAACTTTTATCATCTAACTTTTATCATATAACTTTTCATGAGCAAGTAACAATTCATCACAACATCGAACTATAAAGCATAAACCTTATTGAAAACCAACAAACTATGTTCTCGGTCAACTTTGCAACTACAATTGATCATCTTTTCAGGAAGGGTCACGTATCGGAGCCTTTTGGCAAGTCCACATACTCAACCATATTATAGTCTTCTATGATTGCTAAAACTCACCACATAAACACAGCAAGAGTATGCAACCTGTTATACTCCAGGTGCATGTTATGGCTCTAGGTTGTGTTGTTTGTTTCAATTTGTATATCACAAGTGCTGTGCAGTGCTTTGCTACTTCTATGTGCATGCTGAGCATGCAACCTGTTGTGCTGTTTATCACCCATCTTGGAGTACTCTCCATCTTGGCAAATGAGCATGAGCAAAAAGTTTCAACCGGACACATAGAAAGATAGGGGCTTATAGTTTCGCCCCCCAACGTATTCACCTCAAGGGTGATGTCAACAATAATAACTCATGCTAACCCATATCCAACTGGATATATATGCCTAGATCTTTCCTCACCACATGGTTCTTGCCAAAAGAGAAAATAAAAAGGAATAGATAAATACTTTGACTCTTGCATAAAAGTAGATACATAAAAGTAAAGGATAGGCCCTTCGTAGAGGGAAACAGAGGTTGCCATGCGCTTTTTGGTTGTATGCTCAATCTCTTAGTGCAAAAGAACGTCACGTTATATTGCCCCTTGTGATAGCAACCTTTATTATGCAGTCTGTCGCTTTTATTATTTTGCCATCACAGGTTCGTACAACGCTCAATTTTCTCTTACACTAAATGATCTAACACATGTAGAAGCAATTTTTATTGCCTTTTTGCACTGATGACAACTTACTTGAAGGATCTTACTCAATCCATAGGTAGGTATGGTGGACTCTCAAAACAAGATTTGGGTTTAATGGTTTTGGATGCACAAGTAGTATCTCTACTTAGTGCAGAATTTTTGGCTAGCAAAGATATTGAGCAAGCACCACATGTTAAAGGATCTACGACAATATAACTTCTATGTGAATATGAACAAGCATAAATCATTACGTTGTCTTCCTTGTCCAACGTCAACAATTTTGGCATATAATATTTTGATGGGGGCTCACATTCATAAAAGATGTCCAAGATAATATATTTGCATGTGCATCTTCTCTTCCCTTATTAATTCTTTCATGAATTGCGTCATTGACCAATGCTATGTTTGTCAATCTCCAATAAATTTTACCACTTATACTTTTCCTTATGTGATGTCATTACTCACCATAAGATTAGCATATGATCTTTTTTATTTATTTCCCTTTCTTTTTATTAAAACTTAAAAATAAGGAAAGTAAAACATAAACTAAACTTTATTATATATATCTCGAACACGATTACATAGATGGATCACTAAGTAAGCACTCAAAAAGAAAGGATCGAACTAAACTTTTATTCAACTAAATCAAAAGATAACTAAGGATCGAACTAAAATAGATAAAGGCAAAGATAGTGGTGGTGATACGATACCGGGACACCTCCCCCAATCTTGGCACAAGCCAAGGGAAGTGTCCATACCATGAACTCAAGTCTCCTTTGGTGATGAAGAAGTTGGTGGTGGTGATGAGGTAGTAGTGATCTTATCTTCAGGTTTCCATGGCAACGGTTCACCATCATAAGAGGAGGAGTGAGTCTCGCGGGTCCTCCAACTGGCAGCCAAACTCATACCTTTAAGCCTTGCCTCATATTCAAAGACTTGGTTTTGGAGATCATAGATTTGGCTTTGCAGAAAGTTGATTTGCTTGTTGAAGGTGAAGACGATGTCCTTCATGGATTTGCCATCCACCTTGAGATCACGGGTGTAGTCCGCGATCATGAGGTGATTGGCATTGAGTCCACGTTCCACCATCCCCTTGCACTTGAAGACTTCCTGCTCCATAGCTTCGAGCCTGGCATCCATGGTCCCCGTCCCTTTGGGGCCCTAGACATCGCGGATGAGGAGCACTCCCTCACGCATCTCGATGGCTTGAGGGTGTTGTATCACTTCCCACAAATACAAGTTGATGACGTTCTCGAAGAACTTGTCTTTGGAGGAGCTTGAAGCGGCCATGGTGATCTAAATCTGTCAGAAAACAGCAAGAGACAAGAACAGAAGATTTCTCCGCGATACGGTGGTCAAATAGGTTCGGGGGGTATATAAAGATTTTTTATCTTGGGAAACAAGCAAACGGGAGAAAAACGGAGTCCGGAAGGTACCCGAGGTGGGCACAACCCACCTGGGCGCGCCTGGCTTGCCAGGCGCGCCTTGGTGTCTTGTGCCCACCAGGGTTACCTTCCTGGCTGATTCTTATTTTCCTAATTTTTAATATATTCCAAAACTGACAGAAAATATTTTTGCGGATTTTTCGGAGTCTGGTTACTTACCATATCACGTACCTCCTCTTTTTCGGTTATTCTGGAGTGTTCTGGAAGGTTTCTTTTATGTGTTCTTTCGGTGTTATAGTTTGGATAATATTGCTTTCAATATTAATGGGCGTACCTAAGATATATTGTTTTATTCTTTGCCCATTAACAACCTTCGGGTTAGTACCTTCGGAATTATTTATTTTAATAGCTCTAGAACAATAAACCTCCTCGATGATATATGGCCCTTCCCATTTAGAGAGAAGCTTTCCTGCAAAGAATCTGAAATGAGAGTTGTACAAAAGAACATATTCTCCAACTTTAAATTCCCGCTTTTGAATTCTTTTGTCATGCCACCTTTTAACTTTTTCTTTAAATAGCTTGGCATTTTCATAGGCTTGGGTTCTCCATTCATCTAGTGAGCTAATATCAAATAACCTCTTTTCACTGGCAAGTTTGAATTCATAGTTGAGTTCTTTAATTGCCCAATATGTTTTTTGTTCTAACTCAAGAGGCAAATGACAAGCTTTTCCATAAACCATTTTATAGGGAGACATACCCATAGGATTTTTATATGCTGTTCTGTAGGCCCAAAGTGCATCATCCAACTTCTTAGACCAATTCTTTCGGGACCTATTAACAGTTTTTTGAAATATTAGCTTTATTTCTCTATTGCTAAGTTCAACTTGACCACTAGACTGGGGATGATAAGGTGATGCAATTCTATGGTTGACATCATACTTAGCAAGCATTTTACGAAAAGCACCATGAATAAAGTGTGAACCACCATCAGTCATTAAATATCTAGGGACTCCAAACCTTGGGAAAATAACTTCTTTAAGCATTTTAATAGAAGTGTTGTGACCAGCACTACTAGTTGGAATAGCTTCCACCCACTTAGTAACATAATCAACAGCAACCAAAATATGTGTATACCCATTAGAGGAAGGAAAAGATCCCATATAATCAAAACCCCAAACATCAAATGGTTCAACAGCAAGTGAATAATTCATAGGCATTTCTTGACGCATACCGATATTACCAATTCTTTGGCATTCATCACAAGATAAATCAAACTTACGGGCATCCTTGAAGAGAGTGGGCCAATAAAAACCAGATTGCAATACCTTGTGAGCAGTTCTATCTCCCGCATGATGCCCTCCATAAGCTTCAGAGTGACATTTCCGTAGGATTTGTCCCTGTTCATGCTCAGGTACACAACGTCTAATAATACCATCTACTCCTTCTTTATAAAGATGTGGGTCGTCCCAAAAGTAATGACTTAAATCATAGAAGAATTTTTTCTTTTGTTGATATGTAAAGCTAGGTGGTATATATTTAGCAACAATATAATTAGCATAGTCAGCATACCAAGGGGTGTTATGAGAAACATTTATTGCAGCTAACTGCTCATCAGGAAAGCTGTCATTAATAGGTTGTGGGTCATCAAGAATATTCTCTAACCTAGATAAGTTGTCAGCTACAGGGTTCTCAGCTCCTTTCCTATCAGTAATATGTAAATCGAATTCTTGTAGCAAGAGAACCCACCTAATGAGTCTAGGTTTAGAATCTTTCTTTTCCATAAGATATTTAATAGCAGCATGATCGGTGTGAACAATAACTTTAGAATCAACAATGTAAGATCTGAATTTGTCACAAGCAAACACAACTGCTAAGAATTCTTTTTCAGTAGTAGCATAATTTCTTTGGGCACTGTCTAGAGTTTTGCTAGCATAATGGATAACATTTAATTTTTTATCAACTCTTTGTCCTAGAACAGCACCAACAGCATAATCACTAGCATCACACATAATCTCAAAAGGCAAGTTCCAATCATATGGTTGAATAATAGGTGCAGAAATTAAGGCTTTCTGAAGTGTTTCAAAGGCTTCTACACAATCATCATCAAAAACAAATGGAATATCCTTTTGTAAAAGATTTGTAAGAGGCCTAGAAATTTTAGAGAAGTCTTTAATAAATCTCCTATAGAAACCAGCATGACCGAGAAAACTATGAATACCTTTAATATCTCTAGGAAATGGCATTTTCTCAATTGCATCAACTTTAGCTTTATCCACCTCAATACCTCGTTCAGAAATTTTATGCCCCAAGAAAATACCTTCATTAGCCATAAAGTGGCACTTCTCCCAATTCAAGACAAGATTGGTTTGCTCACATCTCTGCAAAACTCGATCAAGGTTGCTTAAGCAGTCATCAAAAGAAGTTCCGTAAACGGAAAAGTCATCCATGAAAACCTCAACAATCTTTTCACAAAAATCAGAGAATATAGCAGTCATACATCATTGAAAGGTAGCAGGTGCATTGCATAAACCAAAAGGCATATGTCTATAAGCATAAGTTCCAAAAGGACAAGTGAAGGTGGTTTTCTCTTGATCAGGTTGTGAAACAGGTATTTGAGAAAAACCAGAATATCCATCGAGAAAACAAAAGTGTGTGTGCTTAGATAGTCTTTCTAACATTTGATCAATAAAAGGCAAAGGGTAATGATCTTTTCTAGTTGCTTTATTTAATTTTCTAAAATCAATTACCATTCTATAGCCAGTAACAATTCTTTGTGGAATAAGTTCATTCTTATCATTAGGAACAACAGTAATGCCTCCCTTCTTAGGGACACAATGAACAGGACTTACCCATCTACTATTAGCTATGGGATAAATTATACGTGCCTCCAGAAGCTTTAATATTTTAGTTCTTACCACTTCTTTTATCTTAGGATTTAAACATTGTTGATGATCAACAACAGGTTTAGCATCAGGTTCCATATTAATCTTGTGCTGACAGAGAGTGGGACTAATGCCCTTAAGAGCATCAAGAATATATCCAATAGCAGCTCTGTGCTTCTTCAGAATTTTCAATAATCTTTCTTCTTCATGTTCTGAAAGGTTAGTACTAATAATAACACGATATATCTTTTTCTCATCAAGATAAGCATATTTCAAAGGTCTGGCAATTGTTTTAATTCAAACACGGGATCACCTTTAGGTGGAGGTGGACCTCCTCGAGTTTCAATAGGCAAATTGTGTTTAAGCAAAGGTCGTTGTTCAAAGAAGATTCTATCTATTTCATTCCTTTCATGCATATGCATATCATTTTCATGGTATAGCAAATATTGTTATAGTGGATCGGTAGGAGGCACGGCAATAGAAGCAAGACCAATTATTTCATCCTTACTAGGCAATTCTTTCTTATGATGTTTTCTACTGAACTTAGAAAAATTAAACTCATGAGATTCATCACCAAAATTAACACCGACAATTTGTTTCTCGCAATCTATTTTAGCATTAACAGTGTTCAAGAAAGGTCTACCAAAGATAATGGGACAAAATTCATCTTGTGGGGAACCAAGAACTAGAAAATCAGTAGGATATTTTATTTTCCCACACAAGACTTCAACATCTCTAACAATCCCAAGTGGTGTGATGGTGTCTCTATTAGCAAGCTTAATAGTAACATCTATGTCTTCTATTTCAGCGGGTGCTATGTCATTCATAATTTCTTGATATTAGGTAAAAGGAATAGCACTCACGCTAGCACCTAAATCACATAAATCATGATAACAGCGATCTCCTATTTTAACTGAGACAACAAGCATGCCAACAATGGGTCTATGTTTATCTTTTTCATCAGGTTTGGCAATTCTAGCAGCTTCATCACAGAAGTAAATAACATGCCCATCAATATTTTCTACCAGGAGATCTTTAACCATAGCAACACTAGGTTCTACTTTAATTTGTTCAGCAGGTTTAGGTGCTCTAATATTGCTTTTATTGACCACGGTTGAAACCTTAGCATGTTCCTTTATCCTAACAGGAAAAGGTGGTTTTTCAATATAAGCAGTTGGCACAACTAGATCAACATTATAAATAATAGTTTCTTCTTTGGCTATTACCGGTTCTTTAACTTCTTCTTTAATAGGGGGATGATATTTAAACCACTTCTCCTTAGGGAGATCAACATGAGTAGCAAATGATTCACAAAAAGAAGCTACTATCTCTGAGTCAAGTCCATATTTAGTGCTAAACTTGTGAAAACCATCGGTATTCATAAAAGATTTAACACAATCAAACTCAAGCTTAATACCTGACTCTTTACCTTCGTCAAGTTCCCAATCTTCAGAGTTGCGTTTAATTCTTTCTAAAAGATCCCACCTGAATTCAATAGTCTTCTTCATAAAAAAACCAGTACAAGAAGTATCGATCATGGATCGATCATCATGAGAAAGCCGAGCATAAAAATTCTGAATGATAATTTCTCTTGAGAGCTCATGATTGGGGCATGAATATAACATTGACTTAAGCCTCCCCCAAGCTATAGCGATACTTTCTCCTTCATGAGGCCAAAAATTATATATATAATTCCGATCACGATGAACTAGATGCATAGGATAAATTTTTTGGTGAAATTCTAATTTCAATCGATTCCAATTCCAAGATCCCATATCGTCGCATAGCCTATACCATGCCAATGCTTTTCTCTTCAAAGATAAAGGGAAAACCTTCTTCTTAGCTTCATCTCTGGGTAAACCTGCAAGCTTAAATAATCCACAAATTTCATCTACATATATCAAGTGCATATCAGGGTGTTCAGTTCCATCTCCTGCATAAGGATTACCTAGCAGTTGTTCTATCATACCCGAAGGAATTTCATACCCAATATTTTCAGTAGGTGCAGTAGGTTGATGGGCAACTAATTGTGGTTCCGGTCGAGGTGAAGATACCCCAAACAAACCCCTCAAAGGATTGTTCTCCATAGTAACAAGTGACAATAAATTTCAGCACGTAGTAATAATTTTTCCTTACCGATTTCCACTTACCAAGAGTGCTTCACTCCCCGTCAACGGCACCAAAAAAGAGCCTTGATGACCTACAAGTATAGGGGATCAATCGTAGTCCTTTCGATAAGTAAAAGTGTCGAACCCAACGAGGAGCAGAAGGAAAAGACAAGTGGTTTTCAGCAAGGTAATCTCTGCAAGCACTGAAATTGTAGGTAACGAGTAGTTTGATAGCAAGATAATTTGTAACGAGCAAGTAACGGTAACGGTAAATAAAGTGCAGCAAGGTAGCCCAATCCTTTTGTGGCAAAGGACAGGCCAAAACGGTCTCTTATAATAAGCAAAGCGTTCTTGAGGGTACACGGGAATTTCATCTAGTCACTTTCATCATGTTGGACTGATTCGTGTTCGCTACATTGATAATGTGATATGTGTGTGGATCGGTGCTTAGGTGCTGTTCTTACTTGAACAAACCTCTTACTTATGATTAACCCCCTCCCAAGCATCCGCAACTACGAGAAAAGTATTAAGATAAAATCTAACCATAGCATTAAACTTTTGGATCCAAATCAGTCCCTTACGAAGTAGTGCATAAACTAGGGTTTAAGCTTCTGTCACTCTCGCAACCCATCATCTAATAACTACTCCACAATGCATTCCCTTAGGCCCTAATAAGGTGAAGTGCCATGTAGTCGACGTTCACATGACACCACTAGGGGAATCACAACATACATATCATCAAAATATCGAACACATATCAAGTTCACGTATTTACTTGCAACAAGATTTCTCCCGTGACCTCAAGAACAAAAGTAACTACTCACAAATGATAATCATGCTCAAGATCAGAGGGGTATTAAATAGCATAATGGATCTGAACATATAATCTTCCACCAAATAAACCATATAGTAATCAACTACAAGATGTAATCAACACTACTAGTCACCCACAAGTACCAATCTAAGGTTCCGGTACAAAGATTGAACACAAGAGATGAACTAGGGTTTGAGAGGAGATGGTGCTGTTGAAGGTGTTGATGGAGATTGCCTTCCCAAAGATGTGAGAGTTGTTGGTGATGACGATGACGATGATTTCCCCCTCCGGGAGGGAAGTTCCCCCGGCAGAATCGCTCCGCCGGAGAGCAAAAGTGCTCCTACCCAAGTTCCGCCTCGAGACGGCGGCGCTTCATCCTGAAAGTCCTCTTCTTATTTTTTCTAGGTCAAAATGACTTATATACCAGGAGATGGGCATCGGAGGTGGGCCGAGGAGGGCACAACCCACCAGGGCGCGCCTGGGGGCCCTGGCGCGCCCAGGTGGGTTGTGCCCACCTGGTGGGCCCCCTCTGGTAGTTATTTGCTCCAATAATTCTTATATATTCCATAAAAAATCTCCGTGAAGTTTCAGCTCATTTGGAGATGTGCAGAATAGGTAACTCTGACGTAGCTTTTCCAGGTCCAGAATTCCAGCTGCCGGCATTCTCGCTCTTTGTGTGAACCCTGCATATTATGAGAGAAAAGGCATTAGAATTACTCCATAAAGCATTATTATGCATAAAAACATTATAAATAACAGTAGGAAAACATGATGCAAAATGGACGTATCAAAGATCAAAGAGAAAGAAGAAGTCATCTAGCTACTAGCTATGGACCCGTAGGTCTGTGGTAAACTACTCACACATCATTGGTAGGGTAGCAAGGTTGATGTAGAGGCCCTTCATGATCGAATCCCCCTCCGGCAGAGTACCGGAACAGGTCTCCAGATGGGATCTCACGAGGAAAGAAACTTGCGGCGGCGGAAAAGCAATTTTGGTGTGCCCCCTGGTATACGGGGAATATTTAGGAATTTATAGTGCCGAGATTAGGGTTGGAGGTGCTCCAGGGGGGCCACAAGCCCTGGAGGCGTGCCCCCCTAGGGCGCGGCTTCCTGGCTTGTGGCCACCCCGTGGCTCCTCTGGCCTCCTCCCGAATCTTCGTGGGTGTCTTCTTGTCCAAGAAAAATCGTCAAAAAGTTTCGTTCCATTTTTACTCCGTTTGGTATTGATTTTCTATTAAAAAAACAAGGAAAAAACAGCAACTAGCACTGGGCACTAGGTTAATAGGTTAGTCCCAAAAAATGATATAAAATAGCATAATAATGCATATAAAACATCCAAGATGGATAATATAATAGCATGGAACAATAAAAAATTATAGATACGTTAGAGACATATCAGAAACCTAGAGCACGCCTAATGCGAGGCACCGTCTACGCCGCCTCGAACATGTTGCTCGTCGAAGCCGGTGTGTCCTACAGAGTCGGCGCACGTCCATGGAAGCGTGTAGTCTAGTACATCGTCAATACAGAGCCGATCCATCGATAGGCGTGGCCTACTCCGCCTCCAACATGGAGCTCACCCGAGATGATCCTCAATATGCGCCGCCGCCAACATGGAGCTCCCAAAGTTGGGTGACGTCCAAGCTGCCTCCGACATGGACTCGCCCAAGGCTGGGCGGTATGTACATTGTCGCCGCCACAGAGCCCATCCATGGTGGGGCTGTCTAGACCTCCGCCAATGCTTATATTGCCCAAGGTGAGGTGTCGTCGACACGAACCTCATCGAAGCAGGGCTTCGTCTACACCTCCACCATCAAGCTCGCCCAAAGCGGGGCATAATCTACACCATCGTTGATATGTAGCTCCACCCAGGCGGAGTGTCGTCTACAACACCGCCAAGGCGGAGATTCGTCTACACCATTTCCGATACGGAGCCCACCCCATGGTGGGGTTCCGTCTACATTGCAACTGACACAAGCCATCACCTGGTGACGTTCGCGCCGACACTCGACTTGACAAGGTCATTGGTTACACCGACACAGTAATATCCTCAACAACTCATCAACATTGACTGGTTCATGTTGCATGGTTTCGACATGCCAACCATGCGTTGCCGCTTGTTATGGCAGCGACATCTCCCACATCTACCCCAACATCCACACGAACACACGTCCACCACATCGCCCTAGAACCAGCTAAGCAAAGCTATACTCCATCAACATGTCTTTTTCTGATGAAGCAATCCATGTCTTTCCAGGCACCTACGAGGCGAAGGCAAATCATCCAGTCCGGTACTGACAAGGTGGACACTACCAGGCCGGGCACCGACAAGGTGAAGGCTGCCCACTTCATCATCGGACAATTGACAAGACGGAGGGATATGGCTAAGCATGGCATGAGCGATGGACATACCGCTCTCCCCTTCACTTCATCACCACATCCCCACCATCTACACCAAGCCAACGGAGCAATCAAAGCCTTAAACAAGACGCTCGGCAAGATACTCAAGAAGACAGTGACAACAAACAGGAGAGACTGGCATGACCGTCTCTTGGAGTTCATATGGGCATACCGCGATATGGTCCGTACCCCAACAGTGGTCCATACCCTAACAACGACGACTCCATTTTCTCTCATTTACGGGAGTGAAGCGGTCCTGTCATTGGAGGTCCAGCTACCTTCTTTAGGGGTGGCTATCCAAGATGAGATCACACAAGACGAACAGGTACAACTACGGTTCCAGGAGCTCGACGCCCTTGAAGAGGGGCGACTTCATGCCCTACAGAACCTGGAGCTTTACCGCCATAACATGGTGAGAGCCTACGACAAGCTCGTCAAGCAACGCATCTTCCGAAAAGGCGAGTTGTCCTCATGCTCAGGCGGCCCATCATCATGACGCACAAGACGAAGGGCAAGTTTGAGCCAAAGTGGGAAGGACCATATGTCATTGAGCAAGTCTATGACGGGGGAGCATCCTAGCTCGTTGATTCCTAGGGAGTCCAACCTATGCCCCCAATCAACGGAAGGTTCCTAAAAAATTCTTAAAATGTTGCGTCTTTTGTTGTCTTTCGGATTTTCATTTGGGAAACGTTTTCTGTGGGGTATCGGTTCCATGATGCATTCTCCTTTGCATGTCGTGGATATATCTAGCTTTCCCCAATTTTAGCAGACTAAGTCCAACAAAAAAACGGCTTTCCCCAATCGCACCATGCTGTTGATTGAAGTTTTGGCTAACCTAGGACTTGTCGGAGGGTGGCACAATGTGTGAAGTTGCAGGTGGAGCGGCTCCTACACCCACAATGCACGACTACCAGGTATATGCTTCCGAAGGCAACGGAGATGATTAGTTGGGCACTTCTGAGTATTGAGACCATGCGCTCTTCATGTTTCCTGGCATGCCTCATGTTCACAGAGTCCCGCACCCCAGGGAAGACTACATGAAAAGATCATGGAGGGCTGCCTGACCCAATGCAAGTTGGTTTGGTGCGTAGTCACATGGCAACCCTGGGGTGCGCCACCAGAAGCTCCAGATAACGTGCTAGAGGGTTTTTCCTAGTCCACAGAAGTGAACGGTTGCCTTCTAAGTTCTCAAGGTGGGTCCCCAAGATATCATGGAAGAAGAGCCCTCAAGAAGTTCAAACCAAATGTCAAAGCAAATCCATGAAGTCCGCGGACAATCAATCATCCCGCGTGAGTAATAAAAAAATACAATTCCGAAAAGTCCAAGAAGCAAATTCAAGAAAAAAGTCCCAACAGTCCAAGAAGCCGTCAAGTGTTCCCAAGCATTAAGGAACCCACTGGAAGGAATGCCGGAGGTAGCTGTTCACCACCCCTAAATATGACATGAAGAAAAATTGTCAAGCCGTTGTACCGAAACCATTTACCCTGAACCTATGCCACCCAAGTCTCTGGGTTCATGGGGCGTGTGCAGGGTGCATGTCGAGCTGTGGGGGCCCTCAGTATGATGATAGGCTAGAGTATGAATTTCCGTTGTCTCTCGGAAGCATCCCGAAACACGATGTCTTCATACATGTACACCGAAGTTTATTTAAGTTGTTGAGTTGCAATCGCCAAGGTCTTTTGACGGTTCCCAATGAAAAGTCCTTCGGTAGCTTTCTCGGATACCATGCCTATAGTTGGTGTATAACGGGAAAGCCAACATTTTAAAAATCCACAACCAATTTGTCTTCTTTTTTCTTTTTCGCTTTGTTCTGTTTGGTGTTTTTGGTTGTGCTTTTATAGCGTCTTTGCAGCCATGGAGAGGCGCTTCCCGACATTGTTGACAGCATCCCTGCATCAACATCATCTACATCGGCAAAGATCATAGGTATTGGGGGCAAGTACACAATGTGCCCAATATGATATCGACGGCATTCCGACGATAAAGCACTACATCAAGCTACACCATGGCCGTTTGGGAGCGCCGATACCCATGGGTCCATGACGCCGCCGCCGACGTCCCAGTGACCAACCGTCTACACCAACATGCATGATGGGCGCTTGAAGGCGGCATCTGTGCACTTGTAAATGTGGCGCCGATATCACTCCGGCACCCATCTCCAACAACAATGAAGCGTGGGGGCAACATCAACCCCACAAATCATCCATAAGGCCGATGGCATTCCGGCATACCATCAAAATTGCCTCGCCATGAAAGGCGCGGCGATTCATTCAATGAAGGGGAGCTATCGACGGTCTACCGATGCCTCGCCTACATCAACACAAGGAGATCATTGAAGCAGTGCAACGCACCAGTGCGGCCAGCGTGAATCTGTGAAACCCTCCAATCAAGTCGGCTGGCACCGTAGCAGCTAGACGCTCGCGACGAGATTGGTAAAATTTTTGTTTTTGTTTTCAGGACAAGGCATGATGTTTCGCCATGGAATGAAGACATGATAGGGTTGCTTTGTTTGCTGGCAGCATGCATGTTATTTGATCCAATGAGCTCTCTAGAGAACACAAGTGTGGATGGACATGCCTACACTAAATCACATAATTATTAACCAATCATCTTCAAAACGACGCGCACTTCGTCACGATCATCTCTGAGTTTGCTCTCCAGGCTGCATATGAACAATGCGCCGAATAAAAAATATTCGTCGAGTCAAGCTCGATTTTCTTCACACTCAAGCTCAACTCGACGAGGGGGCATTCGTTCGATGAGTTTTTTTGTCATTTTTTTATTATTGTTATTTTGAAGGACTCACATAATTGTCTTTAATCTTGGATGAATTTTTAGTGCAGATCATAGGTACCAAGTACTCCTACCCACGTGTAATAATACTTGGCTTATTATCATGTGTACACATCTTATGCATGCACGTTCAAAAGAAAAAAAGGGTTTGGCATGCACGTGACAAGCTTTGCCAAGTATTATGTATACGTATTCGGGTATCTCAGCCGGCCGCAAGCTCGCGTGTATACGTATACCCGAATACCTAGTGCAATCCCAAGAAAAAACAAGAATACCTGGTGCAAGGCACGACCGGACGTGTGCGTGTAATCGGAAGTTTGCCCAATTTTAGAAACAAAGGCAAACCGACTTTGTTCATCATCATTGGAAGGCATGCATGACTTAAACAGGGTAAGTACTATATTTTCTTTCCTTACTTGTGCAAGGCGTGCAGGGCAAGAAGAAGAAGTATTGAAAAGTTTGCACCGGCGTGCGGCGGCCGATGATTCCGCCTCCAGCCTATAAATACATGAGGACGTTACAACCGGGAGGGAGACCACAACTCGCCACATCCAGCCACCACGTCGCAGCCAACACGCGCGCAGCAAACCCACGCAGCTAGCCAGCAACACATCCCATGATGTAGCTCACGTTCCCCGAGGGTGAGACTTTGAACTAATTCATCTATTTTTCTTCTTTCTCCTTAGCATACAACATGCATGCACACGAGCAAGTCATCACACAATCGGCGCCGGAGACAATGTTTGTGGAGCATGTGATCTCGCAGCCCGCCACCACCTTCCTAAAGGACGCTGTTGAAGACGATGGCATTGCCGATGGTGCTGCCGGCGCGCAGCCCGTTGGACTCCTTTGTGGTGGCCGCCCTTGGCAAAGAGGCCGCCGATCTTCCATCAAGCCGGCGCCATGAAGAATAGAGGCGTGGAGCTGGTCAAGACGACGCCTGTCACCTTCGTCATCAAGTCGGAGCCACGGAGGACAGCGTCATGGAGCTGAAGGGACGCCGCCGACGTCTTCTTCATCAAGCCGGTGCCGCGGAGGATGGAGGCACGGAGCTCGCCAAGACGACGCCCATCGCCAACATCATCAACCCGGTGCCGCGGAGGATCTTGGCGGGGAGCTCGCAAGGAGGACGCCCGTCGTCTGCTTCGTCATGCTGGAACGGAGGACGGAGGCGTGGAGCTCGCATGGAGGTTGCCGCCGTTCCTCGGAGATTGGCATCGTGGAGCTCGAGGGAGGCCGCCGACATTCACTTCGTCAAGATGGTGCCGCGGATCAGGATGGCGACACAGAGGTGGCCCGGACGACGCCCGTCGTCTGAAGACGGAGGTATGGAGCTCGCGGGGATGCCACTGCGTGCCGCGGAGGATGGCGACACAGAGCTCGCTAGGACCACGCCCATCGTCCTTTTCATCAAGCCGGCGCCATGCAGGACAGAGGCGTGGAGCTTGGGAGGATGCCGCCGCCGTGCCGTGGTGGATGGCGACATGGAGCTCGCTAGGACGACGCTCATCATCAAGCCGGTGCCAAGGAGGATGAAGGCGTGGAGCTTGGAGGATGACACCATCAATGTTTACCTCATCAAGATGGAGCATGTGACCCGGAGTCATGAAGACGACACACGCCCGCAACACGGAGAAGAAGATGGCGATACTCGGTGCTGTCCATGACTGGAAGGAGAAGACGGTGCCACATGCTGCTATTTGCAACCCGGAGCCCATGAAGACAAGGGGTGACAGTGGGAAGGCGGCCCGACGGTGGGAACATCTTACCACAGCCCCGTGAGGCGGCTCCCTTGGCGGACTGTCGTAAACTCGGAGTCTAGCCGAGACAACTACACTGGCTATGCCGATATGAGCGCGCGTTGGTTTTACACCGATGCCGGTCTCCACCACGCGGTGGATGGAGACATGGAGCTCGCTAGGACGACGCTCATCATCAAGCCGGTGCCACGGAGGATGGAGGCGTGGAGCTTGGAGGACGACACCATCAATGTTTACCTCATCAAGATGGAGCACGTGACGCGGAGTCATGAAGACGACACACGCCTGCAACATGGAGAAGAAGATGACGCTACTCGGTGTTGTCCATGACTCGAAGGAGAAGACGGTGCCACATGCTGCTATTCGCAACCCGGAGCCCATGAAGACAAGGTGCGACAGTGGGAAGGCGGCCCGACGGTGGAACATCTTACCACGGCCCCGTGAGGCGGCTCCCTTGTCTTGGTGGACTGTCGTAAACTCGGAGTCTAGCTGAGACAATCACACTGGCTATGCCGATATGAGCGTGCGTTGGTTTTACACCGACGCCGGTCAACACCAAGTAATACTACCGCGAGTTGAACCCCTTGAGTACCCCGACAAAGCCACTACATCGTCAAGAAGTCCGAGACAAGCAGAACCCATGCTACTCCAACACCGACTACATCAACGCCGTCAAGACCGACGAGGTGCGACGGCGAGGGCGAACATGGCTTGCACAAAGCCATGTTTTGAGCAGCACGTGTACCGATGAGGACATGGGCTTTCCCGCTGCCCACACCACACAAACACCATCATCATCATGCATGGCGAATGCGAAGCGAAATTAATATCATTCTATTGTATAAATGGATGGATGTGCCAACAAACCTCATCATGGTTTAATTTATGAGCTTATGAGTAAAGTTATGGCCAAGTGCCTACATATATTTATGAAAATTCTTATTATTCTATCGTCAAAATGGACGGGCGCGGCAATTCGCACTATCAGTGATCTAGTTGGTCATATGGCCAATCAATCCCCTCGTGTCTTCATAGTGTGTTTTGCTATGAATCGTTGTCTTGGCAGTGACGTCTGGCACATGGAAGTTTATGGGTTTTAACATTTGATCATGCTGCCTGTGTAGTAGATCCAGTAAATGTTTTTATCTTTCAATAAGGCGTTGCTTGATGTGCGAAAGATTGTAGAATGACAATAATCCTGGATTGATGTGGAATTTTGTGTTTTGAGCTGCTTGAACCGTGAGACGGGCATACTGGTAAGATGCTTCTTGATTAAGTGGTATGAATGATGGTCTTTGCGCAATTGGGAGATTAATCTGGGTTGTGTTTGTCAATCTTGATTTTGTTGTTTGAGTTTGCTTGACAAGCTGCCGACAGCGACATCGTTGTCCTGTGGTGGTACAGTTATCAGACATGTGTGCCTTTTTTTTTTTGAGAGCAGTACCACATGCCATTCATATAGCAAACAGGAGGAGTACAACACACGTAGCACCCAGACAAAGGACCCAGATCACACGGGTGCCCAGAACATAAGCAGAAAACACCCCAGAAAAAGCAACAAGATTACAATCAGGCCCTCGGGGGTCCCTGCACAACTCATCGACGACGCCCTGCATCGCCCGTCGCCGCCGCCAAAGCACTGACGAGGGAGAAGAAGCCGAACACCCAACACACCGTGATCCGACGAAGCACCATCGCTTGACAAGCTTTGTGAACCGAATAAGCGACCCACCGCGAACGGCGGGTTCGAGAGCACTGTGGCACGTCGGCCGGGACCAACCCCATGCTCGCCGGACCGCAAATCCGCTAGCTTCGAACAGGATCGAAGGAGAGGGCCGGATCCGCCTCCCGCTAGCCTCAACCCCTGCTCCGAAACACCCGCGTACCTGAGAGCACCACCGCTGCTGCCATCGAAGAAGACGACCCGCGGAGGCCACCGAACTCCTGTACAGCATTCCTCGGCTTCCCGTCGGCGTTGGAGGAGACGCCGCCGTGACGCGGCCAGCCAAGGAAACAAAAGCCTCACCAGGGTCGTCGCCGCCGGCACGCCAACCCTGCCTGGCATACCATCCTCCCAGATCCATGGCCGACGAAGAACGACGTCGCGTCGGAAGGGATCTGGAGGAAGACTTATTCGAACACCGCCGTCGAGCACACCGTCGGAGGCGAGCGACGGACGGCCAAAAAGCAAAACACTAGGCCCTGACCTACTGCTATACAGCTCCGCGCGGCTGGATCCGACGATTTCTCGCCCACCGACGAGCACAAGGCCCTCGACGTGGAGAAATCGCCAGATCCAGCGCTGGAAAAGCAAGTCGCCCCTCTTGTCGCCTTTTCCTGTAGAGAAGGGTCGAGAGAGGAGACAGCCGGGACGCTCAAGACGTATAGACATGTGTGCCTATGACCGGGGAGAGAAAAGGACAGGTGGTGCTCAAGATAAGGCGAAAGCAGAGATTAATATGCACTATACAAAATTGCAAACTAATGCTACCGCAAGCTGATCATCGAAGCCATTTTGTGAACTTACCAACTTTATTCTTCTGATTTCTG
The DNA here is from genome assembly GCA_011799875.1 of Thinopyrum elongatum. Lineage (NCBI taxonomy): Eukaryota > Viridiplantae > Streptophyta > Magnoliopsida > Poales > Poaceae > Thinopyrum > Thinopyrum elongatum. The sequence continues at coordinate 73,212,825 of CM022303.1, forward strand.
CAAGAAACGAACACAGCCCTTAATTTGAAGTCTGAAACATCAGAAAATAACCTGGGCTCCTGTCGGCAAATTTGACAATATTGACCTGAGGATGAAATCATTTCACAAAATGAACTGCTCTTAATTTTTTTTTACTCAGCTGACCTTTTTGAGTGGCGCCTGACACGGAGGCGCCACATCCTACGGTGCAGCGCCTAGCTCGCAGGCGTTGCACTTCTCTCCAGCATGGCAGCCCCGGGGCTCGCACCGAGCAGTGCAGCGCCTCAGAGCTAGGCGCCACACATGTAATGTGCAGCGCCTAACCCGTAGGCGCTGCACTGTGACTTAGATGTAGCCGCCGCGCGCTAGCCCTCCCCCACCCACCCCATTCTTCCAACAGCAGTTACAGAAGCATCCCGGCGGCGGCTGGCTCCTCTCCCCCTCTCAATCCCCTCTTCAAAATCAGATCTGATGATTTGATCCATGGAATTCTTCACCATTCCATCCTACAAGGTACTCTCCTCCGATCCCTTTCTTTTCCTCCGTAAATTCGTTCACATTTGTCTCATTTAGCCAAGTTTTGGTGGAACCCTTGATTTGCTTGGATTTGATTTTTATATGATAAATTGAAATAGTGTGGTGTGATTTAGAATTTGTAGTCATTGTGGAACCTAGATTGTTCAAGTTTTGGTGGTACCCTTGTGTAGATTTGTAATATTGATATAGATTTGTGTGATTAGGATTAGTAGATGATTTGTAATCATTGTTGGACCCTAGTATTTATGATGGGTATTTGTGATGATTGTTGACGTCCTTTCATTGTATATCTTAGATTAGTATTCAACTTTCCTTTTAGTGTTTACCGATTGTTGAATACGTATGAAATAATGCTCGCATATTAAATAAAGCATAGGGAGTAAGCTAACGTAAGTTTATTGTTTGAATTTTTGTAGGATGGTTTGGCTTCTCGATGATCACTGGGACACTTGACACCGGTCGTACTTTATGTCGGTGGAGCAGCGGGTAATAATGAAAGTGGCCGGTATTATGAATTTTGTGTTTATTTCAAACACAAATGCCCCATATGTATGAAAATTGAAACATTATAGTTAGTGAGCAACATACTAAAATGGTCCATCGAGGTATCCAAACATTCCTCTATAACGACCTTGCCCAAGACCACCACCACGGCCAAGACCATCACCGAGGCCAAGACCACCACCACGGCCAAGTCCACCACCAAGGCCAAGACCACCACCACGGCCAAGACCACCACCACGAGCTCTACCACCACCACGGCCTAGACCACCACCATGAGCTCTACCACCACCACAGCCTCTTGCAAGTCCTAGTTGTAGGAGATATGCCCTAGAGGCAATAATAAATGTTATTAATTATCTCCCTGTTCATAATTAGGTTTATGTTCCATGCTATAACTGCTATGGTTCTCGAGTCTACAAATAAAACGAGGCTTGGAGGAAGACTCATATGCACGTGTGGAATAATAAACGGTAAAATGTATTCCTAGTCAAGCCTCTATGACTGGCTCAAGTATTGCATGATGATCCTGTTTTCCTGATCATGGGCATGACTATGCCGGCAATTTTGAGGGCAGAATGTTAGCAGAACATTTGTGTTGAATCGACCCAAATTGATGTTATGCTATGAGATTCTTTCGTCATAAGTTTATGGTTAATAACACAGAGATGGTTAACGTTTGCATAATTCCTTAGACCATGAGAGTATCGAGTTTCTTCATGCTTGATTCATGAACTTTGGGGTTTGTTAAACGTCATCCGTAAATGGATGGCTATTACGGCGGCTTACGGGTTCATGGGAAAGTATGTCAAGTAGCTTGATAGCTCAAGATTGGGATTTGCTCCTCCGACGATGGAGAGATATCTCTGGGCCCTCTCGGTGTTACGGTATCCATCATCGTCTGGCCAGACACAGGGTGATTTGATCACAGGGATGCCAGAACACGGTAACGAGAAAAGAGAACAATACCGGTAACGAGGTAACTGGCATAGTGGACAAGTTGTTGATCCACGGGAATGCCAACATGTCTCACCTCGGGTATTTGTAACATATCGTGAAGCAACAGGAATAGCACACGGCAACTGGAGGTTCACTCGAATATTCATTCGTGTGGGTATAGGGGTCAATATGGGTGTCCACGGCTCCGATGTTGATCATTGATCGGAAGGGGTTCCGTGTCATGTCTATACTTCACCGAACCTATAGGGTCACACGCTTAAGGGTCATCTATCTGCTGAATACTAGACAGGGAGTCTGAGAGAAAATCACCGAAAAAAGTTTCGGACACCGAAAAAGTTTCGGACAGCGGAAAAGTTCCGCACAGAGAGGTCATCGGATGAGTTCCGGTGAAACTGAAAAGTTGTTTCAGAGGATACCATTAAGTCAAATTGGTTTCGGCACATGCCTGATAATTCTTGGAGGGTGCCAGAATCATTCTGGAAACTTTTGGGAATTTTCTGAAAGAAAAACCGAAAATGTTCCGGAGCTGCCGGAACCGCTTCAGATGCTTTTCGCAGATGAAATCACTAAACTAGAATTGTTCCAGAACGCGTTGAAAATTATTTTAGTGGGTACTGGAAATGTTCTAAGCCCACATAAATATTTTCAGTTCGAACGGACGCTGAAAAATGTCGTCATGAATAGTGAAAGTGCTTTTTGGGTTACTTTTTGGAAAGCCATTATTTTGGGCTTTGTCCCAAGATATTTTTGGGGGTGACATGGATGGATGAGGCCCCCTTGGGGGGCCCCTACAAGGTGTTGGCCGGCCACAATGGGGCTCCTCCTTGGAGCCCCCACTTGTCTCTTGGTTTCACACTTGTGCCCTTGTGGAAGGACTCCATTCATTTGGTTTTTGGGTTTTAGTGAAAACCTACCCTACCCCTTGGGATTTCCTATAAATAGAGGTGGAGGGGCATCCCTCCACACTCAATCCTTCTCACATACAAGTGCCATTGCAATGATCTGGCTTCTCTCTCCCTCCCAGCGAAATAGTTTCGTAGAGCCGAAAGGCTGTCTGGGTTCCGGTGGGAACTAGTTCTGGACGGCGAAGCCCTGCCGGATAGATGACACCGTATGTGTGCAACTCTGTAGAGAGGTCGTAGTTTCGATCTTAGTGCCCGAGGGGCTGTTTGAGAGTGCCTCCCGAAGGGCTGTCCAAGTGACGGTCCGAGTTCTGTGAGTCCTCCCGAAGGGCTGTCCGAGTGACCGTTCGAGCTTCGAAGGTCCTCCCGAAGGGCTGTCCGCGACACCGTCCGGGGGACTGTCTGACCGCCTCCCGGAGGGCTGTCCGAGGAGCGGATGAGGGTATACATCCTCGCGGTTGGGAGGTTGTAAATCCTAGCTGCGAGGATCTGCACCGCCGATCGTCATCGACTCTACTTCCGCTGCGCTACGAGTCGGTAACGAAAATGATCAAACCTTGTATGCAGTCTCCATAGTGGTCCTGGGCTGGTGCGTAGGTCGGAAAATTTTTGTTTTCTGCTACGTTCCCTACAGTGGCATCATGAGCCGTGCTATGCGTAGATGCAGGTTGCGATCTAGAATACATGGAGATGTATGGGTGTTGCACAATATAATTAGGTAGTAGATGAGATCTATTGCTGAAAATTATTTGTGCGGGCAGCAGATGAAATCTGTTACCCGATGTTCTTGTTGCTTCCCTCGAATTTGCGTAGTCCTGATCTTGATAGCATTGTGGAATCTGACAAAGTTCTGGCAATCCGCGATCCTTTCATGCTGCTCCTGAGTATGCTGATTGACAGATCAACGAAGTGCTAACAGTTCTTTGGGTTCCACTTTAGTCAATGAAAGATGGATGTTTCGCAGAAGAAAGGGCAATGCAGATATGATCTGCACGGGGGTCATGCGTATGACGAAGTTTAGTATGGGGCTCGAGATTTTATTATCTCGGTTTTCATACACCCTGGAAAGTTAATCTAGCGACTTGAATTATCATACTTGATGATGGACGTTGGTAGCTTCGGTTTGTTTCGAAACCTTAGAAGCCACGTAAAACAAGTTTTTGCATGAACCGATTAGAGGCGTCTAACTTGGTTTTGCAGGAGGGTTTGCATGTGCATGTGATGTGGTATAGCAGTGCTCATAATAATTTGATTATGTATGAGATGACTATATGATGTAAATTGATTAACATGACCTGCGTGTCATGATTCGGCATGATGGCTGGAGCCATATGATTGCACTTTAAATGACCTGCGTGTCAACCTTGTTGTAATGCATTATTTTATTAGCTATAGAGATAGCAATATTATCTGGTGCATCGACAAGGTGGTGGCAATCTTCGCAAAGGTGAACACCGACGCGAATGCCGAAGACGAAGAAATACAAGACTTCTCCGTCAGAAAGGGCTATACCATATCATGCTATTATGAATTGCCTAAGATGTTTATCCCTTATGATGCACCCTTCTTTACTGCGCGGTAGTCGCTTTTATTAGGGTGATCTCTCACAAAAATATCAAGTAGTTAGTTTTCTCCCAAGTGTAGCACCGTCACGGCACCTAACTTTTCGGGGTGCGCCATGGATGCATGGGTACGAACGATTAGGGATGTGTGAGGCGGGTGAGGTCAGACCTCGCAGCAAGATTACTTGGTTGTCTTGACGTTCATGGCAGGATCGTCCTGAGCTCGGAACACACGCATCGAAAGATGAACAAGAGTCACATAGAGATGTGATCGGCAAGTTGGCCTACCGATTAAAATTCCCGTCATGAGATGATGATTCTATGGCGATGAATTGAAGTCTGGATCTTGTATCACTCAAAATCAATTATGAGAGATATTGATTTGAGTGGGAGCGCACTGTTGAATTAACTTGTTTAATTCTCAGTGCAATTAATTTTGAACACTGTCTAAGTGTGATTTGCATAATAGTTGTAGAATTATGGCTCGCGTTTCCACCTTCCCTGTTAATATTGAATAGCTGTTAAATATCTGGTTAAAACTTTACGGTTGGTAACGTAATGTGAGGATTGTCCTCAAAAGTGCTGAGAAGGACTTTGCCCTATCGCATACTTTCGGTATTCTCTCGCTTATGCTATGGATCATGTGACTCTCGTCCTTCGATCCAAAAGCTAGAATTCCGTTTTCAGTCAAGTGCAATACATTTGCTTCCATGAGACCCAAACTTCGAAAGTTTGGATAGTTATGTGATATTCATGGAATCTGAAAATCATTTTCAGAGACAGACAAAGGCTAAAAGATATGAGATATCCAAAGCAATGTTTGTTTGCAAACTGTTAGTAAAGGAGTTTACTATGCATTAGACTGATAAGAGAGGGATCCAGAAGAACGCCTGTCATATGATGAAAGGTGAATAAAACAACAACTTAAAGAGAAAGGAAGTGTCCGAAGGGTGTTAGTGAAACTTTCACGCCTAGGAAGTCCGGGGCTAATGCCACACTTAAGTTGGGTGCTTCTTTTGGAAGTACGAGAAATACTAAAACTTAAACTATTAGAAGTATAATGGCAGAAAGAAAGAAGACTGGAATATCCAGCTCATGTATGAATGTCATACAAGTTTTTGATGTATAGAAGACTGGTCAAAGATATGGTTCTTGGGAATTATGGTTAAACATGTTAATCACTAATTCTTGGGTATTGTGAGTTAATCACAAAGATACCCGCTCGATTGCATTCTGTTGCAACTCGATGTAAGAACTACTATGGCCTGAAAGACTAGCCAGGAATGAGTTTTAGGTATACACAGGGAACATAGTAAATGTTACTATACTTCCATCGGTGTATTACCGACTGTATTTATTTTCATAATTCATTTAGAGTTTTACAAACTCTAGCCCATTGCATAAGGTATCTTGCAAGAAGGTTGTTCATAAGAGAACTTTTTATGTTCGATGTTATGAATAACATAAGGGCCATACTTTCATTGAGAATGAGACGTATGTTATGAATAATGATAATAATATATTACCTCTGGATTTACTTTCATAATTCATTTTAGAGTTTTACACTCTAACCCCTTGCAAAATGTTTTTGCAAAAAGGGTTGTTCATAAAAGAACAATTGTTGTTCAGTATTGTGAATAACATGAAGGGCCATGCTTCCATCCTACATGGGATGTATGTTATGAATATTGATGGTAATATGATACATCCATAACACTGACGCAAAATGTCGCAAGACTAAAAGAATACCACACAAGTGTGGCACTGCATTTGGTCACATTGGAGAAACCCGCATGGATAAATTCCATTATGATGGATTTTGAAGTCGTTTGATTTTGAATCATCTGACACTTGCAAATTTCCTCCGAAAAGTGAAGTGACTGAAATACCGTTCACAGGCCATAAGGAATGAGCAACAAACTTATTGGTGATCATACATTTTGATGTGTGTAGTTCAATAAATGTTGTTGCAAGTAGTGGATTTATCTATCTTCAGAAATGACTCAAGTAGATATATGGATATTTACTTGATGAGACGTAAGTCTGGATCTTTTGAAATCATTCGAAAGGTTTTCAAATATGAATTAGAAGTTATTGTAACAAGAAAATTATGTTTCTACAATTCGATTGCAGAAAGAAATATTTGAGTTACAAGTTTAGCGAATGTCTGATGAGTTGTGAAAAGAATTTCATAACTTGCACCTCCCGGAACACCACTGCAAGTGGAAAGTCCGTGAAGATGTAATCGAACCATTTATGACATGGTAAGATCAAAGATGACATAAATAAATTTGCCATTATCCCTTTTAAAAGAGTGATGCTCTAGAGACTGCGGCTTTTACACTGAAAAGAGCTCCATCGGGTCTGTTGAAATGACGCCATGGTATGGTACGCCCAACCATGTTATATCTTTTCTTAACATTTGGAATATGGGGCTTGTGTAAAAGGTTACAAACCTATTCCAAATCAGACAAGTGCTACTTTGTAGGTTATCCCAAGTAATTGGGTATTCCCCCACCACTATACCGAGGCAAAGGATTTTGCCACGAAGAACGGTATGCTTTTTGAAGAAAATGGTTCTTTCAAAAAGGTGTGTGGGAGGACAGTGCAACTCGACGAGATAACCAGTATCTTCGTCATCAGGTCAAAGGAAAGGAGACCTTGGAAGTAATTCCAGAGTTTCCTTCTGCGACTGATACGGAAGTCTCTACAATAAAATGTATGGACTTCGGTCGAACTTGCAGCTGAACCACGTAGGCAAGGCTCATGCAAACCTCTCAGGTGCGCAAACGAGATATTGTTGTTAGACAACAATATACCTACGATACACAAGGAAGCGTTGATGGGCCCTGACTCCAGAATTGGCTAAATGCCAATGCAACCCGAGTTAGTTTCCACATAAGTGATTCAAGATTAAAACCTTGATACACCTTTCGGAAGACTTAGAGTCTAACGAATATTTATGGAACTTAAAACTGATACGGATAAAAATGTTTTATCCATAAAGCTCGACTTGTTGCAATAACAAGTTCAAAGAGTTGACTACGATGAGATTGTCTCACCGTAGCGATGCTTAAAGTCGGTTCGGGATGAACTAGCAATTAATACATATTTCAATCATGAGATATAAAACATGGATGACAAAAGGATTTCCATCTGATGGAAATAAAACCTAGGACTTGTATGTGATACAGTCCAAAGTAATTTGTCGATCCAGAGGATGCTAGTAGGTATGCAAACTTCAGAGTTCCAGCGATGGACAGAAGAGAGCAAAATGGAGTCAGAATCTTCGTGTTTTGATGAAATGGTCAAAGGGGTTTGACTTCATCAATGGGTAACGAAGATACTTGTAATTCAAGAAAGTAAGTGGGAGCATAATAATATTTCTAAAAACCTTGTGTGCTTGACACATTGGTAATTGGAAATAAATTTCTTGACACGAATTAGGACTTCGTTTGAAAATAGTTTTTCGATGAAGTTCTTGGGCTAAAAAGCTTTTATATTAGGCATGATGATCTATGGAGATAGATTTACCTAATGGGGCTTAGCAAAGATACATATTGACAAAATGCTAAAACCTTTTAGCATTAAAAACGTCAAGGAGTGATTCTTGCCGAAGTCACATGGAAAGAGTTTTTGCAAGACTCGGTGTCCCAAAACACTGATGAGCAAAATACATGATGGAGATTCCACACACTCTTGTGTTTGGATTAATCATGTATTCCATGGTATGTAAAACAACCAGATATGTCCAATACTCCCAAAGTTGTTGCGAGTATAGATACCAAAGTGATCATAAGTTCTGATCATGGGACAACAGTGAAAAAGGGTCATTGAGTACTATAGTAGCACTGATGACATGTTTTCTCGCCAGCGGAGATCATGAAGAGTTCGTTGTAAAAGGTTACATCGATACAGTCTTCATCCATGCTCCAAGCGATTTTCGATTTAAATTGAGGGTTTTTGTGTTATACACGATATGGTGGCACAGTTAGTTGGAATTGTTCAAACTAGTTACTGTGGCAAATTCTATAACAAAGGGTAAGTATGTTGACGCTTTAGAAGCGACAAAGAAGATGTTGAATCATATAGTTCATTCACGAACTTAGTATGGTTCCAAGATGGCTTTTGTCAATGGGACACTACTGCAGGTAGCTGCTCCATAACTCAGTCTGAGGAATCCAGGTTCGACCTGTGATTCACATACATACAAAACCAAGTCCACACAAAATATGAATTTTGTGAAAGCGTGAAGACGCGAGGATATGCAAAGATACACACGGAGCTGAAGTCGTCAGATCCGTTGGACATCAGGCTATACCACAAGCGAAGCATATTTACCCCAATGTGTCATAGGTGTAAAGTGCATAGCATTGACTAGATATTGACTCTAGTGCAAGTGGGAGTCTGTAGGAGATATGCCCTAGAGGCAATAATAAATGTTATTAATTATCTCCCTGTTCATAATTAGGTTTATGTTCCATGCTATAACTGCTATGGTTCTCGAGTCTACAAATAAAACGAGGCTTGGAGGAAGACTCATATGCACGTGTGGAATAATAAACGGTAAAATGTATTCCTAGTCAAGCCTCTATGACTGGCTCAAGTATTGCATGATGATCATGTTTTCCTGATCATGGGCCTGACTATGCCGGCAATTTTGAGGGCAGAATGTTAGCAGAACATTTGTGTTGAATCGACCCAAATTGATGTTATGCTATGAGATTCTTTTGTCATAAGTTTATGGTTAATAACACAGAGATGGTTAATGTTTGCATAATTCCTTAGACCATGAGAGTATCGAGTTTCTTCATGCTTGATTCATGAACTTTGGGGTTTGTTAAACGTCATCCGTAAATGGATGGCTATTACGGCGGCTTACGGGTTCATGGGAAAGTATGTCAAGTAGCTTGATAGCTCAAGATTGGGATTTGCTCCTCAGACGATGGAGAGATATCTCTGGGCCCTCTCAGTGTTACGGTATCCATCATCGTCTGGCCAGACACAGGGTGATTTGATCACAGGGATGCCAGAACACGGTAACGAGAAAAGAGAACAATACCGGTAACGAGGTAACTGGCATAGTGGACAAGTTGTTGATCCACGGGAATGCCAACATGTCTCACCTCGGGTATTTGTAACATATCGTGAAGCAACAGGAATAGCACACGGCAACTGGAGGTTCACTCGAATATTCATTCGTGTGGGCATAGGGGTCAATATGGGTGTCCACGGCTCCGATGTTGATCATTGATCGGAAGGGGTTCCGTGTCATGTCTATACTTCATCGAACCTATAGGGTCACACGCTTAAGGGTCATCTATCTGCTGAATACTAGACAGGGAGTCTGAGAGAAAATCACCGAAAAAAGTTTCGGACACCGAAAAAGTTTCGGACAGCGGAAAAGTTCCGCAGAGAGAGGTCACCGGATGAGTTCCGGTGAAACTGAAAAGTTGTTTCAGAGGATACCATTAAGTCAAATTGGTTTCGGCACATGCCTGATAATTCTTGGAGGGTGCCAGAATCATTCTGGAAACTTTTGGGAATTTTCTGGAAGAAAAACCGGAAATGTTCCGGAGCTGCCGGAACCGCTTCAGATGCTTTTCGCAGATGAAATTACTAAACTGGAATTGTTCCAGAACGCGTTGAAAATTATTTTAGTGGGTACTGGAAATGTTCTAAGCCCACATAAATATTTTCAGTTCGAACGGACGCTGAAAAATGTCGTCATGAATAGTGAAAGTGCTTTTTGGGTTACTTTTTGGAAAGCCATTATTTTGGGCTTTGTCCCAAGATATTTTTGGGGGTGACATGGATGGATGAGGCCCCCTTGGGGGGCCCCTACAAGGTGTTGGCCGGCCACAATGGGGCTCCTCCTTGGAGCCCCCACTTGTCTCTTGGTTTCACACTTGTGCCCTTGTGGAAGGACTCCATTCATGTGGTTTTTGGGTTTTTGTGAAAAACTACCCTACCCCTTGGGATTTCCTATAAATAGAGGTGGAGGGGCAGCCCTCCACACTCACTCCTTCTCACATACAAGTGCCATTGCAATGATCTGGCTTCTCTCTCCCTCCCAGCGAAATAGTTTCGTAGAGCCGAAAGGCTGTCTGGGTTCCGGTGGGAACTAGTTCTGGACGACGAAGCCCTGCCGGATAGATGACACCGTATGTGTGCAACTCTGTAGAGAGGTCGTAGTTTCGATCTTAGTGCCCGAGGGGCTGTTTGAGAGTGCCTCCCGAAGGGCTGTCCAAGTGACGGTCCGAGTTCTGTGAGTCCTCCCGAAGGGCTGTCCGAGTGACCGTTCGAGCTTCGAAGGTCCTCCCGAAGGGCTGTCCGCGACACCGTCCGGGGGACTGTCTGACCGCCTCCCGGAGGGCTGTCCGAGGAGCGGATGAGGGTATACATCCTCGCGGTTGGGAGGTTGTAAATCCTAGCTGCGGGGATCTGCACCGCCGATCGTCATCGACTCTACTTCCGCTGCGCTACGAGTCGGTAACGAAAATGATCAAACCTTGTATGCAGTCTCCATAGTGGTCCTGGGCTGGTGCGTAGGTCAGAAAGTTTTTGTTTTCTGCTGTGTTCCCTACACTAGTTGCCTCCCTCTTTGTTGCCTAGATCCTCTTTGGCTACCACTTGGTTGCCTTGGCACTTGTTGGCTACCACTTGGTTGCCTTGGCACTTGTTGGCTACCACTTGGTTGGCTACCTTGTGTAGCTCCTTGTTGGCTTGTGCTTGCATCATTTTTCTTTGACCTTTTTCTTGGTTTCGTACATTTTCTTTTGTTGTGGCCATGACCTTTGCATTCCCCACAACGGGAGCTCTCACGATGCTCTTGCAATTGGTCGTTGCACGATTCGCGGCGGCCACCATGGCCCCATCCGTCCATGTCACCTCTAAGACGCTTTGTATTATGTCTACCGCGTTTAACAACCTTCAACTCCGGATCCGGCCATAGTTAAAGTCTATGGTACTCCGGCCATTGTGATTGGTCAAAATATGGGTGAAAGCGAGGAGCCCATGTTTTCTTGATCGTCATGATTGAGAACTCCGACTCCCTCACGGCGAGGGGGTGATTGACGTCCACATTCCTAACGCGACCGGCGGTATACAAGTGTGAGCATGGGAGATGAAGCAACAATGGCCTCCCGCAAGAGCAATCACACCGTGTTAACGAGACCTTGAAAGCCCGACCTCCATGTTGGCGGCCATCGTTTGTGGTTCCTCCTGGCTCTTTCACTTCGTACTTCCATTCTTCGTTGTCATATAGTATAGCTTCTTGTGAGTCCGCCTTCCATGATTGAAATTCCAACCATTCATCAACCTTGGGTGGGAACTTGTACTTGTACTTGCGCTTGTTCTCACCCGCTATCTATGCATCCGTTTCCATTGAGTACTTTAGAAAGTACGCATTCATCTTGTCAAATGTGTATTAAACTATTGCCGTCACGGGTAATGCACGTGCACCTTTGAGCACCCTATTGAAGCATTCGGCCATATTGCTTGTCATTTGACCGTATCTCCGGCCATCTTCATCAAAAGCACGTGCCCACTTATTCCGGTATTGAATGTGCCTATTGAGAAAGTCTTGACCCCTGGGATCAAGTTTTTGTGTGCGAGCAATTTGTTGTACAAAGTGGCAAACCGCTTGTCGGAGAAAGCGAGACAACAATCTTGAAGATCATCGGCCAACTCCTTAAGGCCACATGCCCTATAGAAGTTGGAACAAAAGTGCCTCATGCACCATCGATGGTGCAATGGAGCATGCCCGGGAATGTCAATCTCCACCACGTTAAGAATTCCTTGATGCCGATCCGATATGACACATATTTCCCTTTGAGCGGGTAACACCTTCGTCCTCAAAAGACGCAAAAACCACTCCCAGTTGTCATTGTTCTCCACCTCAACCAAAGCAAATGCCAATGGCAACACCCGGTTATTGGCATCACTTGCTATCGCAACCAACAAGGTGCCCTTGTATTGTCCGGTCAAGAACGTGCCATCAACGGCGATGACCGGCCTACAGTGTTCGAAAGCCCTCACGCATTGCTCAAATGCCCAAAATGCACGGCCAAATACTCGGACTTTCCTTCCGTCATGAACCGTTGTTTTTTTCCCCATGAGGCTCGACCACATGAACCATGCCCGGGTTTGTGGCGGCCATGGCTAACAACAACCTAGGGATTCGGTTGTATGCTTCCTCCCAATTACCATACAACATCTTAAATGCGGCTTGCTTCGCCTTCCATGCCTTGCCGTATTTCACCTTGTAATGAAAGATGGATTTCACAAGGTCCATGACATGTTGGATGCTCATTGTTGGAAGTGTGGATATTGAGTTGGAGAGCCTGTAAGCGATGAACTCGGACGTGAGTTGTCTGTGGTCTTGGGACACAACCTCGCCATCCACCCTTTTGCCTCGGCACATGTGAGTTGGTACACAACTCACAACGTGCCAAGTGGGACCTCCTTTCCATGGTCTTGCACGCACAATCCACGGACATTTTTCATCTTCACATGCAACCGTGTAGCGCACATTGACGTCCGAGTTCACCACCTTGTATGGATGATAATGCGTAACCGAGTAGTTGTCGAGCCACATCTTCAATTCCAAGAAGGTTTCGAACTTAGACCCGCGAGCAATCCCGTTCTTGCCATCTTCCAAATCCTGGTGAGATCTTAGCCTGACCCCAAGAGATATACCTTGGCCACCATCTACCACGGCTTCATCCGCAAGACTAACATCCTTGAACAATGTAGTCCGATGATCCCGCCCGAATACCTTCTCGAAAGCTTCGGCCTCCTTCATCGTGAGCCCCTCCTCATCAACTTTTCATCGGGACCTTCATCATCGGAATCCGATGCATAGCCATGGGAATAAGGGATGGAATGGTCCATTGTCTCTTACAAATGATATTTGTCGAGATCACCCACATTGTTGTCATGGAGATCATCTTCATTGTCATCGTCCGCATACTCATCATTCTCCTCTTGCAAAGCTTCATTTTAGTTGTTTGGAAACGGGCTCAATGTTGGCCTCACTTGTTGGGTCAAAAGAGGTTCAACAATTTCATCTTGGTTCAAGGGTGGGGGGCTACTAGCAACCAAAGGGGAGGGGTTCCGGTTCAAGTCCAAATGCAAACTTGAATCAACCTTCTTCGTTGCAAATAACTCAAGAGCCTTGTCTAGTGATTCGGCCACCGTCTCCTTGTATGCAACCCAATATTGCTCCGAGTTCACACGCATTGTCTTCCAACGGATGTGCATTCCAAAACCAACATTATGCCTTCCCTCCAACTCAATGATATCACTAGGGTCCATCCAATTCAAATCTTTCCTCACTTGTTCCAAGAGCTCCGCATAGCTAGGACTATTATCAAACACCATGTCAAGCTCATTCGGGTCCGGTTCAATATTGCCTTTCAAGAAGGCGTCTTTGTCCCCATGATGAACAAACACACATGTTCTTCCCATCCCTATAAGCATTGAAACAACAAAACGTAACATTTCTTCCATGAGTACTAATCCAAGGATTAACACAGAATACAAACCCTAACATAGATATGAAACAACAACCCTAACCCTAACCATAACCCTTGCCCCAACATAACAACACCCATAACCCTAACCCTAACATACTAACAAGCCTAACCCTAGCACCAACATAAGAACACCCATAAGAATAACCCTAACATACTAACAAGCCTAATCATAGAAAATTGGCAAACAAACATCTCATATCTCCATACAAATCTCTAGATCCATAAAAAGCTAGGGTTTCCCCAAACTAGCAACAAATGGGCAAATTGTTAACATTTCTTGGATCAAAACAAGGGGATCGGAGAAGATTACCTTGAGGGAGGGATTGAGTTCGAAATCCACGGACAAATTCTTCAAATTTGGAAGATTTGGAGAAGGATTTGAGAGGGGGAGAGGGGGCAAATCTCGGGTGCGGATGCTTTGGGAGTTGGGGTGTGTGTGGGGGGAGTGGGGCCAGCCAGCCAACTAGTAACAGACAATGCAGCGCCTACGGGCTAGGCGCTGCATATTACATGTGTGGCGCCTAGCTCTGAGGCGCTGCACTGCTGGGTGCGGGCCCCGGGGCTGCCACGCTGGACAGATGTGCAACACCCCAGAGCTAGGCGCTGCACCGTAGGGTGTGGCGCCTCCGTGTCAGGCGCCACTCAAAAAGGTTAGTTGAGTGAATTTTTTTAGGAACAGTTCATTTTGTTAAATGATTTCGTCCCCATGTCAAAATTGTCAAAATTGCCGCTCCTGTCCCAGTCCCCCATCCACAGCGCCGGTTGCGTTGACCTCCCGGCCGCCGCCGCTCCGGTCACCTCCTGGTCCATGCCCCTGCCTCCTCCTTCGGCCTGAGCCCCCCTCCCCAGGTATGCGTTGCTCCTGCTCATCCCCGAAGCTTCTCCAACGGCTCGCTGCCTCCTCCTCGCGCCAAGATCCAGGTCAACTGATCTCGCCCACGTCGCCTCCTCCGTGGGTGGGGCGCGCCTCCGCCTACGAGGCCGTGGCAGAGACTCCTCCCGATGTGCTTGCCAAGCAGGCTACTGAGCGTCGATTCAATTCGACACACGAACAACGACGTCGCCTTCAGTACATCACTCCTATCGCGTCTAGCATCAATACGACGACCTCCTCCTCAACGGCCGGTCACAGGATGGGCAGCTGGCTGGGCTGCTTCAATGCCCTGTAGCAGCAGCAGTAGGCGCCTCAAGTGCGCCAATGGTCGACACGTCGGGCGGCGCAGGGCGCCGGGAGGAGCCTTGGCAACTCGTCCAGTCGCGTCGTAGGCCACATCATGCGACTTTGGTCCACCGGCAATGAAGACGCGTCTGCCACCTCCAGAGTGGCTGCGGGGTCGGTGCCGTCGTTTCCATGAAAAGAGGCACTGGGCAGCCAAAATGCAGAGTGCCGCTGAGATGCAACAACTGCAGAATTTTCGGCCATAAATCTCAAGGTTGCACTGCTCCTACTGCTTCCCACCCCCGCCGGTTCAAGACCATCGTCAAGCCCCACCGCTGCTGCTCCACAAGCCACCAGCGCCGCCCAACATCACCTCCAAGGCACACATCTCAAGCAAGCCGCTGCCTCGCGGTGGGGCGACGCCACGGTCCGCCCGAGGGAGGACTCCATCATCACGTCCGCCATCCCCGAGATGTGTAGTAAGAGGCCACGTTCCTCTCCACCAATGCCGCGGTGGTCTAGCTCAATGGTGCCCGCTCCGACATCCCCGTCGAGAAGATCAAGGAGGCGTTCACGGTCCCCTTCGGTGCCTTGCCAAACGATGTCACGGTCGTGAACCACTACCCGTAGCAGTTCTTCTTCAAGTTCACCCATCACCACCAATGCTCCGACGTCGTTACCCGCAGAGACTTCCCCTACGACAACTTCCATGTCCAGGTGCGCCAATGGCGGCTCAAGGCGAACGCCGACAACGTCGACATGCTGCACCACATGCAGCTGCAGCTGGAGAACGTGCCCCTGCACTGCTGGAACGACTATGTCGTCTCCTAGATCATCGGCAAGGAGTGCTCGTTGGACTACATCAAGGCCAGGTCGAGGAACAAGACGAACACGCGCACGCTGGGGCTGTGGGCTTGGACGGACAATCCTAGCAAAATTCCCAAGATAAAGTTGGTAACCCTCCCAGCTAGAGGCCAACCTGCTCGAGGGCATCCCGGCTTCGTCACCGACTGCACATCCACCTCACCATTCACGGAGATTTCTCTAACAAAACAGAAGATGCCAACGGGCTGCCGCTGCGCGCCTGCGCCCCCAGGTTCGTCATTTCGACGTCACGCTTGGTGCGGTTGATGGGGAAGGGCCACGCCGCACCAGCGGGGACCAAGGGCACCACCGCGACGACCGGCATGATCGGCATGATTGGAGAGATGATGATGATGACGCTGGGCAGCGAGGAAGAAACGATAACCGCGGCCACGGCAGTGGCGGTTGGGGCGCTAGGGTGAGGCGCAACCTATCTCGCCAGCCACGGGAGCGGTCACGTGACCGGCTCGACGATAGAGGCGCCAGAGATGATGGGAGAAGGGACAACCGTGATGGCCACAGAAGGAGCGAGATGGCGCCGCTGCCCAGGGCGCAGGTGGCCACGCCTCCCGCGTCGATCAGCACCGAGGCCCAACGCTAGGCCTTCGTCTCTGTCGAGTATGCACATGTCCACACCCTCCGGTGAGGGAGATGCGCGCCAGATCTGGAGTTGGCTGTGCCCCCTGTGCAGCTCGTCCTCCCTCCCCGGCCTTGAATTTCGGCACCTTGCCCCACCGATGGTTGGTGGATGTGGACGCAAGCCTTGTGTGGACGGAGGTGGGGCTTTGACTGGGGCGAACCCTTGGCTGATAGTGGCGGCCACAACGTTAAGGGCGCTACGGGCCCCTCTCGTTCCTGAAGGCGACATTGAGGTCCACTATCCTCCTCCTTACTCTGTTTTTCTCTGGTGAAAACAAAAATCTTTGATTTGGGCTGTGGCGGCGCTCCGGCGTCGTTCCCTCGATGGAGGCGTCGCCTTGAGACAACATGAGTGATGGACGAGTCCGGCGGTGAGTGGTGGTAGCTATTAGCGGGTGCGGTGCGTGTCGACGACTGCTCTGCTGCCTCGGAAGTCCTTACTAGCCGGCGTGTCAATGCCCTCTATCCTAGGCGAGAGGGGAAGTGCTCCCCTCTCTGGTAGCAGCCTCTCGCCGATTGTAGGCCAAGCCTGCCTTGACACCGTCGCCATGCTCTTACCGCATCTCCGGTGGCGATCTCTCCGGACAGTTTATGTCTTGCTTTGTGGGTGGTGCTACGGGCGGCGGTGTTGTTCATGGATGGGGGCTTTGATGAGGCGGTGATGCTCATTCTTCTCCACCTTGGCAGCGTTGTTTGTCACTGTTTATGTGTGTTGGGGGAGCTAATCTACCTCCTGACGGTGTGGCGCCCTTCGATCCAGGGTGAGAAAGTAGAGTGCTTTCTCTAGAGGTGGACACGCATGACATGACGATAATGTTTGGCCTCCTGGAGGTTGACGATGGCATGAGTTCCTCTGTGGTGTTCCTTCATTGACTCTTACTTCTTCTCCGGTCGGATCACCGAGCTCGGCAAGGGCCTCGATGCTCAAGTTGTGCTTCATCTTTTTATTTTTATTTGCTTGTTGTTTTCGTTGCCTGTAAGCTGTTCTTCAGCATGCTGGCCGTTTGGTGCTTTATTAATTTATAAAGTCGGCCACTCGGTGCCTTTGCCTAAAAGGTCAACCAAACGCACAAGCACCACGGGTTCACAGCTTCACATCCTGATGAGGAACGAAAAAATTGTTGGTAGCTAGCTAGCTTCGCTAGTCAGTTTAAAAGATTAATTAGTATCTTCGCTAGATTTGTTTTTCAAAAATTCCACCTGTCTATTTCAACACCTCTTGATATATCAACATGTGTATGAAACCATCATATGCTGATACAATTGGCTCTTTTCTTAGAGATGCTCTAAAGGTAACTCGATTTGTCTCTCCCTGATGGGCGAGATTTCTAGGTCTGTTATATTTGCAATATCTACCACTTAGCCTGCCAAGCTGGAATCGAAGGGGTTCATCTAAAAAACCGATATATCATATTCCAATATTTCTGCATTTCTCTTCATGGCGGAAAGGATGCAGAGGATAGCAATCTCCAGCGTTTTGGATGCAAGAACAATTAGGCCTAGAGAAAAGGACATGAACACAAAAGAAGATGTCAGAGGGTTATCATAAAAAAAAAGGCCAATAAAATTAGAATGAGCACATGTACAAGGAAATCATGGACCAGATAGGTAAAATAAACTTTTGGAGCAATTTCTAGCTGTAATTAATCTAACATAATTATCTAGCTTGTTTTCGCAGAAGCTATTTAAGATTATGAACAGTACAGGCTGGGTAGAACGAAAGAAAGACATCTAATTGAAAATATGACTCTACTTCGTCTAATTAAAAATACAAGATGTTCTAGAAAGCTTGCAGTCAAATTTCTCAAATAGATGATAACGGTAACGTGGGGTTGTCAAGAAAATAGTTTAATAGTACGCATTTTCATAATTAATTACATATTCGTAATAAAATCAAAGGTCAAACTGACTATTTAAAAATATCCCACGATATACATACAACAAGTGTCGCTAGCTAAATAAACGAGTAGGGCTTATGAGGGAGGGGTCATGAGAATGATTTACCCCGTCTCGAAACTTTTGTTTCACCTTCCATGTGAGTGGTTCATTATCCCGCCAATACATTAGTCCCTTGTTCCTTACAAGTGAATAATTAATTAACAATGTATGTATGTTATCATAAAAAATTAATTAAGCAGGTAAAGCATACATACCAGTGACCACGAGAGCAACATGTAAAGACATGGGGGATAAGGCTACATGGTCCTTGTGTCAAGCCGCTCATGCTGCATTCATCGGTTGCTAGCGACCAGGTGCTACTACCAAGACAATATTGAGAAAATGTTAACTCCCGTGGATGCTGATAGATCACGGCGTTGCCTGTAGTGGGAGGCAGTATCTTGGAAGAGACGCACAATGCCCGTCCTCCCACGAATATGACTTTGTCTCCGATGCTTTTTACCGGGACATACCGTTCTGAAACAAGATCCGACAGCCTGTGAACCGCCAAGTGGGTGAAGGACATGTCGTTGTGCCCGACCACTAGGACCTCTGAGTCACATTCTACCAGATAGACAGGATAGGCGAGTATCTCCCTTGGGATCGTGGCAATCAGCTTTGGTGTATCCTGCAGGTGCGCCTTCATCTGAAAAACCTGTGATACATCAGGATCAATATCTTCAAAGAAAGTGTCATGCACCAGATATTGCTTGCCTCCTGTCGACAATGGTTGGTAATGACTTGGAACTCTCCATGGCAGCATAGTCCACTCCGTATCTTGGGAGGTAGCAACAGCTGCCCGCATCATACGAATCAAGATAACCATGACTCTCACGACTCCGTCGTCAGCGACCGAGATGGAAGCAGAGATGTGTCTCATTAGTTTCAGCTTGGTTGCCTCCGTATAATCGGTCTTGAGTTGCATGGCAAGAGACGTGAGGGGTGGGAGCTCGACGATGTCGCCAGTGAAAGGGTGGAGGAGGCGGATGGTGGTGTCCTCGTCTCGCTGGAGGACCAGGAGGCCCTCGACGGAGTCAAGAACACAGTGATCCGTGAACAGTGGGAGCCGGACGCGGACAAAGATCCCCGAGTCGAGGTTGAAGAACCGGATGTGTCCACAGAGATTTTCATGGCCGGGGTGAAGTCCATGGCCCTCAGCGAACATCATCCAGCGGCGCGGGTGAAAGCGTGGGTCGATCACGCCTCGGCCGCGCGGAGACACGGTGGAAGACCGCCAGTTGGTGCAGACGGCACGGAGGCGAACGTAGTCCGTCAGGTCGCCGCCGGCCAGCAGGCGCCCCGCCACAAGACGAATCATATCTTCTGGCAGCGATGCCCATGGAGACCGGGTGGCCGGCGGCAGTGAAGGTGACATATTGCTCTTGTTACAGATTCACGATCCAAACCTGCAAGAAACCAACTTTATTTTGTTAGAAAAACTAAACAATAATAGATTGAAAAGGGTTACTGGAACCACGGAATCCATACCTCAACAATATGCAAAACTATAATATTAATACACTTTACTTGTCTTGTAAGACCGCGATCCTCCTAAACGGAAACCCGGGACCCTGGATCAATTGTAAAAATGGGCTCCGGCAAGGTGACCCCATTTCACCCTACCTCTTCCTTATCGTCGCCGACCTGTTACAACGCCTCATCTTTCAAGCCTTTTCTCCCAACCAGCTTTGCCACCCAATCTACACCGATCGCCCCCCCCCACTGTGCTACAATACGCGGACGACACCCTAATCATTGCCCACGCTTCTTCCCAAGCCACGACCACCCTGAAGGAAATCCTAGACTTGTTAGAAAAACTAAACTATAATATTGAAAAGGATTAGAACTTTACTTGTCTCTAGTAAGACCGCGATCCTCCTAAACGGAAACCCGGGACCCTGGATCAATTGTAAAAATGGGCTCCGGCAAGGTGACCCCATTTCACCCTACCTCTTCTATTCGTCGCGACCTGTTACAACGCCTCATCTTTCAAGCCTTTCTCCCCCCAGCTTGCCACCCAATCTACACATCGCCCCCCCCCCCACTGTGCTACAATACGGGACGACACCCTAATCTTGCCCACGCTTCTCCAACGCACGACCACCCTGAAGGAAATCCTAGACTTGTGTAGAAAACTAAACTATAATATTGAAAAGGATTAGAACTACTTGTCTCTAGTAAGACCGCGATCCTCCTAAACGGAAACCGGGACCCTAGATCCAAATTGTAAAAATGGGCTCCGGCAAGGTGACCCCATTTCACCCTACCTCTTCCTTATCGTCGCCGACCTGCTACAACGCCTCATCTTTCAAGCCTTTTCTCCCAACCAGCTTTGCCACCCAATCTACACCGATCGCCCCCCCACTGTGCTACAATACGCGGACGACACCCTAATCATTGCCCACGCTTCTTCCCAAGCCGCGACCACCCTGAAGGAAATCCTAGACAAGTTCGCCCTCGCTACCGGGCTTGCTATCAACTTCCACAAAACTACGTTTGTACCCTTCAACACGGATGCCCCCACTAGCCAAAACATCGCCCACACCTTTGGTTGTGACCTCTCCTCCTTCCCCCAAATTTACCTAGGCCTCCCTCTCTCACACGCGTCTACCGTCCTCTGCTTTTGAACCCATCATCCAGCGCTTCCTAAAATACCTCTCCGGTTGGGCGGCCAAGCTCCTATCCCGCGGCGCCAGACTCACTCTTATCTCTTCTACACTTGACGCCCTCGCCACACACTTCATGTCTATCTTTAGGCTTCCAAAGAAGATTCTGCATAGGTTAGATGCTATTCGTAGATCTTTCTTCTGGGCTGCGGAGGAAACTTGCTCAGGGGCAAAATGTCTTATTGCTTGGAAAAACGTTTGCAGACCCAAACCTGCTGGTGGTCTCGGCATAAAAAACCTGCTTCTCCAAAACGACTGCCTCCTCATGAAATTTGCCTTCAAACTTCTCCAAAAACCAGATCTTCCCTGGGTTAATTGGTTCTTCCAACACTACTCCCTTGACTTCTCGAACAAACCTCACAACCCATCCTACCTTTGGAAAATCGTAAACAACCAAATCCACCACCTCCGCAAAATTTCCTTCGTCCTTACCAACAATGGCAACTCCACCTTCTTCTGGCTCGACACTTGGCTTCTCCCCACACCTCTCGCAGACACTTACCCACACATCTTCTCCCACTCCACCTCACCCTCTGTCCTGGTTTCTCATGTCTTGCAGAATGGTTTACTCGCTACTCTGCGGAACCGCCTAACCAATGTTGCTTCCATAGAGCTTGCGTCTGTTTTATCTTTGTTGCAGGATGTCAGTACCAACGACGCGACCGACGACAGGTTCCTCACCCATGGCTCTCCGTTCTCCTCGAGGTGCGCATACTCGCTGCTCTCCTCCGACCACGAGATTGATCTCAACGCCGGGCACATCTGGAGCTCCCACGCACCTATCAAGGTCAGGATCTTCGGCTGGCTTCTCTATCGGGATAGGTTGAGCACGATGGCGAACTTACATCGCAAGACCATCTCATCGACTTCTGTTTGTCCTCGGTGCGACTCCACGGTGGAGGATGCGACTCACCTGGCCATTCTTTGCCCATGCGCGGCTCAGGTGTGGTCCCTCTTGGGGTTACCCACCCCCCACTCCATCGACCACGTTTGGGACACTCCTACTCCTGTTGGCCTCGACATCAACATTTGGCCCACTGTCGCCCTCGCCATTCTCTGGAAGTTGTGGG
The DNA here is from genome assembly GCA_011799875.1 of Thinopyrum elongatum. Lineage (NCBI taxonomy): Eukaryota > Viridiplantae > Streptophyta > Magnoliopsida > Poales > Poaceae > Thinopyrum > Thinopyrum elongatum. Next base: position 73,235,141 of record CM022303.1, read on the forward strand.
ACTCCAGGAACGCCCGGGTCTTCCGCAACGAGCTACACTCACCCTTAGATACTCTTCGTAACATCATCTCAGACTTTACGCTTTGGGCCTTTCGATTTAAGGACCCCGTTAGTAGGGAGGCTGCTGTGTCTTGGCGCCTGTACCTATCCTCTTGATGTAATCCCTGATATAACTTGCCCTCTGGGCCTTTGAGTAATATATTCAGGTGGGGACCTCTCTCCCTCCCGGTGATTGTTCAAAAAAAAAATTTTAATGCACGGTATTAGACGTAAGAGTTCAGGGCTGGCGGCAGGAAGAAAGATATGCGGCGCGATTAAAGAAGTTAGGCAAGCGATAACGCACCTCAGGTCAGTTTAGGCTCGATGCAATCTAATTCGATTCTCGTAGGATTATATACTCATGTGTGTATATATATATGCATGACCAGACTAAACTTCAAATATGAAACGGAATACGATTGGGTTTATGTACGATACGGACAAGAGTTCGGATAGATGATGCATAATCAAGTTCAAAGACGATGGACTCCCACTGTCCGACGGCTTATTAGCGTTAATCTATCAGAGAACCTTGCAAAAAAAAAAGGGAAACACTTTTTTTTTTTGAACGGTCAACGGGGGGAGAGGATCCCCACCTGAATATATTGCTCAAAAAGCTGCCAAAGCTAAGAGTCACCCCTTAAGCTTTGGCTGATCCAGTTTATAAGGGAAACCGGATCGAAAATCTGAACAAGTTGACCCCATTTATAAGGGAAACCGGATCAAAAACCGTACAAGTAACAAGATTAGAAAACGATGAGAAGAACAAGAAGCTCAAGATAACAGGACCTAGCTAGCAGACGAAAAGGACCATCACCACGAGAAAACACAAGTAGATGTGGTGTGTCGTCGAAGGACCACAATACCAAGACTTTGCGAGCAGCCTAACGCACCGCACCGGCGTGCGTACCGAACCCATGGCGCAACACAGGAGCATCCACAATCAACGAGTGCCAAGCACGAACCTTGACTCGGAGCTCCGCCAGTGAAATTCAGAACGATTAGCAAGTTGGGGAGGCTCCTTGCGTCGTCATTGAGCAAAGATGAGCCGAGACAACACCAAGAGCACGAAGCTCGCCGCAACACAACGGCAACCATGGGAGGGTCTTGAGCCTGCACAGCAAGAGGGACGACACAAAGGCACCGCCGCCGCCCCCCATAGAACACCACCAAAGACAGACAAACGGGGTAGAGAACCAACCCCCATCACCAAATTCATCAGCAAAACTAGCAAGGAGGAGGACTTCAACTTCCATCTTCATCTGACCAAGCAAGGAGAGCCTTGAACGTTGGTCGTCTGGTCGCCACCCAACAACACCCCGGAGAGGTAGGGTGTCATACGGGAACGAGGTGATCCAAAGAGGATAACGCCCCCGCTAACCCGGCTTCGGATGAAAAATCAGACCACTCCAGGGCATGATTGAGCCAAAATCACATTGACAAAGCACCACCATCCCACTCCACCACCTCACACCCACCGTCGACCCCAATCCGGTCGCACCACCACCACCAACATCCCCAAAGCGAGCAGCTACCCAACAAAACAACCAGCCGACTTCAGACGATGCCTTCAAGAAGGGATGCGACGCACATAGCGCCGCCATCATCCGTTCCAGGCAGACCTGGAACCTGGGTTTCCCTGAAGTCGCAACTAGGATGGCGAGCTCAACATTACAACAACGCCTTCAAGAAGGTTTTGTGGCGCCCACAAGCGTCAGAACCGTCGCTGGCTCCAGTGAGAGCACGGCTTTCGCCGTGTTGAGCACACACATCCAAAGCGCCGATTGATCAAGGTAGACTGCTCACCTGCAGCACCAGAAGCATTAGGCCCAGCAGCCCCGACGCCACTCAGACCCGCCGCCACCAACCACCCCGCCTGCAGGTTGCCCCAGCCAAGGGGCGAAGGGGAAGGCGCCGCCACCACCAAAACCGGGGCCGTCGCCCCGGCAACCGCAGACCTCCACCGCGCGGCCGTCGCACGCAGCACGGCCAGAGAGGATCCCCTAGCAGGGAGGGGGGCCGCCACCCCACCCCAACTCGCCGGACAAGCCGCCAGATCCGCAGCCCGCCAACCGAAGCACCCGCCGGCACCACCATGGAACCAAGCTGGAGGAACGCAGCAAGGGGCGCCTCCGGGACGCGCAGCAGGGGGCCGAGCCTCCCTCCACCTCGGAACCACCGTCCGCGCCGGCCGCAGCTCGCGAAGAACGCCTCCGGGACGCGCAGCAGGGACCAGATCTGACCCGCACAGGCGCCCACGACCGCGACCCCTCGCCCGCAGCGGCACGCCGAGCGCCGCGACCAGCCCCCACGCCGCGCGCCGGAGACCACCTCAACCGCGAGCAAGGGCGCCGGCCCGGAGCCGAGCGCCGGTCAGCCACCCACCGCACGCCAAATCCCCAACTCGCGCGTGAGGAGCAGCCGGAGAAAGCCCCGCCGCCGCCGGCTCCGCACAGGCTTTGCCTGCTGGAGGCCACCGGCGACGGCGAGGAGGAGAGGGAGGCGGGAGGGGGGGAGGCTGCTGGTTACGGGTGTGGGGTGGGCTCCGCCCGTGTCGCCCCTGGGGAGGGAGCGGCGCGGGGGCCTCGCACGATTCCTATCTTATCCGAAAAGGGGAAACACTTGTACACGGCGTGCCGGCCGAACTGTTGCACGCGACGCGTTCGATGAGACGCGATCATGCGGCCCAGCGCGCTCGCTCCCCTGTAGGCTCACCTTGTCCCCTCGTGGTCTCCTGGGTGTCTTCCTTCTCAATTCGTCTCCTTCTTGGCACCATCCACTAGCGCATCTCCATGGCTTGCTCGGCATCAACCTCGCGCGCTCCGGCATTGCCGGCGAGCCTCTCTCCTCGAACAGCCATGGACGCGGAACCCTCGAACTTGACATCTCCCCCTCCTTTATCTCTACCTCCCCACCAGAACCACCGTTTGCACGCCCCACACCACCGTTGATGTAATGGCCCACCCCCGCTACTACTCCAAGCTTCCTTTTCGGGCTTCTGGAGCCGGCAGCGGCGCTGCGAGCGACGACTTTTTTTTTTTTGCTTCAACCAAACGGGCGTTGTCAAACGAGGGTGAGAGCAGTACTACAACTGGCAACATCGAAAGCTACAACCGGCTTTGGCCAAAGCTACAACCGATCACAGTGCATCGACAAAAGCTGGAACCAGAGACAAAAAGAGGTACCACCGATATGATACGACTATATCCTGCTAGGCAATCTGCAACCGCTGTTCTGATCTCTATTTTTTTGAGGAATAAACTCCGTAAGCGGAAAGAACCAAGCTATTACCAGAAAGAATGGATAACGTCATTGCTGAATCCCAATGCACGATGATAGGCATGTCAAAATATTGTATAGCTAGCCCCATGCCAATTATTATCGCATGCATCTCCGCTTCGAGAGCTTCGTTGCAATGGAATAAGTATCGATATGCAACGAATATCACCGAGTCATCCTTCTTCCGAAGCACCATTCCAGCCGTTGCCGAGCCGTCAGCTTCCACGAACACAACATCGACTGAGAGAGCGACCATGTTTGTCGGCAATGTTGCAGCAGAACTACTATTTTGTGGAATAATGCACTATTGTACCCCTAATTTGTAGAACAATAGCAAAGAACCCGTTTAAATTTATGTATGTATGTCGATTGAATCCTAATGACATGGAGCCCATAGCTGACATGTCTTTTCTACTATCTAATAGTGAAAATCCTAGGCATCAATTTTGAAGTAATGCGATTTTAAGCAAAATCAAACTATTAACACTCGGCATGACACAATAAAGTTTGTGTTGTAAAAAAGACCTTTGTTGCATATATAATATTATGTGTCACTAGTAGAAAACGGGCCTTTAGTCCCGGTTCCAGAGGGCCTTTAGTCCCGAAGGGTCGGGACTAAAGCCCAAACCTTTAGTTCCGGTTCGCTTACGAACCGGGACTAAAGGGACTCCACGTGGCCGCTGTCTGGAGCTCCACCTTTAGTCCCGGTTGGTAACACTAACCAGGACTGAAGGAATTTTTTTGAAATTTTTTTCGAAAAAAAATTTGAATTTTTTTTGAATTTTTTTCCCGATTTTCAAATTTCTGAATTATTTGACAATTTAATCTCTAATCACCCCTCATCACTGCTCAATTTAATCTCTAATCTCTAATCACCCCTCATCATTCCAAATCGTCTAACTTCCCGACCGGTCACCCATCCTCTCACTACTCCAACCTGAGCACGCTTAACTTCCGAGTTCTATTCCCCCTTGTTTCCAAGTCTGCACTTGTTGTTTACCTGACAATAGTAAGCTGTCAATCCTATTAACCCTTAGGAGTTGAACTTGAGTATGAAGCACCGTTTGAGTTTGAAACTATTATTCTAAAAAACAATAATTAATTAGTAACATTAATATTTCTTGAATAAATAGTTTGACCAAAGTTTGACCAAAAATTCAAAAAAACTGAAATTTGAGGATAACTTTTTTTTCTTTCAGAATTTGAGGATTCTAGAAATTTGCAAAACGGCCTACGGTGGTCGAAATCGGAACCGGATTTTCGTGCTGAACATTTTGATATATTATATGTTTTTTTCCGACATCGTATGCAAAGGTTATAGCCGTTTTACTTTTTCATAACACTTTTTTGCAAAACATGTCCAAATTTAAGTTTTTTAATTTTCCTAACTAGTAGATGTAGTAATATAACTATATCTCGAAGGATTTTAATTTTTGAAGTTTTTATCATTTTCTTTTTGTTTTTTTTTCAAAACTGAAATGGCGATACACGGGAGGGGGGGGGGGGGGGGGGGGTAGAGTTTGAACCCCTTTAGTCCGGGATGGTGTCCATCCAATTCTACCGTCGACTACATCTGCTAGCACCATCCCAGCTAGAGTCACAACTAAGGTTAATCAAGCCAGAGTCACGTTCTATTAAAGTGGCAAAAAGAATTACTTTTTAATATAGCAAAACTAATTCTATCAACTATTATTAAAGGCTAAACAACTATTAACACAGAACAGTAGCAAAATTAATATTAATTAATTATAAAAATGTATCTACTGTTGTCTAACAGAAGAATACTACAACATGCTAAAATCTACAGAAAGAACTAACTAAAAATAATTGAAAACATCTCACTTTAAGGACTAAAACAACTATATAAGCAAAGCAGTACTGTTTTAATTAAAATCCTAATTTATATTATTCTAAAAATAACCAAATAAATCTTACTGTGACAACAATCTGACATGTGACTAGGAGCAAAAAGAATTAAATTAAAAACTATTTTTAAACTCAAATTATTCATAATCTAGGGTTTGAAGCAAATTTAAACAAATTTAAATTTAAATCATTCAAATTTGAAAACTAATGGCACAAACAGAAACTAGACAAAATTTTGAATCTAATGCAAAAAGAATCACTCAAAAACATCAAATATCCTTAAAGATATAAGCAATTTAAAACAAAAATTAAAAACAAAAAACAAATTTCAGAACCCCTTTAGGACTAAAGGGCATCGCACCCTTTAGTCCCGGTTCGTGTCTCAAACCGGGACTAAGGCCCAGTTCTTTTGGCCGATTCTCCCAGAATCTTAAGAATCCACACTCCACCCAGCTTCTCCCATAATCTTGAACTCACATGTTTTTTACAATCCTAACTAGTTAGGATGTAAACAATTAGGATTGTAAAAAAAATATGGATTCAAGATTCTGGGAGAAGCTGGGTGAAGGGTTGATTCTCAAGATTCTGGGAGAATCGGCGAAAAGAACTGGGCCTAAAGGTCCCATTTGAACCACGACTAATGCCTTCCCAACGCCCTAGCCGCTTGAATCGGGACCAATGTGTATATTGAGCTGTGACGAAAGCCCTGTTTTCTACTAATGTATCTACATACATCTATATAGACAAAGTAAGACAACTAATTTGAGACGGGCGAGTAGTATATAAGAATGGAAAACTGCGGAAAATGCCAATGGTGGCCGCGCTACAGGCAGGCCGGTATCCTGACCGTCCTGACCGCAGTGGGATCCGCGCTAGGGCTGTATTTCCATTTATTTTTGCACTGTATCTGCACACTCAGCCGCGTATTCAGGAAAAGCAGTCCTACCATGTGCTAGAGAATCTAGGCTTAGTCCAGGTTAGGTTGCATATTCGGTTGCAGCCACGTGAAAGCTTGTACGGAGTAGAGTTGCACACATGAAGGAATCTCGCCAGCGCTGCGTATGTCCATCAGTATGTTTGAGCAGACGTGGAGCAACTGAGGCCAGCCGCAGTCAAAGTTTCTTAATTACTGGAGCAGTAGCAAATTAACCATCATGCATAGTGACGGTTTGACAGGCACCACGTCTTCCTGTTAACGAATATTCCAGAAAAAAGTACATAAACAGAGTAGTCCGAAAACAACAACATGTACTGATTGCTTGAACTGCGGTTTTAGTTCACTCTTGGCCGAGCCCTGGTCAGTAGTACCGGTGATTTTTCTAATCACCTACACACTAACCATCGCTGACTGTTAGACTAATCAACAGCCACATCCCCAAGATAATCCTTGATTCTTGCTGGAGAACATAGCCGGCCACACATCAGTTGCTGGTTTGTCCATGCTGCGGGGATACATTTTCAATGGAGCAAACTCTGAGCCCATACTGCTCACTGCTTCATGCATTGAATGCATGTTCCATCGTTTAGGAACACCTGCAAGTCCCAGAGGAGGCGTGCTCACTCGCTGCTCTCTCACTGCATATCCCGTGAATCTTGCATCTAGCAACATAGTAGCTCCAGGCCAAGCACTGTCACTTCACTAGGCCTCATCGCTGACTTATGCATGACATTGCACGCCCAAAACAACACAGACCAAACTAACTAAGGAGTGGAGGTAAAGCAAATGCACTGACAGTTATGGTATCAATCTAAACAAGTTTGTCAGCAACAAAACTACCAGGTGATCATAAGCGCAATTTTACAAAGACCCACACATTTGGCCCCATGGAGCTAGCAGTACTCCATGTATACCAACTGAGATCAAGCCGGACACGGGTGATCTTGTAGTACAAAACTGCACCAGGCCATCAGACCCATAAGCGCTGAATTTGTAGTAGTATAATGTACATGCATGGTGCGACCAAGACGATCATGTTAGTCTCGCTCACTAGACGTTTACTCCTTATGGTTCCAGATAAACACTCAGAGATAAAACATGATCCACATGATAATTAGTGTTTATTTAATGTTGTAAAAAGCAAATTAACAATAAGCCCCAAGCAGCTTTTTAACAGTGAGCAATAATCAAAAAGATGTCTAGCTTAATCTTGATCACTCCATGCAAAATATGATCAATCTTTAAGCACTACCCTATCAATTAACAGTTTAGATGGTTTATAATGGCTACAGGACCAATTTCATTGCACGGCAGTGTTCCACAACATCAAGTTCACATGAAACAATCCACTATCATTGCCGTTGATCGGCTACAAAACATTATACCAGCAATTCTTTTGTAACACATCACACGACAGTATTTCAGCAAAAAAATTATCATCAGTTCGCAAGTGCTTATTACAACCATGGATCGATGTCCACACAACCAGTCAGGAAAATAGCTTTAAAAGATAGTAAAAGTTAGCAAGAGTTTTGCTACTGTGGTAGTCCGTGAGCTACAGGACGTTCAGCTCCAACGGATCAGTTGGTTTACCGCCGGCACTTTGTCGATGGCCCAACACGCAACATTTCGAGCACTTTGGTAATTTCTTCCAAGCTTTAGACACATTCCATCTGTCTGAATACTACAGGTTAGAGCAGTTATAAATAAAAATCATACTACAGGTTAATAAGCAGTGCATGGCAGGAAACCATCCAGCATGTTCAAAGTATTGAAAAAACTCTCGTTGTCATTTACTTCTATCTTGAACGATGAACACTAATAATTATAGTCTAGCCTAAGTTATGCATAGAAAATTTGGTCAAAGGTACATGATTCTGTGAAACCAAGCCAAATTTTGCATTGTGAACTCCCATACAGAACTATAAATTATTTAAATCTGTCATTTCTTGACCGATCATACTACATTGCGAGCTCCAACTTATTTTATTTCTTATAGTAGACAAAAATATGTACAAGATAGTAAGTTCTTCATACTCGCCTTGCACCGTCACACATATTGAATACACTGTGGCTGGTAAACATCTCCCAATCCAGCGCTCCATATAATCACTTAGCCTGAATCCAAAACCACAGTTCATGCCCAATCCAGCGTTCTATATAATCACCTAGCACTACATAATGAAGAGGATATTCAACCGAATCTACATCATCCCAAACTGATCACACATATTTCATCGTGATTCAGAACGCACAGACGGCTGGTAAACATTGCCAAATCCAGCGTTCTATATAATTGCTAGTCTGAATCCAAAACAATAGTTCATGCGCAATCCAGCGTTCTATACAAATGCTAACACTACAGTATGCAAAACGAAGAGGATATCCGACCGAATCTACATCACCCAGAATTAAACACCACATATTTCATCACGATTCAGAATCCATGACAACGAGAAAACTATATTGCACCAACCAAAACACAACCCGGGGCATACTAAAACAAGCTTAACAGGTCAATCCTGTGTTTTCCCCAAAAATCAATAGGTGATGAAACGGGATCGAAGAATATTCGGTCGATTTTGTCCAGTCTAAAAAATAATACATCTAAGAGGAAAATTAGTACATACTGTACCTCCTAGTCCAGCCACAGGTAGCTTCAGAGCACACTTGGACCCCGCCGAAACCAGGGGGAAATCCCTCGCTTTGTCCGGCGCCGGCTGGATCTCCCTCACGGCATATTTCCGCCTCTGCGAAGCTATTGAAAGCCTGCGACTCCACCGGTTTGATCACGGCATAGGACGGAACCACTCCACGCCGCCGGCCTGTCAAACATCTTGTAGGAATAAAATCTAACCATCTGAGTAAAAAAGCTTCCAAATCAGCGACGGTGACCAAAAGGCCTATGGGAGAATAGGGTGGACGGGAATGGATATACTCGTTTCAGCCGACACCATTGGTAGACATCTCGCCGGAGCAGCACCGACGCTGCCGTGCGCGTATGGGAGAGAGGAGGGGGGATGGAGATGCAGGGCTGTTCCGTGGCTCTAGCTGCTTCCACGCGATCCAGAAATATCCCAGGGGCAAGGGGGCAACACTAGATTCTCTCTCGTGTGCCGTTTCGAAGGAAAAGCCATGGGCCAGCTTTGTGGGTACAGGCCACCGAGTCTTCCTACGCAGACGAACAGGTGCGGGCGATGGGCCGAACAGAATACGTCTATGCGGCAACTAGCCGTATCCCGGACCGTATACACGTGTGTAGGCCTGGCGCTGGCCTGCCATCCACTGACGCATTCCAGATCCCAAGGCCCATACAGACGACCGGGATTGCGGCCTGCCTGGTGCTCGGCCACCAAAAGCCCGCACTCTGGAAAACTGAGGCTAACACTGACGTGTGAAAAGCTGCAGTCGAACAGGCGATGCTCTTCAGACATGAAAAATAATAATTCATGGCGTCTGGTACACAACAGGCTAACGAATCACGTTTAATTAGGTACCCCTTTGTCATTCGCTCATGGATCAAGTTTAATTAGGGGAGCCCCCACTCGTTCCATCATGGAACACCAAATATCCTAAAAGATATAAGCAATTTAAAACAGAAATTAAAAACAAAAAACAAATGAAAAAACAAAAAATAAATTTCAGAACTCCTTTAGTCCCGGTTTGAGACATGAACCGGGGCTAAAGGTCTAATCTTTAGTCCCGGTTTGTGATATGAACCGGGACTAAAGGGCATCGCATCCTTTAGTCTCGGTTCGTGTCTCAAACCGGGACTAAAGGACATCGCACCCTTTAGTCCTGGTTCGTGTCTCAAACCAGGACTAAAGGTCCCATTTGAACCACGACTAATGCCTTCTCGACGCCCTAGCAGCTTGAACCGGGACTAATGTGTATATTGAGTTGTGACGAAAGCTCTGTTTTCTACTAGTGTGTCTACATACATCTATATAGACAAAGTAAGACAACTAATTTGAGACGGGCGAGTAGTATATAAGAATGGAAAACTGAGGCTAACACTGACGTGTGAAAAGCTGCAGTCGAACAGGCGATGCTCTTCAGTCAACAGGCCAACGAATCACGTTTAATTAGCTACCCCTTTGTCATTCGCTCATGGATCAAGTTTAATTAGGGGAGCCCCCCACTCGTTCCATCATGGCTCACCAATCCTCAGTCTCTTCCATGTCTTATGAATCCCATCATAATTAGCCAACATATAATCTGATGGTCTCTCTCTTCTCTTCCTTTAATTCCACCACAAACGCCTCACAAATTCTGTTTAATTTAGCCAACATATAATCTGATAGTTTCTCTCCCTCTGTCTCATTAAATCCAACATGCATGTCTCATGGATCTTGGGTCTTAGCTCACGGCAGACAACGCACTAAAAACATATATAAATTGATGTGAATAAGTTTAAGGGAGCAATGTGGGACTAATCATAGTTGATTGCTGCAGCTTAGACTGGACAGGAAGTTATAAGCTCGATCCTTAGCGAAGTATTATTTTTCGGCGCTTCTTTTTCTTGACTTCCAGCAGAGCCCATTCTTGTTGCTGACGGCCCAATAGAGAAGACCTAGCAACACGCCTAGGCAGCATAGGCCCAGCTGAGAAACAACGTAGCTTGTAAGAAGTAAGTACGAAGAAACGAACAGGAAAACACAGGGACTTTTAAAGTTGAATTAGGATTCTTATTATATGACCGTAAAAAAAAAAAGATTCTTATTATATGGCTACGTGTGTGTTCAGCTGCCACACAATCTCCACGTCTGCATGTAGTCTACAAATAGGAAATAACTTGTGTTTTATTCACATCAGCCAGCAGACTCGCCTGGCTAGCGTGCTGTGGTTCCATCTCATTGTGAGCGAGGTCACGGGATCGAATTCTTTCAACGCTGTGCCTCTTTAATAGATTTTTCCTTGGATGTCCGCTTGGGTGGCCCATGGGAACAGGCGTGTCATTGGGCCGAGAATCCACTCGTGTGTACGCGCTGGGCCTGTGCGCCGACGAAATTTACTTTTGACGGGTGAAGCCAACAATCGAATTCTTTCAACGCTGTGCCTCTTTTTTAGATTTTCCTTGGATGTCCGCTTGGAATTCCCTAACGGACGCACGTTGCGTCAAGATGTCGACATTTCGCAACTAGCGATCGCAGTGGGCCGGCCCATGTTAGCTGTTTAGCGTGTACTCGGATCCCAGTTTTGAGAACGTTCAAACTCTGTTTTTTTTCTGGTTTTAGGAACATTCTAGAAGGTTCCTGAATGATTTTGTCTGGTTTCCCGTTGTTGTTTTTGTTTTTATTTTTTACTTTTACCTTTTTCGATTATTTGTTTCTTTTTTCTTTTATGTTTCCTTTTTCTTTTCACTTTTGATTTCTTTTTTCTATTATTTTTTTCGTTTTTTCTTTTTCAAGTTGACTTCCCTTTTAATATTTTTTTCGAAATTTTCAAATTTTGTTCAGATTTTCAAAAAATCTTCCTCCTTTAAAGTTTTGTTCATATATTCAAAAAACATTCCAGTACCAAAAAATGTACAGGAATTTAATAAAATGTTCTAGTCTTTAAATTTTGTTCACAAGTTGAAAAAATGTTCAGGAATTCCATAATATGTTTCTTTTTTTATTGTTCTCAAGTTGAAAAATTATTCGTTTTTGAAAAAAAATGTTCAGGTATGTTTGTGGTTTCAAATTTTGGTCAGAAATTAAAAACAATGTTCGAATTTTAGAAAATGTTCAAGAATTTCAAAAAATGATCACGATTTCAATTTTTAGTTTGGAATTTCGTGAAATGATCCATTATTTCGTGATTACAAATTTTGGTCAGAACTTCAAAAAATGTTCGTGTTTCAGAAAATGTTCAAGAATTTTTAAAAATGTTCGTGATTTCTAATTAGTTCGGAATTTCAGGCAATGTTCCATTTTAAAGTTTTTTGTTCATAAATTCAAAAAATGTTCGCAGTTTCAAATTTTTGTTCCAAGTATCATGAAATGTTTCCACTTTTCAAATATTTTTGTTGAAAAATTCAAAAAATGTTCGCGGTTTCAACATTTGTTCAGAATTTCATAAGTTGTTCACAAATTCAAAAATGACTTATATTTTTCAGAAAACAATATTTTTGTTCCTTTTTTTTGCTTTTTCAATTTTTTGTTCACATATTCAAAAAATGTTCTTGTCTCCGATTTTTTTTCTTCACGTATTCAATAAATGTTGGTACTTTTAGAAAATATACATTAAAACAACGTTCAACCCAGTAACTAACTCAGATTCGCTACAATAGCTACTTTCAGTCCGCTACAGTATATACCATTCCGGTTCCACATCTATGGTTAGTTCTTTAAGGGATGCACTGCTTTATAAACAGCAGTACTTGTTAGCCCTAGTGGCTAGCACTGCGTGATAGTACGTAGTTGGTCTCCGGTTCGATTCTGGGTCGCGCGCGTTTCCATTTTCGTGCTATATTTTTCGTCCCACGGTAGAACTCGATAGGCCGGCCCAGTCAGGTCTCTCTCTGTGCGTCAGGCCGTCAATTTGACGCAAAGCGCGTCAAATAGGAGCTCCCTGTCCGCTTGGGTGGCCCATGGGAACAAGCGTGTCATTGGGCCGAGAATCCACTCGTGTGTACACGCTGGGCCTGTGCGCCGACGAAATTTACTTTTGACGGGTGAAACCAACAATCGAACGACGGACGGACGGACGGACGAAATTTATGTTTGACGGATGAAATTTACGTAGGAAGAAGCAATCCATGCTTTATTATTATTAGCAAAAAGGCCCGTGCGTTGCAACGGGTGAAAATCAATATCACACACCTCTTGCCGTTTCACAGTTTATCCTCTTTCCCGCGCTTGTCCGCGATAGTTGTGATGTCTATGTGATCAAAATGCACCCAAATCTGATCAATCCAAGATGGCGAGCTGATCCACCACATAACACAGTCTATGTATGCTAGCATTAATTGACAAGCTCATGTGAAATATTATGGACTCATGCAAAGCCCCTCGGACCTTGCATATTAGAGATCCTGTTTAATTAGCTCACAGCAGACAACGATGTTAAAAGTTATATAAATTGGCAAGAATCAGTTTCATGTAGCAAGGTGGGACTATTGAATATCAAATATCGAAGGTCAGACCATAGGGTACAGAATTCTAGTTGTTGCGTTGATGGATCTAGCCCAGCAGTTGGACCGCAGGCTAAGGCCTAATGCTGTTGTGTGGCCTTTGTGCTGTCTGCAGTATATAAACATAATTCCACATTCTATTTTCGCAAGTGTTTGATGGCCTAGTTGGCTAGGGAAGTTAGAATGTAGTTTGTGGTTTCAAGTTGAAATCCTGCTTTTGCCATATTTTTTTTCGCTGAACTATTATCATTATATTATAGGAAGCCCATCCTTGCGCCAGACAGGCCGAAATTCTAGGACAAACCAAAATATTTTATGACCAATATAAAAGGAAATCTTCCATATATTTCTCAAGCAACATGTTACCAAGGTGGACTGGTTTGCGTGTGTGCGCTGAAACTGCGCGAGCAGGGTTTGAGTCCCTCCCAACGCAATTTATTTTCGCAATTTATTTTTTGAAGGAAAAAAACAAAAAAGGGATGACCTACGAAAAAGCCTGATGGACCAAAAGAAGTGGAGAAACAATCCTCCCTTTAATATTAGGGAAAGACTAGCAAACATGCCCATGCGTTGCAACGGGAGAAAAAATATAAGCACATGAAGTATGGCCATCTTAACCATTGATGGAACTGCAATAAGGTGAGCTGATTTTGAGCGAATCTATGCGAACTCAATTCTTTCCACACTATTGATCCCAAGAGTACATATGTTCATTTATTGAACAGTAATGTCATAAGCATATGCCGATTTGGGCAATTTGTTGTGCACTCTAGTGAAAATATTATTATGACAAACTAATGAGTAAAAATTATCAAATTTTTTTCTAAAAACAGGACAAACTAATAAAGATTTGAACACAAATATTATTTATCCATCATCTCTCAACTTTGAGAAAAAAAATGAGGCTATAGTACACAATGATTGGAGAGGATAGCACAACAAATTGAATCTCTCATGGGGTACAGATCGATAAACACGACGTGGCGTGTCACTATGTTTGGCCTGACTTGAGGGGGACGGTAGATCAATCCTAAATTCATTGCTCCTCCATATTGTATTTTCCACCCGTATTATTTCCTCACTGCACCACCTTCCCATTCCTCAACGGCAGATGCCTGCGTCATAGCATGAGAGATAGAGAGGTAGGGTTGCATCTCACCACCAGAGTTGATGGCCGGCGTTCTGCATACGGTGCAAAACCCTAGTAATTATGTATAGTCGATTCACCTCTATCTAAGATTATGGTATTTTCATACTTGTGCTTTTGGCAAAATTAGAACCCAACAACAACCTTTCAGTAGATGCTACATCTCCCAATTCATCAAGCCCTAGCAGAACAAAAGTACAAAGGCTCCCATCGACAAAATATTTTTTTCAATAGAAATTTTGTTCTATCAAGGATCTATGTTTACTTTTCTTACGTGTATCATTGGAAGTTCAAACTGATGCTAGATTTGTTAATTCAACATAATGATATGATTGATTTGTGCAATGTCTACTCTCCTAATCTTATTATGTGTTGGCACTAAAAGACAAAGCACTGTGTAGTCACTCATCATGCACCACGCCTTGAAAACATTGAAGGTTAGCGGTATGAACTTTAACTTTAAGAGGGCAAATTCTCACAACAAATGCAGATTTAGCCCCCTATGCCAAAGCTACTATAGTGACCTTGTGGAACAGAGCCTACCGTAATCAAGAGACGACACAAAATCATCGACATTGCCGTTGAGGGAAGTTCGTGCATACATACCATATGTAGTCGGCACCGACTCCGGACGTCTCATTGGCGAATGCCAGAACCTTAATCCCGGCCGCGCCTCCCGATGTCCCATACCCCTGACGCCACAGGTCTCTCACGGATGGTTGACTTGACTTGGCACTGCCATTACATACTCCTGAAGGCTCCGCAGACATATGCCAAAAGGCATCAAGTACATAAACAAAAAGTAAGAATATAAGAAGAATGCATGCTGATGATCTGCTGTAAGACGCACACCAAGGTTTATCAGCCGCTCATAAATCAAGAAAGTATTAGCGTTGAGTAGCAAAAATATATTACAATATGTGTTTATTAAATAAATATTAACACGTATGACATAATTTAATATGTCATTGGGTCCTTGGGGCCGCAACATAATTTTTAGACAGGGGATTTTATCTCCTATGCCCACTTCGGATCCTTACGCCCCAAATTTCAATTTAAGTCCCACGCCAAACTTAATTAGTTTGATCTCACTCCCACAATTTAATTTCACTTCATGGATGATTTCTTCCAAATGTGCTCATTGTGCAACCTTTAATCAGGCTGTTGTGGCTCGTTGTTTCATGGACAATTTCTTCCAGGTGTGCTCATTGTGCAGCCTTTAATCAGGCCTTTCTTGGAATGTTGGAAGCTCATTGTGCAACCTTTGATCCCATTTGCTCAATTTATTTCTTCAAACCGTGGCTCGTTGTTTCATGGACAATTTCTTCCAGGTGTGCTTATTGTGCAGCCTTCTCGGAATGTTGGAGCTCATTGTGCAACCTTTGATCCCATTCGCTCAATTTATTTCTTCAAACCATGTTGGCTCATTGTGCAGTCTTTAATAGGTTTTTTCTCACGGGATAAATCAGATCAGCGCTTCACCCTCTGCTTATCAATTCCCAAGATGGCTTGTTGATGCCCTGGGTAACTTGGGAACGTATATAAATTGGTGATATAGCAAAAGAGCCCGTGCGTTGCAACGGGAGAAAAAACATAACACACGCTCTCAACCCAACAACCATCACTCAAGACCACAAATAGGTCTATCTCCTTTATTTTAGCGAGGCATCATATTTGTGTTGCCACTTATCCTCCTTCTCACCCTCGCCGGCGATGGCCTCAGTGTTCACACAAACCAAAATGTGTTTGAATGTGGTTAATCCTAAGGCGTCTCTCTCTCCCTCTCTCTCGCTTTCTCTCACTCTCGCGATGAGAAATCTGTTGTTTTCCCCTACGACGTTTTCAGAGGTATGCATGTGTAGTTATCGATGTTTTGTTTTCCCTATATGGTTATAGTGGGTGTTTATTTGCAATCCGGATCGCCGCCGGTACGAAAGAAAAACAGATCGTGCGATATAGATTATAAGTTTGCTTTCAAAATAATATTTAAAAAATATTTAACAGATAAAATTAACATCATACTCAGATTCCACATATTTTTCTAATCAAATTTCATATATAACATGTTAAAATCGGAGTTACGGTTTAAAAGATACGGATAATTAAAAAATCATTTGTTTGACTTAAATATATTCCAAAATAATATTTAAAAATACTTAATAGGTAACAATAATCACATATTCATATTCTACATATTTTTCTAATCAAATTTCATATATAATATGTTCAAATCGGAGTTACGGTTTAAAAGATATGGATGATTTAGAAAAGCATTTGTTTGACTTAAATATGATCCGCGGATGAATTACCTAAAAGGTCAGGGAGTTTTCGTAAAAATGTAAAATAACGGTTCGGATGTGACTTAAGTCCAGACTGCGGGTTGATTTCAAGAAAATAAAGGGGGTTTTTTGCAAAAGGTTGCGACGGACGGACCGGCAGAAACACTCCGTGCTTCATTATTAGGTAGAGATTGAACATAAAAAAGCAAGGTGGGACTATTTAACGGAGAAACGTGGTCTGTGTTATCCTAGCCTATACCTAGGAATCAATCCAGCTTGTACGTATGAATTTCCCTAAAAAAGGCTGTACATACAGACTCCTTGGCTTGTTCCTGACAGAAACATGCTACACATTGCAGCTCTTTACATGTGCCCCGCTTTGCTACATCGTCTTCTTCTTCCTGTACAACGCCGGCCGTCTGCATGTGCCCCGCTTTGCTACATCGTCTTCTTCTTCCTGTACAACGCCGGCCGTCTGTGCGTCCTCCCGCCATCTCGAGTCACAATCAACCTCATACGACTCCACATGCACCCCTACGGCGAAGCTCCGCTCCTCTCCATCTCTCTCTCTCTAGTCTCATTTGTCCGCATAGCCGGTCGATCCGCGCGGCCCAGGTTTCGGCCGCCATGAACACCCATGGCCACGAGCTCTAGTTCAGCCGCTCCTTGCTGCTGCTGCACTTCCACGCGCTCACCTGCGCACCCATGCGCCTAACGCTACGCCACACGCGTCCCTAAGACACCCAGGCAAACCCCAACAGCTCACCGTTAAGCATCGTCACGAGCACAGCGGAGGCCATGCCTTGTGTTTGATTCTCGTAAATCAATTGGATCGTACTTAAAACATGAAGTCGCACATTATTCACGAACACAAGCATAGCCCGTTGGTTTGCCTGACCCATTTACAAACCCAGCAAACTTGGGATTGATACCAGGGACACCCAACTTTTTGTTTTACAATTTATTTCTGCTGTTACACTGACACCTTTTTTTTTAGGGTTGTTACACTGACACCTGGCTCCCAGCAATCCTGTTGACCCCCGTTAGGTCTTTTTGCTGGCCAGCTTCGCGAGGCCCATTGTGGCCCATAAATCCAGATAGCATAGCACCACAAAAGTCTAGGAATTTGTACGAGCGCAGACACATTTTTCATAGTTAGTACCACCTCGAATAGCAATAAAAATTAATAGGTGAACGGATGAAAAAAATTAGAGAAACACACTTTGCTTTATTAGTAAAAAAAAATAAGGAAGGATAGGAATAGATTAGGGGTAAAGAAAAGGAAAATACGTTAAAAAATAGGAAATATTCAAGAAAATCCCACATTAATCAGAAACATCTGGCCGTTTATTTAATAGACTGAGAATCTATAGCCGTTCAGATTCAGTAAAGGAAAATTACCCACCTTTACCATTACGTGTCCCATCTAAGCTAAAAAAAATTAATTTTCATTATATACATATCCTGCGCAAACTCACCCATCCCGTACCAAGTCGGCTGTCAGAAAAAAGTCATCATCAATGACTAGACCCACAACTCAGGCAGCCGGCTGCCGTAACCATTACACGCACATATCAAAAGCAAGGAGGGGCGCGAATCAACCTGTGGTTGGATGGTTAGAGGACTGTGGTATTTCCAGCCCATCAAGGTTCAAGTCCTGATGCTCGCATTTATTTCTGGATTTATTTCAGCATTTTCGGCGATGCGCATTCAGTGGGAGGAG
This sequence comes from Thinopyrum elongatum, assembly GCA_011799875.1. NCBI lineage: Eukaryota > Viridiplantae > Streptophyta > Magnoliopsida > Poales > Poaceae > Thinopyrum > Thinopyrum elongatum. The sequence goes on from CM022303.1 coordinate 73,253,527, forward strand.
ATGTTCCCGTCGACGACAAGGTGCCTACGGTGACTTCGTAAATTTTCAGATGATATGCCGGTTCAGTCTTTTGGAGATGCTCATACGGATAGGGTGTGCGTATGTGCGTTCATAGAAATGAGTGTATGCGCGTGTATATGATCGCTTTGCGTCTATACTGTATTCAAAAAAAAAAACCAAGGAGGGGCGGATCGAGCGCGTATCTGTCGGGAGTCGGGACGAAGGAGACACACCTGGCCAGACGAAGAAGTTTGGGCTTTTGCTTTTGCTTTTACGGCTTTTTCACTTTGACCAAAAAGCTATAAAAGCTCCTAAATAAGTGTTTTTGGAGTTTTGATTGCTTTTGGACCCAAATATTGTCTCCTATGCATGCACTGATTAATCGTAGTTGCATGCAAGTTGGATTTTGAAGCACTTGTTAGAATAATTCTGAATCTTATAGTTGATCATCTGAGAACCAAGCAATCACATGAGCATGACACCGAGATTCACCGATATGGCTACATCCCGGGGTCTGACTACGGGCACTCCTCCCTGTGACACCGTCATAATACCGCACACCGGTCACCCGGGCGCCGGCACACGCCGTCGTCTCCCCTGCGTGCATGTGCTAATATGTTGGTATATGTTACATCGTGTGTCTACCCCCTCATATATAAGAGGTCTAGGATACAAGTGTCCTTTTAGGACACGGCCCCCGTAATCCTATCTACACACTGTATGACTTAGAGTCTAACTGTAACCTACCTTGTATAAAATATTCGACACAACTCTAACAACTTCACTTTGGCGAATATTCTTCACCACCTTGGATTCATCCATGCGTCGAACCTTCATGTACATTGGACTCAAGATACGCCATAAGCACTGCTGCTACTCCCAGACTCCATGTGATTCCACCTGCAACTGTAGTCCCTTCTCGTCTTCTTCACAACATTCGAGCAAAATTAAGTTCCTCATTACTCTACTTTGTGCTCCCAACTTTCGGAGTATCCGTTCAACGCCCTCACACACCGATCATTGATCTACGTGAAAGTGAACAACTCAAATATTGGATGTCACATATAAGAATTATCTGAACTCAACATCACCACTCTTTCTTGACCGTCTGTTTAAAACTTGAAGGAATTTCACCGTCGCCCTGTGTCACCCTGAGTCAAACTCGCAGTTGTCTCACCCTTTTTTCCCGGATAGTCTTTGACATGTCCCACAGCTACGACACTCCGCCTCCTTCTGTATCTGTCATCCACACTTTTCCATGTGCACTGAACACCACAGAATATACAGTCATGTACTCTCTCAGCTTTTGGCAATGTCATACTTTCCGCCACTTTCTCAGATTCCCTATGGTCCACTCTCATCCATCTGACATGTCAAACTCAATAGATCTAGTCACCAACTTGAACCTGGTACTCGCCAACACTGCTTCAGCACCCTTCGCACACTTTGTCTAACCACATGTCTGACCACCAATGCCTTGGCTTGTCGTCGTGTCCCGTGCTTACCGCACACCTCGGCGCTATCACCACATCGAGCCTCTGCTGTCTTGGTCGAGTCTACCAAGGTCGCGAACCCACATCACTCAACCCATACTGCAGAGAACCATCGATCATCACCGACCAATGTCGAGTATCACGTCTCCATCAGACCACTGGTACCCAGCCCGACCCATGTGTCTCTCGCTATCTCGTTGAAATAGGCTTCGACTCTCCGGATTCTTACGCCGCAGCCCCTCCATCAACTCAGAGTGAAGTCTTCTGCTAGACTCCAGCTCCACGTTCAACATGACTCCATGTAGCTGGCCTTGCTACCCTGCACCTATTGACTTCAAGATCCCTTGTGCGCACCGTCTTGAATCAACCCCGCGTCATAGTCTTGGCGAAGCCGCACAAGCCCTCAGACGTGCGCCACGGGTTTCCATGCCCCAGAAGTCGGCCACCTTCAGCATCACGCTCCTATGTCGTCGTCATTCAAATCACTGCCGTCTTCTACTTTGACCGACATCCATGTCGATCCATCAAACTATCCAGCCGACCCAGCCGAAACTTATCCGACTGCAACCATGCTCCACCCTGCGTCATGTTCGTCCCGCACATCTCCGTGCATTGCTTAACGACCTGTATATGCATGATCCTTGTACGTCGCACCTCAGGCTCCTTCTAACCTTAGGCCTCGTTTCCCCTTTATCTGCCATGTCAAACAACAGCACCTTCAACCATCATTTCTTCTTCTTATGCATGATCCTTGTACGTCGCACCTCAGGCTCCTTCTAACCTTAGGCCTCGTTTCCCCTTTATCTGCCATGTCAAACAACAGCACCTTCAACCATCATTTCTTCTTCTTAGCGTACCATGCAAAGAACACCAGAAGCAGTCCCTTTTTCAGTCTTCTCGTACATGTAGCAGCAAGCTCACCTTCATGCATGCAACACCCGTGACTCTTTTTGACTATTTTCTTGTATTTTACTTTTCCACACTATAGATTAACCTGATGGTGACCGGAACTCTCATTTTCTAACACGCTGTAGTAGCTCCCTTCGGAAAGGGTGCTTTTAATCCTGTTTATTCTCTGGGAGTAGTAGAATTCGAACTCGGGACACAGGCGTAGACAGCAGAAGCTCATAACCACTAGGCTGCGATCATATGTTTGGCTAAAACCAGGAATTAGTCCTATTTTACCTTTCCTTCAGTTAACATATATTATATATACCCACTATACATTATTTCGAAAAGAAAGTATAAATTTGAAAAAGAGGTTCAGACAATTACTGTTTAAAAGTTCGTGAATCCTAAAATGTACATGAAGCTTTCAAAAAAGTTCACAAATTTGAAAAAAAAAATCATCGGATATAAAAAAAGTTCATCGGATTTGGAAAAAGTACATCGGATTTGAAAAAAAGTTCATCACATACGAAAAATGTTCATCGAATTTGAAAAAAAATTCATCGGATTTGCAAAAAAAGTTCATCGGATTTGAAAAAATGTTCATCGAATATGAAAAAAGTTCATCGGATTTGAAAGAAAGTTCATCTGATTTGAAAAACGTTCATCGGATTTGAAAAAGTTCATTGGATTTGAATAAAGTTCATCGAATTTAAAAAAAGTTCATCGAATTCGAAAAAAAGTGCATTGAATTTGAAAAAAGAGGCTCATCAAATTTCGAAAACAGATCACAAATTTGAAACGAAAATTCATTTATTATAAAAAAAGATTCAGGAAATTAAAGTAAAATGGAAATGAATAAAAATAGAAAAAAAAGAACAAAACCGTTCCAGAAAAAAAGAGAGGAAAAGAAGTAAAAGCTATTACTAAACACGTCAAGGGCGGGTGGCTGTTTGGTTATGGTAGCGAATGTTGAACCAGGCGATTTCCTATTCGAATCACGGCTGGTACATGTGTTCTTTTTTGCGTCTTTAAATACCGAAAAAATGGAACGTGGGCCGGCCCAGCGAAAAAATGGAACGTTGGCCGGCCCAGCGCGGACAGGGTGGTGTGCGCCCTGTACCGCTAACCCTGTAACGGGCGCTGAGGACGCCGTATATGATTGGGACAATTGACGATAACCCCCCTTGTTGGCAATTCCTTGATCATATGCCCCCCGCCGCTGTCTATGACATGTGGGGTTTAAGTGGCCTGGGGGGGTTATCATCAATAAACACGGGAGAAAAAAATATCACTCGCCCTTACCCAATAAGCACGGGTCAAGAAAAAAATCATCGCTTATCCTTCTTTCCACCCTCACTAATGGTGGTCGTGGTGTTCACCTGATCATGACGTCTTTGAATGTGCAATCCCACGATAATTAGCTCGACCGCCACTTGGCACACTTGTCAAGCGCAGGGGATGTTTAAAACTTCAAAATAATCTCGTCCAGTGGATGTGCGGGCATCCTGCGCGGGCTGCTCTTATCCTCTAAAACGAAATTAAGCGGTTAATTCATTATCCCATGGAATAGTAATTCTAACCTTTTATGATACTTCGAATTAAGAAAGTGACCTCATCTCTCCTTCCTCCCCTTGCCATAAACCAGGAACAAATGATTACATAATATGTGATGGTTCATCTGTCTTTCTTTTGTGTACGTCTTTTCTGGATTGTACATATTTCATATGGTTCTATTACAGCCCAAATACTCAAAAAGATATCATAGGAATGCCACCCATAAATTTCATTAATAGATTTCAGATTTCTTATGCTCCTAATTTTGTATGGATTTAATCATCTAGTTCATACACATAGGTGGAAGTTCTCCATGTTTCCTTTTTGTTGGTTATCATTGGATTGTCGAAATTTCCTATGAATTATTTAGGAATTAATCCTCAAATAGATATTTTAGAAATAACACAAATAAACTTCCATGGATATATTTCCTATGCTCCTAAATCTTTACAAATTTGACATCACATCATCTATGAAAATTAATTCATTGAAGCCAGAAGGTGCACAAGTAATTTTCTATTATAGAGACTATATCCATATGTAACATTGTTCTGTGACAGATACACTAAAACTGGATAACTGTTATGTAGAACAATCACTTATAGCTCGCCATATTAGAAACTGCAGAATTGTAGGCCATAATTATGAAGCTCCATGGAATCAAAGACATGAGCATGCCAACATAAGAAAGAATAGACATTGGCCTAGCCATTAGACAACTTTCTCTCATCTTGCACCCGTGGAAAAAAATCTTCATATTGCATGAACCATGATTCAATCTAACAAATAGTCACGTATTACTTAATCGTGATGGAAGAAAATGGAAGAAGTTAATTATGGTTAATCTCGTGATTGTTGAATTTGTTTGATCAATTATATGCATCAAATTCCTAGTTGTTTTCGAAGGAAAAAATATCATCTTATATGTGAGAAGAAATAGTTAGAGATTAGAGCTCCTCTTCTGCCAGCACCCTATCAGCCTTGACACTTTCTACCCAGTAGACCACGGTAAAAGGTAGCTTCAGACATGTTACACATATTCTATGAACCATTTCTGACTGAACTTCTGCAAAACAGACTAAAAAACTAAATGATAGTGACATACTTCTGCCCATAAATTCACAAGTTAGCTAGCAGCAAGATCAACGATAAGATAAATGAGATCGAACTTGCATTACCGAGCAGTTCAGAACTGAAGAGTGTACATTCCCTGATGCTTCTACCTTTTATCCTGTTCAACCATGTGTATTCCAATGTATGGAGGACTCAATGGCATGCGTTCATGGCAAAAGGAACTTCATGGCGGTGTCCAGGAGGCACGTGGATCCCTCAATGGCAACGTGTGGCAGCGACCAAGATAGATGCAGCAGTGGAACGAGAGAGATGCAACAGTGGCGGCAAATTTATTGCTCTACATGGTGATAAAAACACACAACAGTTACTGGTCAGTATTCATATTTAGGTCCATTTCAGTCGGCAGACAGAACACAATTTCTATATACAGATATATATCAAAAAGTTTCAGTGTTTTATCTGAAAAGGGACACAGACGAAAGGAAAACAAAACATGTTGAGCAGATTTTACAATCAGACAAGCACCAGCAATAAAATTGATGTCTAATGAAGACATTTTAGAACCTTCATCAAAATCGCACGCCCTGACTAAGAGTTACAGCCTTTTTTTTCAAATCCATGGCGAGAGAACATCCGGCAGACCACAAAATCCATAGGAAGAAACGATCAAGAGAACATCCAATAAAAAGATGGCTCGCACCTCTTGTCGGGTTGGTGCAAAAGAAGAGCAAGGGGATGGGCTTGGGGGAGCAACTCACTGAAGTATATCTATATTCCCGATTGGAGCAACTCAGGGAAGTATATCAGCTTCAGAATCAACCCAATCGCTCCATCAGGCATACCTGCAGCATTGCCCCGATTCAGATGCAAGCTTATCTGCTGTAACACAAATTTGAAGAAATCCCTGGATAGACTAAAATGTTCTACTCTTCACAAAAGAGCTGCATGATTTTCCAACCATACATATAAACCAACAAATATTTATTGTAATGGAATTTACTGTCACATTTGCGCTACCCCCATCTTCCCCGTCTCTATCATCTTCAAACAGAGAGCAGAGCAACGGGCGCGACTGGAAATCAAAATAGGTACAGTCACGACCACTAAGAAAAGCAAGAACAGATATATTCCAGCTAATAGTGTATGCCTGCAAAAGGAAAAATATCGATATGACAGAAATTCAGCGCTATAACATTACGTTGGACTTCAATGGTTAAGGTCAAAATTCTAAATTCTATAAGTTGGCTCTTTTTTCGACAAAGGGAATATATTAATATCACGTAGAACCAATTACACCCGGCCTATGCAACAACGCAATATCGTAAAGACATTACGGATGCACACAGCCAAAAGACAATAAGAAGAAGAAGAAAAAAAAGACCCCGCAACAGTGATCAATTCCTCGTAGCTGCAGCACGAATCACCACCTAGACAACACCCGAAGTCCTAATTCTCCAAAAGCGACGCCTCCAAGAAGGAAATAGTGCAGAAGCACCGTCATCGCCCGATCGTAGATCTTAGGTTTTCACCCTGGAGAAGATCCGCGCTCTCAAAACAATGCCTTCAACAAGGTCACTGCCAGGCACAACCAATTAAGGCCAAACCTTGGGCTTTCACCCTGAAAGCTAAGACTCTGTACTCCGCCTGTGCTGCCGCCCCCACTTGCCGATGTTGCTGCCACGAGTCACGAATCACCAAGCAAAATCCTCATCGCCGCGAAGACTCGATCCGCTATTACAAGACCTCAGACCTCAGCCACCATGACGTTCTCTGTCACCGTCTTCACCATGGAAATCGAAATACCGACGTGTCCCATACTCTCAACAGACAACGAAGCTTCGCGTCACACCCTCCTGAAGCCACTCGGGTTGAAATAGGGGCACACACGACCGAATCCCATCCGATCTAGAAATCTACAGGCGTCAAGCACCCAGTGAAGATCTCCAGCGGAGCATTCCGGAATTCGTCAATGGCCAGATCCATGAGGGTCGGCAACCGGTAGAACACCATCTTAGAGCAACAAGAACCAAAGGACCGCGCCACCCGCCGGCTCCCAACAGCAGGCCGGAGATCTCAGTAGGCACCACCGCCACCATCCGCACCACGCGGAGATGGGTAGCTGAGCCGCACCGAGCCCCCCGAACTAGATGCCGTGCCGGCCTCGCGGGAAGGCGACAGTCGTGGTCACCGGAAAAATCCGGGGCTGCCGCCCCGGCGCCCATCTCCGCCATAAGAACCATGCCGTCCAGGGCCGCCATGGAGCTCCAGCCAGAGATCCTGCAACGCAAGAGGGATGGGGCCCCTGCCGCCATCAGTCGCGCGAGGAGGATGAGGACCCGCCACCGCCGTCAGCCTCGCGGCCTTAGACCAGAGGCGTCCTTCAGCGGCGGCGAGGGGAGGAGGATCTTTACATAGATAAAAAATGTCTAATCCTTCAGACAGTGTAGCTTACAAAAATGAATTATGCAGTACACTCCAGCACCACATGGTTCATTCATAGTTTATGGAGTACTAACATCAAGGCTACCTAGTGTGTTTTCCAAAAAAAAGCTCTCATCATATGGGATGTTCACTAAGTATTTCATATGCCCTTTTTTGGTAAGATAAAGTCAAGGGGTGAGGCGACAACCCAAAGCAGGAGATATCACTAGTAGAAAACAGGGTTTTGGTTGAGGCCAGGATAAGGGCATTAATCCCGGTTCACTCACGAACCGGGACCAAAGGGGGCATCGGTCCCGGTTCATGAGGCCAGGGCGCAGGCCGGGCCTCGGGGGCCATTGGTCCCGGTTCATCTGACCCCTTTGGTCCCGGTTCCAGACACGAACCGGGACCAATGGGCCTCGCTCCTGGCCCACAACCTTTAGTCCCGGTTGGTGGCTGGAACCGGGACCAAATGTAGTCCTTTAGTCCCGGTTTTAGCCACCAACCGGGACTAAAGAGAGGCCTATATATACCCCCGCCCCTGCCCGCGAGCAGTGACATCAGAGTCACTGCTCTGTTTTTTTGACCGGCTGTGGGAGAGCTTTGTGGTGCTCTAGCTCACCTCCTATGCACATGAGGTGTTTGATGAAATGCCTGAGCCACACTTAAGCTTTCTCCTCTCGAAGCTCCTTGTCCAAGCTCCATTTTCCTCAAGATTTGTCTAGGTTTGGCGGTCCGTCCTGTCCCGTCCCCGTCCTCACTGTCGTCGATCTCCCGCGCCGATCTCGTCGCCGGCACCACCGTGGTGAGCCTCTTGTTCTTATCTTCTTTCTAAAAGAAAAAAAAATCTTACTTGTATGATTTAGGTAGATACTTGTATAATTTTCTTACTTTTATTATTGTTTGTTATTATATAGTGCGATGGTTTTGGTATCCGCCCCCGTCGGCCCTCGTCCTGTCTATTATTCGGATGTGGTATATATTATCTTTTATAACTATTTGTTTCATTTAGTGTTTATGACAATGCTACTTCTTGAGCTTGCGTTGGTTTTTCCCTTGAAGAGGAAAGGGTGATGCAGCAAAGTGGAGTAAGTATTTCCCTCAGTTTTAAGAACCAAGGTATCAATCCAGTAGGAGACAACACGCAAGTCACCGAATACCTGCACAAACAAACACCAAACTTGCACCCAACGCGATAAGGGGTTGTCAATCCCTTCACGGTTACTTGCAAAAGTGAGATCTGATAAAGATAAATAAATGATAAAGTAAATATTTTTGGTATTTTTGTTTTATAGATTGGAAAGTAAAAGATTGCAAAATAGTAGATCGGAAACTCGTAGATTGGAAAGTAGAAGATTGTATGATGGAAAATAGACCCGGGGGCCATAGGTTTCACTAGAGGCTTCTCTCAAGATAGAAAATAATACGGTGGGTGAAAAATTACTGCCGAGCAATTGATAGAAAAGCGCAAAGTTATGACGATATCTAAGGCAATGATCATGAATATAGGCATCACGTCCGTGTCAAGTAGACCGAAACGATTCTGCATCTACTACTATTACTCCACACATCGACCGACTCCTGCCTGCATCTAGAGTATTAAGTTCAAGAAGAACAGAGTAACGCAT